>JAWZSL010000008.1:5140000-5782500 GCA_034769285.1 Lutjanus argentimaculatus | reverse complement strand
TTTCCACAAGGTTCCATCCTGGGGCCTCTGCTTTTTAGCTTGTACAGACAGACAGATGATTTACCATCATGCTGTAAATCATCTATCATCTTTCTAGTTGTCAAATGTATGCTGATGACGCAATCATTATTCATCAGCTAAAACCCTTAAGTAGCAGCAGAGATTTTAACAAATGAAAATGGAGGGTGTACCTCAGTGGCTCAAAAATAATCATCTAATCCTGGATCTTAATAAAACTGTGTCACTGTGTTTTTCCATGACAGTTAAATCAATTTACAACCCAAACCAACCAAATCAAATAAGGAAATAATGGAAGTCAGCGATTTTAAATTTTCAGGTCATTTTGGTCACCTCAAATTTGACAAACATGTTAAAAAAAATATACAATACAGTGAAGACAAAACTGAACTGTTTTAGGCAGCTCAACTACTGGCTTATTGGCTATAGCCTCAAAGGAATTAAAATGATCCCTTTCATCAAAATTGATGAGCCTTTAAATTAGATACCTTGATATTCAGAAGGGGAGCTGCCTAATTGAAAATGGACATTTGACTTGTGCCGTCAAGGTCAGTATGATATGATATTAATTTTAGTTGTTGTTCAATATCATATTAAAGTTATGTGAGTGTTTATATGACTTGGTATTAATCTGAATGTATTCTGTTTGTCTCATCTCTCATAGCAAGTACTTACAGGTTGAAAGGTCACGAAGAAGCTGAAGTGCATCTGAAGATAAACTTCCAACCCGGCGCTTATTGTTTTACCTCAGGCACTTTGTCAGCCCTCTAATGTCTGATGTTGAACTTGGAAATGATAAGCACAGCGTAAAGACTGCAGGAAGAATGGAAACAAGTTGGGCTGGAGTCTGTATTGCTCTCCCACTCAGCACTCAAGTGGAACTACAGGAGGTGGGCGTTTTTTTCTCCGACAAAGAGACGGAGAGAAAGAGAGTGACCGGGAGACAGGGAGACGGTGAAGAGGGAAGGTGGCAGACTCAGTGAGGCAGCAAGGGAAGGTAGAGTGATAATTCTGTGTCGGAGACGGCGCGTGGGGGAGAGAGAAAGGTTTGCGTAGGGAGGATATATTACATGCAGTTCCATTAGTGTGTGTAATGGTGCTGAAAGGCTGCGTCCTGGTGCTGTTGACCGTGATGATAGTAGGAGTTGAATTAAACAGTTCCTGTCAGGCAGCGCTGGTCATGTACTGGCCTATCAAAGACAACTCCTCTCGTACAGACATATCACAAGGCGTCAAACCAAGCGAAGCTTTGTTTTGGTTTACCAATGGACTGTATGCCCAGCATGAGACGAACTCAGTAATGATGACGCATGGTAATTGCCTCTGTAGGGTGTACAAATTTACACTCAGCGCCGTGTGGGCACAAGTAATTGCATTTCACATTACTACCTCAATAATAGTGATAATGTAATAATTGTTATATAATGTCATACAGGTCACAAAACATGAGAAGCTGTTTAAGTTAGGAACTTATGAATAATGTGATGAGTTTCTTCTTCTTTCTACTTTATTTTTTATATCATAAAGTGTTTAACTTTAAATAACTCTTAATAACGCACACTTTAAGTTGGATATTACATAAGCACCATTGCCCATTTGTTTGTGGACTACCATCTTGTAGCTTTTTGGCATTATGACTGTTGCCATTTTGGCTTTTTTGGGGCCAGAAGTGACCATATTTGGATGAGAGGGTCAGCGTGGTAGCAACTTGTCAATCATGTGGTGGTTAAGCCCTGAAGCATACCCTGATTTTTGGCTCTAAATGGGACCATAATTTACAAAATCATCATGTTCTACTGAAGAAAACTTTAAACTAACAATTGAGACCATAGATTTGTTGCAACCAGAGGTGTCAGCCCCTGATGGCCTTTAGTAAGAATGTAGATTTAAGGCACTTCCGCATTGGCTTCACTTTTCTGACCCCGAAGCTACGTCCACTTCTCTAGAGGCCATTCAGATGTCGTGGTTTTTTGCGCACATGGATTGCAAATATGCACTTTTTATGTGGGTGTGTCTGCAGCGCAGAAAGATGGAAAATTTCTCAACTTTTTTCAAATGCAGCAAGCACACAGCAGCACATGACAATAATTAACCTTTCAGCTCCCCAAGACTTGCTTCACTCTTTCTGTCCAAGGACGTCACAACATCTGGTTGAAAGGTCAGCCAAACTGAACATTAAATAACAGCTAATTATACTCATTCAGGTATACCTGGAGCTGTACAACCTATCAAGTCCTTACTATTTTGACAGTAAAAGAAGGAAAGTGCCAGGAGATATACTATCCGCTCAGAACTTTGGATAACTGGTGAGCATGATACGATGTTGTGTCACGTATGTGCAGTACAGTAACGTTTGTGCTAGCTAGCATGTCACATCAGCCATCATGCTCACCAGTTTATACCAGGGTGGTAACAGCAAAGTCCAATAAAAGTCTGGCATTAACCTCATATATGACTGCTTGCACAAAACTAAAAGAAACTGATGAAGTCTCATGTTACCACTGGCTGATATACTAGAAATCTGAATCTATCCTTATGTAGCCTACGTCTACTGCTTTTGTCTATATTAAACTGTCATAATGTTCATATACACATAACTTAATGTCCAGGGGAATAGCAAAGATATGTCTCTGTGAAACTTTTTGGCCAAAGTTTATAGCGTAATTGGGCATGACATGCTCTGTGATTACAGGCAATACTATAGTGAATGTTTCCACTGTTTGTATGTGGTATGTTTGGCACATCTAATATCCCTCAGCACTTTTGCAGTCCTTGACCCATTTCAATTGTATTTTCAATTCAAACACAACTCTTTGTGTCTTGATTTCATTTGATTGTTTCCTCCTTGATTTCTGACATGGATGGATGGATTCACAGGAAGGAATGGGGGGTAAGTAGCACCACGTCCTAAATCTCCCAGATAGGTAGCCTGTTGACAATTTTGAGACTGTGTAACCCCAATTCAATTGGGCTCTTCCAGTATCAAGTGGGGCATGGCCAGTAGGTCAATGTTTTTCCATTGCTGGTGGTGGCCTTGGTTCCCTGGTGGGCCGGCCTATCTGGCATATGCCAGAATTACCAGATTCCCAGTCTGCTGTATAAAAGTTCCAGCCTTTTATATAAAACTGATACAAACATTGCAAGATATGTATTGATTCTTGTAGCACGCAGTAGACCTACTTAGGAGTAGTTGTTGTGAATCAAGTTGTACAAAAGATGACAGACAAAACACAAGTTTGACAGTATTTCTTCAATCGGACTGAAATCATTCTGATTAAAAAGTGATCCGATGACATGTTTGTTTACAAGTACCAAAGCATTAATCGGAAGATAACTTTTTTGTGCAAAACACTTTCTGCCTGCTGTGAAGTTGGGAAGCACTGATTGACTGGCCAGAGACCAGAAGAGGACGATTTTCAGCATGACGGGCCTTGGCCAGTGAGCGGCCGGTCACATAGCATCACATAGCCGATTCCAGTCGTATTCACACGTCCTTCACGATGGTCACTTCATGTCCACAGCAGACACAGTGACAGTAACATAACACTCGCAGCTTCACAGCTCCACAGCTACACGCACACAGACACATGCTTGCATGAAGTCTGTGTTAGTGATAGATTCCAAGAAAAAGATAAAGAGAAGACAGACAGTCTACAAGGAGATGCAGCAGCTGAGCAGCTGACGATGTCGTAGAACTTCCTAGCTCTTCAGGCTAATGTTAGCCAGCAGCAGACTGCTGTTCACAGAAGGACAGTAAAAATCTAATTTCCTGTTCTAGCAGAAGAATAAACAACCTGTGTTGATGCATCTCCTCAAACATTTTCTCATCCAGACTCGTTTAACTTCACCGCGTCAGTCTCTAGTTTGTTTACATCTGCTTCCACATAAGATCACGCGCGCCCTGCGAAATCCAGCAAGATCGTGTTCCCTCTAGTACATAATCTTAATATAATAATATAGTAAGGCCTGGCTGTAACCTGGAGGACTTTTGGAGAAAATGTAAAATAGTATTTAATGAATATTTATAGTTTAATAGTTAGTGTTTTATTATAAACATCCAATTTAATTTTACAAGAAAAGTTCCAAATATGTTTGTGAATTCTGACAATTATAGTTCTTAGAATTCATATCTTATACTGGTTATATTTTTTAAGGTTTCTATCTGAAAAGTTGTGTCTGCTACTGACCAGTTCTGTTTTGTTACCAGCATGTTCCTGGAAATCCTCTAAACTTGTTTGCGGGGCAGACGTGCAGAAAGAATATACAGTATTTATTTCAACCAGAGAGAAACAGTCAGATTAAGCGTTAACATGGTTATTGTTTTCCTCTTGAACAGATTATCAAAGGTTTACACCACTGTCGTCTTATTGACTTGTTTACATGAGGCAATAAATGCTAAATCTATTATCAGTCTTATATTCTGATAAATACAGCTATTGGCATTATTGTAGACACTACATGAGTGAGGACCTTTGTGGCAGCTGGAACTAACATACACAAGGTCCTCCAGTCAAAACGAAGGTATGATTTCCGAGCTCCTCAAAAGGAGGGTGAAGACACCCAATTTAAAGAGATGCTGTGACATCCTGACATTATAAGAGAGCTATTATATTCTTTATTACAGAATAACCAGACAAAAGGCATAGCACGCTTTTTTTAAAATCAGCACTGGTGAAATCAGTGTGACCTTCTCTGAGATCAGCATTAAAGATTCAGCTTGTCAGCCTCATTTCTTTTTGCTCCACGCTGCCCGAAGCAAAACAGAAAAAAAAAAAAAAATCAGATCCACCAACTGTTTTCTTTGTTGCCGAATTTCCACCAGTAAACTCGAATGTTTATCGCTGCTGTCTGAGCCTTATTCACTACAGAGATCTCAGGGCTTGCCAGAAAATGGACCGGGGTCATTGTAAATTATGCAAGCCAAAGGGCATGCTGATCAATAGAGGTTTTAAGGGCTGTAAGTCCAACCTACAAGACATATTGATCCAGTTGCATGTCTTGTTGGTGCACTTGTGCATGAAATTCATTGTGTTACAGCAACCGTCTTTTCAGTGCCAGGGTGTTAAACCCCCTCGGGTTACTTTACTCTCTATCTCTGGTTCCTTATAACCAGCGTAGTTTAGGGCACACAAAGGTCAATTAAGATTCATTGATCAAAGCCGGCTGTATTGTTGTACAACATGTGGTATGTATTGTGTTAGAAGAACCAGAGTTGTAATCAAGATGCTGGTCAATCGGTCCATAGATTGCAAGCAGCTCCAATGGAAAATCGCTTCTTATCCGTCCATACATGCACTGGAAGTATTGAGTGCGCTTCTTTGTTCATCTCTGTTGAGTTGATTGGTGAACTATGACCTCAGTGTTCACAGAGACACCTGGGGTCCTTTTTGGGGAGGCTGTGCATGAAAAGGCCATGCACAAATAAGATGTCAAAGTGAACTTTATGTTTTATATCTTTTGTGAAATGAACAAATTATTTAGCATTCTTTCTCTAAAACAACGTTTTTGTGCATTCACACGAGCAGAAAACATTTCGAAGGAGTTGCATCACCTCGAGCTGAACACCTTTTCATAAACTTTCCCTGCAGGGATATCCAATTGGTTTTATGTGTTGTTTCTTTCACTGGTTCATTATCTACCACTGTGTCTTACTCATTTAAAGTGTATTTTAGAAAATTAGAAAACAAAACAGAAAGTACTGAAATATTTCCCTCCACTATTGGGATTATCTGCAAGAGAGGCAGAGGTAATACAAAAGCTAGGATGGAGTAATAACTAAATGAAGTAGGAAGCTAGAAGGACTAATTACATTTGTCAAATTTTTAATGTTTTTAAATATATTTTTTAAATGTTTTTTAGCAGTTTATATAAATTTTCTGTTTGGTTTAAAGGTAATGACATAAAAAACTCAGGAAGGGAACTTTGTTTGTACAGCATTGTTAGTGTGGTAGGACGGCACAGCCTGTCTCCATTCATGTTGTTGGTGTGTGTATTTGATCAGTGTGCATAGCAGTGTAGGCTCCCTCCTTTGCTCCCCGCCCATTGAATGCAGCTGGGCTGGGAGCAATTATCCAATTCCACCTTGCTTACTGGGCGGTGCTGTGCCAAGCTATATCAGGGGGAGGGTTACGCGGCTCGGATGTGCGTAATCCTACCTCTTCCTGGAGCCTGTGTTTGGCGTCGGCAGTGTGGTTTGGCGTGGCTGGTTGGATCCACGTGGCTGTCTTGAGAGACGCTTGGGGTCGGACTTCCTCCGTTCATTGTCGCCAGGTATGTTCCGATGCAATTGCTGCATTTCTGGGTCCTATTGGTGCCATGACTGATGCGCTTTCTGCTTTCCAGCAGAGTCGGCCTGTATTCTGGCTGGAGGTTGGGAGTCGGGAGTGTGTGGCCTCGGAGCTAGGCGTAATAATCCACGTGTTGTGTTGGATCCCTGAGGTAGGCTGACTCATTTCTGCCTGGCGTTTTTGTTGATGCGCTTTTTGTTGCGCTGCATATGAAATGTGACACAGGTCTCTGATTGATGTTGGCAGTTATTGAGCTGCATCCCTTCGCGGCTACCTCCCCTGTTGCCTGTGAAGCTGCGCCTTAACTTACAGGTATGTATGTGTGAACCTGCTTGTTCTTAATTCTTCTAATTATAATTTGGTGTAGTAATTTTAGTCTGTTGTATATCACAGCAGGTGGCTCCATCGCTGACGCGGCCGCTGCGCTACTGCTGTTCTGTCTGTGGGTTCGCCGCGGCAAGCTCGTCTTTGTTTGTTGTTCACTGTTATGTTTTCTGTTTTGTTTTTTTGTTTTAACTAATCCTTGGGTGTGCGTGCGTGCTGCCGTGCACGCCTGGAATAATTTCCCCTGGACAAAGTGAAGTGTGGTTGCACCGCACGTGGTGCCGTTCCTGTAGAGGAAATTAATGTACTGTAGGACTTAAAGCTGCAACGGCACTACTGATCCTCATCAGCTAACCTATTTAGCTTTGGTTAATTATTGTTTTCTTGTATTGTAATTAGATAGTCATTGTTATTGGTTACAGATTTTGTGATTATTCATTGTTATTTTCTGTAGATTTTGTGTTTAGTTATTTAGTTATTTTTTTTTTAGTAGATTTGTTTGTTTTGTTTTGTTTTGGTTTTTTTTCTCTCTTTTTCCTTTTTCTGGTTTATTGGGTTAACTGTGTGGGTGTGAGTATGCGTGTGTGAGTGGTATTTAAGGCACAATCAACCTTGGTGGTGACCCTCTGGGCCAAGTATAGTGTGGTGTCTGGGCAGTCTCTCTTATGTTGTTTGTTCTGCCCCTCTATCCTAAGTAACAGTTTGCATTTTTCTTTGGACAGGAGCTGTTGGGCCGGTGCGGCGAGTGGCTGACTGATCCCTGTGGTGGCGGTCCCTTCACTTCCTGTACAGTAATGCACGTGGGTGTCAGACAATGGTGTGTGGGTTTTATTTACGTGTGGTGTAGCATCAGGACCCTTCCCCTTTCCCTCAGTTAGTCACCTCTGCCTGTGGAGCCCTCAGCCCTGTGCCTAGTGTTTGCGCTGTAGCAGCAAACTGAACCAACTCCTTGGGAAGGCCCTTACAAATTGTGCAATATTCCGCCCAGTCATAGTATTTTGTTGAGTCACCACCAAGAGATTCTTATGTCCATATTTGCCAATTTTTAAAGTGTTATTAATAAAATTTTCTTGTGTATAATTTACTTTGGAAGCACGTCAGTCTCTTGTGTCGTCGTACCTGTGTGACCTTGTCAGCATTAGAGTGGTGTTACCCTCTAACAGATTTCCTGGGGGTGAAATTCCCCTAGGTGGCGTTGTTGGACCCTTGTTAACTAACTAAAGTAACTCTAACCCTCGTAGCATTGCCACATTTTTGGCGTTGTTGGCAGGACGACACTTTGAAGACAGACGTGTGTTCCATTTTCTTTTTTTGTGTGTTTTTCATTGTACTTGCTAAAAGCTAGTTGACAGCTTGCCTTTTTTTGTGTGTGTAAATGGTTTTTAGAGACAGAACAGCAGTAGTTGTTGTATAGACCTAATCAGCACTAAACCTCAGACTTCTAAATTCTGTTTCTGGTGAGTTTTGGTGCAGCTCGTCCTCTGGCACCATGGAGGAGGAACTGCAACAGCTCAGAGACCTTGTCATGCAGCTGAAGGCAGATAATGAGCGGCTTCGTCAGGAGAGGGAGGCCTCGCAGGCCGGCCCGAGCGTTGCCACTCCCGCCCCTTCTGCTACGGTGAGTACTGCCCCGTTAGATACTAGCGCCACAGTAACAGAGCGGTTGGTAGTGGTACCAAGGGACCGTAGATGTCCCATGTTCAATGGTAAGACTGGCATCGGTGTAACTGAATGGGCAGAGGAAGTTCAAGCTTGTATGCGTGCCCGCCGCTTGTCAGCCCCTGATCAGGCCCTCTTCATGTTTGATCATCTAGAGGGGGAGGCCAGAAAGGAGATTAAGTACCGTACCAGTGCTGAGCAAGCAGACCCTGCTCAAATCCTTGCTATTCTGACTGACTTGTATGGCTGCACTCAGTCTTACATAACCTTGCAGCAGGCTTTCTTCTCTAGGACACAGCAGGAAGGAGAGACATTACAGGAGTTTTCCTTGGCTTTGATGGCCCTTATGGACCAGGTAAAGCAGCGTGCACCTGATGGTCTTCTTAATGCGGCCGTTCTACTTCGTGACCAATTTGTGGAACATGTTCTTGACAGTGCCCTTCGTCGGGAACTGAAGCAGTTGGTCCGTCGTCAGCCCCAGGCCACTTTGCTGGAAGTGCGTGCAGAGGCAATTCGTTGGGAGAGAGAGGGACTTCCAGGGGGCGCCAGGGAGCGTAGCCATTCTCTTCCGGCCATGTATGGTCTGCAGTATGGGGTACAGAGCAGTCCCCGTCCACCCCCTCTGGCCGTCCCACAGGGCTCAGAACTGGGTGAGCTGAAGGAACTCTTGAAACGCCAACAGGAACAACTCAATCAGCTCACTCAGACGGTGGCGTCGTTGCAGACTTCATCTTTGCCACCTCGCCCCAGCCGTGCTGGTCCTGTAATCTGTCGTAGGTGTCAGCAACCAGGTCACTTTGCCAGGGAATGTGATGGAGAACGGGCCCCTTCTCGTGCTCGGAATACTTCTGCCCTTAGTTTAGCCGCCAATGTGGTCAGACCCTCGTCGTCTTCTCGCCAGCCGGAAAACTGAAGCCCACTGAGTTGCTGAGCCACAGCTCAGATGGGGAGCCGATGGGCTCAAGGGAGGGGGCCGTAGGTAAATTGATGTCATCTTGCCCTCACATCAATCTCTCCATGGGCGATGTCATGGTCCCATGCTTGGTGGACACTGGATCCATGGTGTCCACTGTCACCGAAAGCTTCTTTTTGAAGCATTTTGCACCTTGGGGGCCGATCGCCTCCGGTCGTGTCATTGGCTGCAGCTTCGGGCAGCTAACGGGTTAGCCATCCCATACATCGGCTATCTCGAGCTAGATGTGGCCCTGTGTGGCAAAGTGTTTCGTGGTTGTGGCATACTGGTGGTGCGAGACCCTCCAGGGGCGTCATCTTCTGTTCCTGGAATCTTGGGGATGAATGTCATCAGCCGATGTTATCACGACCTTTTTGGGGCACATGGTGCTGCCCTTTTCAGCTTGCCTGTGGTGACTCAGGCCCCTGGTTCTGTTATTGAGGCTCTGCAGCAATGTCACCAGTCCACCGCTCAGCCTTCTAAAGATCTTCTTGGTACCACCAGGGTTCGAGGCCCACGGGCAGTGCGAATACCCGGCGGTGTCATGCAGTTTGTTGCGAGCACCTGTCCCGAACAGTTTTCTGGTCAGGATGTACTTTTTGAGCCCCCTCAGTTAGGGCTGCCAGCTGGACTGCTTGCCTCCCCCTGTCTTGTCCGGGCTGTCCGTGGTACCGTCTACATCCGGTGGTCAATGTAGGGACAACTGAGGTTCTCCTCTACCCACGTACCAGCCTTGGTGCCCTCAGTTGTGCCCAGGTTGTGAGTCTACCCACTGGAGTCACCGAAGTGAGGTCAGCCACAGCTACAGTCTCCTCCCAAGTGGATGGCAGTCCAGTGCAGAGTGAAGTAGAACGGGTAGATCTGTCTGCTTTGGCAGAGCAGGATCAAGCCGAGGTGCGGTCCCTACTGCAGCAGTACAGCTCCGTCTTCTCTGCACATGATGGTGACCTGGGTTGTACCGATCTTATCTCGCACGACATCCCACTGCTTGACAATATTCCTGTGCGACAGCGATACCGGCGTATCCCTCCATCGGAGTACGAGGAAGCCAAGGCCCACATTAACCGGCTTCTGGAGGCTAACGTCATCAGGGAGAGTAGCAGTCCTTACGCCTCCCCCATTGTGTTGGTCAGAAAGAAGGATGGTAGTCTACGCATGTGTGTAGATTATCGCCTTCTCAACAGCAAGACGAGGAAGGATGCTTTCCCCCTCCCTCGTATTGAGGAGAGTCTCGATGCCCTTTCTGGTGCCTGTTGGTTCTCAACCTTGGATTTGGCCAGCGGCTATAATCAGGTTCCCGTGACTGAGCAAGACAGGCCTAAGACAGCCTTTTGCACGCCCTTTGGTCTTTTTGAATGGAATCGGATGCCATTTGGGCTGTGTAACGCCCCAAGCACCTTTCAGCGGTTGATGCAGAGGATGTTTGGGGACCAGCAGTGTCAGTCCCTCCTCCTCTACCTTGATGACATTGTTGTGTTTTCCTCTTCTATCGGTCAGCATCTGCAGCGGCTGGAAGTTGTCTTGAGTCGGCTCCAGAAGGAGGGCCTAAAAGCCAAGCTGGAGAAGTGTGCTGTTCTTTCAGAAAGAGGTCCGCTATCTTGGGCATGTCATCTCTGGGGAGGGTGTTTCCACAGACCCTGCAAAGATCGAGGCGGTCGCCAAGTGGCAGCGTCCCCGCCAGGTTTCAGAGCTGCGTTCTTTCTTGGGGTTCGCCAGCTATTATAGGCGCTTTGTGGAGGGGTTTGCTAAGCTGGCAGGTCCCCTGCACCAGTTGGTGGCAAAACTGGCAGGCAGCCGGTCCAAGCGAGGCCAGAAACAAGATCTTGGTGCTGCATGGACACCCCAGTGTGAAGAGAGCTTCGAGGCCTTGAAGGCAAAGTTGGTCTCAGCTCCCATTTTGGCATATGCAGACTTCTCCCGTTCTTTCATCCTGGAGATTGACGCTAGCCACAGTGGTCTAGGAGCTGTTTTGTCCCAAGAGGTCGAGGGTAGTGTTAGGCCTATCGCTTATGCTAGCCGAGGCCTCCGGCCAACTGAGCGTAATATGGCCAACTATAGTTCTATGAAACTGGAATTTCTTGCCCTTAAGTGGGCAATGACAGAGAAATTCCGCGAATATCTGTTGGGACACAAGTGTGTTATCTTCACAGATAACAACCCCTTAAGCCATCTCCAGTCTGCCAAACTGGGAGCCACAGAGCACCGGTGGGCTGCCCAACTTGCTGCTTTCGATTTTGAGATCAAGTATCGATCTGGCCGCAGCAATAAAAACGCCGATGCCCTTTCTCGGCAGTATCTGTCAGGCTCCAGCGTGGCTGAGCAGGCCCTACCTGGTACCTCAGTTCCAGCTCTTCTTCAGCAAGTTGCTCCCCCGGTCTTAGCGGCTCCAGCGACCCAGTCCATGGTGTCTGCCCTTCCATTCCACTCCCTTTCTGACATTCGTTCGTTGCAGGAGTCTGATCCCCTCCTGAGAGAGGTTTTGGTCTTTTGGGGAAGGCAGGTTCGGCCGACCCCAGAGGAGAGGCGACACATGTCCAAACCAGCCTTGGCGCTGTTGCGACAGTGGGATCGACTGGTGGAAAAAAATGGTGTGCTTTACCGCCGAGTTTTTTCGCTCCGATGGGGGGGAGGAGAATCTCCAGCTGATCTTGCCAGCTCTCCTGAAACAGGAGACGTTGAAACAGCTCCACCATGAACACGGCCACCAGGGTGTTGATCGAACTACTGAGCTGGTACGAGAGCGCTGTTACTGGCCAGGCATGTGCTCAGACATAAAGCAATGGGTCAGAGAATGTGAGCGCTGCCAGGTCGCAAAGGACTCTGGGCCCGTTTCACACAGTTTTATGGGCCATTTGCTTGCATCTAGGCCAAATCAGATTGTGGCCATTGATTTTACTGTGTTGGAGCCCTCTAGAAGTGGGTGGGAGAACGTCCTTGTAATGACGGATGTGTTCAGTAAATATACTGTGGCTGTCCCAACTGGGGACCAGCGCGCTTCCACTGTTGCCCAGGTCTTGTTGAATGAATGGTTCTTTAAGTTTGGGGTACCAAGTCGCATTCACTCTGACCAGGGCCGCAGTTTTGAGAGTGCCTTGATCCAGCAGCTCTGTTGCTTGTATGGGGTAGAGAAGTCCCGCACTACCCCATATCACCCTGCAGGAAATGGACAGTGTGAGCGGTTCAACCGAACCCTTCACAACCTCCTGCGCACCCTGCCAACATCACGGAAACAAGACTGGGCCTCCTGCCTCCCACAGGTGCTCTTCTGTTATAACTCCACACCTCATCAGGTCACAGGAGAGTCTCCTTTCTTGCTAATGTTTGGTCGCGATCCTAGGCTCCCTGTCGACTTTCTGCTGGGTCGAGTCCAGGACCCGGTGCCAGGGAGAGTGCAGGATTGGGTGGCCGAGCATCAGGCGAGACTCAGGGTAGCCTTCGAGGGGGCTCATGATCGGTTGTTGGCAGCTGCTGGTCGCCGTAAGGAGCGGCATGACCAGCGTGTCCATGATGACCCTCTGCAAGTGGGCCAGCTTGTTTATCTCCGAGACCATACTGTTAGGGGCCGGCATAAAATCAGTGACATTTGGAGTTCCGTGGTGTACCAGGTGCTGAGAGCCCCACGTGGCGAGGGTGCAGTCTACACCATTGCTCCTGTGGACGACTGGGAGAAGGTGCGCAATGTGCACCGCAACATGTTGAAGGCCAAGGTAGGGCCTGACCTGGCTGGTCCTCCTCCTGCTCCTCTTCCCGCTCCTCCCGCTGCCACCAGCAGTGCTTGAGGGTAACTCTTCCAGTGATGACGACCTATGGGTGTTGGTCCCTGAAACCCCTTTGCCATCGGCCGCACCTATAGCCGGCAATGCGGGTTCTTTGGAGCCCCTTGCAGCAACTCCACTGAGAGCCCCCCCTGTTCTTGGTACACCTCTGGCGCCGGGAGGTGCTAGCAGGTTGGTTTCCTCTCCACCTCCGGCAGAGTCGGTCAGGGTTAGTCAGCCAGCTGTCCGTCGGACAGGCCGCTCCACTGCTGGCCAACACTCTAACGTGCATCGTCTTCCACGGTCAGTTGGTGGTATTGACAGTGAAGTCGCTGGACCTTCAAGGGCGGTGTCTAACGTCCAGTCTGCTTTCCACCGGCCTTGGTGTTAGTTCTCCAGGTTCCTTCTTTAGCTCCATCGTCGGGGCGACGATGCAAAAGGGGGGGTAGATGTGGTAGGACGGCACAGCCTGTCTCCATTCATGTTGTTGGTGTGTGTATTTGATCAGTGTGCATAGCAGTGTAGGCTCCCTCCTTTGCTCCCCGCCCATTGAATGCAGCTGGGCTGGGAGCAATTATCCAATTCCACCTTGCTTACTGGGCGGTGCTGTGCCAAGCTATATCAGGGGGAGGGTTACGCGGCTCGGATGTGCGTAATCCTACCTCTTCCTGGAGCCTGTGTTTGGCGTCGGCAGTGTGGTTTGGCGTGGCTGGTTGGATCCACGTGGCTGTCTTGAGAGACGCTTGGGGTCGGACTTCCTCCGTTCATTGTCGCCAGGTATGTTCCGATGCAATTGCTGCATTTCTGGGTCCTATTGGTGCCATGACTGATGCGCTTTCTGCTTTCCAGCAGAGTCGGCCTGTATTCTGGCTGGAGGTTGGGAGTCGGGAGTGTGTGGCCTCGGAGCTAGGCGTAATAATCCACGTGTTGTGTTGGATCCCTGAGGTAGGCTGACTCATTTCTGCCTGGCGTTTTTGTTGATGCGCTTTTGTTGCGCTGCATATGAAATGTGACACAGGTCTCTGATTGATGTTGGCAGTTATTGAGCTGCATCCCTTCGCAGCTACCTCCCCTGTTGCCTGTGAAGCTGCGCCTTAACTTACAGGTATGTATGTGTGAACCTGCTTGTTCTTAATTCTTCTAATTATAATTTGGTGTAGTAATTTTAGTCCGTTGTATATCACAGCAGGTGGCTCCATCGCTGACGCGGCCGCTGCGCTACTGCTGTTCTGTCTGTGGGTTCGCCGCGGCAAGCTCGTCTTTGTTTGTTGTTCACTGTTATGTTTTCTGTTTTGTTTTTTTGTTTTAACTAATCCTTGGGTGTGCGTGCGTGCTGCCGTGCACGCCTGGAATAATTTCCCCTGGACAAAGTGAAGTGTGGTTGCACCGCACGTGGTGCCGTTCCTGTAGAGGAAATTAATGTACTGTAGGACTTAAAGCTGCAACGGCACTACTGATCCTCATCAGCTAACCTATTTAGCTTTGGTTAATTATTGTTTTCTTGTATTGTAATTAGATAGTCATTGTTATTGGTTACAGATTTTGTGATTATTCATTGTTATTTTCTGTAGATTTTGTGTTTAGTTATTTAGTTATTTTTTTTTTAGTAGATTTGTTTGTTTTGTTTTGTTTTGGTTTTTTTTCTCTCTTTTTCCTTTTTCTGGTTTATTGGGTTAACTGTGTGGGTGTGAGTATGCGTGTGTGAGTGGTATTTAAGGCACAATCAACCTTGGTGGTGACCCTCTGGGCCAAGTATAGTGTGGTGTCTGGGCAGTCTCTCTTATGTTGTTTGTTCTGCCCCTCTATCCTAAGTAACAGTTTGCATTTTTCTTTGGACAGGAGCTGTTGGGCCGGTGCGGCGAGTGGCTGACTGATCCCTGTGGTGGCGGTCCCTTCACTTCCTGTACAGTAATGCACGTGGGTGTCAGACAATGGTGTGTGGGTTTTATTTACGTGTGGTGTAGCATCAGGACCCTTCCCCTTTCCCTCAGTTAGTCACCTCTGCCTGTGGAGCCCTCAGCCCTGTGCCTAGTGTTTGCGCTGTAGCAGCAAACTGAACCAACTCCTTGGGAAGGCCCTTACAAATTGTGCAATATTCCGCCCAGTCATAGTATTTTGTTGAGTCACCACCAAGAGATTCTTATGTCCATATTTGCCAATTTTTAAAGTGTTATTAATAAAATTTTCTTGTGTATAATTTACTTTGGAAGCACGTCAGTCTCTTGTGTCGTCGTACCTGTGTGACCTTGTCAGCATTAGAGTGGTGTTACCCTCTAACAGATTTCCTGGGGGTGAAATTCCCCTAGGTGGCGTTGTTGGACCCTTGTTAACTAACTAAAGTAACTCTAACCCTCGTAGCATTGCCACATTAGCAATACCCTACAAGATGATAACAGCACATTGCGTGGCATTTGCGCATACGGGCACCCTAGCAACATGTCCGTGGATAGAAGTTGGACAGTATAGTGTGTAGACTCAGATTATGTCAATTCTGCCATTAGGGGTCTCTCATACAATAAAACAATAGCAAAAGACGGAGTTTGGTGACATTGTGAAGTGGCGTGGGATCATGGGAGTTGTTAGCTTCACTTTTACGCCACCAACCAACCACCATAGCTGATGAAACTCTACCTGACATGACTCAAGCAGAAATCATGTTCACGAATAAGGTAATATTAAAGTTTTATTCGTTACATTTCGTCATGGTCATTAACTTCCTTCCTCACTCTGTGACGTATCCAACGTAGGTTTTCCCAGAAGTTAGAAGCAACGGCTAGCAGGAAACACACCATTTCCTTTAATAAATTACACTTTTCACTGGTGAACATTGGTGGAAACGTTTGGAATTATGTAAGTTCACAACAAAAACATATGTAACATATGACTAACGTTTTTAAGACATTTTAACCTATTACATATTATAGGTTTAATGACAAACAAAAGACAAAAGTGCTAATGAACAGTGTACTACCACAACTTTCACTTACCATTGATACACTGAGTGGCCATCTTGGATTTCCTCCAGCTTTCTGAGCGGGAAATCCAACTTCAGGGAATTCTGACTTCCCAGTTCAAAAGGAACGCCAGTTTTTACTACAATGCTAATATGCAAAGCTAAGCAGAGCTCTAAACCTAAATGTAAATAAATTATTAAATGTGTAATTATTAAAACAATCCAAAATTTTTTGAATAAAATGAATGAAATCATTGTTGTGTTTTTAGCAGTGGACATGAAGCTTAGGCTCAGTGTGGTCAGAGGAAATCTGCTGCAGAAAAAAGGCAGAATATAAAGTCTGAAGCAGGAGGAGGACTGAGTGAGGAGAGAATGTGCGAGCCAGAAGGACGCGGAGAGGGAGAGCGGAAGATAGAGACAGAATCTCATTAACGGTCTGAGGAGTCTTTGGCCTTGGCCTTTAATGCGATGCTATGTCTCTCAGTCTTTCGCCAGAAGCTGCAAACTTTCCCCCTCCCTCCCTCGCTCGCCCTCCTCTCTCTGTTTTCCCTGGCTTTCCCTCCATCTATCCCTTTCTTTTTATTACTCTTGCATCTCCTCTCTCCCCCGGCTTCTCAGTGTCTTTCTCCTGCACTTCTTAATGCTGCGGAGCATGGCGAGTTGGGTATTATTTATTTATGGTCATGCATTGTCTGTGTGCGTGGGCTTAAGTAATATTCATCTGAGCTGTGCCGCTATAATACAAAGCCTCATTCCTTCTCATATGTGAGGGATGAAACACGAGCACTGGAGCCTGCTACGGTCCCCGAGTCTGAATACTCCCAACTCAAAGTCGAGGGAGTGCGGGGGGGAAGAGAGAAGCTTTGTAGAGCTCAGCGTGCTTTGTTAAGAACCACAAAGAGGACAAACTGATCTACCCTTTTTCACTTACTTTGCTTCTTTCTTTAGCAATTTTCTACTGTTTTTTTTTTGTGTATACCCTTTTCTTTTTGCTCATGTCTGCTCCTGTTCCTTTCTCTGGTCCAGCGCTGCGGGGCAGGTCACTGCTGTAGAAGTTCGGGAGCAGTGAAGCAGAAGAGCTTTATTCGACTGTAGAAAGCATCTTTTCCCATTAAATCTGGCTGGTGTTTTCCATCTGTCCCAGAGCTGGTTTTAATGGCTCATCAGATGACTTTAAGATGTATCTGGGGGATTTGCGCAGCCAAATACTGGATGTGTTTTTCCAGTGTTCTTGCTCTTGTATCTCAGCAGAAAAAAAAGGAAATGCCTTGGAGCAAGAAATTTTAAACTTGAGTCAAAATTAACATTGTTTGCCAAGAAATCTGTATAATTTTTCTACACAGGTAGTGACACATAATGTTGTTAGCTGCTACTTCTTGCTGTTAAAATTCATGTAAAACAATGTTTGTTCTGAGTTTGACACGCCACAGAAACGTGTTATTCACCACCCAGCCAAATTTGAATGATTAAAACAATCACTAAGTATATAAAATTAGATCGCAAAATCATGAAAAAGCAGTTTTCTCTGCTCTGAAACACTGCGGTGTGTCCACTCCGCTGTCTCAGTGTCAAACCTGAAAACCATCTGAAACATGGACGCTCCATCTAGCAGCTTTCCTGGACATGTCCACATATGTTTGAGCCACCAGAGCCGGAGGACAGTGACAGGATGGTATTTTTTTCTTCCGTGTCGGGTTGTTGGAACTGAAATGAGCTGAAGAGAACTGTTGGGCTGATTTCAACCGAGAGAGTCACTGAAGGTACGTTCATAACTGTTAGGTAGGTTGAGGGATGGGGGAGGCGGTGTCCTTCTGGCACGCCATGTTTCAGGTCCACCCATAAAAATCCTCAACACAAAAACTGTATAATACACTAACTCCACAAGTCAGTACTACATAGTTCTCAGTGTTTCAACATGTTTTTAGCAACTATGATCTAACATGTATAATGTGTTTAAAAGAAAAACTCCCTTTTTCCTTGACCTAGACTTTAAGTATGTCATATGACCACTAACAAAGCATCAGGCTACGAGTCATTTTGAATGGAAGCCAACAACATTGTGCCAGAAACTGACATCCAACACTTGACTCTGCACACTGGATGCACCAGATTCCAATTGTATTCAACCTCACCCTTTCTGCTTACTGTGACATCAACAAAAATTGCAGCTTGACATTTCATGTTAATTGACTCTAAACACAAGTGCTCATTGATGTCAGTGAATGTTTAACAAAACTTCACTGGTGACTCGGCAACAATGTAGCGGGCTACGTTTGGACGTTTTGTGGCTATGGTTAGTGACATCAGTACTACACATTTCTTTGAGTCCTGTCATTTGCCATTACCACAGCTAGAACTGTTTAATGCAGGCAAACACAAAACTTTGCTGTGCAGGATGGACGTCAAATACTGATGTTCTGGGTTGGTTCCTGGGCACAGCAAAATAATGAGAAATACAAGCAGAGGGTAGGATCACCACACTCCTATTGATTGTAAGTGATGATTGAAAGGCATTATGTTTATAGTAGGAGTTCGTGCATTTGTGTTTGTTTGTTTTTTTGTTTGTTTGTTTGTTGTAGTTTTTTCTTTAGGAAAATCTATCATTATGTTTTGAGCTTTGTGAGCTGCTTTACTTTAACTTGACATGAACACATTTATTTTATGGTCTATGTAACTGCATAACTGTAATTAGCATGGATGTAATAATGCACTAGATGCACTACATTATCACAGACAGGTATGCATCTCTTCATTAAAAATAATGTGTTCTTCCTGAGGGACAGGAAGCAGGCCTAAAATCAATGTAACTCTGTTATTATACTGGAGTGAATGGTCAGAATGGGCGGGCTGGAATGGCAGGCTGTAATGGTCAGAAATCCAGCAGGAATGGGTGGTAATGGTCAGAAATCCAGCGGGAGCAGTAATGGTCAGATATCCAGTGGGAGCAGTTAGGGATGGTCAGAAATCCAGGGGGACAAGGTGGTAATGGTCAGAAATCCAGGGGGAACAGTCGTTAATGGTATCAGGATTAAGAAAACAGTCCAGTATGTGGATCTTAATTCTCAACAAGAGGGCCCAGTGAGATGACATAAATAAGAACAGCAGAAAGCAGAAATCTGACGGAAATCTGACATTTATGTTTCCTGTACTAATTGCAGGAAGGTTAAAGTCTCCCCATCACTCCACAGATTCAGTTGAGCAGAGGCTTCAGTGGACATTTAGGTCACATGCTTCTTGTATGTCAAGATTTATTCACTTTATTCACTTCACGGTTCAAGTCTGTTTCCACTGCACTTTGCGTTACATTTCTCTTTTGTCGCTATACTCCAACTCTTCCTTCTCAGCCAAGCCTAAAAGTTTTTTGTGATAATTTAACCATTTTCTGAATTGCCAGCAATGAAAGCTTGTCGCCACTTTCACACCATTTTCATACGCATGCACTGCCTGATTTGACTCTGACTCAGTCCATCAGCCCAGCACGGCAAAGTTTGCACATGCTTGAAGGTGTGTATTTAGTGATGAAGTGCTCGTATTTAATGGAATAGGACATGGATAGACAGTTTACTTCCTAAAATTATTATTTAAATTTAATTATATTATTTTTAAAAACTTTTATCATGAAGCAACAAAATCAGGCAATGTTGGGCTTTCATTAGCAGTTATCCAGCTGATAGCGAACATGAAACAGTAAAATAAAGCAGATATCTGAAAGTACAAACAGCAACGCAGGAGAGAAACTAAACTTCAAATCTCAGAGGTTCAGTTAGAAGCTACAAAGGTACAAAATGCCTTTCTCCCTGGGTTCTTGCACAAGCTTGTCTTTTGGCAAAGGGAAAATGAATAGTTGCCTATTTTTAGAGGGTATAGCTGTCTATAAAAAACCTGCATGTATGCACAAATCTTGTTGTACATTTGGTAAATGATTCAGCAGATGTTGAAACTGACTGAGCAAGTGGTCAAACAGAAGTCAACTACTAAACAATTTTGATAATCGATTAATGGTCAAAGTAATTTTTCATGCAAATATGGCAGAAAGTGCTTCTTTCCCCAGCCTCTCAAATAGGGAGATTTCCTGCTTTCCTTCATTTTTTTATTAGCATATTAAAATGAGTATCTTTGGGTGTTGGGCTGACAGAACAAGAAATTTAAAGACATCACCTTGGACTTAAAAGAATCTGGGATGGACATTTTTCATTATTTTCTGACAGTTTATAGACATTGCAGCCCTAAATTATTGTAGGGGCAAGTAAAAATTGACTTTGGGCAAGTAGATTTCTGACACACTTGCACAACTGGCAAGTGAAATGAAACATTAATGTTGAACCCTGCTATAGGAGGTTGTTTAAAAAGGAAAAATAAAACTTGTTGTAGGCAATACAGTGCCGTGATGTCCTCCAGTCAGTAACACACCACAGATGCTGACAACCCATCTCCTGGAAGAGCTGACACTCAAATGTCAGTCACAGTTGACAACACCTATTTTGAGCCTTCAATCTTAGACACAGTTTTCACAAATATGTCCAAAAACTGTTATATTCTCTTTTTTTTAGAATGGAAGAAAATGTTTATCCACTATTTCCTTGACAAAAAGGGCAGAGAATTCAAACTTCTAGTTTGGCTTAAAGCCTGGCCATTACTTCACTTGATCACTGTCTGAGCCACTGTTTTCTCCTGAAAACGAAGGCGGGGAGGAGAAAAGAGTAAAGGATGACGGTGGTGGAACATAGTTGGGAGCTCGCAATCTGTTGCTAAAGCAATAGTAAGTTGTGTGGGCGTGAGAGCAGAACAGAGCAAGGGAGGAAAAACTCGACTAGATACACTTTCAGACACACACATAAGCAACCAAACAAGCTGAAAGCAGGAGCTTCTTTTTGGAATTAGACAGCAGTGGATGTCGTTCTAATTTCCTTCTCTCCTCCTCCCTCCATCTTTATCCCTGTTTCTGCCGAGCGAAGCCTAATGATGTCCCTTGTGACAAGTGCTGGTTAACTACTAGCCATCAACACTTGCAGGCACATAGACACACTGACTGCGTGCACGCCACCGCGTGCACACAGCACACGCTCATACATTCTGGCCAGCAGCTGGTAGCTTCGCCAACTGTGTCCCCCTGACTTGAAGGAGATATGGGGAGCAGATGTGACTCTATTCTGCCTGACAGGTCTGGGAGAAGAAAACAAGAGCCAGCAGACTTGTGGGGGAGGGGGAGGATGGGGGGGGGTGGTACAGGCAATATAAAGATCCTGTCTCCCCACTTTACTGCTTTGAAACATACAACAGATTTGTCTTAGCATTGTATGGCCATGACCACATCTTCATTCTATGCAGAACATACTGAGCGGAGACCCGGGCTGCATCCCATTACCCTAGAAACGCCACTTCCTTTCCTTCGCTGCCTCCTCCTTTCCTTTCTGATGTGTGTCCCCGCCATCTCCGACACAGGGAGAAACACAGTAAGCTGCTTCATTATCTCCTTTGCAGCAGCTTTGTTGCAGGAAACATGGGACTGTGCTTACAGGAAGAATTTTCGCTGCCACGCCCAGCGGCAGTTTATCCATAATAATAAGACAGTTTAAGCTAAAATCTGCTACAATACATCTGAGACAATAAGACATGAGGTTAAAGCTCCCAAGAACACTTAGAATCACTGGCTTAGAGTTTTTCCGGATAAGATTTAACCTTATAGATCAGATAACTGCTTGATTTTGACAAGTCTAAATTAAAATTTCTGTTTAATCAAAAGGAAAATTAGCCACCATGTACATCCCTAACCCAGGAATTCCACCAGGCGCGGCACGTCTGCGCCATGGTTCTGATCCGTCCTCCGTACGGCTGCAGCGCCCACCAGCAGCATTTCAGAAGCATTTTATCAGCGGAGCGTTTTGGCCGCCTGATTATGTTTACTTGCTCAGATTTTGTTGATTAGTTCCTTGCTCTTTGTGCTTCTACCATGGATAAGCAGGCTACGTGGTTAAATAGTTTCTTTTCTGTTTGTCTTCATGATCGCGAGTCTGCAAGGGGTCTTTTATTTTGAATATTAACCGGATTCTCCCTGCCTTTTCTGTGTCTGACTTCCTGCCCGTTTGATCCACTTTGTGCTAATTGACGCGACATCTGTCAAAAATAGACTCGATGCGTATTTGAAGCGGAAAGCCGCTTCTGGGCCGCGCCACGGGACCACAAGCATTGTCTAGAATGGCCGCGGACAGCTCCGACTGCCGTGGCACGGCCGTAACGTGGCGCAGCCGTGCCTGGTGGAAATTGCGGGTAACCCTTATACATTATAAACCTACCAGATTTGATGAGGTGCCCAACCAAAACACAATGCTTTTAACAGATTTATGACTTGACAAACTTAACAGAGTGCTGAGCTGTGTTTCATATTAAACTCCAGGTTCCCAGCTTTCAGATGATGTGCACCACTTCTATGTGGCATGTACTGTTGACCTGCTATCGCCCCTCAAGATCCCCAGTTCCACATCCTTATTGGGTCTATGGTAAAAAGGGGGAGTGTAAGATTAATCATGAGGCCGATTCAGACAACATTTCATGAAAGAGCATCAGAGGGATTAAGCCCTGCGATACACCAGAAGACAGAAACTCAGTGATAAAGCCCCTTCATTTAAAATCAACATGATCCTCCTTTGTCTGGATTCTGTTTCCCTCATCTACCTCCCTCCCTCACAATTCACAGCTTTAGCAAAAAGTGGCATGATTTAATCGCAGTTCCTCCTCTTAAATGATGATATATGTGACTCACACATCAGCTTGACCCATGATGCTTTGAGCCTATAGATAGGAGGAAAAAAAACTTGATTTAAATGAAAGATGTTGCTGTTCATGCCTTCCCAGCTTTGTGAATATTAAGCACCGCCCCGCCAAGCATGATCCAAATCCAATACTCTATGGAAGCTGCAGTGTGAGGGCACAGGTTTATTTGAGCTGGAGTGATTTATAATGAATTCTTCCCGTGAGGCAAGAAGCCGAATAAACACACTGTACATGCAAATGCCGAATGATCAAGTGATAGTGAAACATTCCCAGAGGATATTATCCATCATATTCAGACATTTCACCACATGTATGTGGTATGTACAGTATCTGCATGAGCATGAGATCGTGTGCGTGAAAACTAGTCCATTACTTGAGTTTACTCACCATTTCATGAATCTTTAGGTGAAGGGCTTATCTGCAATCAGGCTCATTTGCTTTATAAGGGGATTAAGGGGGAGTAATTTATCTTTAATCTCATCAGATAGGGTGCTCAGTAGTGTTTGCACGCTGGAAACTAACATGGTGGATGTAGCCATGAACCACATCAGCGTTAAGACACACATACATACACATAGTCGGGCGATTAACGAGTAATTTGCATTGTGTGTGTGTACTAATCTGGGACAAGGCCGTAATTATACTTAGTGACAATAGCGCAGGATGCTTGTTGGACTATTTAGTATATGAGTCAGTTGGAGTAGCTGTCACTGTCCTCCACACACACACACACACACACACACACACACACACACACACACAAATACAGCTGTTAGTCCAGTTATTTAATGCTGCTTCACTCATGTAATTGCGAAGCATGATGGAGCAGAGAGCACATTAAACATGCGGTAAAGCTAAATCCACACTGGTACAGGACGTGTTATCCCGACATTAATCTGCTGATGTTGGTTCTCAGTGCCTACATAAACTAGATGAGAAATTTCTAATGTCACACAGTCAGTACACTTGCAGGCTTGGTCGCTACCCACACAAAACAGTAGCAAGGCAACTTCAGTAAAAAAAAAAAAACTTTTCAAATACAGGGTAATTCAATTATGAAAGGAATTTATTAAAAAATAAATAAAAAAGCACAAGTAAAAGAGCAGCATAAAAATAAACCAGATCAAAAAGTATGATCTACAAAATAGGCTGACTGAAATATTTAAATCAGTGAACAATCAGGCTCGTTTCAAAGGTTCGCTTCACCCGGACGATAAAAAGTGTATTTTCTCTCTTCCTTTGAATCAGGTTTTGAAATATCTATCTCTGACATTTCTGACATTCCTTAGTCCACAACAATTCAGTGGAGGTGAACGGAATTTCATGTGTGGTGCTCACAGTAGTGACAACTTTCACCTAAAGAAACTGAACTGTAATGTTCATTCACAGAAATAGAAACTCTTCAAAAACTTTTGTGTGGATATTTTTAACCAATCGCAACTTCAGTTCTTTGTCAAAATAGCAGGGTTTCTCCACATTTCCCCCCATTGTAAAGCAGTGATTCGGCACCAAGCTTCTGGTAGCTGTGGCCAAGGGGTACATAGAAAGCTCGACTAATCAAGTCAGAACTCAATTAACTATTAAAAAATAGCAATCATAATTTGCTATAACTAGTTTAACATCAGCTTGAGTGTGTGAAAACTAGTTAGCAAGTGACCAAAGACAATCAAATAGTTCGCCAAGAGTAAAGAGCAAATGGTAAAGCTGGATAGTAAAGGAATGGAAATAATGAAACAGTTGAAATACTTAGCTAAAGTAATTGCGAAGTGGTTCAAACGTAGAGCTTCTGTGTCTCCAGATGGTAGTACTAAGAAAGAAGTATGAAAATCATATAATTGTAGCAACATACAATGATCCATTAACAATAACATAACAATAACTTCACCCATGAACATGATTTCTGCCTGAGTCATGTCAGATAGAGTTTTATCAGCACAAATGGCATGATCCCACATCACTTCTGTGTCCTCAAACTGCATTTTTTGTTATCGTTTTAATGTAAGAGAGACCCCAAGCGGCAGAATTTACATATTGTGCATTTCAGATAGGTGGGGAGTATGCGTTTGAACCATGCAGTAGATAATGTAGAGTAACAAGAACAGAAATAGATTTGGGATATTTTTTTCAATGCTCAGATCACCACAAACAAAACAGCATCCACAGCTGAAATCTCCACATCATCCAGCAGGAGGATATCACAAAACAGGGGCAATGAAAACAAAACTATCTGCACAATTATCGCTGATCGCAAGTGAAAATCTATGTATGTATTATTTGTAATTTGGGTGAACTGACCCTTTAAGACTAAAGCGCTGAAAATAGTTGAGCACTCTGTATAGCTGCTTGACTTTGACCTACAGGGCGCTGTAAAATGTTAATTTCAACAGTATTGCTTAATGGCTATACAGTAAACTACACTGCTCACCATGACCGTACTTGTAATGGCTTTCACCTTTTCACACTGTTTTCACTGTCTAAATTTATGCAGCACATCTCGGAAAGAGACTAGGACACAATGGCATTTAAGTTAATGCATGTGGCATTTTGCATAATTTTGTCAGAGCGAGCCTACAAGGTTATTTGAGGTCGTCATGGTTGTATTGGGAGAATAATGCTTGAGGTCAGTCTGCATGTCAGTTGGATGACTTAAAATGAGGATTGAGATGTGATGGTCCGTGACATGTACTGTATGTACTGATGACATGTTTCCTGTGCGTGTTTAAAACATAAGCCTATAGACCCTTTTACTGCAGACGTCATGATTACGTCACGGTGTTAGCTGGAGGCAAAACAGGGTTAGTTTTATTGCGTACCAGCTGCCACTGTCATTCAAAAAAAAAAAAAGAAAGAAAACAACTATGATTAAACATGGTAAGACGAGACGGTTGGGCTGATTGAACAAAAATGCTTGTATGTAGCGCACACTTCATATTCTCACATCAACTCCAAAAATTAAACAGAAAAATACAACTGAATTAAAGTTCTGCTCTTTAAACCAAACAAACAGACGAGCTTTAATTGTATCATTAACTCAGTAAAACACAATTCATTTAAACTTGAGAGACAGAAATAAAATAAAACTCACCAAAACCGTCTTGGTCAGTCTTTACACCGGTATAACAATCACCAACTGTGGTTTGGTCGAAATGTTTACCTCTCGTACGATAATGCTGTTTATCCTCTCACTTGTCCTCCGGCTCAGTGGGTGTGTACTGTGCTACCGAGTGCATCATAGAGCACGGCCTGTCATTCATGCCGACCATTAGATTAGCACAATTGCCCCCAAAAAACGCTGATATATTCACCTAGTCGCCCAACCTGCAATTGTAGAAAGATGATCCATCCATTGAGTGAGCTTGTACAGTACAGGTCATCCAGTCTGGTCCCACTGGTTAACTTCAGTGAACTTTTTCAAGTAACACTTCCGGCCCTGGAGGGTGAGTGACCGTGCATATTCAGAGAGCTTGTATTTTGTCAGCCATTTTTCCAAAACAAGCCAATAAGGCTTGCTAACATGTTTGCTGACCTGTTTAGCGAACTGAAGAAGCGTTTTGGATGGGAGGCGAAATGTCTTCAAGAACCTGAGCAAGCCCAGTCGCCTGCGATAACCTTTAGTTTAGGGAACTGTTTTGCTTCCAGCTAAGCTCCACCCACAAAAAAAAGTCACAATAAGGGGTCTATAGAGTGGCGAGATCGCACCCCTATGGAAAAAGAAATATGAACTGTTGTCAATGACGAGAGCCAAATTATTTTTTGATTCCGTTTGAATTGTGCTGCAAATTACACATATGATGTTTGTCATTTTAAAGAATAATTTTTCAAGACAAGACAGTCATAATTTGTGACAGGTTTGTCTAAGTTTAGTTTAGTTTACATCTCTTGATTAGCGCAATATTCATCATCATCAATCCCACTGTCCCTTGAAACTTTATCTTATCTGAATTGTTTTATCCAGCAACTCCTGATCCTTTTATCCCTTTATCAACTGAGAAGAGAAAGACAGAGTTAAGACCTGTTGTTGTGTGAATATATCCTGGTATGAAAAACACACAGGCTTGTAGGCTTGCGATTTCTGGTGTGTGTAGTCTTTATAATTACATATCTTCACAGTCTGATGTGATAAATGGCAGCTTTCTTAACTTGTAAAAATGATCTTTTGACATCACGTGTGTAATTCGTGGCACAATTCAAACAAAACCAAAAAATAATTTGTCTCCCGCCATTGAAACTAGCTAGCTACTGTTAGCTAATGTGTGTATGGAATTGTTTTGCCTCCACCTCAGCTCCGCCCACATAAAAACATCATAATGTACATAACAGAGAGAGGTCTATATGTCATTGTTGAGTTGTTTGAGCCAAACAGGTTTTATAAGGAGGAGATTAATATCTGAAGCAACTCCTGGGTTGCAGCACTGAGAGACCAGACACATACACACACAAACAAACACACACGCACACACACCACCTTGTCACAACTCTTTTTAGCTCTCATCTGAAATGAGAACATGCCCTGGGCCGCGCTGGGAGAATGGAAGTCAAAGACAGAGAGAGAAAGAAAAAAAAGAGAGAAGGACAGGGATGGAAATAAAATGAAAGAGAAAAGCCAAAGGGGAGAACACAGAGTGATAAAAGGCCAAACCAGGGAGGGGAGGGGAGGGGAGGCTGAGGAGGGGGGACAGGAGAAGAGAGAGAGAGAGAGAGAGAGAGAAGGAGAACAAGGCAGGGGCTGTGGATCAGCCTGGAGGATCAGCGGTGTGAAAGAGTTGTGGTTCATTGTAATGTCTCAACCTCTTCCATCCACTCCCCCTCCATCCATGCCCGACCACAGGGCCCACCCCGCCTCCCACCCACACCCTCCAGCAGCTATTTAACATGGAAATTGATTTAAACAGAAGCTGAGATATCCGCAGTGGGACCTGAGGACAGGTGCCTCCAGTCAGCAGAGGAGAAGCTAATGAGAGGTGAGAGACCCGAGCAGAGCTAACAAGGGAAGCAGAGAGCACAATGAGACGGCAGAGGAGAGGCAGAAATTAGAGAGAGGGGGCGCCGAATGGGGAAGAAATTGAAGCGAAATTGGAAAGAAATGAGGGAGTCGAAATTTTATAATTTCCAACTCCAGTTCCCGGCCAACTGCGAGACGAGAAATAAATAAATAAATGAGTGAGAAAAGTGTGAGTGCTCGTATGTGAGTCTGTGTGTGGGTGTGCAGCTACAGTCTGTGGGTTACCAATATATTCTAGCTGGGCAGAGAAACTGTCAGATTTTACTCATGTGGAAGGAAAGTTTGGTATGAAATACAGTAAAACTGTTCAATTAAAAGCTTATGCAGAGTAAATGTTTGAACAGGCATTGAGTTTCTTCACACGAGCTTCTTCATCTATACATAAAGGACTTAGAACTTTGCACTTTTGCTAGCTAGCAAGACCAAGGATCTAACTAAAATGTAACTAAGCTAATGCAGTTTACTGTGTTGTCCACTAATAATACTGTGGACAAAAAAAAAGACACTGAGTTTAAATTTAAAGTTCATTTATGGTTAACATTAGATACAGATACAGACAGAGCCGTATGTCCTATGATTTTATCCGTATTTCTGCACTATTTCTGAAAGCTTACGGATATGGACGAAAAGGAACAGTAGAACTTTCTTAACCAGTCTTATAAACTTCAAGCCCAAGTACACTAAAGTGAAACAAAAGGCAACTTTAACTCATTTTCAAAGACCATGAAGATCAGGCAAATTAGACGGATAAACGATGAAAAAGGGCATAATTGTTGCGCGTGAAATGGCAACATGGCATCATATTCACTGTCATTTACACCCAGTCAGGAATACTCATTACTTCTTCACTTGTGGGCCATCAGAAACTACAGCGTGCCTGTAGTGGGACTTGCAGCCACCCCATAAAAAAAACAACAACAAATTTTTCATACCTGTAGAGCAATTATCCATCTAGTTTTGGCGGGAGCTGCTGTGTTTTGGAGATTATCAGCTGTGGAGATGTCTCTCAAATGTAATGGAATTAGATGGCACTCAGCTTGTGGTGCTCAAAGCGGCAAAAAAAGAAAAGAAAACTGAAAAGCTCAATCAAATCAAACTCAAGTCATGACCCGGTTACTCAAGATAATCCACAGACCTTATTGTGAGCCCTTACATGTGGGAACTACTAAAATTTCACTTCCAGTGGAATGATATTCCATTTGTTTTATGTCCATAGCGTTAATTTCAAAAAACCTACACCATCAAAACCTGGCTGGTTTCACAATGCACATATAGTAATCTTTGGCAAGGAGATAATGATCACACCACTTGAGTGTGATCCATCATCAAAGCTGATAGCCCCCAGCTTTGCCAAGAGCCATATTCACACACTGAGCTTTTCCTGTTTGAGCCAAGTTTCAGTTACTCTTCCTGTCTGTTTGAAGTGGCTGAAGGAGGTCAAAGCTGAAGTCCCATAGTCTTGACACATCAAAGCGGGCAAGTGCACAGGTTACCGTCCAAACCGGCCTTGATTTGAGCTGTGACTCGCGGGTCCAAACACCTCTCCCTTTTGCAAATTGCTTTGGGCCTCCCGTGAACGCATCTCCAAAATCAGCACGGCTACGAGGACCGCGACCAGGGGAAGCAACTTCATTATTTTTGATGGGAATCAGACGTGACAAAGAAGCATGAGGACATCACAAGCTGGGCCAGTTGGAACACCGTTCCTTGTTTCCGCCACTCTGTACCTGAGCTGTCTGTACATTAAAGAAAAGGCTGACTTCAGTAAAGCTTGAGTCTTATTGATCTCTGCTTGCCACTCGGGGATGTGGGAATTCAACATGTGAACGTGCCCGTGTACGCTCACGCACGCAGACGCATGGGTTTGAATATCAATGGGATTAGCGAAAGGTCTGGCTGTCGGGAGCTTTCAGATTGTAAACTACACTAAGCTGAGCCGTGTTGCTCTTTAAATGTGATCTCGCAACTTGATAAATGTTATTTAGGTAACATGACAGGTATGACATTTTCTTGCAATATCCTCCCACACACAGATGTAAAGGCACTTCTCATTCTCTCCAGCTTTCTATCACCATCTCTCTGTCTTTCTGCAGAAACTGATATGCACACACAGAGGCACTCGCTGTTCTTCTCACTCTGTCTTTTCATTAATAAACAACCCAAGATGTGCTTCCAGTCTCTTCCTTGCATGCATACGCGCTCACAAACACACGCACGGGCTTGCTCTAGAGTATCCCACATTGCACTGCAGCATCTAGTAAGCCTTCCATGGCAACCATTTCAAAAGTAAGCTTCATCCACTTTATATAGCTGGCCTAATTTGTCTACTACAGCCCCCGCTGAGCATTGCCATCCATGATGACGCCTGGGCCCGGTGCAGTCAGCACAGGAGAGACGGGGGACAAAATCCCCATGCAAATACCAACATTTACTCTTCAAACTTCTGTGTTCTACTTAATAAAGCCTTGAAAAGACCTAAATAAAAGTGAGACAGGACTATTTTAGTGTGAAAGTACATGCCAGTGCTGAAGTTGCACACACCTAAAGTGGCACATAAAGAAGTAGAGAACATGCGTAAAAGCTGTTCCAATAAAAGAATATAGTATGGACGTACTGTGAGACACTGGGCCCCTGGGCACAGACATCAAAAAGGACCCCCACCACCTAAATAAATGTTTGTTTTTTTAATTTCTTTGTAGTCGGTTCAGTGTTTCTTTGTAGTTTTGTGTCTTTTGTGGTGGTTTTACATCTCTTTGTAGTTGTTTTGTGTCCCTTTGCAGATGTCACTTGTGTTTGTGGCTATCTTGCATCTCTTTTTTGTTATAGTGTATCTCTTTGTAGTACTTTTGCTTCTGTTTATTGTTGTTTTGTGTCTCTTTGCAGTTGTTTTGCATCTCTTTGTAGTCACTCTGCGTCTCTTTGTAGTTGTTTAGTGTCTCTGCAGATGTTATGTGTCTTTGTGGTTGTTTTGCATCTCTTTGTAATCGTAGTTTTGCACCTGTTGTTTTGTGTCTCTGCAGTTGTTTTGTGTGTTTTGTGGTTGTTTTGCATCTCTTTGTAGTAGATCTGGGTCTCTTTGTAGTTGTTGTCCCTTTATAGTTGTTTTGTATCTCTTTGCTGTTGTTTTGTGTATTTTGTGGTTGTTTTGTTTCTCCTTGTAGTCATTTTGTGTTTTGTTGCAGTTATATGTCTTTGTTGTTTTGCGTTTAGTCATTCCGTGTTTCTTTACAATCACTTTTAATCTCTTTGAAGTAGATTTGCGGCTCTTTGCAGTTGTTTTGTGTCTTTTTGTGTTTGTTTTACATCTCTTTATAGTCACGTTGCTTTTTTTTTAGGTCACTTTGCATCTGTTTGTAGTTTGTTTGAATTTTCAACAAGAGGTTTTAACAGTCATTTCAAACAGAGCCTCTGGCCCCGGAGCTGCTTGATCCCTTGTACCCCTGGGCCTGTGCTCGGTAGACCTGCTCAGTAATCCATCCATGGAACTGAATCATCAGCAAAATTATCTGTTGTTTCAAAATCCAATTTGAAAACGTGTGACTCATGGTTTGCTGTGTTGGCTCCAGCAGATTCAGACAAAATAGTCTGATGTCATTCCAATTTTAAATAAGTTTCTTCTTTTCATGATGTAAATGGAGATAATACTTTTAAGAAACAATAATGGCATGAATCACAAAAATTTGTAAAATGTGGGAAACGGCACTGGCAAGAGAATTACTAATCTGCTTCTTTTTTTTTTTACCATGGAAAATCATTTGTTGAGTGTCAGTCTTCTCATTGGCACTCATGTAAAACACTAAAAAATGATTATATGCAGTTCATGTGTTGGAAAATAAGATGTACGTGACACTTTACTACATGACTTACTACGATGACAAGAAATGTTTGCAGTGTAGATCCTCAACAATAGCTGAACGATCAAAGTTATCTTGGTATGGAAGGTATGGGGGGGTAGAAATCTATATTCTCTATAGGTATAGGACATCTATAGGTTGTTAAAGTGTGGAATGAATGAACTCTGACATTTAAAACACACATTTCTGTTTGTGAATAAAGGCAGATTAAAGGTAACATGTCAAGAGGGTATAAAGATCGCTTCCAGGTTTAGGGTTTTAGGAGTGGTAGTAAGAGAATCTGGATTTGTGAAGTGCTTTACAGCAGGCTGAAAGCTTGCATTTCAGTGTGGGTGGATCTGGTGGCAACTGAACCGCTGCTGAACAGTGAGAGGGAGTTTCAAACACATGACATTATGAGTGCATGATGGTGCATTTAAAGACTATTCTGTATTTTCCTCAGCATCAGCAAAACGTTCGTAACTACAGTACTTACCTACTCTGTGTGCGGTATTTGTTCCTACTGAGGTTCGCACTGTTCTTCAGTATAGATAGATATGAGTTGTATTTGATGATTTACAGTGGGCAGGATTTTTTTTGGTTATTTCACGGCTTATTTCGACACACTTTCTGTGAGGACTTTCTTGAGTGCGAGAACTTTGCAGTGATTGTTTCCAACTGAGAAAAGCTGGTCACAAATATATACTTGCATAGTGACACTGTTCTGTGAAAACCATGTATCCCACATCAAAATGTCAACTTTTCATCAACTTTTCAAAACGGCTGTGTTTTCGTCTTTGTGATAATACATTATGCAGTTAACGCAAATGAATTTTTAAGGGGTTGTTTAGCTTAAGGAGGATAATAGCTCAATTTATAAAAAGAGCTCATCAGTTTATCTGAAAAACTAAAAATCACCAAAATTAGAGATACACAGTTTTCAATGGGCAGTGACAATAGTTTTTAGAAAAGGCTCAGTGGTTTCCTCAGCAGCTGGGCAGTAGTTTTAAGCAAACGTTACACTATCATGAGAAATGCTGCGGGTGCACAAGACAACCACTTTAGAGGCATGGCGTGGCTAATGCTGCATTCCATTGTAAGTCGGAAGTTGTTATTCTCAACTTGCGATCTAAATGCATCCTGGTGCTCTGGAAAATATGGAAATATGGATGCCCACAGCAAACGGATGTTTGTATGGCACATCTGTGAACTTGACAAGCATCCACAGCAGCTTAACTTCTATTACACGCAAAATAAACTTGAGGGAAATGGAAACTACAAAGTTGTTAAAACATGTTTAACAACACAGACACTTTTAAAAATAGTAAAAAATTGATGAAAAGGTCACCGTTTGCTGCTTGTGTGTGCCCTGCATTATTGATGCAACATCAGGTGTGATTATGTCGGTGCACTTTGGCTAGTCGAGTCTGAGTTTCTGACTTGGATTTCTGAATTACCGTTTCATTGTACCTTTCCATGTTGGAGGTTGTCTTTTCCCCTAGTTCCAACTATGCAGCATATGACACCGACCAAACTGCTAGTAGTCAAAGCTAACCAACCATGAGCAGCTGCTGTCAGACTCTGTCTGCAATGCTTCTCTGTTTCCACTGATTCCTCGGAGACTCAGAGAGTATGCTGGTGCTTTGACAGTCACTTGAAACACATTTAGGGCCCTTCTTGGAAAAAGTTTCTGTGATGTACCAAGCTAGCGTTAGCAGCTCCGAGAGGCTGAGAGGCTCCCTGGTATGTGTCTGCGAGGGACTGTCAGTTCATGGCCACAACCCAGCTGTTTCTCATCATCAAGGGAGCAAATGCAGTCTGGTGCTTCATCCTACAGCCATCAAAAGCGCCAAAATAGAAAAATACCGAGTAGAGTCTCAATCGGCATATATATGAAAATTGGCGCTGTTACACAGACTCCCGCTCAAGAGCGGAACTGGGGGAGGTGGCCTGCCCAAGTCTGATTAGAAGGCGTCAGCCTCCTTTTTAAATTTAAAGGTGGAATCAGCTAAATTTGTCAGAGGCTAAGTTGTTCCTGAACACACCATAAAGATAGCTGATTGTTGAGTCTCATTGCCAGGATGTCAAATAGTGTCGTTTTGGGTTGGTCAAGCATATCTATCGCAGTAAAATAATAAGAAAATAAGGAAATACAGGTAGAGGCAGATACAGCCACCACTATACACTTCTAGTGGGTCGTAAGTGATGATTGAGAGGGATACCGTTTATATGAGTCTATATATTGAATTTTTTTAGGAAATGTTGCATACTATGCCTTTAAATTCATGACATAGAAGACCCACCCAAACGGGTGACTACCAGTATTTGCCCTGCAAGTTTCAGGATTTAAAATCATAAAGATTTCAACCCAAATGCTGATTATCGTTTTATTAATGAATGTCACTATTAAAAACAGCATTGATTTGTTTCATCACAGCACACTGATATGATTTAGTTTACATCTCAAAAAACACATTAAAGTGTGCAATATTTCTTTAATGTACTCTAAAAAGACTTCAACTGAGTGACCTTTTTTTGGTCCCATTTTGCACCACTGGGGACCATCTTTTGAGCTTTTTTCAGTCTCTGCTGTGTGAACAAAAGAGTGCACAGAGATTATGTTATTATAGTAGGCTTCCCTTTATATCTTCAAAGAGGGGGGGTTCAGCTCATTCCACCACGTCACCTCGATTATTGGCTGATTCCTGATGAAGCAGCAGCTGATGTGCGTCCGGGGGAGGCTGATTGTCACCGTCTTCACAGGCATCAGCATGCAATGTTCCTCCGATGGTGTGAATCCGCCAGGACCAGAAGAATCCAGCTGTCCACCATATCTGCCCACAGCCATCTCCACCTCTTAACACACACACACTCATTTTAACACATCCTCCTCCACACTCTGTACCCCCCCACCCTCCCTCCCCAAACTCCTCACCCAGCTTCAAAAAGACAAGACAGCCTGGCCTCCCGTCTCTCACCTTATTCCATCTATTCTCCCACGTATAGCGTTATGTGAACGCGCCACACCGGTGGACTGCATGGAGGTGGGCAGAAACAACAGACACAGATGACTGATGCATTTTTCGCTCATATTCAAGTCTTCTTTTATTGATCATTGCACAGTAACATTTACTTTCTTTTGCAGCCTCACACTCCTGACAGTTTATCGATTCAAACGGAAGAGACGGCTTCCACACCATCACTTATCTTTCATTTGATTATAGGAGACACAGAAATCATTATTTTAGACATAATAGCACATAAAGACTGAAAAATGATCTGTTTTGGATATGGCCCGTTGACATTTCATCTCAAATGATGGTTTCTATCCTAATATCTAATGTTCTATCCTCTGTGCTGCTAGCTTTTTCAATAAACTAAATGGAGGCTCTGACTTGGCTAATGCTGCCTCTGACCAGCGAATCGGGGCAGAGAAATGCGTTTTTAATACAGGAAAGTACAGTTTTGACCTCTAAATGCAACTCGGCACCACAGGCAGCCGTAATTATCATCAGCGATAATAGCAGAAAATGGCATGGAGGGGAATCAAATCAACAGAGGCATGATGGATAGATGGAGATGGGGGGAGTTAGTAATGTCTGTCTTCACCCTCTGTCCCTTTTCTCACATGCAAGCTCTCCTCCTGGGTCCATCTCACCGAATTATCATACTTGGATGCTGAAGCGGCGAGAACAGGCCAGCAGTTTGGTTATGAAAGTGTTGCACATTTGCGGGGGGGGGGGGGGGAATACACGAGAGTAGATGCAAATAGGCCGCTCACATTTGCATTCGATATCCTCGGGGCTGCATGGGGCCGTGCAGTGCCAAGATGCGGCGGAGCGTGTGTGTGTGTGAGTGAACCCGGCCGCAGGAGATACTGATCCGTGCTCCAGCGGGCGCCTTAAACTCTCGAGCGCTGACTCTAATTTCAGGCGGCAATAAGGCATGGATACTAAATAACACGCAGCCGGAATGTTTGAAAAAAAAATCAAACGCTGGAGACGCAGATGTCACACAATTCCCTTTGAATAAGCGCTTGCCTTGCAGAAAGCGTTCTTTTCTTGTCTAATTCAAGGGGTTAATAGAAATTTAAAACAATTTCACAGCCTACTATAACAGGAGTGCTCATTTTATGGTAAATTAGGCTGTAACAATTACATTTGTTGGGAGAGGGGGTGGTCCGCGGAAGCTGTGTACAGCGCCGTGCAATCAGCAAAGGCTTAAAAGTGGGCGTCTTCAATGTTAGAAAATAATTACACAAGGATAATGCACAGTAATTCAATACTAACATGGAATGTAGAAATTGTAAAAAAATAGTCCACATAAAAACGAGAGCTGTTTTCAGTCTCTCTGGATTCCCGAGATTCTTCGCTGACCAGCTGCAGTCTGAGTTCCTGCTCCAGCTCCTCTCTCCCCCCGCGCCACATCAGCTGGCTCCTGTGGGTCACTTGGCGGCCGGCCACCATAACCCCCCTCACTTCCCTGCCAGCGCACAGGCCCGAGCCTTGGGCCAACTCTCCCCCACCTCCGCCCCCCCCCCCCACCGCCCTCTCCCCCCCCGCCCGAGAGCTTCGTCTGACCACCTCCTTCATGCTGGGCTGCTCCCGAGCACGGCGTCACTGCAGAGGAGACAAAAAGCACAGAGGGGGGAGAGACATGTAAACACAGAGGGCTGATTTCTGCAAGTCACAAATCCTGCTCTGCTTCAGTGATTTAATGACAGATAAGAGGTGGTGCTTGGCAAAAAAAAAAAAAAAAGAGCCCACTCTTTTTTAATTTAATTTTCTGAGCAGTGGCTGTAATAATTAAAAAGGTCATTTTCCTGCCAAGCGGCATGGCTCCTCAACAGTAGCTAAGCAACATTTCCCTAAGTAAGACATAATTACTGGCAAGACTGTTGACTTTGGATTAGTGCATTAATATTTCAATCAACAGCTAATGTGGTCACAGGTCTCAGTTTAGAGTATTTTGCAGCAGCTTTCAGGAGCAGACGTCTTTTGTAATAATTTAAAGTAAGGTTTCAACAAGTCTAGACATGAAACTGCATCCGTTTTTCATTATTAAAGGGTTCAGGTTATTTGAAGCGGGTTGTATGGGGTACTTATCCATAGTGTATTACCGACAGCTGATGGCGGTCTCCACGCCCCCAGTTTGGAGAAGCAGAGGCTCACCAGTACCAAAGCAAACACAGTTTTCACACCAAAATTAGCGTGCATAAAGAGGTTTTTTTAAAATGCGGCTAAACCCGCTAAAGCAATTTTACCTCACAGAACTCAGGAGTCACTGGTCTACCACTGCCTCGATCTGTTTGTTTGTGTTACTGTGTGACTTTGGTGTCCAGTAGTTTGGATTCTTCGTCACACAATAAAACAAACAAACTGATTTTACCGAAACCGATTTTAGAACTACATTTTTTACAGTTATACTTCTTGGTGTGGATGGCCCTTAACAGATCGTGGCAGAGGTAGACCAGCTTTTTAAAGGTGTACGCTCTCTCCAAACCAACCAAATTCCATAGGTGAAATCAGTAATTTTATGTTGCAGAAAACAGAAGCTGCTAGTCTACTACTGTCTTGATATGTTATGTTTATTTGTGTTATTGTGCGACTTCAGTGTTACAAAAAGATGCTCCAGATTTACCAAAGTCACACAATAACACAAACAAACTAACAGATGGAGGCAGCAGTGGACCAGCCACTCTAGTGTTTTGCCAATGGAGTTTGGTTGGTTTGAAGAGTGACATTTGACTTACATAACAGCGGTTTCCTGTCAGAAAAGGCTCAGGTCAGACAGCAAAGTAAACTAAATATAGGATAAAGTTAAACTGGTGGATTTGTTTATGTTAAGTGGCTAAAACACATGTTGCTGAACCTGTCCACAGCAATACATTGCTTAGCTTCAGTGCCGGTAATCCTCTCTGCTTCTCCAAACTGGGGGCGTGCTGACCAACATCTGCTGTAGCTAATACACCAACTATCAACAAGGACCTCGTACAATCCAACATCAAATAATTCCAACTGTGCCTTTAAAAATAATTACAGATTGTGCTCAGGGACTTTTGTGAAAATAGGAGCTCCAAACCAGCTGCTGTGCTGCTTTATTGACACAAAGAAAAACAGGATTTTCTGTCTAACATGTCTACAAACTGGCCGTAGTCGTGTTGAACACAATCTTCAAACAAGCGAGTGACCTTTCTATTGAAACACGTCTTAAAAATGTTCCTAAATGGTTCGTTATCCAGCTTCCGTTGACTAAAATGCCAGTTTCTCAAAGTCTGACCACCGAGCATTACTTTTCGAGCCTTCATTTAACTTTTTCCTGCCTTCAGGGCACGGACAGGACATCATGTGAAATCCCTCTGACACCTCTCTCCTCCTGCTGGTTACATTTCGGGAATCGCCACAGTCCCCTCGTTCCTGTTTTCCTTCTGTCAGAGAGCCTTGAGCTATGGATCCTCATTAGTCACTTTCCCTGAGACCACACTGACACCGGCGACGCGCTCTCCCTCACTCAGACTCGCTGAAGGCTAGCGCGGCCACACACCAATTCACAGGCACTGTCAAAAGCCGGGGTGACTTACAGGAGCTGGGCAATCATCAGAATCAACCAACCTTTGAAATGCTGTGAATATCATGAACGTGCTGCTGCTGTATAATGTTACACTGGCTCGAATACCCACAGGCATCTGTAGCAAAGTTTCTTGGACAATAGTCTTTCAGGGGAAAATGGGAAAAGTTTAAAAAGGACCCTACCAGTGGTTCTGAGCGTTTTAGACCATTACCTACAAATTGCGAATACTTTGCATTACAGCTTGAGATGGCTAATCCGTCACAGAGGGAAGGTTTCCAAGCTTTTTGAAAGTAAGTGTTGCAAGCAGGGACTAAAAAGGCAACTTAAGAGTATCTAGCTTCCGCATCATGACTCACTTCCAAGCGAAACAGGATAGGCATGTTTACATTGGCAGGAATTTGATTTGAACATTGAAAAGTGGGCGTGTCATAATTAGACAAACCATGTTGTTGCAAGCTAGCTTACTAATGAATCTTAGCTCTTTGTCGCTAAAAGTTGAAGACTTGATGGGTGGATTTTTGGTTGAAATTGGTTGGTTAATGGCTAAGTAAGGCACATGTCATGTCTTGTGTTACAGCAAGAAATGATTGGATTTTGTAATAAGAATACAAAGAATTGGGTCTTTCGGGGGAAGTTTTTTGGCATACATAGTTAAATAGGCACATAATAGACAGGGGATGTAATCAAAAAGGGAAATCATTATGCTGTCTCAACTTGAAAGATTGGAAATAGTGACAAACATCTATCTTGGCCAGAGGTAACAGTCTAAATGTAAAGTCTAAAAAAAGCAAACAAAGCACTGTTTTACAGGGAGATAGCATTTTCTGATGGAAAACTGCCATTATAAATCAACATTTGTCACGTGTCAGACCACATCTTGATTTGGAATTTACTGGTCCCTGGTTCCTCCCCTGTAAAAATGGTATTTACGCATTGGTTTTCGTGCAAAAGGCAGATTTTGTTACCCTTGGACGGAGCCAGACTAGTACAACTATGCCTTTTTGGTAGGGCCAGGATCAGGGACGTTTGCAACATGGAACTATGAACTTGTAATGCAGAAGTCCCTAAGCAGCATGGGGCACTTGCACTTAAGTGCACCGAGGGAGCACTGGTGTTTGTCTATGTCGCTGGCATAAGAGCTTTGGATCAGCAGGAGGAGAAGGTGACAACGCCAGGGAAAGCTGGCAGCGAGCGTTGTAGGTATCAGCACCAGAACCAAAACAAATACAGCCAGACTGTGACACAACACAACCTCTGAGACCAACGGAGGCCAGTTTGACGACAGGGAATGCAGTACTGAGGTGGTTTACAGTGGCTCTGACGACCAAGACATGGCCGGTTCAGGGACAGGAAATGTGTGAAGTGGGAAAGAAGGGAGCTTGTAGTGATCCAAGTTGGAAGTGTATATAATCCATCATGTTGATAAAGTCTGCAAGCATCTGCAAGTTATTTATTCCTGGGTTTAACACAAGACTTGTATTTCTCTGTAATGTAGCAGTGTTATCAATGCTACTTGGAACATTCTCTCTCAGCCCTGGAAAGAAAACCATTTCCTGATGCTCCAAAAAATATATATTCAAATAATTAAAATCCTAAATGTGCGACTACTTGTGGATTTGGAAAAGCTTAAGTTGGGGGCAGCCATAATATTAACTGTACATGGCTCTAAACAAGAATGCAAATGAGCACACTTCCCACATTGTCAAACTATTCCTTTACAAAGGCTGCTCTCTGGAAGCAAACTTTGCTCCAACGGGGAAAGATTCCAAATGGATTCTGAATACAATTGCTTGCAACAAAGGCAATTTGTAAGTTTGACAAAAGTAAACATACATAAATAAAGAAGCTGGATTTCCTCTCTGTGATGGATGACATTTCATGCAAGTTTCAACTCTTATGCAAGTTGATTTTCATATTGTACAAACATTAACAGACACTAATGGCTGCCTGGAAGGTAGAAAAATCAATCTCCAAGACTTGCTGTATGGATAGCAGTGATGAAAAAAAATATGCAGGTCATAAGTCAGTGTGCTAAAAGCATGCAAAAACCAGCGGTATGGTCCTTTAGGAATGGAAACGGGTGCAGCGGCGGACCAACCTGAGGTTTGTATGGTCACGCTTCAGCAGACTGTCAGTCTCCGGGGCACTCAGTGACCGATAGCTGTGCCTGGAGGAAGGACAAACCCCAAATCAATACCCTGTCTAAAAACACTGGGAGAAACTTGAGACAGAGATCATGCAACGTCTACAGGAGAAGATATGCTCATGCAACTCAAGCTTTCTTTTTTGGATTAACTTTGTACAGGCAGAACCTTTTAAATATTACAGTAAGCAACCTTTACACAGCAAATAAAAAAGTAACAGCAGCTCAACTGTACAGAAGATATTGACAGATTTGGCTTTGATCATTTTAGCAAGAGTTGCATTAACACTATTCTAATATATTTTGTTAGTACACAGAACAGTTATTTTGGTACATAAAATGCACTACTGTATGATATTGGAAGTTACGTTTTTCTTACTTTTGAGTTGATTCTTTTTTGTTGCCATGACTGTAATGATATTTTAAGAAACTACGCATTTACCAGCAAGTTTATGTCAATGGATAAACACACTACGAAATTAAACATTTAGGGTTAGGTTACCTTTACAGTGGAGTTCTCTAGGTTATAACCATCCTCTCCATTGCACTGCCATTACTCTGTACTAAAGTAGCCATCGCGCCAGCGTCATTCATGACAATGAAGCCTAGACCTGAATGGTGGTTTGAATTCAGATTAATTTTCAGATGCTATAAAAGCAATTCTCATTAACGATTACGACCACAGGTAAGAGGATTGAAAAAGTCTTATACATACCCAGGCATTCAATGCTTTAGAACTCTATACACATTAGGAAGCTATCCAGGTTATTTTAGAGGTCTTACCTCTGGGTCCTTTTTAAAAAGTATAGAAAGAGAGAGAAAGAATAAGTTGTGCTCTTTTGATAATCAATCAAGACATCATTTAGTAGGGTTAAAGTCTTCAGACGTCAATACATTCATTTAGATTTAAAATGCGGTTTTGAATGAGAAACAAAGGAAAAACACCTACATCTGACTGCTGAAGGTTGTTTTAAAAAAGCCATTTCAGAATTTTACTAGGACAGGAAACAAATAAAGCAAGTTAAGTTTCATAAAAAACAAACTAAGCTTTATTGACAAACTGCTGCAAAACATCTTTTGAGACAGATTTAGTAACCTATTTAGGCAAGCTTACACATGTAGCATAATGCATTTTATGGAGAGGGTACAGATACTAGTGGCAGAATAAGTACAGTTAGGATGTTTTAAAATATGTACAAGAGTTCGGATTGAGCTGCAGGATCCCTTCTCTATAGAAAGAGAAGACCCATGTGGAGATTTTTGTCCCAATCCTTCTTTGTGTACTTTGTGCATGCAGTTTATAGAGAATCAGATCACAAAATGAAGACCTGAACTGGTTTTAGCATAACAGGAGGCCATCTCTCGGCCGTGTTCTCATTAAATAATAAACATTTTGTCTTCAGAGTCTTAAAATTAATTTTTAACATGTAAAACAAATTGAGGATATGAGGACAGTCCATCTCAACAGTGTCTATTAGGGCTATATTTCAAAACTCTAAGTACAATGACAAATATTGCTGCCTAAGTCTAAATGGACAACGTTTTAGAACTATTTAAAAACAAACCATCATCAAGAATGAAATTGTACTGATTCCATTAACATTGATTCTTTAACCTTCACTTAATTTAAGATTGTTTTTTTGTTTCTATATTACATAATTGACAGTTTAAAAGGTCTTTTATTTGGCTATATTAACAGAATTTTGAAATGTAGCCTAAATGGGAATCTGCAACTGACCCTCGACAGATTCTTTGTATTTAAAAACAATTAAAATGGATTCCTTAGACATGTGGATAATGAGCCACTAATTCCACTAGAAATGATTACTCCCAAACAGTTAAAAAATTAACGATCAACAATGCAAAAAAGCCAGAGGGGGGTAAAAAGGGTCAGAGAAAAAAGTACAGCAAAAGAAACAAAAACTCAAATGAAAAAGAACAAAAAAAAGGAGGACGCCAACTTCTCCTCTCTAACCCATTTAAAAGCCACTTTGGTTGGAGGGATTGGTGGCTGGTTGGTTAGGTGGTGCGACAAAGTGGGGGTGGGGGAGGGAGTTTGCGGTCAAATCTCAAAAAACAAGGTCCGATTTTCAGTTCCCAAAATTTGCTCTCTCGTATAAAGTCCGGTGTAGGAAAAAAGACCAAACCAAAGACAAAACGGACAATTACTTTTGTCGGGCTGCTTAAAGCGAGAGCTGCCGTGGTAGACAGGCGGTAGTCAGGGCGACACGTTAAGGGTGGTGAGTCCGCTTCAGTACTGTCGGTATGGGTGGTCCCGGTAAGGCGTCTTGGCACCTCTGGAGGGGGGAAGGGCCTTTCCTGGACCTGATCGCTGGGTCCCGTTCCAGTCATCCTGACCTGGAGAGGACACAGACAAAAACAAACTTATTTACAATCCAATATGGTTTCAAAACACTTCAAGATTCAGTACAGAAAACTAATTTGGTGAGGGGACATTAAAGGTATCCTGAGGAATTTTCTTGTAAACAAAGTTTACATTCACGATATCTTTGATGATCCTTCAGGTTTAACAAATGTGTTGGAATAATATGAAACCCTTGGCAGGACTCCCTTACAAAAATAATGCTCCACGGCACTACTGGTGAAAAAAAAAACAACAAAACACACAAAAAAAAAAAACCTCCACCTGCTTTCTTTAGAGTTAACAGCTAGTACCTTTAGTATCATTACGTATTATGGGGGCTAGCTATAATTTTAGACTGAATTAAATTTAATTCAAAATATTACTACATAGCACAACTAGTGGCAAAAGAAAAAAAAGAACAAAAAAACATACACATGGTACCTTGAAGTTGACAGTGGCTTTAACTTTGAAATTTAGCAGTATCATTTTGTGTTGTGGGGGCTATCAATGATTTTAGATTTTGTTAAATTTGTCTTCGGAAGATTAAACGAAGCAATTCATGCTACCATGTTAAGAAATACTGCACACTACAGGAAAAATTGAATACAATTAAAACACATTTTAACTAACATTTCTCCCTTTTCCTTTTTAACCTTTATTATTGGTCGTAATTATATTCACTTTTCTATTCAACATCTTTAACAGTATAAAATGGGTCATCTTTTTTGACAGGGAATAAAGTTTTTCCTTACCATAGGACTCGTATGACTCGGTGGACTCTCCGTGTCCGTAGTCATAGTATTCTGGCTCTCTGATGGTCAAAAACAGAGAAAGAAGGGAAAAAAAAACATCACTTTTAATCTTTGGAAAACATCAAGTAGCTGCTGACTGTAATGTCTGGGGGGATGATAATTGGCTTCCATGAATAAGATCAAAGCTTGGCTCTCTAGCATGGAACATCTTAGTCCCGACTGGTCCTCCTAAATAACACCGCCATCCAAACCGTGAAACTGAAGTACCATCAGCACTGAATTTGTGCAGAGTGGCTAAAAAGTATTTTCTGCTGCTCTCAAATCCCTTTTCGAGTGAAACTAGCAGCTAGGCGATGTGTGTGTGCACTTTGTGAGAAGCAGGTGAAAACCAAAGAGACGTCTGATTCACTCACGCCTGCGGCTGACTGTAATAGCTGTCGTATGAGTCGTAGGCCGTGTCTGTGTAGCTCTCATCGTAGCCCTGGAGAGGGAGGGAAACAGAGAAACAGAGTGAGATTTAAGACGAGGCTCGTTCATGAATCATGAATGTCAAGGTGTCCCTAAAGAACTACACTTGTACTAAAGCAGACACGCTCCCCTCATGTCTCGAGCATCCCAAATCACTTATTCCAGTGTTGACGGACGAGCAATTCAAAGCTAACAGAGTGCCCTGAACAATTTCGTTCAGAGGAGACACGTGTTGAGAGGACAGATTTGGCTATCGGCATCACATATTGCTCACAGGTCTCATCATTTCTTTCATCAAAAGTTTTAAAAGATCTTTTTCTTGTTTGTATCATAATGATATGAAGTATAACCTGTGCTGAGGACATCCTCATATAAACTAAATGGATAGATAAAAACCACCCTCCACCCGCAGTTGTACTTACATATTCCTCATAGCCTTCAGCAGCTGCAGCAGGCGGGGTGGGAGGGTGGAGGCCCCATCCTCTGGGGGGGGCCGCCAGCTGGGGGCCTTGCACGGGGTGCCACAGCTCCCCTGGCGGGTGCCGCAGGTCCTCCTCGGCCTGCTGGGGCGCCCCTCACTGCGCCACCTCTGGCTGGGCCGCCTCGGGTGACACCTCCCCTGGCAGCAGCACCGCGAGGAGGCATTCCTCGACCCCTGGAGAAAAGAACGCATAGTTAATACTGTGTTCTTGTCTTGAAGGGAAAGTTTGATGTTTTGGGTGATATGCTTATTTCCTTTCTTGCCACCAGTTAGAGGAAAAGATCAATACCACTCTCATGTCTGTGCACTAAATATAAAGCTACACCCAGCAGCCAGTTAGTTTAGTATAAAAAACTGGAAAAGAAAGACATCTGTTTAAATAAATATTAACTAGTGAGCTTTTAATGCACAATATGTAAATTACGCCACTAGCTGTCTTTCTCACATTAAAACAATCACAAAAGACATACTTTGATGACATTGTGCTGTAGCATTGGATCATGGGAGTAATTATCTTCACTTTTAAACAACCACCATCGCTTAACATCATGTTAAGTCACATATACCGGCCTCCTTCCTAACTCTCTGACGTATCCGACATATACGACGTTTTCCCATAAGTTATAGTAGCTAGCAACTAGCTAGCAATGGCTAGCAGGAAATGCACCGTTACCTTCAATAAATTATAGATTTCCCTGCATTTGAACATTGTTGGAAAATGGGATAATGTGAGTACACAACTCAACTTTATAACACACATCTCGCATGTTTAGACATTTGTAATACAGAAATGCAAATTGTAGCTTTAAAAGGTGTTGGTAGGTGGATTTTGTTACTTTTAGAAAGAACCAGGCTAGCCATTTCCCGTTTTCATCTTTCTGCTTAGCTAAGCTAACTGCTGAGTGGCTCAAGCTACATTTATTGTACTGACATAAGATTGGTTTTGATCTTTTCATCTGACTTGTGCCAAAAAAGCCAATAAGCATGTCTGCCAAGATGTCACACACTGCCTTTTAAAAGGAATGGCACTTTTAATTCGCCACATTTACACTATGGTTTTTTTAATCAAGAAATTTAACATGAATTCACAATTGAAGGAGCATCTGTAATTTACAGTATATACATCTTGGGATGAAAGTATTAGCAGTTTCATGTGAACCACAATCAAATTCTAGACAATTAGTATTTATTGTTTAAAATTTTAATTACCATTAAAACTATGTTTGATTACTGCGCTTTGAAAAACTTGTCTAACGCTGTCCAGCATCAACAAAAGTGCAGCATGAAGTGTGGGTTTGTTTTGTGCCAATGAAAATGCTGACAGGGTGAAGAACGTGATGCCACTTCAAAATGTTGAGGTTTTTAATATAAAAATTGATTAAATGGTTTCAGTGTGTGTCTCAGTACTTTTTCAACATTTCCAGCACATTATAGCAATAACTATGACAATTTTGGTCTCTGTAATTGTGATATGAGATTTTCATGCCGCTTCATCTCCACACACATCACAGCTATTGATTTGGATTCTTTGATATTCCATCAACTCACTGAAGTTGTGTCTCACATTAGGGTTATAGGTGGGACACAGTATATGCTGTATTTTCTGCAAGAGGCAAGTCAAAGATCCCTTATGTCAAAAAATGCCTACAGATTTCCAAAAGTTGCTTCTCAGCATAAGTACACAAAATTGTACAATTACAGAAAAGGAAGTAAATGTAATGTTTCTTCCAGCTGTGCTCAGCATTTTCATTGATACACTTTGATATAATAGTAGATGAACAACAGTGTCTTTGTACTTCATCAGTATCCCAGCAGCTGTTACATGAGAAAGCCTGCATGTGTGTGTGCACATCTCCACACCTGTGTGCTCCAGCAGGGGGGCCGCCACGGCCCCTGACCGGCATGCCCCCTCGGCCACGGGCTCCGTGCTCCTGGCCTCCGTTCAGGTAGCTCATCTCCATGAACTGCTCTTGGCAGATATCATCCATCATATCCTACACACAGAGGAAGAAAATAAAAAAGAAAACAGAGGGTGAGAAACAAGAGCACATAACATGGGAAAAGTGAAAGCGCACAAGCAAAAAAGGCAAAAAGGAGAGAGAAGAGTGAAGAAAAGGAGGCAGTGTGAAAGAAAGAGCGATGAATAAAAGACTGAAACACAATTACAGAGCTGCTCACAACACGGCATCCCCCTAATGGTTACCAGAGCGAGTGGAAGAAAAAGTCTCGGTGCCAGTGACTCACTGAGTGTTAAAGAGAAGGGGAGGGGGGTCGTGGATGTGGGAGATTGGAAAGCATCCATCCACACTCCCTGCCTTTCTGTGCCTCTCCATCATGCACGAAATGTAAATCACTTCTCCCTGCACTTCTCGACAAGTCTGCTGTGACTGCATCAACGGTTACCTTATTCTATCCACAAAAAAAACCCCAAAAAAAAACAAGAAGTTGGGGCGGATTAGCGAAGCTGCCTGTCTGAGCAGCACAAATCCCGCTACACAATCCGCCGCTTTTCTTCAGGGAGCCATCGCAAAGGCTGCACTGTGACCCAATCATTTTTTTTTCATAAATCAGTCCTTGGAACTGTGATAGAGCTCTAATGATGGTGAAAAAGAAAAATAATAAAAGGCAGATACTAGAATATGCAGTGCAGGCGGCAGCTTTCAATTTATCTGCAGCAAAAGCTGCAAACACGAGACATTTGACTGATTAGAAATTCATCTCAGACAAGGAGGAGCAGTGTGGCTGCAGCTGCATTTCACACGACGGCAAAGTGACCTGTCTGTACCCATCAAGGTGTTTAGATTAATTAAGTTTCTTTAGACATGACATGCTATAGAAAATATTTGTATAAAGTGTTGGTGTCAAGGATCTGCAAATCCTTCACACAGGAGCAAGACTCTCTGTTTGCATTTACATTGGTAGACATAAAGGAATACAGATATAAAAGAGATGAGCGTGAACAAAAGAGTCAGATCCTTCAGGAATACCTGAGGAGGAGTACAGGTAATACATAAAAACATTTCCAACAACAAATCACATCCATCCATTTTCTGAGAAGCTGATTCATTTATTAAAATATGGCCTGGGTCCAAATCGAGTCTGTCAAGCCTGACAGATTATGGCCTTAAATTGTAACGACAGGTTCTGCAGAGGACGGATTTTTACATATCGTGCCGATACCGACATCACAACTGCCTCATCAGCCCCTTCATCTCGCCTTTGATTCTATCTACCGCACCCTGCACACTAATTAAAAAATGTGGGCACCTCGTGAACCCCTATTGGCCTGCTTTGGCATGAGCCATTGTTAGAGCACTATGGGCTTCAGCTGGGCTTGACAGCAGACTGGGTTGGCCCGCGCTCAAGAATCTCTCAGCATAAAACCAATAAAGTGAGCGTAGGCTGTGCAGTCTACCACATATCTGTCTGGGAGCTATACATCTCCAAGCTGATTCCCCTGACACACTGAAGGATTAGACTCAGGTAAAGACACTAGAGCTGCAATGATTAATCGATTAGTTGTAAATTAATTGCCAACCAGTTTGGTAAACAATTAATCAGTTTGAGTAATTCTTTATAAAGTGACAAATTTTTGATTCCACCTACTTAAATGTTGATATGTTGTGGTTTCTTTAATCCTCTATAACAGTAAACTAAATATGTTTGGATTGTGGAAAAAATTTGAGGGAATCATCTTGGGCTTTGGGAAACGCTGTCAGGATGTTGTGTGAATCTGGGTATGGCATGATGTTGACTTCTGTTGTGAGGAGCACAGAGATGGAGCAACTGAGGTGGATCCAAAATGGAAAAACTGGGAATTGCAGACTGATAATTAGTGTGTGGCTTTAGTTTTAAGGCTCGGTTTAAAACTCAAACAATTCATAAATTTATTACTTAGTTGAAAAACAGAAAATTAATCAGCAACTATTTTGACATCTGTATTTTTGCTTGGAAAATTATTTAATATTGATCCAAACATTCCCCAATTTCAGCTTCTCAACTGTGATGATTCTGTGGTTTTTCCTCGTCTCTGATGTGAGAGTGAATCAATCATTTTGATCTTGAGGGTTGATTAGACAAAACAAGCTATCTGAAACTTTGGCTTCTGGAAATTATAACAGTCATTTTTCAAAATTGATATTTTGGCAGAATAATTTGATTATGAAAAATGATAATTAATTACAGCCCCAGTTCAATTTGTAGGGTTGAGTTGTCAATTCATCATTTAGTTGACTGACAGAAGATAATACTGATTCATCATTTAAATTTGCTGTTAAAGCTGTCACTTTAGCTTCTGTTAACTTGTGTTGAGTGTTTGTAAATATTGTTGACATTTTACAAGCTAAATGATGAATTGAATGGATTATCAAAAAGGTAATTCGGGGCAAAAAATAATTGTTAGAGGCAGCCCTGGGAAAGTCTGCACATATAATACAATAGACCGTCTCCCACTGGACCACGACATGAAACAAACACAATCGAAGTCAGACTCACAGGGAAGAGGAACTTCTTGACCTCCTCCATGGCGTGGGCCATGCGCAGGTAGGCCTCTGGCACGGGGGCAAACACCTCGATGAACACGTGCAGCTCCATGGACAGGTGGGCGTACTTGGGCTCGCCACCCTTCCTCAGCCCCTCCTCCTGGAACGAGGGACAAAGGAGTCAAAGAGGGCATGCCGCTAACTCTACAATGAAATTCTGTGAGACGCTTATATCACATTTCCTCCACCTCAGAGGATATCAAGCATAGGTGTGGTATTCCCTTTATATAGCTTAATAATCACATCACACTGGTAGATAACAGGTTTAGCAGGATATCCTGAAGATTCCTGGAGCAGATGTGCAGGACGTGGACGCCCTTGGCTTTACGTTAACGTTCACCTGAGCTATCCAGCGATTTGACGCCATCTGGGCTCACTGCCTGCCATCCCACGCAAGCGCAGGCCAGATGTGTTATGGCTTCAGGTACCCTTCTCACAGGTGGGCAACACCAGAGTGTGTGTGTGTTATTACCTTGGTTTTGTCTCTCATGGATCCTTTGCCCAGCACAGAGATCTTGGCTCCGGTCTCTTCCTGCAGACGTTTGATTGTGTTGCCCTGAGGTCCCAGAATCTTCCCCACGAAATTGAACTAATAGCAAAACAAAGCAGAGCAAAATGAGCCTGACAGTCAAAGCAGAGGCGAGTTTTAATACCAAGAGAGTGAGGGAGCAATCACTGTCAGGGGCCTTGTTGCACATACTGCAGCCTTAAGTAGTAGATTTAGCAGAGAAGGTCGATATGAGCCCTTGGGGGCTGTAACGCCGTCAGTTACTATTCGCTATAATCATCCCGAGCGCTGAACCAGAACCAACTCGTGATCAAAAGCTGCAATCTTTACCTCCTCAATCTCTGAACAAAGTAATTACCACGTGTATATGATGTGTCCTACAATTAGCTGTCACTGCCAAACACATTTAGCGAGGAGTTGCCCCCGAGGAGGCAATTCCTCATGGAGTTGTAAAAGTAGCTTTTGTAATCTGAAAACACTCATTAGCTTTGTCATTCCTGACAGTGTGGAATGATGTACCAACTGAAACCAAACTAAGACAGCCTGTTGGAGATCAGACCAAACTCCTACATCATATTGATCTGATGCTCGAGGTGGGCCTGCATCTATAGATCTTATTCTTGTTAGAACTTCTTGGAGGGGAAAAAAAATCTTGGAGAAGTGTGGTGTATCATTTTTTTGTGAAAACAGACTAAAAAAGTTCTAAAAGTTCCACAACCTGGCTTTAGACAGCTGCCTTATAAACCTAGGTGACTCAAACTGATGCAAATAAATTCAAAGACATGCAATGTGTTTGTGGCAATGTGTTTTTACAGGACAGATTATCCCCTCACATGCCTTCTCTAACGTCATAAAACATCACCCTGAAATCTATGCAGCCTTATGTGTGAGCCAGACTGAATTGTTGTGGATGAATACACCTGAGGTTACATGATGGAGCCAAGTTACTCGGAATGGAAACATTTGCTGAACACAAACAGACAAGATTTAATCTTCCCGTGAATGTGACTTCCACTGCAATATAGAACCATCCTCCCCATGGTAATATTAACATTTTGATCCTTTTAGTGATATTTTAAAACATACCAGTATCGGCTGTAATTATACTCTGGAGCTTAAAGATCAAGGTTGAGAAGAGTAATTTGAGACTCCCAAGTAACCCCATGGCTTTGTGTAATTGAAACCCGGCTGCGGGATAAATTAAATCAAGAGGGAAGAAGAAGGAGGAGGTAAAAAAACACAAGGGCAAAGAAATCTCACCTTCGGGTACTGTTTGACAGGTATGAGCACTCGTTCCTTAAGTTTGATGTTCTTTGTTGTGAAAAGGTCCAGGTACGTTTCTGCCTCCTTTTTAGTCTCGCCTTTCTGGATTCTATCAATTTCTAGAAGGGGAAGAGGAAGTGTTTCAGGCAAAGTGTTCTTGCAAACAAACAGGATGCAAAGTAGTAAAGCACATCTCAGTTATGAGAAGGATTTATGTGCATCCATTCGTGCACAAGCAAGCAAAGATTTAGAGAATTGCAGGTCATACGCCAACTCTGAGTCTTAGAATTTGGTTGAAAAGTTCTTATACTATTTTAGACAGATTCAGTTCTAAGCATTCTGGACAGGACAGTCTTTAAAAATGTTCACTTTTCAGTCTTATTTTTCCTGTTCTTAACCAAGAAAATTTTAAATCTTTTAGTATATGTACTGACAATAAATGTGTATTGAATGCTCACAAACAGAAGTGCTCCCTGATGAATACAACATGATGAAAGAGTATGTGTGATGCATTTCATTTGGCACCTTTTTGTGATCTTGTCAGCACCCTGAATAGAGCTGAAACAGTTGATCATCAATTCAGACATTTTTTATGCAAAACTCCAAACAATGTCTGGTTCCACCTTCTTCAATGTGAGATTTGTCGCTTTTCTCTCTTCCACAACATTGAAAACAATGTATCTTTGACTTTTAATTTGCTTATCAGACAACATAAGACATGTAAAGACATCACCTTGGACTGTGAGAATGATGGACATTTTTCACTATTTGTCACCTCCTAATCTAGAGAATTAACCCATTAAAACAAGAAAACAAATGTCAGATTAATAAATGATGAAAATAATTAACATTTATCATTTTTACACTTCCTATTCTAAAGAATTAACCAATTAAATCTAGAAGATAATTGTCAAACCAAGCAATAATGACAAGAATTGACATTTCTCACTCTTTGGCACTTTCTAATCTTGAAGAATTAGCCAATTAAATATGATTATTGTCAGACTAATCAATAATGAAAACAATCTTTAGTTGTAGACATAATCCTGAACCTTTTAAACCACAATTTGAAAACACATAGCTCTCAGCTATGTCTTGAGAAGTAGCAATCAGCACTTCCCTCCACCTTCTGTCACCTCTTCCATATGGCACAGCACCTAGTCTCCAGCACCATCACTGACAGCACTTCATCTCAAACCACCTCCTCCTCTTCACTCCTGGCCATGACAACTCCTGAGCCTGCGATGTGCAAACATGTCAGCTCCACCACCTTCTACCAGCTGCAGTTCGAGGGAGCCTCAGTGGGATGTCGAACCACAGCACACACTGACTGACACACTTTGTCTTTCTGGATCATTCTCACTTTCAGAGATGTAGCCTAGATTTTGCACATCCTGTTAGACAAAGGGACCGGTTTGATCATTACCAGTGGCAGCAGGGTGCAAAATGGACTTTTCTGTCAATCGGCCAGATGGCTAGTTAATGTTCAAATTTGACCAGCCACTCAATAGATTACCAATGTTATTTTTATGGCTGGCAAGTGAGGCAAATCTACCAGCCACTTGCCTGGTGGCTACTGGATTTGTGCCCTGAAGAGGTACCTGTGATATTTGACTGGAGCAGCACGCAAGAACCACACTTGCCAACCCTCCCTATTTTCCTGGGAGTCTGCCATTTTTCATTGCCCTCTCCCAGTTTTCTCACAGGGTCACAATTCTCAAGTATTTCTCCCAATTTATGACAGATTTTCACCTTTTTTTTTTTTACACGCAGAAAGACATTTGTAAAATATTCATTGTTCATATTACTGTAATCAAATCTGAAATTGGACTAGGTAGGACAGAATACTACAGTCCCATTGTATGTTCCAGCTAATAATCATCATTTGAAAGTCACCTGTTCATATTGTTATTTTCATTCTGTAATAGTCACCAGAATGCAGATTAAAAAAAAAAGTGTATGAAACTCCCAGAACCCTTCAAAATATCCATTTTTAAGGTCTCAAAGGTCTGGCAAGTGTGAAAAGAACCAGCCAACAGAAAAAGCCTCTGAACCACTGAGAAAGCACATGTCTTTCAATTTATCTACACCGAGAGCTAGGTTACAATGTCCTAATGGTGTCTGGTATATTTTTAATCTCCACCGTATCAATGGCATGCCCTTATAAAGTAGGGCTGGGTCCCGAACTCAGATATTTTTTTAAAGGGTACTGAACGAATTGCTTTAATACTATCCGGTAACGAAAAATGCTTTAATATGCGATACATACGAGATTTTGACAAATAATTCTATTTCTTATACAGACACATACTGTACATATATTCCATCACTTTCTTCATTTTAGTCCAGTTTATCCAGGCTGAGTGGCGTAAACTCAATCGCTCCAGCTGCTCCCATGTCTTCAAAAACCTTCTTCCACTCAAGTGACTAATCGTACCATAAAGTGTAATGTCATTTTCTTTTTATTGAAATGGATTTGATAAAACTGGCACCAAAAAAAGCATTATTCAGGAAGTCGAGGTATCAGTGCCGATACCAGTACAGAAAATTTACAGTTTAAAAGTAGCAACTTTGTGGCTATATTATGGTACTTTCTGACACATTCCAAAGACTAACACTATATTATTATACCTAAAAAGTCATATTCTACTACACTTATACAGTGGTATCTCTAAAAAATATATACATAACACATATCATATGATAAGCCATGTTTTCAGAGCGGAAATAAACAGCAGAGACAGTCCTTTCTTCTGACCCCCTCTCCATCACTGATACAGGACAGCGGCCCCGGTGCTGCCGAGCCTGCAGTCTCTTGCTCAAGGACACTTCAGCAGCGGCCGGCAGACGGCGGGACACCGCTGCTAGGCCGCCTCTCGGCTCACAAGTAGCGCGGTGACCCCCCCCCCCCCAGTCACCGATACTGGCGCACATTTAAATGCTGCTGCGCAACGTAGCCGCCAGACAATGAGTCAACAGGGGCTCGACACCGAAAAAAAAAACACAACCGACCGTCTGTCCGGAAAGAGTCGACGGTTACTGAGAAGAAACAGACTCGACACGACGCAGCTGCACGAGAGGAAGCGGAAATTATTCAGAGTTACGTTTGAAAGTGTGTCCTGTTCTTACATGTTTTGTTGGCTCTGGGCTATTTAGTCATTAATTATCTAATTAACTTCTACACGGCTCCATGTTCCCCGACACACTTGTTCATATACTAAAAACAAGCACTTCGTGTCAGTGTCGCGTTGGGGCAGTCCACGTCCCGTCCGCAGACACATGGCGCTCACAGCGTGGAGGTGTGCGAACCGTATATCGCTCCTCTTAAAACTCAAAGCACAAACCGCATTCTTAAAAACAGGATAAAAACGATCTGAACACTACTTTACCTGCGTTTAAAAGTTTCATGGCGTGCGTGAACGACGAGTCCAGGCTGTCCTTCTCCGCCAGCAGCTCGGGGAGGTATTTGTCGTCGTTCTCCATTTTGAGTTTTAGAGAGCAGGAGTCAGTTTCGGTGCAACAACAACAAAAAAAAAAAAAGCGTGAAAAAGCTCCAACAATGATAGAAAAAAGTAGTCCAGTTATGTAACTACGGAGTGCCGCGTATCCTCTGTGCGGACGGCGCTTTGCATGTGGCTACCAGGCGATTCTGCGACGGACTGGTCCGCTACTTTGCGTCTTTGTGGTTTCCCGACCTGCTGGTTCTCTCTCTTTCGGCGCGGTGGCTGGTTGGAAATGGGAGAACAAAAGCGGTGAGAGACGGTAAAGAATGATCCGACTCAAGCCGGCGGAAGTGAGCTCAGAAGGACGTAGTTCTCCGGCCCTGACGCCGCCTACTGTGAGCTGTGTGGCTGCCTGCGCGCCGCCTCCAGGAGCGATGATCCCACTATCTGATTCTCAATACTGGTGTGGGTGTGCCCCCTGTACGGTGCTGTTAATAATGTCCACTCTGCTGGAATGTGTTCAAGTTCAAACTGCTGGCCTCACTTTTCTCTGAGGTAAACTCACAGGAACTTATTACAATAATATGCCTATTTGAAGGTGTTTGAATATCAGAGCCACATGTGCCCAAAAGTGAATTTATTAATGACCATATATGGTAATTAGCTAGACCTTATTGCAGCATATTGATATGAAATAAAAAAACACAGTAGTTACGTGAAATACATAGCCATATTTATGTTAAAAATTTATTTAAAAATGTTTAAAGTGTTTTAATGGGGATTATGTGCTTACCTGTTTCTGGCTGGAAGTAGTGAGTCTGGTTGTCACTTTTGAGTCTCCAAAATATGATACTTTTTCTTGTTAAAGTCGCTAGTACAGCCTATATATTGCCACCAAATAATTTGCCAAACATGAGGCTTTTGCTTAAAATAACTCTTCTTTGTTAATGAACCTATTTAAATGCTACAATGTGTAAGTTCTGCTGCTGGGGTCTCTCTCACAATAAAACAATAACAAAGATGCAGTTTGGTGACATCGTGAGCTACTGTGGGATCATGGGACTCGTTTCCTTCACTGTTAAATAACCATCATCTGACATGGCTCAGGCAGAAACGTTCATGGACAAGTTAAGATTAAAGTTTTATTCACATTACGTTCAGTCACATCTGTCAGCTTCCTTCCTCACTCTCTGATGTATCCCCTGTTTTCCTGGAAGTTATGGCAACTAACCAGCTGACAGCTAGCAGGGAACGCATTGTTACCTTGAATAAATTAACGATTTCTCTGTGATTTAAGACTGTTGGAAACATTCTGGATAATAAGTACACCACTCAACAAAATATATAACATATACCTCATGTTTCCAGACATTTTAATGTGAAAGTTTTACATATTATGACTTTAATTAGTATTATTGGTAACACCTGACTTTACCCCACTATTTCATGTCAAAATGGTTGTGAAAAAGGTCTAATTGGTGTTAATATTACTATCAGCAGTTATATCTTTACTGTGATTTCTTCAGTGTTTTATAGAATCAGAGGATTAGGCCTACTTATCATTACTTTTTATGGTTAACTGGAAGGAAATTAACATTATAATTGTAGTTTTTTGTATGCAGTTTTTAAGTAAGGTTTTATATAATCCCAAATCCTTGGATCAATTTTAGCAGTGCAGGTCCTGACTAACTGTATCACTACAAATACCATAACATTGATTATGTCTAATCAAGATTATTGATTATGTTATGCCTATGATAGTTTTCTATCAGTATAGGGATATTACAGTATATTCTCACCTATGTTCTTAGATAGACAGACAGACAGACAGACAGACAGACAGATAGACAGATAGATAGATAGATAGATAGACAAGAAAAATGAAATAATAGACACTTAAATACAGACAACATGCCCATATTCCAAATCTAATATGTTTTTAAATTGTTACATACTGCAGTATAAGACATGATACCAAGTACATATTAATTGATGTGAGTAGGATAATGACAGATGATGACACATCTTCAGTGTTTAATTTGTTAGTATAATTTCAGTTCAGTCAGGGCCTCCTGAAGATGTGGCACTTTCATTCCAGGCTCTCTACTGCCCCTTAGTGGCCCTAGTTATCATAACATGTGAGTGTGCCTCAAGCTTCTGAAATTGGGTCCATCAGAAGAAGCCTGCTCTTAGTCTAATCCCCCATTTTCCTCTCCACTTGTATTGATTCCAAAACACTTATGTGCAAGTGAAAAGCGCAGCGAGTGGAATTTCTAGAACAGACTCTCATGGATTGATTCAGATTGTGGTAATGAACCTGTCACGCCACTGAGTCGAGCAAAAGAGGTCAGGGGTCAGAGCTGGGCTAATGCATACAAAACAAGAGCAGACCACTGCTTGTGTATTGGGTCTTTAAGCATATACAGTGGCATGCATTATCTGCACGCGGATGCTCTTTGAACAAACAGCAAAAACTGCAGGTCATTTGTCAGTCGGCTGCTGGAGTGAAAACTATTACGATCGACCGCAGCTGTACCAGAGAATGCATCTGCTCAAAACAAATGAAGGCAAAAATTGTCTGCAATAAACACTTATGGGAGGCCGAAGACCCGCTCTAACTATCAGCGTTCAGCTTGATCTATCTCTGACCGTTACAGTGTTATTAGTGTCGGGGGTTGCAAGGTTGTCCTGACTCCTCTTGTCATTGACGGAATGGATAGCTTGTGAGCTGAATTTCAATTGGCTCATAAAAGGAAGACTTACTTCTCTTGGCAGGTGGAGGAGTTCCAATCCGATAGCTCGCGCTCTTGCCTTCTGCTTGTGTGGACTTCCCCTGTCCCCTAACATACAGAGCCGCAGTCTGGGGTAAACAGGGGCAGATGGAAGGGGGTAAAAACAGGGTTAGGTTTATATAAGCCGCCACCATTCCAGATCTTTGTACCTGACCGTTTTTCATGCCCCAGAGATTCCAAAAAGTGGCAAGGATGCAGTGTTCCCTGAGAGTTTTATCCTTGTTTTTGTTAGGACAGAGGAGGATGTGAAACAGCATTTAGAGCATCATGGGACTCTGAGGCTCCACTAAAAGTCAAAGTAATGAAATTCTTAGCAGCTCCTTATGGCAGGTTTCACTGCAAATTTTACAAACTGCAGTGTAACAACACTAAAAATCTACAGCCATGCTTGCAGCCATGTGAGGTTACAGCGGTGCTTTGAGGTAAATACTGACGTCAGTGCGCTAACAAGGTCACAATGACAATGCTGAAATGCTGATGTGTTGCAGTTGTAATATTTATCTTGTTCAGCATCTTAGTTTAGCATGTTTGCATGCTAACCACAGGTTGACCAACAGTGGATTTTTAAAGGCCAATATAATAACGATTGTTTGAATCAGTAACAAGCTGATAAGCCAGCTAATATCATTCACACCCCGCAAAAGTAAATTTGACACTGTTGGAAATGAAGAATCTTTGACTTTATTAGTAACTGGATCACTGTTGAACTGAATATCTAAAGTCCAAACTCGAATAATGCATTTATAATGCATATTATAAGCAACATCCTTATCATGCTCATGATTTACAAATAAAGATGTAAAACGGTGATGTACATCCCCACAGGACTGCTAAAGGCTGTGCAGCCATTCAGCCATTCACACTAACAGTGCATTCAGTTTACCTCAAACGTCGGGGTTAGGAATAACGTCACACCCGAGCTGACCGCATTCCAGTACAAGTCTGAAAAAAAACTTGTGTTTGATAACAGTGCATATGTGGTATTTTGTACATACAAACACCATGGCAGCATGTCCACAGATGGAACTTGGACAGTGTACGCCTGAATCAATGAGACACAAAAGACAGATAAACAGCTAATAAACATCTTTCATGAACTGTTGATACACGGAGCATCCATCCTCTGTTTGATTTTGTGGTCATGGTGAATGAGGTTCCTCCGACTTTCTGATTTGGAAATCCAACATCACGGGACTTTTCATTTGAAATTTCCAACTGGAAACTCTGACTTCTCAGTTCAAATGGAACTTACCATAAGGACAGCTGGGGCTGACAGGAATGGCATTAGTTTTGCAAGTATTTGTTCATAATCCTTTGGTAACCATGAATGTTTTTAGCCAGTCCATCTAGATGTTTGGATGTTACTGGATAAGTGAAAATTTAGACCTGCTGTTGGGACAAGAAAGGTCAAGGGATCAGCAAAAAAAATCGGGCTTCATCCTTGGGTGACCTTGAATAACTGTGTCCAATTTCATGGCAGTTTTCAAGGCTTTTCAAAAAAAACAAAAAAAAAACCCCAAAAACTGTAGAACAATTCAATAGGATCACCAAAGTCAATGTGATTCATCCTCTGGGATCCATGAAACTCTGTCATTTCATGGCAATCCAATCAGTATATATAGATATTTCAGTCTAGACCAAAGTGGTGGGGCAACCAATCAACAAACATCATAAAACATCAAAAAACCTCCACACTATGCTCAAATTAATTTTCTGGTCAGACATCTGACATAAAAACAATGTATGAAAATAAATGAGTTTATATTGACTAAATGTGAGAATGTGATTATGGTGGAAACAGTCTCATTAGAAGAGACATTAAATGGATGATTCAATTCTAAAAAAAGGGCCTCCATCTCTGTAGTATACAGTATTTCTTAAGTCGACAATAGTAAGTAGAAAAAAAAGATCAAATGAAAGTGGTGCAGAGACAAATAGAAGGAGAGTAGGAATTTGTAAGCTTAAATCCTGCAGTCTCCACACTGTCAGCGGAGGGTTTTCCTGTTCTTGGGCGGTTTAGGCACGAAAGCGAGCGAGAGAGCGAGAGAGATGACTGGGTTCAGTCTGAGGGTCACGCTCAGTTTAGCATCGCTACAAGGCCAGAGAAACCTTTTTTTCCATGAAGCTTTCAGAACGTCACACCTGCTTAGGTCTGTAACACCCCACCCGTCTTCCTCCATATCTCCTCTTCCACACCTCCTATCCTCCCTCCCCCCTCACCACCGCACCTCCACCCACAACACGAAACAACTCCTCCCTTCACCCACTCACCCACACATTCTCTGTACAAGCTCTATTATTTTTGTTGATTGATGAATGTCTCTGGGGAGGCATCTGCATTTGAAGTGCTTGCAAGATCAAAAAAGTGAAATGAAAGGAGAAATCTGTGATATATTTACTCTAATAAATCATAAAATGACCATGATATGTCATCAGAGATTAAGGAAACATGCCAAGTTGAAATACTTGCTTCTCTGACAGCATTGCCACAGCTGTGGTGTCCTCCTTTGAAATTTCTATTCCTGCCTGTAACTTCTGTTGTTGTTTGCCCGTTCTACATTAATCAAGTTCAAATGAATGCAGAGTGAGTAAGTGTCTGTTTGTGAGTCATAAGAAATCATCAAAATCTTTTAGACAGAGAAGATGTTTATTAACGGTTTAACTGAGCAATATGTTAATGGAGTCTGGCAGGCAGTCACTGAACTCAAACTCCAGAGTGTGTATTTTTCGGAGCAGTGGGCTTTTGTTTTTCAGGTAATAGACTTTACATTGACAGACAATTGACAGTTATGTACAGCTGATCAACTTACAGTGTTGTGTCATTGTTGCTTGTAATTACGATGTTGAGCTTGTCTTGCCCTCCTGCAGTGTTCCTGCAGCCTGCCTGAGCTTCCTTAAGTCTGGTGTGGAGGTCACAGGGGAATTAAAAAAACATATTTAAAGGAGAAATTTGGAATATTTACTGTAATAAATCAGAAAATGACCATGATATGTCATGAGAGATCAAGGAAACATGAGAAGTTGCAATACTCGCTTCGCTTACACCAACACTGCAGCTGTGGTGTCCCCCTTTGAAATTTCTATTACAGGCTGACTAACAGCTTTAGTTTTAGAAGGACTATATGTAAAATGGTTAAATTGAGCAATATGTTAACAGAGTCTGGCAGACAGAAGGTAGACAGTCACTGAACTCTAACTCCAGAGCGTGTATTTTCAGAGCAGTGGGCTTTTGTTTTCAGGATAACAGGCTTAACTTTATATTAAGAGACAATTGACAAGTATAAACAGCTGATCAACAGTGTAGGACTCATCATCACTAATTATTATTCAATTATAATATTGCACTCGTCTGGCTCTGAGTTGCCTGAGCTTCCTCCTGTCTGTGCAGGAGGAGGCAGGGGCAAACAGCTCACAACTCATAGACTGTGTATTAAATAGAATTTCAACCTAATTAATATATCATCTATGGCTCCAACTAGATATTTGGACTGCTGTACTCATTTTTGGATGCATATTTTTGTTACACGTTGCTCCTTTAAAGCCTTCTAATTAATATACATTTGCATGAATGGCTTGAATTTTGATGAATATCTTGTTTACACAAAATTACCTGGCACTATGTGGAGCATTACCCTCCTCTCCTGGAAAGTTAGGAGAAGAGGGTAAGACTTTTATTTGTATTGCAGGAGCCCTTACAGGAGTCTTGTTCCTCCACTTGGAGAAAGGCGCTCTAGGAAAATCCATTAGCCAGGGCACTTACATATTCTGCTGCTACTGCAAAAAAAAAAAAGAGGGGGAAAAAACTGGCACAGACCCAGCAGCCAAAAACTTTAATTTACCCTCGTAACAAACGCATGTGCAAAAAAAACATGGCAGGTGAAATCACAACGTCTTTTGCTTCAGTAAATAAGTAATGTGACATTGCAGGTTGTGTTATTTCTGACACAGTAGCTGAGTGGAGTTGGGGAAATGACTCCCGTTCTTCTCGTTTAAAAAAAAGTAATAGCTCATTTTAGTGTAAGAAAATGTGAGAATACTTTATGCCCTAATAACTCTGCTCCTGTTATACTCATTTCTGCTGAAATGTAGTCACCATTATTCCACCCTTATGGGCATACTCCTGTGAAATATAGAATAAAGTACAGAGGGACCAATATAAATATGCACTCACAAAAAAGTGTAACCTTGTAAGTTAAGAGAACCTAGACAATTCATCCACTTTTCCCCAGTAGAATTTGCTCAAGTTCACTTTAGCAGACACTAGTGATTTTAACAGATTAATATTATTCCCAAAAGCTTATAATAACCTTCATTTACACAAAACTGAATTAATCAACAACTGTTTAAGGGTCAATAACACTTATATTTGTTATGGGGCCAGAAATACAATTTTATGGAATGATAATGTTATTTGATAACACTAACAATGTCTTGCTATGCCAATTGTTTTGGTTTTATTTGCCCAAGTGTAGTGGCATCTGCATGGGGACTATGCCACTTTGGATTGGACATAGAATTTTTCAGCATTGTAAGTACCACAAAATCCTTCAGGGTGTCCAGCAGAAGTTGACGAAGCAGCAGATGGATATCTCATAACCTGGGGAAATAAAATAAAATAAAATAAAAACTATCAGCATGGTATGGAAGATGCCAGGCATAAGGAAAAAAATACAAGAGGAGGATTTTTCTTTTTTAGTTTTGCAATTCTAGAATAAGGTCGAAATTTCAAGAATAAAATTGAAATTTCAAAATAAAGCTGAAATTCCAAAAATAAAGTTGAAATTTTGAGAATAACATCAACATGTCAAGAATAAAGTTGACATGTTGAGAATTAGGTCAAAATGTGTAGAATAAAGTCAGATGTTGAGAGTAAGGTCAAAACATCGAGACAAAGTTGAAATTTCAAGATTAAAGTCAAAATTTTGAGAATAATGTTGATATAAATTGAAATGTCAAGAATAAAGTCAAAATTTTGAGAATAACGTTGACATGTCATATTTTTTCTTTATTCCTGGTTCTAATACTCTTCTGCTTTATTGCGTACCAGTCACAGCATTACTCAACATTGCGCATGTTGGCCTAGCACCAGACTCAATGATGTGCAAGGGACACATTTCTTGGTGCATTCAGTATATCACATCATAAACCTACTACCTGTTCAGTATCCCCAACAATGGTTTATAGCTTTAAAGAATGATATGTACGGTAACTCATGTGACACTAAACATTAATTTTAAAATGGTTTTATGACTTTATTTTAAAATAGTGACCTGCTCACTGTACATTATCCTGCTTGTTACATGGTTATGAACCCAAAACAACAATAATCTGACACAAAATATTAACCTGAAAATTATTTTAGTGATTTAACAATGATTTTATTGTTCCTCCAGAGTCTATGATCAGAACTGTGTCCATAGCAACTGTCGGCCTGTTCATCATAACAACGGTCTGTTACACATAGCAACCATCTGCTATACAGAAATAACAGACCTTAGAATGCTGTAATTGACCAATCCGAATGGAGTATTTAACAAAGCCATGTAACAATGTCTGATATGAGTGGTATGATCTGTGCATTAGTGGAATGATATCGTCTGATATGAGCGTATGATTTGTGCTCAAAGTAAGTAGGCCACTTCATGAGCCCAGGGGGCAGATGAATGGCTCGATCTGTTTACTCAAACTCAAGGATTTCATTTGTTATTTTCTTTTTTCTTTTTTTTCTCTGAGAGCTGTTATTATTGATTTGTTCTCCTGTGTTTATAATGTGTCTGTGTATGTGTGTGCAGGTGGACACTTGTGTGTGATTTATGCAGAACATGCTTTCCACTCAGGAGTTTTCTCTCTCTGCTTCACACTTTGATGTGAGCGTTCCACCCTCTCCTGCCAAAGACAGGCCTACGGTATTGATTTATGATACCCAGCCGCATTCATCGGACCCAAATGAAAAGCCAATAAGGTGTTTATAGACACGTATATATCTTCACATAATGCCCCGTGTGGCTCGTTAAGTTTTTATATCCAGTGTTACCTCTGGGAGATTGCTCAGGTAGCAGTTTGCATTCAACCCTGCTTCTGTGTCATCAGTAAGCAAACAGTAAAGTGGCTGTGGGAGATGTTTACACTCTCAGGAAGGACTGTTGTGCCACACATAGATTGAGTGAAGGGTTCATTGTGAAGTAGACAATTTAACAGGCAGTATTATGGGATACACTAGTCTACATCTCCTTGTGTGAACAGTTTTCTTCTATTAATAATGGAGTGGGTCACTGAAGTACTTACAGTCCCTGTGTGAAGATTTTTTTTAAAGCATTCTATAGCCGAACATATTTCAAGCTATTATTGTGCTGCAAGTTTTTATTTGCGGAAAAAACAAGATTACTCTGGATGAAAATCGCAGCCGTGACAGGCTTTAACAGAACTGAAGTGAAGGTTACATGACTTTATGAAGAGAGCGAGTTGAGTGAGTGATAAATGGGTAAATGAGCGCCCCGTGATGTGACCCTAAAAACATGTGCCTTGGTGTGACCATATAATCACAACATCTCTAGTCAACATGAACTCTTCCCCCACTGTTATGAGAAGTGAAGATATATTGCTTGTCAGTCACTGAAAAAAGCAGCACTATCTAGTTCCATTATATTGAAGAGAAGGCAGACATCTCTACGGCTGATATGTCCCAAACTCAAACATGCTAGAGGGATAAATAGGAAAAAACCTGAAACATGGACGCTCTGTCTAGCAGCTTTATTGGACACGTCCAGACACATTGAGCCACCAGAGCCAGAGGATGATGACAGGATGTTTTTTTTTTTTTTCTTCTGTGTTGGGTTGTTGGAACTGAAGTGAGCTGAAGTGAACTACTGGGCTGTTTTGGACTGAGAGAGTCTCTGAAGGTGCAGTCGTAATTGACCATTAGTTGATGGGGCTTATACACTGTAAAAAGTGAATTTCAGTAGTAGATGAAGTAATCAAATTTTCTGAATGAGTCTCACTTTCTGCTTTAGTGATGAATGTCTACTTTTGTGGATTATAACAACTTGAAATTACATCCCGTTCCCTTAAGCGTCTGTTCTTATTTCACAAGTGCATCAGTTAGATGCATTAGTTAAATACATCTGACTTAAAACAGTTGTGTTCATCTTACTTGTTAACTTGATTAAAAAAAGCATATTTCATTTGCATGTAACTAATTGAAGTATTTTTTTAAGTTGGTCCAACAATTGTCTTTTTTCAGTGTTTAGTGTTGGGGGACCATGGCTCTGGCACGTCGCTGAGCCATGTTTTAGGTCCACCCAAAAAGTCATGAACGTAGAAATGGTGAACAACAGTTTAACGGTCTAACTCTACAATTAAGAACTACATGGTTCTCAGTCTTTTCACATTTTCAGCAACTAGTTTCTAACCTGTGTAATGTGTTTTTTTTCCTTTACACAGGCTTTAACATACAACACTAATTATTTTCAGAATCAGAAAGATCTTTATTGTCATTATACTCAGGTGCAATGAAATTATGAATAGCTTCACACCATGAATCAGAAAAATATGCACACATATAAATATAAAAATAAAAATATAAAACATGAATAGAAAAGGTACAGAGCTGAGCTGCTGTGTCTGCACGTGCCACCGCCATCTTGCTGCATTTCATTTTGTGCTTTGTATTTGTGTCCAACTCATGAACAGACCTCATCATCTGGCTTTCAGTTCAACCTCTCCTCACCCACAACAGGTGGACTGTCATAGCCAAAACTCAGATCGTGTGCTGCACACTCTGCTGGCTCAGGGACACGGCAACATCAAACAGGGCTCACAGCCCATTTGATATGTCAAACCATGGCCTCTCCTGCCTCTCTCTGCTGAATAGTGTCTAGAAAGCACAAATACTATCAATAATCTCTGAAACCAATAGAGGATTTAGGACTAGGTTTTAGGCTCTGGTAATTAGAAATGCATTTAGGCCTTCAAAGGCCGACTGCAGAGGGAGATCAGAGGCTTTTCTTAGCCGTTAAAGCTCTGTAAAGAAATGTCAGTGGTGCTGAGATATTTTCCCTCTCTTCACCTGCTTTCTGCCTTCAGGGCATTTATAAAAATACAGCCGTAACTCATCCCACATTCAGTTTTTAATGATTGCAAATGATATACCTCTCTTCATAGTGCTGCTTCAAAGCCGCTATTCTTTTAAGGTAAAATAGAAGGGTAAAGGAGAGGAGAGAAATCCTGCCTTTGAGCTTCTTTTCAGGGTTCCCTTTGATCGAGGTCTATGTATGTGTGGCTGTGTGCATGCATACACATATACTGTTGTGTGTGTGTGTGTGTGTGTGCGTGCGCATGTGTTCATGTAAACAGTAAACAAAAACACCATGTTCCCAAGAACCAAAGATGTGTGATCAAGTACAGCCCTCTGAGGTATGTTTGAATGTGTGTGTGTGTGTGTGCGTGTGAGTTTGTGTGGGCACGTGTTTTCGAAATGAGAGGTTCTGGCTTTTCCCAGCTAATGACAAGACGCCCCAGACGCAACTTTGAATGCAAAACAAGAAAAAAGAAAAAGTGCCGCCACAGTCGCCCAACTTTCCTTGCATCATTACCCCTTGCTTTGAATGTTTCATGCACGCAATGAATGCAGAGAAATGCAATTTATCACCTCTCCGCTCCACATATCGCTAAAAATTATTCATGGGAATTCGTAATTATGTGGGGGAGACATTTTCCTGTTCATTCCCCAAGAACAATATTCATGTTCTGACTCAGCTTTCTGCAGCCGTCTACAGTAAAGAAGAACGGCTGACATTTGGCTCACCCTTTGCAAATTAAAGGGATAGTTCTGATAATTTGAAGTGGGGTTGTATAAGGTACTTAGTCAGCATATTGACTACAGTAGATGACGGTCGATACGCCTCCTGTTTGGAGGAGCAGAGAGAAATACCAGCACAGAAGCTAAGCAGTGCACTACTGTGGACAGGATCAGCAGCAAAACATATTTTAGCCGCTTAAAACGATAATATTTAACATTTCCACATTAAAATCTCTAAAAACATGAGACATGTTACATATTTTGTTGAGTTGTGTACTTACATTTTCCCAAATCCTTTCAACAATGTTCAAACGCAGAGAAATCCGTAATTTATTTAAGGTAACAGTGCATTTCCTGCCAGCTGTTGCTAGCTAGTTGCTATAACTTCCAGGAAAACACAGAATACGCTAGATAGATCAGAGAGTGAGGAAAGAAGCCAGTGCACATAACCAAACATAACGGGAATATAACTAGACATGCACCGATTCCAATTTTCTTGGCCTATTCCGATTTCCGATTTTTTTTAAGGGTCTGACCTGCCGATTCCGATTTTGGCCAATTCCGATTTTCAGTCTTTCCAAGAAATATAATTGACAGCATTCACAAACATTTTTGCAACTTTTCTTGTAAAACTAAACTGGATGTTCATAATAAAACACTGACTATTAAATAACTTATATATTTTCTCCAAAAGTGCTCCAGATTACAGCCAGGTCTTATTATAAGATTAAATTAATATTATGTACTAGAGGAATTTCCGCGGGACACGATTTCACGTGATCTTGTGTAGAAGCCGATGTAAACAAACCGGAGACTGACGCAGTTTGCTGCAGTAAAACTTTGCAGTGAGAAAAGAAGAAGAAGTTTAACGAGTCTGGATGAGAAAATGTTTGAGGAGACGCATCAACACAGGTTGTTTATTCTTAACCCAGAACAGGAGGTGAGATTTTAACTGTCAGTCTGTGAACAGCAGTCTGCTGCTGGCTAACATTAGCCTGAAGAGCTACAAAGTTTACGGCTGTTTGGCGACACCGTCAGCTGTTCTGTCTCGTTGTAGACTGTCTGTCTTCTCTTTATCCTGTTCTTGGAGTCTGTCGCTAACACTGACTTCATGCGAGCACATGTCTGAGTGTGTGCTGCTATGATCAGCACTGTGGTGGGTGTGACATTACAGCCAGTGTGTGCTGCGCGCATGACGCGACCATCGTGCAGAGTATGTGTGTGAATATGACGAGCACAGAATCGGATATGTGGCGCTGACCGGCCGGTCACCGGTCAGGGCCGGTCATGCTGAAAACCATCCGGTTCCGGCCTCTGGCCGGTCAATCGGTGCATCCCTAAAATATAACTGTAATATTACATCATCCATGAGCGTGATTTCTGCCAGAGTCATGTCAGATACTTCCCCAGACTTCTGTTGCCGTATTGTTTTGTTGACCTCAATTTAATTAAAGGGCCCAGAGTTAGTATTTTTGTAGGTATTTTTCTTTTGGTTATGTATTTTAAGCATTCAGAATTTTGTTGCCCTATTGATTAAATCAACGATTTGGCTAAATAAAACCTTAAAGTTCTAAAATCAAGCTTGTGTCCTGGCCTTTACTGCTTGGTCCCTGACATAAGTTCACAACTCAACAAAATATGTGTGGTGTTTTTATAAATTTGAATCCAGAAATGCTACATATTACAGCTTTGAACTCATTGATTTAGTTTAGGTGGGTCCTTTTTTTAGGTGTCAAAAATACATTTTGCTGCTGACCCTCTTCACAGCAGTACATTACTTAGCTTTCTACACCAGTACTCCAGCTTCTTCTCCAAACTCAGGGGGCGCTAACCGGCAACTAATGTAGGTAACATACTGACTACGGGTAAGTATCTCATAAAACCCCACTTCAAATAGTCTGAATTATCTCTTTAACCTTTTTGCGTTGTCCTTGGTCCACATCAGCCATAATGTTCTGTTTACCTTTGCACTGCTGCTTGGCGGGGCTGAAGCTGTGTATGTTAACTGTATAATATGTACATGCTGTTTTGCATTCAGCCCATCGACCAACCGACCCCACGGAGGAAAATCATGTCACACCTGCTAATTTAAAACACAATGTTATTTTCTCACCTCACTGCTCTGCTTACCAGCCATGCATTAACAAAATCATCGTACGGCCTTATGAATTTTTTGTGTTGAGTATGGCTTACACGGACAACAAAGAGGCCATCAATCAAAGCCCTAAGGGAGGTTTTTTTTTTTTTTTTTTTTGGTCTTTTCACGTATCAGGAAGCCCGCCTCTTTCCTGTCGTTTTGGGTAATCTGATTGTTTGGCAGGCTCGACCCCCTCCTCACGTCGAGGTTACGAGGTCCTTCTTGAGTGTCAAGACAGATTTGTCTGCTTTGGCCTTTAGTAAAAACACGCACACACATACGCACACACAATGCAAACAACGTGCCACTCGCCTGAGCAACAACACGCTCGCACACAAGCCGCGGGTGAAGCGGAGGGTGAGGCCTCTCGACTCAGACAACACCTGGATCCAGACAGCTGGCCTGATGAGGTCTGATGTGGCCTCGGGCGTCTGAAACTCTGCATTCTCAATGGACTCGCTCAACTACCTGCAGTGTTTCCTACAGTACTGAGGTCAGGCAGACCAGCCAACCTCAGCAGTCAAGGCCGTACCTTAGATGAATTTTAAAGAATTATTTCTTTTTTGTTGCTTTGCTCTGGCGATGTTCTGTGGAGCTGTGAGCTTTAAATCCCCTCACCTGCTTCCTTCAGACAGGGATGACAGTTCAGTAAAGCCTAAAGTACTGGAAGGAACTAAAACTAGAACTGCTTTCCTCACTTTTGGTGACACAGTGGAACAGCTACATATGACGGACACAAAAGTTTTACTTGGTCTATATAAGAAAGGATTCAACATATGATACATCACCAAACAAATGAGTCAAATCAGTTTAAAGGAACATGGCCCTGAATGCTACCTTCAGTTCAATTATTACATACAGTGCACAGCCTAGACTTCAAATAACATTTTAAATACTTTCATCTCTTTCCATTGGTATCTCCTTCTACATCATTTTTCAATGCTTACATACTAATTGACACTTCTGAGACTTCCCTATTGTCCGTCATTTTGACGGACAGGCTTGTAAAAATTGTAAAAATCTAAGCAACTCAATCACAAAAACATTTAATATACAGAATAGACTTAAAGATTATGCGTTTTAGAGGGCATGGGAGAAACAATGAACAGAGACACAGACTGCGATCACTTTTCATGTCAGGTCTGCTGGCAACACAAAGTGCTGCAGCTGGCTTATTCACGTTGTGTTAGCCACTTGCTTGTCCTCTATACTCCACCATATAAATCCCTCTGTTTTTACATTGTTTAACAACCACATCATAATTTCAGTGTTGCCAACGTGGCAACTTTTCAGATCGTTGCACCTTTTTTTCTAAAGGCAAAATTTAGTGACTTATTCAAACTACAGGGGAAAAGACAACAAATATATTCAAAGATATTTTATTGTAATTCATTCCCATGCATCCTGCTTAGAATAACGCTGCCCACGGCTCTTAATGGCACCGGGGTCTCTCTCTTTCCTGCAGTGCTGGGTGCAGACAATTGTTGGCTCTTCTCCTTCTCTTTGTGGATTTTAAAAAAAAAACAACTTATTGTTAAAATATATGATGTCCATGTAGCAAGTGTGTGATGATTTGGCTTAAGATTTCTCTCACTTTTATATGGCTCAAGGTGATCTCTACACCACTGCGACTAACACAACCACTTGTTACAGTGGATCGCTTTCAGCGTTTTCATCCGTCAGCCTTCAGATTTATCAGTCATTGTTCAAAAGATTTCCGTCAATGATGGAAAATATTCTGTTAAAGCGACTTCTGTTCATCACGTACAAAACTGTGCCTACGTGGTAAATTGCATTTAAATGGTTTCGTCTCTTCAACCGATGCTTCTGTGGTTTCAGCCTTCACATTTCAGGTGATATTTTTTAATGCTTTCAGCTCTTTCACATCAAATGGCACTTCAAGTGGTCAGCTCTTATCCATCCCCTGTCCCTTCAACTGCTTTCATCACTTCTATCTGCTTTTAAGCCAAAATTACATTTCCAAAATTTAGGACTAAATAGACTGTGCTCACAAACCTTACACATCAACAAACGTGTTAACACACACGTATGGAAACCTAATGTTGTACAAACAACCGTGTCTGCTGTCTGTGTGCTTTTTTGGACTATATTCTTGCCTTTGCACCAAACACTTGCATTCCTTTCACTGATTTTACTTCAGATCATTTAAGTGCTTACACATGGACTCTTCTTTTAGCACTTAAGCTAAAGCTGAGACTCAATGCTTTTACTGCTTTCAACAGAGGTGGGAGACTTATGTTACATGACTCGAGTCAGACCCAGACATGCTTGTGAATTTAAGGTAAAGACTTAAAACTCACTTGAGACTTTAAGGTTAAGACCTTAGACTTGCTTGAGACTTTAAGGTTAAGACTTGAGTCTTGTTTGTGACTTGAAGGTTAAGACTTGACACTTGCTCGTGACTTGAAGGTTAAGACTTGAAACTTGAAGGTTATGACCTGAGACTTGCTTGAGACTTTACGGTTAAGACTTGAGACTTGCTTGAGACTTGAAGGTTAAGACTTGAGACTTGTTTGTGACTTGAAGGTTAAGACTTGAGACTTGCTTGATATTTTAAGGTTAAGACTTGAAACTTGCTTTTGACTTGAAGATTAAGACTTGAAACTTTAAGGTTAAGACCTGAGACTTGCTTGAGACTTTGTGGTTAAGACTTGAGACGTGCTTTAGACTTAAAGGTGAAAACTTGAGACTTGCTTGTGACTTTAAGGTTAAGACTTGAGACTTGCTTGTGACTTGTACATGTGTGACTCACTCCTACCTCTGGCTTTCAGTTTTTAAACCCAAATGCCACTAAAACTGCTTTCACTGTGTTGACTTTGACTGACATCTTAACTCCTTCCAGTGTGTCAACCTGTACTGACTCTTAAACTACTGAAAGTGCTTCAACTGTAACTCCCATGTATCATTTCATATGCAAAGAATCACTATTGTACTCTGTGTTTGCAGCTGAACTAACCTGCTCCCTACCAGATGAACATAAAATATGGCAGCTACAAATAGTTGAATTTTCTTGATGTGACCATGGCCTCCAAATAGTTTTCCTGACCATGTTATGCTCTGTCTTCACTCTTATTTAAACTGCAAGATCTAGTTTGTCCTCACTTATAAGCTAAGATATGGCAGCAGCCCACACTTGGCCATACCCAATTGACCCTCATGCATATATATACCTGCCAGAAACACAGCACACTCAATCAAGCGATTCAGTGATTCAGTCACCTTTAACACTTCTTCCCTCCACCATCAGGCCCAACGCTGCAAGTTAAAGCCGTGTGAATTCCATTAAGATATTCCACCCCCACCACTTTCTCCTTATGGTTTTGATTATGATATGAGCTGAGGAGTTAATAAGCGTATTAATTACCTGTGTAGGAGACAAACCAGCTCCCAGAGCGAGCCTGCAAATCCCCCCCTCCAACTCCTGCCTCTCTTCCTCCCACACAGCAACCTAGGACCGTCACTGTTGTGTTTAAATGAGCCATCATCGTCCGACTGTCTCCAAGGTCAGCCAAGGCTCCGCTGTTGGCACAGTATCTGCTCAGGGAAGTCTCTAAAGTCACGCAGTAATGAGAATAATTAGAATAATACAAGGTCAAGCAGGACGACAGGGTAATGGACAGAGGTACGTGGAAAGAGAGAGGGAATGGAGACTGAATAAAGGAAAAGATGAGGAAAAGGGTTGTAATCTTTCCGGAGAGTGGAAGTGATCACAGCTCGATACTTAAGTTTCTAATTATCTTTTCTTGTCAGAGAGTGAGGTTTCTTGGACAGTGCACAAGACTCCACACACACACTCTTTTGTTACTTCATTGACATAATGTATTCCCCCAGGACCCTAACCTGAAGGCTCATTTATGCCCACTTTACATCCAAAAATAGATATGTACATTTTAAACAATCAGCTGCTCAGAGTCAAAAGTTACCCAAAAGAAGAAGTAGTAGTTTCAAAAGTTTCTGACAACAACCCACATGGCAACACTGAAAAAGGCTGTAATCATATAGGCAGTGTGGTAGATGCTGGTGGTCTGTGCGGCCATCAAATACATTACGACATGTGGGTGGAGAATTCTTTTCATTAACTAATCAGGGACATTCCTTCCAACAGTGAGCCGAACTTAGTGGACCAACATGGGATCTTCCTGCAGAAAACATATAAACATTATTCACTCAGCTAAAGACAAATCATTTTTTGATCCTCTTTGAATTATGGCATGAAAATAATTTTACGAGACAAGAAAGTCACTGTTTGTCTTAAAACTGTTTAAATATTAGACTGTAGAGACAGGTAATTATAAAGACTACACACCCAGAAGTTACGTAGGTGATGTCGTGACTTTTCTTACGTTAGCTACTGAAGCTACGATGCCTGTGTGTTTTTTCATATGGGAATATAGTCACACAAGCAACAGGTCTTGCTTGTTCTTTTGCTTACCAGCTGATTAAAGGATGAGGAGTTGCTGGATAAAACATTTCAGGTAAGATAACATTACAAGGGACACCGACATTGGCGTTGATGACGTATATTGTGCTAAACAAGAGATGTAGTTCACTCAGCGGTTTCACACAAAACTAAACTTGCAACATTCTTAACTTCTAAATAACAATTCAATTCAAACAGGATCAAAAAAATAATTTGTCTCTTGCCATTGACTACCATTCATATTTTTTCTGACATAAGGTCCCATAGGGCACACCAGAGGGGGAGGGACCCTCTCTATACTTTAGTATTTTTTTTTTTTTTTCTAGTGTCCTATGGCCTCGTCGTTCTCTTTTAATTATTGGCTACACTTCCCCCAAGACGGCCTGAGGTACTGCTCTGTTTCTCTGAATTCATAAGCTTTCAGAAAACGTGCAGAAATGTGTACAAAATGAATGTCGACTACAGACAGAAAGCTCTGTCCATGTATGTATGTGCATCTAACGATTATAAGCCTCAGCCCTGTCCATCACAACTAAGTGCCTTACCCAGACTCTAACCTAAAACTAATTCTTACCCTAACCCAAAAACCAAGTCTTAACCCACAAACACCTGTTTAAACTTGCACATACTTGCCAATCCTCCGAGACTTCTGTTTTTGATTGCCCCATCTTGGTTTCCTCCTGGGATGACATTGCTCCCAAATTTCTCCTGAGTTTTAAAGAGGACGGACACTTTTTTTCTTAAGAGCAGTCTAATATGAATATATCCTCAGAAAAACATATGTAAAATATTTATTTTCTGTCTTATTGTAATCATATTGGAAATTAAAAAATTGGACATTACGTATTCCAGCTAACGACTGACATTTAAAAGTGAACTGAGGGCATCGGTTTGCAAAAAAAGGTGTATATTGCTTTATTTTTATTATTTAAAAGTCTATGAAACTCAAATTTTCTCTTCGCTTTCATTTTAAAATTCTACCTATATTTGAGGTCTCAGGTGGGAAAGTATGGTCCAGCATTTTGGTCCCCACAAAGCAAGTTGGACCTCACAAGTATGGCAGGCTCCCAGCTCTTGGATCCCACAAATATAGTTACACAAGCCCACACACACACACATCAACAGACAGCACCGCAGCATGACAGATCTCCAACCTGCCTGGACATCTCTGAAAAAAAAGCGTCAAACATCATACTCTAGATTCACCTGATGTGGTGATACGTCCGACAGTCTCACCCACACACTCTCTGAGCAGCAACACTGTGATATCCTCTCTACATTTCAAAATAGATCTGGCACTCTGGGCATGCCGGGGCATAGGTGCCTCCTCACAGCGAGCTCCGGTGGAAGAAGCCAAAAGCACAGTCAGAAAAGAAGAGCATCAGCTCAGTGTGTACAGCGCATACAGCCAGAGTTCAGTACAGGTCAGCACACAGGAGTAGCCCACAGCCCAAATAACAAGCAGAACAAACAGCAGGATTTCATTTCTCAGCTGCAGACTTTCTCCTCGGAATGCTTACAGGGATTGCTGTACACCAGTGCTGTCATAATAGAAGTACTTTAACATTCATATGCTGCAACAGTCAAGGTTTTTATGTTTAACCCTTTGTTAATATTACAAACTTTATCTAATCCATGCTGTGTAGATGCACTTCACAACTTTTGGGCAGCGCTCAAGGAATTAGTCCTTATGTCCGTTCACACATAATTAGTTGTACCATGATCTATCTATCTTTGTTGATCTCTAAAATAGAAGTCAAAGTCCGTTCGCTGGTCTTGAGGAATACTACTCCATAGTTAAGTCTGAAGTCTGCAAGTTTGAAAATTGAATTAAAGTCTTGGAGTGTGGAGTGAGAAAGAAGTGGGCTTACCAGATCTCTGTAGTCGCTGCTCATCTCTGCTTGAGGGTAAGGGCTTGAGGCTACATTCACCATTACTCCAGGGGTTCTCAAAGTTTTGATGACTGAGTGCCAGTTTAGGTAACCATCATATGACTGAGGGCCTCACAGGAAAATCCATGAACTTGTTTTAGAATTTATGATTGGTCTCATAATGAAGTTTAACATTAAAGTCCTTGAACACTGAATTCACCTGTTTGCAGATGCAGATTGCAGCTTTATCTGTCAAAGTAAGATCCATTTTTCCTGAAACCTCCTTTTTTCCTCAACCATACAGTCGTGGTGGCTTTTCCATTTCCCCTCCACATTAAACGTGCAGTTTGGCGCAGTATCAAATGTAGGCTATTGAAAGGGAAAATATTAAAATGGACTAGTAGATGATTAAAGCAGAATTCATCATTTCATGTCATGGTCAGGGTCCACATGAAATGTTTCTGAAGGTTGCCATTGGCCCATGGGCCACACTTTGAGAGACTATGTTTTAATTGCATAACCTACCAAAGTGTTGCATTTTGGGTAATGTTGTGGGTGCCATGTTTTGACCATCAGCAGCCTCTAGCAATGAAAATTAAGCTCATGTAGAAATACCGAAGACTGCAGCTCCTCAAATGGATACTTGAGTCTGGCTCCAAAAGCAACTAAAACCCATGGACTCCCATATTAAAATGCCCCTCTTAACAGCAGAAATAACTGTTTTGATCATTATGGCAATAATTTTTATATAATATAGAATAATTTATGTAAGTGATTTTTTTAAAAATAACTCTCTGATTTAAATAATATTAAAATTTAAAGTTATGCATAATTGACCCTTCCTATATCCCGCCCCTTTAAACTCTGCTCCAGTTAACAGCTGAGCAAGCTTGGTACCCAGCAGAGCTTCAGTCTAATTTAATCTAATCTACATCAGTCGTTAGGTAGGTAGTTAGGTAGTTATCTAACTACTGCTCTATAGCAAAACTCTAGCTAATTGGCTTGTTAGTCTATATCAATCATTACTGGCTAGTTACCTATACTTAATGTTTGCAAAATGCTAGTTAACTAGCTGGCTAATCTCATCAATAGTTAGCTAGCTAGCTAGCCATTTTAACAGGTCATCCACCAACATCTTCAAAATTTGTTTTTCTTTTAAACATAGATGAACCTAGCACAGAAAGGGATAAAGTCAATCGAGATAGAGCCAAGGCCAGAGCTTCATAATGGCTAATCAGAAACCAATGTGACATGTTTTATACAGTCTATGGCTTTGGCAAGGAAGAGGAATGTGTTGAGTTAAAAAAAAGACAATATCTTGATCATTTAAAAAAAAAATTAAATGCTAAAATGTTAGAGGAGTGCAATGCTAAATTGAAGAAGTGATCATTTATTCAGTGAAGTTGTCGAACAAACAAACAAACATGCTAATTTTGCCAACATTTTGCATTTCTTGCCAGCATATCTCCTTATCCCTGAATTCTTATCTGTTCTGGCCCAGCTTGAACTTTTCAAATGGCAGCAGCTAATGTACAGATCCAGACAGCCAGGCTGCTCTCTGGATCACGGTGCTTCCTGAGCTCCTCTGCCTCTTCCTATATTATATATATCAGTTCTCCATCAACATTAGTTATGTCCACCATAATCTTCTCTAAAGGTTATGTTGTGAAGAGCTCAAATGCTGATTTTATACACCTTGTATAAACCTCACAGTGGATACTGGCAGTGTGCCTTGCCCTTGATATGGTAATGGTGATCATCAGTATGACCAACTTTAGATTTCCATTGCCTCTCATCTTTTTTTAATACTGTAGTTGCATTCACACTCAGATGAGATGGGAGTGAATAAGAAGCTGTTGAGTACTCTTTATCTGAATCACAATCTGTATGAATAACGTGACACTTTTGCTCTGAAACACATTCTGTTTACATTACTGTTGCAGTCCAGGGTTACAGACAATGCTAACGGCCTTGTGATTCTCCTTCTCAACCCCTCCATGTGCACTTGTAGACAGATTGAAACACAAGGGATCAAACCAGCGTCTCACCTTTCACTTTTAAAAAAAATATGTACAGAGTATCACACCTCTGCTATCAGGTACAGATTCTGCCATGACACCAATCACATGTCAGTTATCTACAATATCTTTGTACAGGCTGTACAGACCTTTAACACAAAATCAGTAACCAATGAATGAAAGTCAGAAATCAAAATGACCCATATTAGCAATTGTGTATACAAATTTACACATCATTATCCAATTTTTGTAAGTAGGCTACAGAACCCTGAATGAGGAAAATCATATTATTTGAACTAAAAAAGAGGTGAAAATGTTTTGTAAACTCAAAAGTCAAACAGGTCAACTTAACCAACAAATTAACGGGAATTTAGATTTTTTAACATAGGAAATACTGACAAAATCCTCCTACCTGAACCTCTAAAGCTCACTAATTAATACATTATATCACATTTGTTTAATCTTTACAAAATACTGAAGTCAGGAAGTAACTACGCCCAGTTAAGAAGCCTATCACACAACCCCTTCATAACATCACAGGCTTGCAAGCAAACGAAATGGTGTCCAGCAGCCCATTATCCTGAAACCCCAGCAATCCAAAAAATGACCCGCTGGACTGAAATCCCCTGTTGTCTGACAGCCCGTTGACCCGAAAACGCCCACTGCTCTGAAGGCCCATTTGTTGGTGGCATGCACTGAGCCACAGACATTTTTGTACTGGACAAAAATGTCTAAACCATCGACATGTAAAGATGGATGCCACAGCTCAACTTCCTCCAACTGTACAAAACTGAAGCCAAAATATCCCAGATACAAGTGCTGCCATCTTTAGCTGCTGAGGGCCAGAGTCTGTGCAATAGAGACCAGGGTTGGAGTTGTGCTTTTGAGTTCTGGCCGACTCAATCGCATGCAGAGCTCAGCTGTCAGTCATGACATGTACTTCCTTTTTATGTTTTGCTTCACATGACTAATTAAAACCAAACATGAACACATGAACAAACACTGGCATGATAAGCACCAATTAAAGTGGCAGCAACCATCTTTGGTTAAATTTTATTTGACATGATGTTTTAGTTTGTCCCAAGTCTGACCTACCATATGGACCGGTTATTGTGTCTGCAATAGCCTAAAGATTGATTGATTGATTTATTGATTGATTGAAATGTGTTAAAGATTTCAAAAATACGAGGAAAATTCACTCCACTGATAAAAACAACAGAAGTAAAAGCTGCTCATATTAGCCTACTTAGAAATAATACAGTGATTACAGAAAGGACTGTAAAATGTTAATGTGTCATATTCTTTACTGAAATACGTCTTGTCTCTTGCCTAGAATATTTGCTGTGCTGCAGCCTACACAGCGAATTATACTGAAGACTGGAACAGAGTGGGATATCATGCTGAACATGGATGATCACACTTTTGCACGCCATTTCCGTGTCACTAAGCCCCAGTTTGAATATCTCGTGATGAAGCTGCAGGACAATGGTATTGAAAGACAACACAGTCAAGGTCTACCACCGGAAGGTGCTGATGTTCCTGTGGTACATGGCCAACCAAAACAGCTTCCGTGAGATGTCTGATAAGTTTGATGTGTCACAGTCCACAGCACACAGGATCATCCTACAAGCGCTCAACATCATGTGCACGATAGGATCGTCCTTTATATCCTGGCCAAATACCTGTGAGAAAGCAGCATCTGCTGCTGCTTTCTACAGCCTCTGTGGCCTCAGTGGTGTCATCGGTGCTATTGATGGATGCCACATCAGGGTGCAAAGGCCACCAATAAGAGGAGGAGCCTACATGAACCGCAAGTCATTTTATTCTGTCCTCCTTCAGGGGATTGTGGATGAGAGGGGGCGATTCATTGACATTTTTGCTGGACCACCAGGGAAGGTCCATGATGCCAGGATGTTGAGGGCCTCTGATTTCCACACAACGTGGCAGGAGAAGATGGGTGACAACAGCTCGCTGGGAGACAGTGCTTACATTGGACAGGCATTCCCTTTTGTCATAACTCCCAAGCGTGACAATGGGGCTCTAACTGAGGCCGACGAGCTGAAGAACTCCAGGATCAGCCATGGGAGGGTGGTTGTAGAGCAAGCCTTTGGAAGGATGAAATGCAAGTGGAGGTGCCTACGAGATCTGCAGAACACCCGGATTGATGGAGTGGTGATGATCATAATGGCAGCTTGTTTTCTACACAACATGTGCATTGGTGCTTCAGAGATCTGTCAGGAACACCCAAATGGATGCCCAAGACAGGCAGATGAAAATGAGTAGAGGACACACTGCAAATGTCATAGGCCATGCTATGAAATTATCCTACTCTTTCTTAAATTGTAAATAGATGCAAATAGTGCAATGAACATAGTGCAAATGACTTAAAGTAAACTGTATAACAAAAATTTCAACAATAACAACAATGCTAAAACAATAACGGAGTCAAAATTTATCTAAGAGTCGACACATCAGGCCCTCAAACCCTTGCTGGGCTGACTTTAGCTGAGCCAGCAACTCTTCGTGGCGCCTCTGTGCCTCTTCATGGCGCCCCTGACTGGCCTCCTCAGACTCACGAAGGAACTGAAGGACGTCATCTTGTACCCGCCGACAATTATGAGGCCGTGTGGGTGTGGTGCAGGGTGTTGGTGCTGTGTGGGTGCTGGAGCAAGAGGCACCCTCTGCTAGAGGTGCCGTGACACCTGAAGGCCCAAGCACCTCCGGTCTTCTTATATCAAGCCCCGCTGAAGTGCCAACCACAGGGAAGACAACATCATGCTGCCCTCCTAGAAGATCATCCATCTCTCCAAAAAATTGGAATTGGATGGTTCCTTTTCCTGTGGCTTTGTTGTCGTCCTTTATTTTTTTGTATGCGTCGATTAGCTTGTTCCATTTCCTGGCCACTTTATCAGGACAGAAAGACTCAGAGAAGTGGCTGCTGAGCTTCTCTGCTGTCTCCTTCCACAGGTTCCTCTTATTTGACCTGGCAGATTTTAGCCAAGAGTTCAGCTCTTTCAGGGTCTTTGGGACACCATCGGATTCTGTCTCCAGGTGTTGGCGCATCAGGTCAATAAGGAACAGCGTCTGGTCCCTATTGAAGCCTTCATTTGCAGGCTAACCTTTATCTAACCTGTTGTGGTGTGACTGTCCTCAGCCATAACCAGGTTCGCCACGGTGGTGCAGTCCGCGTTGACATAGTATGTGGATACATCATGTGCTTTCTGGAACAAAGGGCCAGGAAAAGGTGTCCTCCTGTGTGGATCCACAAACAGGCCAGCGTTGTTGTCCATATAGATTGGGGGAAAAAAGAAAAAAAAAAAAAAACGGTTTACATCACAGCCATTTCCCTCATTATTTTTTTACATGAAAAATATTTTGGAACAAAACATTTTTTGTTATATCCAGAGTAGGGATGCACAGGATTAAGACGATAAACAGACGTCTGCATGTCCTTCACCTGTAAGGACGTGCCGATTAAAAAAAAAAAAAAAAAAAAAAAGGACGTCGCTGCACTGCTCACCAGTAACTCACCTGCAGCTGACCGAGCTCAGCTGTCAGAGTAGCTCTGCTTTCCTCTCTCTTTAGCCTGGTGTTTGGCTGCAATTTGTATAAAAAGAGTTCAATATGTGAACATCTAACCTCCATCTGATCACGGTCAGCTGATCCAGAGCACAGTGGATGTGGCTGCACGTGTAGCACTTTGGTGTGTTGTGTTGTGTTATAATGGGAAAAAAACAACATTGTCGATCATCCTCTCAATTGCCAATAGAGGATCGGGTTATTATTAGCACTTCTGACTAGTTTTTGTCACACTAAATCAGCCGTATACATAGTATTGTTCGACATATATATATTAACAAACACTCGTTAACGCTCCTTAACTGATTAATAACCATTAACTGATCGGTAAAAAAAAATTTTCAGAATGTGCATCTCTAATCCAGAGGTCATTCACAGCTACACCATACACTACTTTTGACCCTCTCCCCATAAACAGGTCACTGAAAAAAACATAATAAAAACAACATGTTTGGCACCGATCTACCAGGCTATTGTTAGCCATTGTTAGCACGCCCTGCGTTGTAGTTCACACATACCACATGAAAAATGTAAATAACACTATAGCAGCATTTCCATATATACATCGAACAATACTATGTATACGGCTGATTTAGTGCGACAAACACGAGTCAGAAGTGCTAATAAACGGAATATTACAGGAGCTTCTACTTTCTGTTTACACCCGGGTCAGCCATCTTCGATTGTCAACTCGGGGGTGGTGAGGATTCTCCGACTTTCGACTCGGAATTCCGACTTCAGGGGGCGTTCCAGTTGAAATTTCCCACTTGGAACTCGGAAATCCCTACTTCCCAGTACAACTGGAATGCACCAATACTCGAATAAAAGGAAAAAGGACAGAAGGTTATGGAACAAATGAACACAGACAGCAAAAACATACAGTGAAATACGCAAATATATGAGAAATAAATCTTAATTATTTTATTGATGCCTATTTAACAGTCTGAACACACCTTTATGGTGGTTGGTTGGGTGTACGAAGTGGCACTTCTACTAACAATCAACATGACCATGGTATTTCCCTAACTTTGATGTTTAGATGCCTGGCATTAACCAAACCTTAACCGTTATGGTGGCAGATAAAAAATAATCTGATATATGATTTTCACAACGCTCCTATGGGTCCTTCCTATAGTTTTGGGAAGGACACAACAAACCGTTTTTGCTGTTTAGTGTTGGAGGACTTGTTGGACCACAAACCTGACAAAAGCAATCTCCTAATCTGTAGATATCTCAACATTTAGACACTTTGTATTACGTCGGCATCCACAGATACTGGCTTACCAGACGGCACCGCCTCATGTGATTTCATGTTCCAGCCGCCCTGCTGTTTCATAAGGGTTTAGGCTTACTGGCAGAGGACACACAAGATGAAGCACCTGAGTGTGCTGAGCTTCAGAGAGTGCTACTCTGCCCCGTGATAGATAAGACTCCGTCTCTGCCAGCCTCCTTCACCACACGCTCATCCCTCAGTGAAAAAGATTGAAAGGGAAGATTTCCTGGAAATTTTCAAAGCAGCAAACAGGATCAACAGCTTAGACGGCTTTTTCGCTTCTCAGCAACTTCCTCGTGCCTAATGTTTATGCTTTTTTTAGACGGATGCTGCTGTGTGTGTGCATGTGTGTGTGTGTGGTAGGAAGGGTGGTCTTATGAGGGAATTTATTCTCCTGTGTATTGGAGTGTAAAAGATGCCAGAATGCTGTCTTTCACTTCACTGATGATGTGCAGCAGCCACATGAAGCAGGAAAGTAAACCTCACGCACACACACACACACAAAACAGTCATGTTTTCATCACTTCAGAGAACATTACGCTGACTTACATTCATTTTCTAGAGACTATCCCTAACCCTGCCCATGATGACTACTTGCCAAACTCTAACCCAAGTCTTCACCTGCAAAGCATGCCAGAAGAAGAACAGTTCTGCATTTTTAACTCCACGGCCTACGCAATGTGCAAAGCATGGGCCTGGAAAGCAACAGAGAATGGACCACAGCTCGGCGCTGAACGCAGAGAGGAAGTGGACCAGGTTATTACAAACAATAGAGCCCAAATAGTCTAAATGAAAAATTTTAAAAATATTTCTTTCATATCAAAAATGTAGAAATATTTTACTTACATGGCTGGGGCTTCTGTGATTCTCCTTCAAAAGGTCTTTTTTTAACAATGGCTATGACAAGCCGGGCCTTCACCTGCGATACAACAAAAATCCCTGCTATAGAATCCTAATTTGCTTTTTTAAATTATGTTGAGAATATTTCTTGTTCCTGTGTAAATTTTTAGCATGTCTTGTTTTGTTTTCAACCCCAACTTTTATAGCGCTTAAACAAGCTACAGGACCCCTCGTCTTTAATTATTTATGAATTATTCTGCTTATTTATTACTGTATTGCACTTGACTTTGCATAAAGCACTTTCACATTTGCACAGAGATAATGAATATTCTCATTTTTTTCTTTTTCTAGATCTTTTAAAGGGGAGCCTGTCTGCCTGCGGGTGGTGGCCTGTTTTAACCAAGTCTAGTTTAACGAAAATATTCTGGGTTTAATGACAAACCTTCCTTTGTAAATATTCTCGTTTGGTTACCTTTTTAAATATTTTCATATTTTACTTTTACAGAAACATCTGTAGTGAAGTGTTTTCTTTTATTAATAATTAAGCACTTACTGAGTCACTTTTAGTAATCCATGTGTGTTGTGATCTTTATTTGATTTAATCTGTTCTGGACAAGAATATATATGTATATTTATATAATGGAGATATTATTATTTATTCCAAAAACTTAATTCATCTTTCTACATTCTCTCTTTTCTTTTTATTTATCCAGGTTTCCATTTTAAATTCCTTCAGTTTTATTAATGGATCGACGTGGGAGAACCATGGGGATCTCAACATTTTAATTAATGATGGTTCCCTCCCCTTTGCCAGCTGAGCTGTAGGTACCAGTCTCTGTATTGTATTTTTTATGCCTACCAGGTCCTCTTGTACCCGTGCACCCATAGCACCTATTAAAAGTGCTGTGTTCTTAAGCAAACCTAACACCAGTCTTTGCCCCAAAATTTATGGTTTACGTTATGGGGACTTCCATTTGGTCCCCATAAGGAAGGCAAGTCCCCACAATGTGTGTAAGCAGATTTATGTCCCCACAACATGCATAATACACGAACGCACACACATACTGTAACTCTTGCACTTTTACCATCTCACACACTTTGTGACATTCGTATAAATATACCCACTCAGTACATTATTACTTTAAAAAAGGCCATTACGTTATGCTCCCACCTATGTCACTTTTATGGCTGCCGCTCGGTCGCATGAATGCAAATGAGACTTGAGGATGTGCAGAGACGCAGCAGATGCACAAAAACCAACAACCTGGAGGTAAAAGCTCGTTGCTGCTGCCGCCAAAGCCAGTGTGCATGAGCTGATTCTTTTCCCTGCCTCTAATTCCACAGTCGCTTCATTGTTTGCTCGCTGAAGTTGAAATAAAACAACAGTTCAGCAGTTTTGTGCCGTTGTAAAGGATCGAATTGGCTTCCTGGATGTTCTGTGTTTGCGCCGAATGTTTTTCTGCAAGCAGCAAATTCCACGCCCCGCCAGAGGCCGTTGACGGATCGATTGGAAAAAAAAGGAGGAGGCAGGAAGAGGATTGGGATACACAGAGTTGCATTGTGGCTGTTGACAGAGGGCTGCAGCAGTCAGGGTCAGACAGCTAAAACATGTCCTTGGTGAATCCAAGTCCAAATAAACTGGAGGACAAAACTGCAGCCAGGGCGGGAATGGGAAAGTGTTTTGCTTATAGGGCCAAAGAACACAGACACCCAACTGACATCAAAAACCTCGTGCACTGTTTGATGTTTTTCTCAGCAGTTTTTTGGGCAAATTTGCACTTTTGTGGCTTTGACTAGTTTTGGGCGACATCAGTATTTTCAACAGTTTGAAGGACTTAATATTCCACCAGTTACTTTAAAGTGTGTAAAGTGACAGAAGTACGCTGTGCAATCCTCTGAGCAGCTTTGAATTCCTCACTGTGCCCATCAAAAATTAATTTTGGCAAATATTGACTCAACAGGACTCTGCGGAAGCTCTGTCCATTCATTGTGTGATTAAGATTAGCTGGAACAGTGTATATAAAGGAATATTTAAACATTTTGGCTCAATCATTTTCTTGCTGAGAGTTAGAAAAGAAGACTGTCACATCTGTATACTAAATATGAAGCTATAGCCAGTGGTCAGTTATGTAGTTTAGTTATACCTCAGGGGAAGGATCACCGATTTAACCACTCATTAGTGCAAAATTCCAGTCTGACAAATGTCCCACTGGACTGAATTGATGTCCATTATACAACTTAAAGGGATAGTTCAGATTATTTGAAGTTGGGTTGTATGAGGTGAGGGTAGTCTGTAGATGCCGATTGGAGAAGCAGAGAGGGGCACCAGCATGTAAGTTAAGCAATGTGCTGCTTTGGACGGGGGTTAGCAACAAAGGGTATTTTAGCCATTAAAAAAGGTCAACCTAAAAAGAATCAGTGTCAGAGTACGCTATGTTTAGAATATTTTCACCGCTTTGCTTTGCCATCACAGCCTTTTTTGACAGTAAACCACCGTTATACAAGCCATATATCACTCTCCAAGCCAACCAAACTCCATAGGCAAAATCAGTAATTGTACACAGGACTTGCTGGTCTACTGCTGCCTCAAGCTGTTAGTTAGTTTGTGTTATTGTGTGACTTTGGTGTTTTAAATGGACAGTTCGGCTACATGAAAGTCACACAATAACACAAACAAACTAACAGATGGAGGCTGCAGTAAACGAGCAACTCTCTTGTTCTGTGAGGTAAAATAACTGATTTCATCTATGGAGTTTGGTTGGTTTGGAGAGAGCGATATTTGGATTATATAATAGTGGTTTCTTATCGGAAACGGCTGCCTGATGTCAAAGTCAAAGCAGTGAAATTATTCTAAATATAGCGTACATTTAAATTTGTATTTATTTTTTCAAGTGTCTGTCCACAGCAGTTCATTGCTTAGCTTCCATGGTGGTCCTCCTCTCTGCTTTTCCAAACTAGGGACGTGCTGACCTGCATCTACTGCGGCTAATACACTGACTATTAGGGCTGTTTTCGACTAAGGATTTTCATAGTCGAATCTGATTCGTCAGATTTTGCCGTAGTCGACGAATAGTCGACCCCCCCCCCGTGACTTTTTCTTAGGGATGTTCCTGGCGACTAATTTCCCTGTCTATTAAATGCAAAATTTAATTTAGACTAGTCGACTAGTCTAACACTAAGAAAACAGTCAGAAAGCAGTTAAAATTGAGCAGAATTTATTAATTTATAATGTTAAACACTGTCGGAAAAAATACTGTGCATATTAAGAGCCATTTGAAGCCGTTAATCACAGTCAACAATCGCCAAATCGTACTTTAAATGCCGCTGAAATGTGCGCTATGCACGCTAAATATGCAATACAAACCAAACACATTAACGTACAAAACATTAGAGCAACTCACAAAATGCTTCAACTTTTCAGACCGAAGAGGATCACGGAGTCTGCAGGTAAACTAGACCTGACGTTTGCAGCTGACAGCAGCAGCTCCGCCTGCAGATTTCCGTGTCTGTGTTTAATGTGTGCACGTTTCTCCAGTCGAGTGATTATATTTCAGCTTATTCTGTCACAGTCTACATTCAACATTATTTCCATTTTCTAGATTAAAACACTGCCAAACCGCGCTGGTTTTCATCTGTCCGACTTTGACATAAACATCCGGGGTTGCCTAGGTGATCAGGGCGTACACGCTGGGCGAGAGGCTGCCGTCTGAGGGCCGCGGCCCCGACTAGTGGCGGGCGGCTGCATGCGGTGACAGATAACTGACATCGTGCATGATTGAAATATTGATTAATAGTATAAACGACTAGTGAGGGAGACATGGAGATGATTTTGTATCAAAAATAGGCTTTTATATATTGAAAAAAAAGACATTCTATGTATCAATTTCTGCTCAGCAGTCGTGGGCACCCCCGCCTAGTCAGAATGGTATGGTCTAGTTACATAACAACATTTTCCGACGATTCGACTGCGAGGTTCATAGTCCAAATCAGACCTCTCCGAATCGAATCGTCGAATATTTGACTATTGAAAGTCAGCCCTACTGACTATGAATAAGTACCTCATACAACCCACATCAAATAATCACAAAATTAAACTACCCCTTTAAAGCAGCACCAATCAATACTTTCATATTAATAATGGATCACATGATCACTTGTGATGTGAGAGTTCTTGCTTGGAGTGACAAATCCTTCCAGTTACTACCCAATTATGCAGTTCATCTCAGCTTTATGGAGAATTTGTGGCTTTCAGCTCATTGTTTTGGTTTTACAACTCATATTACTATTGTGTCTTGATCTCAATGCTCTCATCAGCTTTTCTCCAGTTGCATATGGCAGCTGTTTTCAGTGAGAATGATGCATTCAGGTTTCATTTTCAAACACATTGTTAGCTAATCAGATTGTTTACAATGAGTCTTATCATCGACCATTTGTCTCTTTCCTCGTGTGATCTACAGTTATTTTGGTGAGTACGATATTTATGAAAGAGACGACAGCTGGTGCTATGAAAATAAAAAAACAAATTATGATAAACTCTAGTTCTCCTTTAACTTTTTCTGAACAAGCTGTAGTGAGTGAAAGTCTCAGATTGTAATTTTGCTGGTGTTTCAATTTTTGATTTCATTGGGTATTAAGGCCACTATCACAAGCAAATTTACTCTGTTAATTATGTGACTTGGGCAAACAACAATATAGAAATGAGCTGAGATGTTTAAAGACCATTGTGAAGGATTTAAGCCTGAAAAAACACCTTCCACATTTGTGAATGCACAGGGGTCTGCTAGGTTCTGTGTGACGTACATTTCATAATCAGAGGGTGCACAAGTAGGCTTTGTGTGGACATCCACGTACCTCCAATTTGTTGTGATTTGATTCAGACTCATCCACTCATCCACCACGTGGCCACTACAGGTGCTGATCTACCGCATGTGTATGGCTCGCGTCCTCTAAGCGGGCTCCAGAAAGTAGTATAAACAAAATTGATAGGCGTCCGAGGTGTCCACAACTGTCTGTGCGTGTCCTTTCGGAGTGGTTAGTGGCATCTAGCGGTGATCTTACAGACAGCAAACACCCTCCTCTTCCAAACATGTTGCATTTTTAACAGTTACATGTAGGAACTACTTTCTGTCTATGGCAGAATCCGCCGGAACTACTTTAGTTCTACCAGAGAGAAAGTAGTTCCTACATGAAACTTCTCACAACAAGGTGTGTGGATTATCTTGTGTAACCAGGTCATGATTTCTGGAAAGAGACATTTTCAAATATACTTTTTCAGCATTTGGAGCACCACAAGCCGAGTGCCATCTAGTTTCATTATACTGGGGAGGAGGCAGGCATATCTATAGCCGAAGTTTGCAGCTCACACCACAACACATCTTGATGGATAAATAGCACAACAGGTAAGACAAAAAATATGGATTTTTGATTTTTGGGTGACCTGTCCATTCAACAAGTAACCAATGCTGGGCTTTTTCTGGCAAGGATTTTTTGGCGAGGAAATGAAACGAAAGAAACAGAGGTTTCACCGGGCAGATCCCGCTGTGGATGTGTGTTACTGTGTGAAAAACGAAGCGGGGAATTGTTTGGAAAGAGCACACTGCTCAGCAAAAGCCTTCCCCAGATGAAACGAAGAAGGTTAAAAATATATGTGTAGCTGTCATTTGTGTCTTATTTGAACATTTGACAGCTGATGCATTTGGTATTTCAGTAACCACAAGTTGGATTTCTTTCAACATGAAAGGCTTTTTTCCCTTTTTTTTTTTTTTGAAGCTTGCAACCCTACAGGGGGGAATGATGTTGGAAAGAGCACAGTAAAGAGAAAAAGTTACGGGGGCCAGAGAGAAAGAGAGGAGGAGGAGGAGGAGGAGGAGAGAGGGAATGAAAATGAAAACACACATATGGCACAGAGGAGAAGCCTCCGAAGAGTTTTGCTCATTTTATTTGAACCTGCTCGTGTTGGTATGAGGAGTTGTTAGGTGCTGCTGAGAGATGCTCTGAATTATGGGAAGAATAAGTCGGGAAGGAGGGAAAAAAAAAAGCACGGTGAGATTGCGACAAGTCCTTTGTGGAAATTCTTATCTGACTGGAGGAAGGGGGGACCGCGGCCCTGACAGATTCAGGGCACAGCATGTCACTGTGTGTGTGAGTGTGTGTGCGTCTAAGTGTGTGTGAGAGAGTGTGTGTTTTTCCCCATTGTTTGTCCTGTGAAATAGGACATGGTAAAAAGGTTCCTACTCATCTACGCTTGTGTCATCCTCTCAAGGGCAAACAAGCTATCTAGCTAGTGCTGGGCTTTATTTAAAACACGCACTCACACACACTCACACGCACACGCACACACACACTCCGCACTCTCAGAAATAAAAGTGCTAATTAGAACCATATAGGTTTCTTCTGCTTGCTCCCATCGGAAAACCCTCTTTGGTTACTGGCAGAACCTTTTTTAGAGGTTCCACTTGGAACCCTTTTGGAGGTTTCTGCCTAGAACCCTCTAGCCATAACCCTTCTACCTCGAGGGGTTATGGCTAGAACCATCTGTAAAAGGTTCCACAACTAGAAGAGGTGTTAAGAAGAACCCACCTAGGGTGTTCTGCCAAGAGCCCTTTTATATTCCAGGGGTTTTGTTTAGAACCCACCTGGGGAATTATTCCAAGAACCCTTTTATATTCCAAGAGTTTTTATATAGACCCCACCCGGGGGGCTCTATCAAGAACCTTTTTATATTCCAAGGGTTTCGTGTAGAATCCAAGGACGGGGTTCTACTGAGAATCCTTTGATATCCTAAGGGTTTTTATCTAGAACCCACCCAGGGGGTTCTACTGAGAACCCTTTTATATTCCAAGGGTTTCATGTAGAATCTAATTGGAGGGATCTAGAAATATATTTTATAAGGGTTTCACTTATAACCCTCTTGTCCTCAGAGGGTTCTACGAAGAACCATATTGTGTTCTACAGAGAGGCAAAAAATTATTTGTGGTCATCCACTATTTTAACAGTCTTTGTTACAGTTATTATTGTCTAAATGGAGAAAACAACTTTTTACACCCACGCTGTCAACAATCCTTGAAGAACTCTTTCTTCCAAAAAGGGTTCCTTGGATGATTGCAGCCCTTCAGGAAGAACCTTTTTTTCTAACCCTTATTGCTAAGAGAGTGTATGCACACATGCTGTAAAATCAGAGCACAGAGTTTTCTCTCACATTCACACAAATTCTCCAGTCTGCTGCCAGTCTGAAGGTAACCTTTCCTTTCCTCCCTTTATCTTCGTCTGTGTAACACCTTCTCCCCACTTCATTTCTCACCTCCTTTCTCTCGCCGCACAAAAGGACACCTCACTAAAAGGTGAGCCTGCAATAAGATGGAATTTAATCAGACAAGGGGGGAACATTTAATAGATCTCCAACGGAAGGGAAAAAAACACCTTTTCTGTGCTTTTAAAAACTGTTCAACTGGCAGCCAACTCGACAGAAAATGCCCGTAATCAAAACATAACTGTAACTGTCCGCGCCACAAAGTAATAACCACTGACAAATTGAATTGCATACTTTTCATGCCACTTGTGTCATCAAGTGTTTTGTGAGGCAACTAAAAATAGCGGGGAAATCGTTTACCAAGGCAGCGGATGGTCTGTGCAGTCAGCAAAAAAGGTGACGGGTCATGAATTCTGTTTTCCACAGGGAAAAAGAGGATGAAAAACACTTCTGAGGGAATGAATGATAGAAGAGCCACGTTGGTCTCAAAGCCTGACGTGGCCAAAACACACCGCTGTGTGCTGGTGTGTGTGTGTGTGTGTGTGTGTGCAACCACAATACTAAACCACAGTAATTAAGCCCTCTCTGCTAGTCTTTCACTGTCCTGCCTGGTCTCCCTGGGAACTGGACAGAGAAAAGTCATTTGAATCATTAAATAAGAGCTTAATATATTCAAAAGCCAAATCTTAAAGGAATAGTGAAGACTTCCTTCCAAGATTTAAATGAGGAGATTGACACCACTCTCATGCACATCTCTGCAAATCTGGAGCCAGGGGGTGATTAGCCCACCTTAGTTAACTAGCTCAAGCCTGAGAGCTTGGGAAAACAGCTAACTTAATGGCTCTCTCCAAAATCCAAAAGTAAGTTTGCCAGCACTTCTGTTCAAAAATTCAAGCTCAATAATTAACACACTGTGGGCCCTATTTAGATGATCTATGGCGCATGGTCCAAAGTGCATGGAGCAAGGGGATTTAGGGCATGTCCAACTTCACTTTGCTATTTAAACGGTGCTAAAGCTGGGTGCAAAGTAAGGTGCAAGGCATTTAATAATCCCACAAACTCCCCAACAGGTGGCTGGGGCAGGGCCTTTCTGCAGGAAGTTTGCATGTTCTCTTCCTGTCTGCATGGGTTCTCTTCGGGTTAATTGGTGACTCTAAATTGCCCACAGGTGCCCATGGTTCTCTGTCTCCATGTGTCAGCCCTGCGATGAACTGGTGACTTGTCCGGGGTGTAACACACCTCTCGTGTAATGTCAGCTGGGATAGGCTTCAGTTCCCCACGACCCTTCAAGGGGTTCATCTTCTGAACTCTGACACCTGAAAAAGGCAAATCCCTAGTAAACCTGTATTGGCATTTAAAGTGATTCTAATTCTGATTCTGATAGGTGTGTTTTGGGTGTAACATGAATGAGACCAATCAAAATGTCATCTCCCATTACCTTTAAGAGTCACCTACATGTGGCACATTGCTATTGAAATGACGGACTCGGCAGGCTGGAGAAGCAAACGGCTGAAATGACCCACTGGTAGTGATGCAGGCACTGTTATTAATCCACAGGTCGGGTGGGCCGGGTCATAAAAATTAACAAATGATTGACAGCAGATGGGTTGCAGGTGGGTGAAATAGGCTGAAGCATCTGTCCAGTGAGAGAAAGAGAGAAACAACCTGTATGCGCATTTACGCACGATCCAACGCATGGAAGTACATGGAAACATTATTACGTTATTTACTGAGAGCAGCCTCTCTAATCATTAAAGTAAATCATTAAAGAATACATAAATACAAGAAATCACCTGGGAAGCTTGTGCTGCCCAGCATAATTTAAAAGTTGATTTAATGATTAGAGAGGCTGTTTTCAGTTTTGTTTCCATGTGCACTGTAATGGCACTGCAAAAAAATATTGTTAATATTTAAACAGCGAAACTAAAAACTGTAGTTACAAACTTGACAGCACAGAAGAAACCCTGGAAACAGAGGAAATTGTTTTTTCTAGTTTATGCGCTGCTTTACTCCAAACAATTTCACTATATGAACTTTGACTGTGTGATCTTTTGGAGGCATAGAAGAACACAGAACATTAATGATCAGATCCTGACCGATCCCGCCAGATCACCTGCAATCATCTGCTATTAATCAAAATTTGTATTCTTATGACCCGTGGATTAACAGCAGTTCCCTTGAAGCAGAGTGTGTTCTGAACCTGTTTGTGTAGGCGTCTCTCACTATCTGAATAAAGTGTCCTTAAAACAGCAGGAAAATGCTGTGTCATTGATTTTAGATCAGGTTTTTGTTGGTCAATCGTCTTTTGCTGCCTCAAGATAGTAATTCTCTAACAATGCACCTGACCACACCTCATTTTAAGACCAATTCACCCATAGGCACAAGTACACAACGTGGGTGCTGGAGGAGGAAAATGACAACAGCATCTATGAGAAAATAACAACGACAGCTGCTCTGTGCTGTGCCCCGCTTTGCACCAGAAGGAAAATAGAACCCTGCATCTCATTTGTTTAATCTATACACCAACAGAAATATATCAACCCAGGCAACTATGCTGTGATGACAAGACATCAGGAAGTCACCGCGTCCAGTTTTCTCAGCTTTTTACTTCTGCTAAAACCCCAATTACCATTTTTACTTTTGTACTTTCACTTTTATTTACAGAGACACACCATGTTGATTAGTGGGCTAAGCTTTCCAGTTGCTGGCCAGTTGTACTCTACAGCGATCCTAGGGAGTTGTGCTATCAGTTACAGGCATTAAGCGTTCTCTCTTGTAATGTATACATTATCATCACAGTCCAGGAACGGTTCCCATACTTTCTGGAATTTATTAACCGAGTCCAGAGTTGTATACCTGAGCTTTTTTAAACTTTGATTGACCCTTTACCTCCTCAACCCAGTGACTATGCACAGGAGGGAGCTAGATTTCCAATTATACAGAATGAGGCATTTTGCTCAAAGCAACAAGAAAGCAGCGGTGTGGGCCTGAGAGAGATTCAGAACTCTACCAAAAATTGCCAGGTTTGGGTGCCACTCTATGGCCTTATTACACATGTATGAAAGTGATAATGCATTATAGGCATGAAAGAAACCCTTCTGGCCTAGTGATGATCAAAATCAGATCAAAAGATTGTAATAAAAGCAACTGGAGTTATAGTGAGCAGGCTCTGCCTCTTTCCACCATCTTATTTAATATTGATGATATCCTAACACAACTATAATTTGACTAAAAAGTAGTTTGCTCTGCACAAATTAAGCAAACAAATGCACATTCTGATGCAGTTTGTCTGTAGGGTAGCAAGTTTGCTTCAGGCTGTTCGATGGACCAGATGGTTGGGGTTTTACTGCAACACGACTCTTCTCGGAGTGCCAGACAACAAGCCAAACACGGGGAGCTGTGCTAATTTGACTTGCAAATACGTCAGTGTGATTGCTGACACTCATCATATTGTCTTATCCTGTAAACCAGTTTGACGAGGCGGAAAACAAATCTGCGGAGTTCTGTAAAAACCTTTTCGCTCCAGTTTTCTCTTTTAAAGACACTTGCGAACATAACAAAGCACGCAGGTCCACATTTTCTCTGGGGATTTTTCTATTAGGAGCAGCAGGTCAGCACTGATTTTTTTAAACTGGACACATGTCAGCAGCTCTGTCTGATTCCACAGCTCAAAAATCAACAGTGGACAATGTCTCCCTCGTGTGGTTTAATGAGGGAATAACAAGTAAAGAAGAAATGGTTCACTCTTAGATTTAGTATTCCACAGGGATACAACGTGTAAAAGGGCATGATTAATCCTTCAAGCATGCACACATATGAACACACACCCACCTCTGCAAACACAGCCAAACACACACATTGCGATACGCTCATTTACTAAATGGATTAAAAACATTTGGAGTGACTCCAGATTTCAGCCTCAAGGCCAAAGTTTCAGCACATAACAGCTTTCTGAGGGATTTGGGGCAAATGTGATCGCGTTGCCATCACATTACATCAGTCAACGTGTCCACGGGCAATAAAGCACTAATGTTTTTTTGTTTTGTTTTTTTATAAATGCCAATTTCCTGAGACAAGTTAATTTCACCTCTCCACATTCTGCCAAGTGCTCTGCTCCATGCTCACTGCTCAACTGAAAATCAATTAACAAGTTGGGCAACATAAATATGAGAGTGTGTAATGATTTTCTGAGAACATTTGAGGAAATATTTGTTCTGCAAATGCTTATGCGACATACAGGATGTATACTGCAGTACTACGAGTTAGGAAAATGTGGTATGGCTGTTGAATAGTGTCATTGCTCAGATATATATATTCAGCTGTAAGGCTCCTATTACTTCCTACTTCCTAATCCTATTACTCTATAGATTAACTAGATTATCACAGCTAATGTGAACATTAGTGGGCTTCCTCCATTGGAATCCTTCAGATCATCAAGTGGAAATTGACAATTTTTTTTTGCTTTGACTTATTGTTATGAAGTAAATGTTGATTGCACGGTGTAATGGCTCTAGAATAATGACACCAGCCACGTTCAGATTGGTCCCTAAAAGCCTCACTTTCACTATGCAATTCTGTCTGCCACCGGGCATAACGATTTCCAGGAAAATGAAGTCCATTATAGACTAAATGAATGAACAAACTTAAGCTTTTTCTACTAATGTTTTCTTCTAACGTCACTCCCTCCTCCATCCCAGCACCAACCCCTGCTGTTATAACTTGTTTGTGCAGAAAACTCAAACTGTTATTGCTGAAATTCACATTATTACAACAGCCTTTGCTCAATCTACTCCTCAGTGTTATGTGCAACTTTACTTAAAGGGACACAAAAAGGATAAGTATTCACAAGGTAATGAGGCAGTACTTTGTAACTACTCAGTATTGTGTTTCAGAGTAAGTATTCATGAGATAATGATGAATTATTGAGTGACTCCTACATCATAACTACAGTAGATGAATAACTTTACTTAAAGGGACACAAAAAGAGTAGGTAATAGTAAAGTATTATTGTAAAGTGTTACCTTCAATTCAATATAAAGTTGTGACAGTTTCAATGAACCTCTTCAGTGAACATGCCGCTAAAAAAAAAACAAAAAAACTTTGCCACAGCAACAAATGATTTTGCATCTTTCACCACATGAATTTCTGCCATTTTGAATTATGACCTGACTGAGCTTATGTGAAAGTCATTAAATGTTATTTTGAATCTTCATCCCATTTTGCAATTATAGATTTTTAAATTGTGTGGTTAAGGTCTATTTTGCATAAAGATGAAGTTGGGTACTGTGCGCTTGAATGTGTTTTGGAGCCTTTAACTAAATGGTATGGCTGCAATGCAATGAAACACATTGATGCTGGAGTTAATATCGAGATTTTTTTTTTTTTAGTTCATAAAAAATTGAACTTTATGGGTTGAAAATGGCCCAACAAACCATCTAAATCAGTCCTGAACTTTGAAAGGCCAATTAAAAGATTTTATTTAAAATTTGTTTGAATTTCTTCTTCTTTTTTTTTTTAGTTTCTATAATCCACCAGATATCTCAGACAGGTTTTAAACACAAAATAAACTGCTTGTTAAATATTCCAGTTCACTATTCTATATTCACCTAATTTAAGGGATCTTTATTAAAAATGATGATGCTATTGAATTTAGTGGTATACCTTAGATGATCTTCCTTTGCCTCCAAAATCCGGTCTGAATCCGGCCTGATGGTCAGGTCGTTGTGCTCTGCACTGATGACAGGAGATTTATTAGCTGAGGTGAGGCGAGTCAGTGGAGCTGAAAGAACAGCAGGTCTGGTTCTCTGCTGGTTGTACTTTTTACAACTTTGTTTGATGTTGAATCCAATAAAATGGACCATATCTAACACGGCGCCGTGTTCTGCGAGATGCTTTACCCTCAGTGTTGTGGGGTTAACATGAAGCTTCTTAAATACTGAATCTATTGCTATTTGTTTTTGGCTAAAATGCTTCCAAACAGCTTCTCCACCAGAGCCTGAATAACTTTGTAAAACCATGAACAGATCTTTTGACATCAGCCCATGTTCCAGATTTGAGCAGCTCCCACATATCTAACAGGATCCATCACAGATCAGGGATTTAAGACGATCTCATTGTAAAGACTAGAAACACTAGAGAATGGATCAAACTGAAGGCTTGTTTGTGAAAACACACACAACACTTTTCTGTGAACACACATGCTTAGAGAAATCCATCAAGACCATGTTTGATAGGTTGTGGAAATTACTGTTGTCATACACAGCACACTTAGTCTATTATACAGAAGAGTATTAGGGCCAGACATAAGGGAAAAAGGAGATTTTTTTCAACATTGCATTTTGAGAATAAAGATGAAATGTCGAGAATGAAGTCGACAAGTTGGGAATGAAGTCAAATCTCGGGAACAAAGTCAAGATGCACAGAATGAAGTCGAAATGTCCAGAATAAAGTTGAGATGTTGAAAATAAAGTCAAAATGTCAAGAGTAAAGTGAAGATGTTGGGAATAAGGTCAAAATGTTGAATGTAAAGTTGAAATGTCGAGAAAAAAGTAAAAATGTCAAGAATAAGTGTAAGTATAATAAAGTTGAAATGTAAAGAATAAAGTCTGTATGTTGAAAGTCGAGGTTAAGGTTGAGATGTCAAAATGTCAAAAAGAATAAAGTTGAACTGTTGAAAGTAAAGTCGAAATGAGTGGGAATAATGTTTTCTCAACATGGATTTTCAACTTTATTCTCAACATGCTGACATTATTCTCACAATGTATAATTTAAAAAGGCCTCCCTCCTCTCTTTTTTCCCTTAATGTGTCCCTATCCTACTGCATCATACTATTGCTGATGTGCTTTTTGTTAAAGCTCAGCTTGCACCTTGTTCCATTTAACCAGAGGACATGTGATGACATGTTTTTATATGACTTTACGCCTGAACATCCACAGAATCCTATTTCTCTCACTTTAAACTGAACAAAAAGAAACCAGTGAAATCAGTGTAAAATCCACTCCATTGCCTGATAAAGTATTTAAATTAACCTGAAGGAAATGAAGCTTTAAGTTTGAGCGGGTCAGACACAGTTTACAAAGTTACTTGTAAATATCAGGGACTGTGAGACAGCAACTTCCGACTTTTAGCAGTGGACCGTGGCTCTGAGCATACAGACAAATCAACACAGGAACAGCGTCAGAACAGGACTAAAACCAACTGAGTGTCTGACAAAGACTATTTCAGTATGCGCCGCTGGAACAATTTGTTAGTGCAACCTTGAAGAGTTGAAGAAAACTTGAAGCTGTTAATGAAAATAACAAGCGTACCCATTTTTTGTTCAGGCGGCAAAACCACAAACAGGACAGAAATTCAGGGTTGAATATTTTCTAAAATGTGCTTTTCATTCAAATAACATTTTTCTGCACTTGCGTATTTTGCCTCGACCTTCTAATTCCACCTCTCATACGGTCTCTTCCTTCAGCTCGGCATCTTTTTAACACTCGGCCTGGACCGCTGCCCTGAGCACACACTCACAGGAATGTGTGTACACATATTTGACCCAATCCTGAAACAAGCTGAGGGGCCACAATGACTGAAGAGATTTTAAGGCTGCATCTGCGTCTTTGCCATCACATTTCTATGAGTGGCAATGCTGCCATCTTGTGTTTAGAAATGACCTACTACAACTTAGTAAAACTGAAGAAATTTAGTGTGGAAAAAGCCTGGATTGAAATAAAACAGGCTTCCAATGTTTTGTAAGCTGATACTGTGAGTAATGTCCTATAACACAACCCAAACCAGTTGTCCCATATTTTTTCACCCAGTAATTAAGTCAGTATAATAGAAGAGGATGTTTTAGTTGCATATAAGTCCTTGTAGCTGTTGTTCAGCTCCCTCGGTTATCAGAAACATCTTCAGCGATCCTGAGCCTTTTATCCACCAGATATGATCACACGACGTTGGCGCTCTTCCTGAGATCAGCGCTGAATACATTAGAAAAGCTTTCACCGCAAAAAACATGTTAACAAGCCTTTTGGTGTAGAATTAAACGTAATAGTGCGTAACTACTGCTGATAATTTATTAATTGAATAATTCAGTTCTTTTTCGCATGCCTGGCAGAGCGAGACGCTAACCCAGGGGTGTCAAACGTACGCCTGCAGGCCAGAAGCAGCCTAGCCAGAGGGTCCAGTCTGGCCCACAGGATACCTTGGCACAGTGTAAAAGAATTGCAGAGCAGTAATTAATTCAAGAGCAGAACATTTAAAGATATTTAACACTGTGCAAAATACTATCAATCAATACCTTCAAATGTAAAAACGGTCACAATGCTTAATGGGAAGCCTGCTGATATGCTGATCATGTTTCTAAGTTCTTAAAATAAATACTAGAAATTTTAAGTTTAATGAAATTGAACAAATCGACTTGTATATTTACATTAAGTAAATGAGAAAACATTATTGGCTTACACTAAATTCCTGTCTGTCTTTTTACAGTGTTGGTGGAACATCTGATTTGTAAATGGTTTGCGAGGCGAAGGATGACTCAACCTTCTTCCTCATCAGCTTCCACTTTAGTTGGTGTTGTGTGGCGATGGCAGCTTCTTTGCACAGGAGCATAGATGTCTGGAAAATTTAAAGACTTTCTAGATCTCGGGAAGTTGATTTGAGTACTAAAGAAGTAAAAACCGTATTGTTGTTCAGTTCCAAAATACGTAAATGTTTTGTGCAATTTTAGATCCACTTTATCTGTAAACTGAAACTGAGAAATTGCTGAAATTGCAGGTTGTGCATCTTTTTAGTAAATGGAAAGTTCGGCCTAGTTTCATCCAGTGGAACCTCGGCCAACTTCATTCTTTCCTGTACAAGCCTAGCACATAGCATGTCTAACTACAGGAAACAGGAAATGAGACAGCTGACCGAGGTTCTGCCGGGTACCGAGCTTGCTCATCTGTTACTGGAGCAAACAGCAAAAAGGGGTGGGACTTAGGAAGGGTGAATTGTGGGGGTTTTCAGAATGTGCTTGCAATGATCGCTAAAAAGGCTAAAAATTTCAGTTCATTCTGCAGTGGTTTTCCAGGTCTGGCCAACTTGAGATCAAATTCAGTATGTGGCTCATAAATTAAAATGAGTTTGACACCTCTGACCTCAAATGTCAACTTGTTTCAGGAATTTGCGAGAACACCATCTGAATATTCCCCAATCCGTCACACCTTAAATCACTCCAAATAAATCAAGACATTTCACAGCCATTGTTTACAATTTTATTATTGTTATTGTTTTCTCGTCGTCAGATAAAAGCAGATAGAGAGGAGCATAATAATCAGAAACGGCGTGCAGCTTTGGGGTTCCTGTCCAAAGCTGGACGAGAGAACTGTCTGAGGTTGAGTATACGTTAACAATACAGGGCAAACCCCACCGTCATAAATGCTACATAACACTGTCCATATCATAAACAGTCACAATAATGGCTGCTGTCAGGTTCACGACAGTCAGCCTGTAACACATTCATGACACACAGTTATTCTGAGGTAAGCTAGAGTTGGCTAGTGTTGTACTGAGCAAATAAACATCTATGTACTGTATATCTATAGTGTTGTGACTGTGTCGTATATCCTGTTCCTGGGAGCACAGTTCACTCTGTCGCTCATCTCTACCTTGGCATAGCTTTGGCATTAGGAGGTAACATGGTAGCGGCCTTTCGGGGGCCATTTGAGAACAAGCGTCTTTGTCCATTTCATGAACAATGAGGGAGTGATAACTCCCGAGGCCTGGGGCCAGTGAATATAGGGGACTAAGTAATGCAGAGTTAGTCAGCTATTCATATTTCAAGTTTGACAAATAACAGTTTCTACGTAGTGCTAATGTGCACTCAACAAAAATATGAACGCAACACCATTGTTTTTGTTCCCATTTTCATGAGTTGAAATAAAAGATCTAAGACTTGTTCTACACAAACAAAAGGTTTCTTTCTCTCGCATTTTGTTTACGTTTTGTCTTAATGAGCAATTCTCTTTTGCCAAGATAATCCATCCACCTGTCAGGTGTTGTATAGAAGGGTTGAGAGATGATTATGGCACAGGTGTTCCTTGGACTGGTCACAATAAAAAGCCGCTCTAAAATGTGCAGTTTTATCTTGAAAAGGGACATTTATTAGGCACTGAACTATGGCTATTTCATATAGCACTACAAATCCCTTTTTCTCCAGGTGGGGGTGGGCAAAGTCATGACCAACCCTTCTCTGCCTGTGATTGGCTGGTACACGTTGCTTTTGTTGGTTATGACCCACCAACTATGGCTTTCACATAGGATTCCAGATACCATTTTTCCCAGGAGGGCAAAACCATGACCCTCCCCACTCTCCGTCTAATTGGCTAGTACTCGTTGCCTTCATTGGCTGAGTTGGTTAGGCTAGGGCATGAGGAGTGACTGGCTTACGTTTTTATTCTTGCCCTCACCAATCAGAGGCAGTGTAGGGAGGGTCATGGCTTTGCCCTCCTGGGGAAAAAAATGTACCTTTAGTCCAATGTGAAAAAGCCATAGTTCAGTGCCTAATACTGACTGTCTTTTTTTCAAGAAAAAAACTGCATTATTATCCTACATTTTAGGATTTTAAGACACTATTTTGAGTGGAAATTGAGATATCAAGTCTGTATGTTATACTGACCAATTCAGATTATACTAACCAAGCAGTCTTTGTCCACCACAAGGCAAAATTTGAAATGTTCCTGTTCAGAAAAAAAAAGAACCAAATCAATGCAAATGTGCCAAATTTTCCAAAAGCAAAATATTTTTGTTTCTAAATTAATTGTGATCAATGAATTTTCATAAATGCCCGATGTATCAAATATGATACAAACAAAATATCATAAATACATGATACAGACATCCTGTGTATTTTGTGATAAGGTCCAATAAACACTTTGATTTCAAAAAATTTGAATTTTACCACATTTCTGAAGAGAAATAAACCCTTTGTGTACATAGACTTCAACTCATGAAAAATGGGAGCAAAAACTAAATCGCTGCGTTCATATTTTTGTTAATGTAATCTGAAGGAAAGCACCCATAGACGTGTATATTCTCTGGCTTATGTACATGTCTAATGCAGGTACAGTCTGTAACTCTTTCCATTAGAGTGAGATCCACTTTGAAGTGCAGCTTTGCAGTCATACAAACTTACATGAGCTTAAGCTTTAGCTTATTCCAATAGGAGAGAAGGTGCTTGTAGCATGTAGAACGACGCAGTACGAGCTTTGATCACATTGGATTTAGCGTTCTTTCAAACGTAAAAAAAAAAACAACACAAAAAACTAACTCTGAGTAGACTTCTGTGACTAGTCTAGCTTCACTGGCTGAGTTGAGGATTGAGACTGACTTTGAAATGAGGATCAGACTACAAAAATGACCAAACAGCAGCATTCAGTATAACAGAGAAGACAGATGACAAAGAGATGCTATGATATATCATCCTAGGCTTGTTCTGCTAATATAAAAAGGTATAAATAACACATCCTGGTTTGGTTACGATGAAGAAAATCAAGATGAAGGAAAAAGATGTTAAGACAACTCTTCACTGTCTTTATCCATCATTTTTTTGGGATTTACCTGAGATTCCAGTTGTCCCTCAGGGCTTTACAGATTTGATAGCAACAGCACTCGTTGATTGATCGACTGATTGAATCAATCGACTGATTGAGGTTATTAGAGTCTTGCGAACCAGATGGAGTCGAGAGACATTCAAGCAAGCGTAAGGGCTTTCGTAACACCATAGACTAGATCCTTGATGCCGTACTTTTTCCCCATACACTCAAACACACCTGACCTGCAGGCTCCTGTCACCACAGTCCATCAGACGACCGCTCTTTGAAAAGGCTAAAAGAAGGCGTGTGAGCGAAGGACAAAGAAAAGGCGTAGCTTAAAATGGGCGAGGTATCCTTTACATGATTCTCCCTCTAAGGAATTTAGGCTTTTTAATACCATCTTGGAATGCACTATATATTGATATATATATACTGTATATTGCCGTTAATATAAGCAGGATTACTGTTGATAAATACAGTGGCCTCCTTACCATCAGAGGCACCTCAGCGAGCTTCAGCACCCTTCTCCCTTTGAGTTTTGGGTGCCACAGGCCCCAAAGGCCCCTACATGGGTGGAGGAGGAGGCAACTTATTCTTTTCCTATTTCATTAAAATTCAAAACGCAAAGATTCCAAACTTCCACCAGCTTTGGTCACTCTTCATCCACAGTCTCCCTTTTTGAATCCTCCTCTTTCTGATCCAGGACCTGAGGGGTGGGGCTCGGCAGGGCTGCGACCTCCGTGGCGGTCAGCGGGGAGGGGTCTTGTTGGTCGACAATCCTGAGGGAAGAGGTCTCCTCCTGTGAGAGAGTACGGATGTATGAGCAAAACATTTAGACACCTGGTTAGTGTAAAGCTGTACAGCAGCTTGGATTCTTCAGCTTGTATAAAAGCAGAATAAAAATTCTAGTGTATTTCAACTAGGGCTGCAACCACCATTCTTTTCATAGTCGATAAATTGATTATTTTCTCAATTAATTGATTAAATGAATGAATCAATGAATGAAAAATGTCGATCAGTGTTCCCCAAAATGTCATGCAGTACTCACATCCCAAAGATATTCAGTTTACTGTCATATTGGAATGAAAAAAGGAATATAATAATATTCACATTTAGGAAGCTGAAAACAGATAATCTTGTCTTTTTCTTAAAAAAAAAAAAAACTTAAACTGATTATGAAAATAGTTGGCCATTAATTTAATAATTGATTAATTGTTGCAGCTCTAATTTCAACCTGCTGTGTTTCTCATGTGTGGTTATTGTGGCTTTAACCTGCCATTCAGTGGCTCAGTTTGAGAGATCCAAGGACCCATGCAAGACAACATGTATCAGAGTAGCAGCGTGTAATAGCTGTTATAGCTAACTGCATAGGGATCTAAAACCACGGTGATCTGATCACCCTGCATATTCATCCGTTTGTTGGTTTGTTGCATGTGTGAGACTGACTTTAACTGCTGTCACAGTAGCTCTGTTTCCATCCAGATGAATCATAAATTTTAATGTGTGACTTTGGCAACCCATAAAAAAACTAAAGTATAAAAATAGGCCCCAGGTTTAAAAATACCAGTTACCCTTTATGGCTAGTGAGGCTGCTGACCTCACAGTGTGTCAGTGTCCTTCTTGACCGTGTTTTTGCTGCTGCCCCAGAAACTCCCTGCTAGTTCTTCAGTGTAGCAAACTGGCTTTTATGATCACCTGCCTCTGACCTGGTTAACACACAGCGGGACATGATGCCAGTGGCATCACTGGTAGACACTTTTTCAGCTGTGAACAGAGACACACTTAAGACTACTTAGTGCTCACGGCTGCTAGTAGATCTTTCTCTAACTGTAGAAGGTGTAAGTGATTATATGTACAACTTTATCATGGCTGCATTCTATTTATGTGTACCAGTGTTCAGGCATTACTTTTAATGCAATGACAAGTCAAACTTCTGCTGTGAGAACTGATGTATGAAACAACAGTCCCACACTATTTTATGGCAATTTGTTTATTTCCCTTAAAACTGCAAACTCCTGGTCCAAATTGGAAAAAAAGAGGATTTGTTTTTAAGATGCCACATCCATCTGAATGTGTGTGATTGTACTAAAATCACTTCATTAGCAGATTTCAACTACAGTTATCAAAGCCAACAAGTTCTACTACATGTTGTTTGTTTTTTGTCTCTTTAAGCAGCTGTTTAAGTGGTACCAAGTTGACTTACTTGCTCTGAGAATCGATGATTCACCTGATCGGCAAACTCCTGCATCTCTCCCTCCTCCCGTTTGAGTGGCAGCTTGGACTTGGCACCTCGATTCCATGGCTTTCCAAAATGGCAGCTTCTGGTTGTGTCAGACAGGGAAGCAGAGGTAAGAGGTGGAAACGCAGGAAATATGAATGTACACATGAAAATAAATTTTTCTTCGCTCATGAAAGTTGATGTTTTGCAGATAAATCGATGGCAACGAATACGCAGGTCATCAGGCCCTCACCGATATTCGCTCGTCTCTTCATCTCCTTCCGACGGTTGGCAAACCAGTTGTACACCTTCAATGCTGTGACGCGCTCAAACTCAGACAGCTTACAACCTGAGAGATGAAATGCACAACATGTCTCATTTAGAGTGCCAGAGAATAATGTCTGAACACACACACAGTGGAGATCTGATCCTCAACTATCCTGTCATCGAGTTAATAAAAGTTACTTTAATTTTGTCTAATACATAATTTAAAAACGACCTACAAAAAGATGGTATATATACTTCATGTAAAGTCAAGTCAAGAAACTAGTAAAACCACTACAAACTGATACTAATTTGAATTTTGTGTTTTGATTTGTTTGTACAGATGCAATTCGCAACAATTAAAAAAGTTTGTAAGTTTGAATTTTTGCAGTTTGTTGAGCTACAATATATTTTTTCCACAAAATTTGAAACTTGTTGCTTTGCTTGCAAAATATTTTCAAACAAAGAAGGAGAGAACATATCACTCCAGTCTTGGCCACATTGCACTGGCTCCCTGTGTCCACCAGAATTTCATTTTAAAGTGCTTCTGCTTGTTTACAAAGCTCTCAATGGCCTAAGACCACCCACATCAGAGATTCTCTCTTGTTTTATGTTCCCTCACAAACTCTCAGATCCTCCACTGCCAGATTTCTAGATGTCCAAAACCCCAACAAAAAGAAAATTTGAGATACAGCTTTTTTTCAGCCATCCTCCCAAATTATGGAACAGCCTACCCAAACATATCAGGGAGGCAGGCTCTGTTGTGAGGCACTTCAAAGACATACCTTTTTTAACGGCTAGGTTAGCATAGTTTAAGTCATGTTTAAGCTCTTTCATGAGACCCCTTTGTCTGCATGTATTTCGTATTCGTATTCGTAGTTTAGTCCAGTGTTTCCTAATCCTGGTCCTCAGGGACCCCTGTCCTGCATGTTTTAGATGTTTCCCTGCTCAACACACCTGATTCAAATGATCAGGTTGTCATCAGGCTTCTGCAAAGGCTTGACGACAAGCTGATCATTTGAATCAGGTGTGGTGGAGCAGAGAAACACCTAAAACCTGCAGGACAGGAGTCCCAGAGGACCAGGGTTGGGAAACACTGTTTTAGACAATAAAGTAGACAATAAATATTTTGCCTCCACTGTATTTCTTTGTCACAAGTGTTTGATATACAAATTAAGAATATCTGCCAATATATTGATATTGGATTTGTTTTTATTAATCCCTAATATCGGTATTGTCCCCAACAATCCAATATTGTCAGGCTCTAGTGTTTTTTCCTTAAAGCTACGGTTGGTAACTTCTATAAAAATAACTTTTGTCATATTTGCTGAAACTGTCACTATATTCTGGCAGTTGCACAGAACAAATATGTGAAAAAAAAAAAAATCAGGTTCCTCTGGCTCCTCTTAGTGTTCCTCATGGTACTTGCAAGAATTCAGTGCACCTGAGCAAAAACAACCAATCAGATCCAGCTTCCAACCCAATACGTCAGTAATGAGAATGAGACTCAACAATCAGTCCAACCCAAAATCTGAGGACATTTTCAGAAAATATGACAAAAAAAAAACTCCCAACTGTAGCCTTAATCTGTGATTAAAATGATCAATTATTAACATAGACACTAATTAATTACCTGTCAACTGACTTATCAATTTATCAAATAATCTTTCTTGAACAGTAGGACATTAGTGAGAGGAACAGGCCTCGATACGGTTAGAGAAGCCTCTCACCTGGTTTCTGAATGACAGAGTTGCAGGCGTTGGCGATCTCCTCCCTCTTGGCTTCATCAGGGTACTGGTTCTCCATGAAGAAACTGGAAGAGACAAACATCCGCAGTATTGGAAACAGTTAAATCACACTGCATCACACACTGCATGTTTATTAGAGATGGCACCAGTCTGAGTGGTGCTAGTTACGCCCTCATTTTACACCTCATCAACTTTTGAGTCTTTGTATTGAACCGGAGGAGAGTAAGGACAATATTTATACAGTGGAGCAGCATCAGGAGAGCCCCTCACTGTAAAGGAACAGATTCATGGATGCATAAAGTGGATTAATTTCTGCAATTCAAGCTTAAATATATTCCACGGCCTATAAATAAGGAGATTCTGCGGTAAAAAGTGAAATTTATGTATCCAGGTGAAGATCAAAGAAACCATTTTTTCTTTTTTCTCTACGAATGTTCCTCACTTGTCGTGTCGAGCTTCTTTATATCCCCTCAAGGCTGAAAAAGAATCATTATCTCACGTTACAAAACACACAGGGATCAATTTCTTTTAGCCCTCTCTCCTCTGAGTTGCCCTATCCTGTCCACTCTGTCTCACACACACACACACAGACACACTCCACATCATCTTCACCTCTACTGTACCGTCCTTGGGTCTAAACTAGCTCATAAGGATCAGCACTGCAGCAGAATTGCGTAATCCGGGGGCACTGCTGGTGAGTGTTGTCTGAGGGCCTGTGTGCTCTTATTACTGTGAGTGCCCAAGCAGACTGCACACTACACTTACAGCAACCATGTAATAGAGAAATCAATCGCACACAGCGGGTGGGACTGTGGAGGAATGCCTGCTCCTCTTTCTCTGCATCCTCCTGAGTTACTGAGAGGACTGTCTGGGACGAATATGTTACAGAGAAGCAGAGACATGATACGGCATAATAAACTGCACTAACAGGAGGAAGTCACAGCAATAAAGCACTAAAGGACAGGAAGGTTATTAGCAACAATTACCTCGAGCGATGCAGCATTCCTATCATATAGAGTATGAATAACAATCCACGACTTGACGGTTGAAGCAGTGCTGACGTGTTTAAACACATCGAAGTTTTCTGCAGACCTCTGTTGCTTACCATCAGCTTTTTAATAGTTCAGTACAAAGCTCAAAATCAATGTAAGTGAGACTCGTGTTTGTCTTTTACAGCAAACCAAACACTGAAATGTAAACAAGCAAAATCCTATTGTCATGGCAATTTTATCACAAACTGAATGATGAAAACTGTTCATTTTAGAGCTGAAACAACATTACCAAACAAAAAATGTAAAGCTTTAGTCTGGATCTGACTAACCAATCAAAGCAGCAGTAGACCAGCAACCAGTTTTCTGTGAGGTAAAATGCCTGATTTCACCTATGGAGTCAGGTGGCTTTGAAGAGACTGACAGAACGTCCGTTTCCGGTTACACAAAAAGGATCTTACTCCTTAACAAAAATCTCTGTAGGGATCCTTTCCATAATGTTGTGAGAGTCTTACAATAATAATCCGTGACTGTCAGTGGCAAAGCAAGCCGTTATTTGACAAACATTGACCATCGCTGTTGCCCCGCGGCAGCTGTCAGATGAGGTGATCTACTGGACTAATATCAAAACTCTGAAAACTAAAAGTGATTTTTTTCATGCAAAACGGCATCCACAAGTTCAAACTTTCAATTTTTGAGGATTTGTGGTTTTTCTTTATCTTATATGATTATAAGCTGAATATCTTTGAGTCTGCAGACTGCAGGTGGAACAAAAATGATCTGACTATTTGTATTCTACATTGGCCTTGAGGACACTGTGACTGTGAAAAGATTCACAACAATTTTATAGACCAAAAATTTAATCAATTAATTGAGAAAATAGGCTCCACTTGTAGCCCTTGTTTAGGCTTAGATGGTACAAATGTTATTACAGAATACCAGGATATTAAGAAATCCAGATGGTATGATTTTTAACACTGTCAAAACTACAGACTTTCTTTCTATTAAACTGATACAGATATGCTGTATCGACGTGAGGTATTCTAGTGTGCAGCATGTGCTATCAGAGGTCAGTCTCTCTACTGATCGACAAGGCAGCACAGCTGATGTGAGAAACTTACCATCTGGAGGAGAAAGTTACACAACTAACTAGTAAAAAAGAAGAGAAATGCCTCTGCTCTGGGACTATTTTGGATTTAGTCACAATGATAAAGGTTAGACAGCAAATATAGCGGACTACTGATTGGTCAGAGTAGCATATCGGAGTGAATGTGTAACTTAAACGAGCGTGAGAGAGGGCGAGTGGCAGACTAATTACTGTCTATAGTGGCAGACAGTGACACTGAATGTGTGCTGAGTGGAGGAAAAGGTGAGCAGTGAAGTTGTCAGTCTCACAGTAGGTGTGTAGGTGTAGTGTAGGTTTCAGTTTGTCAGTGAATAAAGGCTGCAACTTCTCAAGACCAAAGCAAAGCTCCTGAGCGTGTGTCGTGTCTCGGCTGCAGGAATACTGTTGCTATGATGATCAGCTGCGCCCACGCTGACAGTAGAGTTGAGCTGTTTTACACAAATACCACCATAATACCAAACACCACAGTAAATTGTCAGGAAGCTGTGAAGGTATGAAAAAACAGATAACTTGCTTTACTTGACTGTGTTTTTCAAGTGCTGATGATTCCCTGTTTGGGATGAGACTCGCTCACCTCTCCATGATTGATTGGCACTCCTTCCTCCAGGTGAACCGGCTTCCTCTACGGAGCCTCAGAGGCCCGCCCACCATCCCTGCTCTGTCGCCAGCCATGATCCCCGTCCTCCAGTCGGGTTCCTCCTTCACCAAAGACCGCATTGACAAGGTGGCTCCTGAGGAAGAGAGCACATGCAACAATTTAACTGTTGAGAGTTTCTGGAGACAAAGACGGTGATCGTGTTCAGACTCCAGCTGAAGAAAAGCTGGATCATAAATCAGGACATTGTAACTGCCACATTGTAACTAGGCACTTTCATTCAAAACTCACCACATATATTGTGTGCTATCATATAAGTCAATTAAGTCAACAAATTTCACTCAGTGCATCACTGAAATAATATGGGACTGAAAGACACCATCTTTAAAAGAAAACAACAATCATTTATTGATTGCTTCTGTTATTTGCTATGGGAGGGGAAGACTGTATCACACAAATACAGACATTAATAAACAATAATATTAATAAACACATTAGTGTGAAAAACTCCCTTCTTGGCCAACAGTTCTGCTAAAATAAAACACCTCATCGGTTAGAAGCAACCAGATGGTGCGAGCGGCAGTTCCCGCATCAAGTGACTGCAGCATAAAAATCACATTTGAATTTGTCGTCTGTTCCAATTAACGGTAATTGTGCAACAACAAAGCGTTCATGTCTGTTTCATCATAAATGTAAACTGTTGTAGTCTGTCACAGGAAATATGCTGCTGGATAAATATCAAAGAAAACGTTCGTCTGGCTCTTCTAACATCACCATGGTAACCGTTAACAAAGACTGACTTAACACCTGCTGGGGAGGTACAAGTTTTAAGTTATAACAGTGCGTTATAATTAACAAGGGTTGCTGCAGGTTTAGCCAAGTTGAATTTAAGAACTTTTTAATATAATGCGATTTAATACCAGTCTCACAGTCATACCATGCAAAATATTAAAGTATGATGGAAAACCAGTATAGACAATAGAGGCTAGAATAATTTATTATATCACATTTTTAATTACTTTCCATAAGTATATAAGAATGATTCCTACTGATAGAATTAATTATATTAACGCAACCTGAACTCTGCTATGTGGCAGGAAATGGATGAATGGATGAATGAACAAAAAATGAAGAATTAATTAAGATTCTTCTTGCAGGGATAGTTCAGATTATTTCATGTGGGGTTGTATGAGGTAATTATCCATAGTCTGTGTATGACCTACAGTAGATCGCGGTCGAAACATGTCCCCCAGCTTGGAGAAGCAGAGAGGGACACCAGCACATTAGTGGAGCAATGTACTGCTGTGGACGGTCAGCAGCGAAAGGTATTCTAGCCACTTAAAAAAGGTCCACAAAAATAAGTCTAAGTTTGAACATTTTTAACACTTAACTGTTAAACAGCCTTCTCTGACAGGAAACTACTGTTTCATAAGCCAAATATTTCTCTCTCTCAAACTACAAGAATCTGGACTGCTGCTCTACCACTGCCTTGTTTGGTTACTTTATTTGTGTTATTGTGTGACCTCAGTTAATCCAAACTGTGTCTGTGAGGGAAAATGACTGATTTTGTCTATGAAGTCTAGTTGGTTTCAAGAGAGCAATATTTGTCTATATAACAGCCGCTTCACATTAGAAAAGGTTGTCTGATGACAAAGTAAAGCGGTGAAAATATTCTAAATACAGCATACATTTAAAGTGATATTAATTCCTTTAGGTGGCCCTTTTTTAAGTGACTAACATATGTTTTGCTGCTGACCCTGTCTGCCACAGTACATTGCTTGGCTTCTTACACTGTTACAACTATTATGAGATGATGAGCCTCCAAGCTGCTGTAGCTATCAGCAGTGACATTGTTTGCAGCAGGTCTGATGATGCAAACTGAAACTTCATAAGAAAGGATTGAACAGCTTCCTGTAACACAATCCAGTGTCGCAACAACCCTACTTATAGTTTACATGTCTAATGTCTCCGACAGCTCAAAATCGGACACAAAAACATTGCATGGCTAAAATTACTGCTTTCAGCAAGTAAGAGAACGTATTTGTTTCTGTGAGGTAAATATCCAAATTTAAGTCTTCTAAATACCTTCTTAGACCTTTTTTGAGGAAACTAAATTCAGTGTTTTTTAAGAATGTAAGTCATGCAGATACCTTGTTGTATATGACAACTCCTACACTATATTCAAACCAAGCTTAATTTGAACTACACATGGCCGGAGCAACAGCCTGCTGATCCTACAGCAAAGACACAAAGATTTCAACAGTATGGACCCCTGTGTCTATCAGATTGTTTATGTCTCTGGGTCTACGGTTATTTGATCCCTTAGACAAGATAGTAGTATCACTGTTTTACATAACACCAGGTGACACCAAATATGTAGAGACGGCCTGTCCAAAGGCTGTTACTGACTCTGAGAGAGAAAAATCCCCAATACTGTATCTCTGAACTATCACCAAATCAGGCACATGTATGTGCTTGTATTTGATCTCCTTTTGATAACTAATGTAGTAACCAATGTAGCATGTTTTCACTTCCATTCACTGAGCCTCCTCTGAAACTGTTTGGAGCTCTCCTGGCCTAGTTTATCTGCCGTTTGAGACCGCTGAAATACATCCAAAGCTTAGGGAGCAGCTACGGGGTAAATGGCATGCAGGTGAGCCAATGTGCAGGCGTCTCCTGTGGCAAGCTGCTGAGGCCAGGCAGGGCAGGGAGGGCCGGTTACCTGGCTGGGCCTGGGCGGCTGCGGCGGCAGCAGTGTACCACGGCAGCAAGTGCATCAGCAGCTCTCTCTGCCTGCTCCACACTGGGTTGGGGTTGAGGTTGGTGTTGGGGTTGGGGAGGATGTTGGGGAGGCTGCCACTTGCCCCTGCTACCGTCCCGTCTCTGTCCCCTCCACCCCTGGCCCTGGGCATGGGACTCACGCTGTGCTGGCTTTCACTCCACCTCAGCCCTTCAGTCGGGACAAAACCAACGGTCAGGCAGGCCACAGCCAGGCATCAGATTGTAGACACCAGTTTGGCCTAATATCACTGGAAACTGGGAGTTAACTGAGACACTCCTGTAGACCTGCTTGCCAGTTTGCAGTCAGAAATAGATTTGAAAACAACCTTTTAGTTCCACCAATTAAAAGTCAATTTGACTGACACCACTAGTTTGTTTTGGATTTTTTTGGATTCATGATGGGCAGGTCAATAGGAGCCTTTGTCAGAAGCAAAGCATCGTGGCCACTGAGAAAATTAGTTCTTGTTAGTATCGCTGTTTGTTAGCCATGTAGGAATGAAAACCAGCACCAGAGTACCTCCAGCATCAGGGCTGAAAACTACAGAGGAGCTACGGCAAAGCTTGGGTGGGTGGGAAAAGAAATAAAGGATTAAGATGAAGGGAGGCAGCAGGGTCAGCAGATGGTCCATCGAGCAGCTTTGTTTTTTGATGTAATAATGTGACTTTTTGATACTATTTAATGTGAATCATAGACTGTATAAAAGAAGTGGAGCCAGTGTGGAAGTGCCTTAAACATGCAGTCTTTCTAATGGCCAGCAGGGGTAAACTCCACCGTTGCAAAAAGATGTAAGACAGCATGAAGTCAATGAGAAAATGACCGAACTTCTCACTTGGTTTATTACATCAGTTAACAGTTTCCTGATGTTCACGGTCTCAGTTGCTAGTTTCAAGTCTTCTTCAACACAACACAATGTTAATTTTGTAAATCATGGTCCCAACCTGTCAATCAGGATAGAGGCGTAGCAATGTGTATCCATAGCTCTGTGTACATGCAAGTAGTCCTGAACTACAGGCAATTTTTTCTTGGCACCATTGGGCAAAAGTTCCAGAGTAACCTTTAAACATGTGGTTCAAGAGGTCTGAGAGAAAACTAGACTTCTGCTTCTCCTCTTGGTTTGGTTTTCAGGCTTTAGAAAATCTAGCCTGTGACAATGCCCATTACAAGAGGTCAGTATTTGACAACATGGGAATGAGACTCAACAACTACTTTCTCTGGAATTGCTTACTGCACCTTTAGCATGTTATGGACACACCTTGCTGATAAAAGAAGTTAGCTAGCTCTAGCATTAGCTGCTAACATAGTCCTTAACCCCTTTGACTCCTCCCTGTCCCAGCTTTTCGTCCAAATATGGTCACTTCTGGCTCCAAAAACCCAAGATGGTGACAGCCAAAATGCCAAACTTGAATCTTCAGAATGGTAGTCCACAAACCAATGGGCGACGTCATGGTGGCTACGTCCACTTCTTTTATACAGTCTATGTTGTGAATGCTGTCTGACACAAACTGGTAAAATCTCTAAGCATCTTTTGGAGCAGTTACTAATTTGGCATGTTGTTTAAGACCATACCAATTTTTTTCAAGTATCTGTATCTCAGTATCCTAGGACATGGAGAGGTCAGCACCAACCCAAGCTGTTACTCTAGCCTGTACAGACAAACCGCATTCACCCACTAAAGTTTCATTTCCAAACCAGAAGCCTTAATATTATCGATTAGCATCTCCTGTGACAGGACTACCTTTATCATCTGTCTTTCCTCTGAAATTATAGATTTGTCTCCTGTCCTTCCTTGACCTCACAGCCCTCGAGGACCAGGATGGAGTTAGCGTGAGGGATTTAGAGGTGCGTGTGGGTTTACCATGCAGGAGGATGGGGGTAAAGAGGAGGACAGATGGAGGGGGGAGGTTAGCAAGCAGTGGTTCACATTCAAGAAGGAGACGGAATATTCTTTTTCTCAAATCCCACATTATCTAATCTATAATCTATTTTCATTAACCTGACATTCACCCCTGGGGCACTGATCTGCACTTTCTCATTAGTCTTCCTGTACTTAACATCCATCACCCCTGTAATGAGCTATCATTCCACTCCTCTGCCCTGTAACAGTCAAGTTCTACACTGTACCTGAAACATACCCCTTACATTTCCTGTCTAACCCTCCAACCCCCAATCTGCCCCACGTCTCACCTGGGTTATTCCTCTCCAGCAGGTACCAGCGGTAGAAAGCTCTGCGTTTGGAGTCGCTCATCTCCAGGCCCTGCTGCAGCAACCACTGGGAGATGTAGCTCTGGCTGATGCCTGTGTGCCGGAGGCAAGCCATGTTATCTTAACACTTTAAAGACATTGATTTATTTCATGGTGCACTGGTAGCATCTGTACTATTGAGATGGGCTGCGAGCCAGCGCTGGAATACTCCTGTTAAGCTAATGAAGCCATTCCAACATCAATACTTTAATTAAAGACATGTGATCTGGTGCAGTACTTTTCAGGGAGAGAGGTTAAAAAAAAAAAGTTTACCCCATGCTCCCATGTGTCAAGTTCAGCGTTTACTGAAGTGGAGGCACAAGCCCTTCTCTAACTTGTAATAAGGAGGCTGCAGCATCTATATCTCTACCCCAAACCCTGTAGTTTTATATTTTATTCAATAAATCTAAGGGTTTTACTGTGCATTGTAGCATATGTTGTATAATGCCACATGCTGTATGTTGTCTAATGTGGCATATAGTTATTTTTGTTTCTATAACTTAGATTGCAACTATTAGTTTAATTTACCTTTTTTGATCAATAGAATTCATCTTTTAGGCTTTAAATGTCTGTGAACATTTTCCATTCCGTTTTCCAGAATGCAAAATGACTTGGGAAGGATAGTTTTAAATGACTTGTTTTGTCGAAATGGTGAGATTTTCAGTTCAAAATTATATATAATATAAAAAAAGAGAGAGATAGAGCAAAGCAGCAAATGCTCATGTTTGAAAAGCTGGAAGCAGTGAAATGTTTGACTGACAAGGTACTTTTGCTCAAAGATGACTTGAACAAAATTGTTGGCTACAATTCTGAATTGATTTACAAATTTTAAACACAGACTCTTGCACATTCATCTTTTGATCATGTTTTGAATTTAATTAAGTTAATTATCTTTGGAGAACAGAGATGAAACTAGGCCTGCATGATTACGGCCAAAATGATAGTCACTTTTATTTTGATCAATACTGAGATCACAATTATTTAATCATGATTATTCATTGATTTTAGGAACTAAATATTCTTATTGCATTTTCACATTTAAACAAACAAACAAACAAACAAACATACAAAAAAGAAACTGCTTGCACTTCCGTGCTATGCTTCATTCCAGCAACACAAAAACACAAAATGCTTCTACAAATGGATCTGTTTTGAGGGTGTATCTTTTCACCTTCTGCCAAGCATGCTTACTGGTGTATATTGTTCTTCTACTCTGGACTGAGGCTGCAACATCCAGGAAGTTTTACACAGGCTGCTTGCTGCAGGATGGGTAGCTGTTAGTTTAGGAAGTGCATTGATATGCAGAGTTCTCCATGAGGAGGGAGCACAAGTTTTAAACATCAATATTGCCTTTGATCATGTTCATTTAATTATCGGAAGCCAAAATTGAGATTGTAATTAATATTCAATTAATTGTGCAGCTCACAGTGGAGCACTAAATTTCAACCCACTCTGATCAGATGGAGAAAATAAGTCAAAAAAACCTGCTCATGTACAGCATCCTGGGTTAAGCGTTAGTGCTGCTGCAGAGTGTGTATTCTTTACTGTTCCATGTAAGTAAGAGCACACAGTCCAACTGTTCTGGTCTTCAGTAAATACCACTTTGATTTCATTATTTTGCGTACTCCCACACACTTTTCTCTGCTTTTCTTCTGTTCAGTCGGTGACCTTCATTACAACCAGTCAGCTTAGCAGCCAGTTATGTTACATATTGCAATTTAGGGGACTAAAAACACAGTGCACTGAACAGTTCTCCTTTCACTCACTTAGAGAATCAAGAATTACATTTTATGTCCTGATTATTAAATTCTCACATCAAGAATCTGATTCATATCAATCAGAAGATTCTCAAAGATTAGTCCTTTGTCAGTACTATTCATAACAGTCCTCTGGTGACATTTGACATGTACACTTGAAGCTGTTTAATAAGCTGTAAGAACTCTGTAAAACAGCAGAGTACCTGTTACTTGGCCTACGATGGCCTGAGAGATCCTGCGATTGTTGAGGAAAGTTTTGATCTCTTCTTTCACCAGGTTGCTGTCTCTCCTGTAAAAGTAACAAAAAAAAAAAACCATCGTGGCATTAGAACTATTAGACGGTGGTTAAAACAGCAGCCTTTGCTCTGACTAACCTTATTCACTGGTGCTTCTCTTTTTTCAGCCATCCCTGAACACCTGACCCGAATTAACTCCACTAAAATTCTGGAGAATAAGCCTGCACCTCTGGGGACGCTAGCTGTCATTATCTGATGTTATAATAGTCTCTCTTTGTCTCTACCATTCTTTCTTCTTTTCCAACTCATCCTCGCCCGCCTCTCTGATAACACTAAGCTCCACCATCCTCCTCCCTCTTCCCTGCTCACCTCATGTACTCCTCCACCTTCTCCTCCAGGTCCCACTCCTCCTCTCCCATCATGTCGTAGCTGAACGACCGCTGAACTGCCACGCTGGGAGGATAGAGGGGCGGGGGCGAGGCCTCATAGCTATTGCTGGGGGAGAGGGCGGCGCCATCCAAGCCAGAGGTCTGCGTGGTGGCAGAGGCCAGGGAAAGCGAGGACGAGGAGGAGGATGAAGATGAGGACGGGGCTGGGGCGGCCGTGGTGGGGGTGTTGTTGGATGGAGCGGGTTGAGAGTCACAGTGCGACGGGCGGTGGTCGGGGTCGAGCCTCTCCAGGGACTCCAGAGCGTGGATGATCTGAGGTTTGGTCATGCCAGACAGACGCAGGCGCTGCAAGAGGTCGATCTGTTCGATGGTGTAACGCGGTCTCCACCTCGCAGCACTCCATCCTGGCATCTGCATACATAATATGGGGGTGTTATGTTTTATAAAAGTAAATATGAGACAGGCATTCTGAATGAAACACAAGACCAGTTTTGTGAACATGAACCAACTGTGGCCCTATTAATACACAAAAGTTCTGCGTGATTAGGTTGATTTCTCACCAGATAAACAGCACCCCAACACTTCCCAAAGTGTTACCAGGACATATACTGCTAAATTTATCTCCACTCAGCACCTTTGATAGACCTTAAATTTAGATAACGTGTCGCAAACTTCTTCAGAACCTCCAGACAAACTGATAAAAAGATGAAAGAATTATTAATAGATGAAAACCCAAATAAAAAAAGACATGCAAAGCTGAATTCAAACACTTCACTTTCTTTGATTGGGTTCATTTATCTTCAACACTTTAAATGTAGATCTGATTAAATAATTTTAGTCACGCTAATGCTGAATAACTTGACTGGTTGATAAAAGTGAACTTAGGAAAAAAACAGACTGCATTCTCCTCTGAAGAACCCTTGGGTCATTCAAAATTTTGGCACCCTTTCAAACACTTGGCACAGACACTTGGGGCTAACCTTGCTCCATTTGTCCAGGGTGAAATTAAAGTAAGATCACCCCAGCATACATAACCTAACATCAGGTCCACCCTGCCTAGTCATATCCATCCATCCATCCATCTATATTTTTACTTTCATTCTGCCCGTCCTGTGCAGGGTCAGAAGAAGCCTAGCCCTAACTTTTAACATTAAATGCAGAGGTTACAGTGTGAAGAGCACATTAACCTCATTTGTAGCTATTTGACATGACCTTGCTTGCTTGAAAAAAGTATACAAATGGGACAAAACAACTGATGTTTTTACAACTCTGTTGAAACCATTGTACAAGTTGGCAAGGATATGACTTTACACATCATTACTTCCACCAAAATACACACACAGAAAAGTGTGCTCTAACAAACAGAGCTAACTCCCTTAAAAAGTTGATGTTACTAGATGTAATCTATGCCGAATTTACTAGAAAGACTCGACAGTTTCTAGTATGCATCAAGCCCAGTCTTGTCAGATATGTACCTTTGCTGATAAGCAGGACAAAGTTAACTTGCCGGATTTTTCTCTAAGAATTCGGTTTCAAAATATGTGTGTTTACAGGGCACACTGGCACCAATCACAGCTCTTAAAGTGTGCTAAATGTACCACACCGGTGTTCTGGGTACTTTCTGTGCAAAACTAAAACATTCAGAACTAATTAGCAAGCCGGCTTTGTCCTGTAAAGTTGAGTTAAACCGTGTCCCGTCACTGAGGTTACCTTACCTGACGGCGGGGGTGACACAGACAGGCGCCCCGGGAGTGGTTCAGTGCGAGGGGTCGCAGCGGGGACGCACCACTGTCGCATGGCTCAGCGGAGTTCAGCTCGGCTGGACCTCTACAGAGACAGACGGGAGACTTGCTGCAGTGTGTTGCGGTTAAGCTGCCCCTATTAGCATGCTGGCAAACCTACAACAGTAGATGACTCGCTAGCAGGCTATGTTGGCTAGGCTAACGCCGTCAACTCTGGTTGGTCGGTTCCCCTGAGCACCAGCCTCCTATCGATAGCTGCTGCTCGCTACCTTGTGTCAAGTTAGACTGTACGAGTCAATCACAGAGCGGAAAACTGCGTCTAACCTTCAGAATAAAAGCATTTTGTTTGTACAATTTTTGAAATCCTTTTATTTACAATTGGTGGGCTATACAATTAATTCAACACACTGCACCTAAATAATAGAGGCAAACTCGGCTAATAGTATGTATTTTACTGTGTTTACTGTCCTGTACATGTCTCTAACTACATAATTAAGTTTATCGGCTCACTGTTTCAACTCCACTGCAAGCCTCGCCAAGTTTTTCAAAAGCTATAGGAATTATAAAAAAAAAACATTTAGAGATTTTATCACAAGATGCCACGGATGTAACGATCCAAAAAAAAACTCGATGACACCACAGTAAAATTAAAAATCAACTATGCAGTGTTTAAAAATGGCCTTTATTAAATAATACATCTGCGTTCATCAGTTTTGTTCGCATAAAATGTTTCTTTTCCCTTTATAATTTGAAATGTTTTCCTTCTCTGGTAAAATAAAACTTAGGTATGCAGCCATGATCTAAGCACGTGCAAACAAATGAATTAAATTATGCATGTGCAACTGCCAAACAAAAACAATGCAGCAGTTCTTTTATAAGATAACATGAAAATAAAATAAGTAATCATGTAATATCACGGTAGATATCGTCACAGTCAAATACAGCGCTGAGACATTTTGTATTTATTTCACTTTAGTTTAACTAATGTAGCTTTGCGTTTCTTAAAAAAACGATACATGTGCACAAATTTCGCTTTTACTTTGAAGGACACAGGAAACATTACTGTTGAGTCTGTCCAAAGACACTCCAGTCAGTTTTGTCTTAGCTAACAACTTATTTAAAACTTGCACATTGGGAGTTACATCGACAGTATTTCTGACAGGCTGTTATGTTCAAAACATTTGCAGTTATAACGCTACATGGCTGCAAACAAACATTTGGCGTGTTAGGTCCGCGGGGCTGCCGGGACGCAGCCAGCTGCTAACGAGTTAGCTCGCTAGCTAGCTAAGTTAGCAGAAAGCTAGCAGCGGGTTGTCCCACCGCGGAGGGAGCGCCTCTCTCTTACCTCCCGTGGCTGTGGAGAGATAGCGGCAGCCGGCTGGAAGACAGTGAAAACTGTGGACAAAGTGGTGGTCCCCCAGCCCCACTAAAGAAAGTCACTCCTGAGTCCGGTGCGGTCGGCTAGTTAACAAGCGGAGGGTGAACGGTGCAGGGTCATACTGTCTTTCAGCTGTGCGGTGGGGAAACAGTGTGTGCAAATGAGGGGAGTCTGTCTCAATTTATGACCCCTCACCCGATACCACTGTCAAGCTAGCGAGAATTATAATAATGATTTCCGGTTATACTGTCCCTACTAAAAATACCATCGCTAAATTTAAACTAACATGAAAGCAGAGGTCACCTTTTAGCTAAATTAAATTAAAATGCGAACAATGCCCATACATATATCTCATTAGCGACGCTTTATTTACAACGGTTTATTGTGTTATTTTGGTTAGATAAAGAAAATTATCTGCCTGAATTTGTCTGCCTTGATTCAGCACCACCCAGCACAGAAGTGCGTTTGTCTGCACTTATTAACTGCATGTCTCGTTTGCAGTTAACAGGAAAAGGGAGCAAACAACAGCAACAAACCTTTTTCACAGCGGCCATTTTGACATGAAATAGTGTGAACACAGGTGTGAACAGTAACACTAATTAAGGTTCCGTTCCTTTCAGGTCAGGGTGCTGCTACGGTGCATGCTGGCTCACTGGAAATGCCCTGCTACACTAAATGGAATGGGAACTTAAATTAGTACCGTTTGTCACACCTGTGTTTACCCTACTATTTTATACCCGTATGGCTGAAAAGGGTATATTATTATAACGCCAGTAATGATGATGAAGTGTTCTGTGATGTACTCCAACTGTCGATAGTTGCCTGACGTAGCAGTCTGTAGTTTGGACCCAACATCTCTGTCAAATCACATCATACTTAAAAACACACTGGAAAGGATTTTACCTGATTAAGTGCTGTGGGATGGCTCAGGAGCCCCTCAAAATGTTCTGATTTTCACTAAAATGCCGTGGGCATGTCTTGTAATGGATTTGATCACACCTGTGGTGGAATGTAACTAAGTAGCAACAAGTATTGTACATAAGCACAGATATGAGGTATTTGTTCTTTAGTTGAGTATTTTAATTTTAGTCCACTTCCACTTCTACTCCACTACAATTTAGTTAAATGTTGTACTTTTTACTCAACTAAAATTATTTGACAGTTTTAGTTACTCATTACTTTGCTAATTAAGATTTTTGCACACAAGATATATGAAAATGTAACAGTAGAACTAAAATTAAATTATTTTACAGAAAATGAATTGGCAGCTAGTACTTTGGGCTCTGCCACATCATTGCTGATGAAGCTAATGATGATTTGTCTAAAAACAGCAATGAATAGCTGCAGAATCTTAATTGTTAAAGGTTTGTCAATCCCCTCCTCAGTTAAAATATATGAATTTGCTCATTTAGTTCACAGCAGCTGGTTTACACTAGCTTTGCGGAGCTTTGGGGTGTGGCTTATGCTGGAAATGAACTGTTTTTTATCACACATGAAAGCACGTCATAAATCAAATGTTGTTATAGATGTTCCAAGCTGCAGTTCTGATTCAGCATCCTGGCAGCTCAAGTGAGAGTGCTACCATAACTGACCTCTAACTCTGACTGTTAAAATAAAATAAAATAAAAAAAAAACACACGACTTTGAATGAACTCAAAAAATTCAAAACATGATATAATTTACTTTAATTAAACTGAATGCATCCCACAAAGCCTAATCCAAAAATACACTGTAGTACCAATACTATTAACATTCTCCAAATGACAGGCTAGTGTTTGACAAAAAAAAGCCTCAACCATTCACAATTTTTCCATCCATGGTGTCAAATTGAAAATGCCTTCTCCAGTTACTTTTCAGATGATTTGGTGTCATGTTTATCAGTTTAGCACAGCTTGCCAGTTTTCTGCATTTTGCATTGGCAAAGAGAAAAACAATAGCTTAGGTAGGTGAGAGCAACAGAGACCATGGTTCAAACTGACAGTGTATTTTAGGAATGCTGCCCACTGGAGTACAAAGCATAGCCTGCTTTTTTGAATTTTACAAATCAAACAGATGATTGATTAGATATTTGTGTTTTTTTTGTCAGTAGTCCAAATTTGGAATGAAAAGTGACGGCCCTGTTGTGTACTAAACCTTGGCATGTCTTCCTCTGTCTTTGTAGCTGCTGGTGGCTTCTGATGCCCTGAAAGGTAAACTCTAATATCAAGCTGGACCGTATCATGATTGATAAAACCAAGAAGACGGGCCTTTCAGGGTCAAAGTAATTGATTTTGGTGTGGCACTCCAAGCCTCTGAAGTCTATAGTGCGATGATCATTCATCCTCTTTCTAACAGGTGGTTCCAACCTGCGCAGCTTGCCTGTTCATGTCTTTGTAGTTTTGTGATGTGATAGTGCTCCACTGTCTGAATAGAATCATATCAGTTGTTTTCTTGGTCCCCAAAGCTTGCCGGCACTTCTTTTATTTGTCTCTCAGGACCCAGCTGGAGGTTCCCTTGTGCCCCCCACTCTCTGAGGCTGTAGACAAGGGAGCAGCCTCGCATTATTGTACCTCGCAGACAGCCTGTGTGCTGGAGAGAGTGAATCTCAGCTGCAGAGTATCTCATATACCTAGGTTTGATTGTCTAGCTTCACACAGCCAGCAACAGACAATTTCTAAATCATCTAAGTCTATATGGTGAAAACTCGAAGGAATACTTGATTCTGGCTGATGTGGTTGTATATATTCTCTTTCAAAATGATAAGTTAGGCCATGAACCACCTCCTGAATGCTGAATGATATAAAAAACTTTTTCATGGAGTACCAGAGTTGTGAAGAAGCAAAAAGATTGAAGGTATTGTAACAGTAAGCCTCTTTACCCCCTCTGGAAACAAAATAGTTCAGACAAGAGATACTCCCTGAAGCTTCCAGTCTTAATGCTAAGCTATGACATGTTTCCTGCCTGAAGCGTCGTATTTAACGGACAAATATGAGAGTGATTTTGATCTTTTTTACCTAAAGACTCATTTACATCCATTTCAAATGATGCAGCCATCATTGCTCACATACTTCCTTGCGTCCTTTACATCGGCATGGATGTTAAACAATACATTCAGTAGAGGAGAGTCAAAAGTTTCTGACAACAACAAAAAATGGTGATGCTGGAGGAGGTTGTAATAATCGACATGTGAACTTATTCGTCGTGGGCTGTGGTCATGTCTCACTTTGTGGCTACACTGCTCCGTTTTGCCCATATCCGTAAGCTTTCAAAAAACGTGCAGAAATATGGACAAAATGAACGCAGAGTTTGGACAGAAGGCTCTGTCCATATCTGTATGCGTATCTGACATTCAGCATAAATGACCCTTGATTCTCAACAAGAAAACAATAAGGATATTTCCCAAAATGTCTAACTAATTCTTTAAATACTTAGGAACCTGTGGTAGAACAGCATTGATCTCATGTGTGAGTCAGTCTTTAGAAATCTCTGCCTCTCTCTCTTGCCTGCAATCAAAGTGTTTGCAATCACCAGTTCCACTAGTGACTGTAGCAGCAAAATGAGCCTATGTTTGCTTTGTTCCACGTTCTTCACGCCCCTTCAACCTGTGCCAAGAAGGCAGTAGTAATAAGTCCTTTGTGCTGGACGTGCACAGTTCAGTTTGTGTCCGAGCAGAGAGCCTGCCACATTTTGGCCTTCTTTTTATTCAAGGTGCTCCAGCCTAACATCTGAAACAGCACCATGAACTGGGCTTTCTTGAGGGCCTCCTCAGTGGGGTAAATAAATACTCCACTGCATTTGGTCGCATCTGGCTCGCCATCGTTTTCATCTTCAGACTCTTGGTCTTCCTGGTGGCCTGCGAGAAGGTCTGGGGTGATGAGCAGAAGGACTTTGATTGCAACACCCGACAGCCCGGTTGTCACAACGTCTGCTACGACCACTACTTCCCCATCTCTTACACCCGACTCTGGGCTCTCCAGCTGATCTTTGTCACCTGCCCGTCCCTTCTCGTGACACTCCATGTGTCCTACCGAAAAGAACGCGAGCGCAAACATCGGCTGAAGCATGGAGAGAACTGTGCCCCTCTGTATGATAACACAGGGAAGAAGCGAGGGGGTCTTTGGTGGACCTACTTCTTAAGCCTGCTGTTTAAGATAATGGTAGATGCTGTGTTTGTTTTCCTGCTGTTCTACATCTACGAGGCCACGTTCTTCCCACCGTTGGTGAAATGCAACGAAGAGCCCTGTCCCAATGTAGTGGACTGCTACATTGCCAGGTAAGGGAACTTCCAAGATTCTAAATTGTTAAAGATTGTGGAATCTAAAAGGCTGAACTAGACCCCTGACCTCCACTTGAAAAGCTAATTTCTTTAAAGGAATAAAACTTAATCTAACTTTTTTTGTCTCTTCTGTGTTTCTCAGGCCAACAGAAAAGAAAATATTCACCGTCTTCATGGTGGTGACCAGCTTTGTGTGCATCTGCCTCACTCTTTGCGAGATCTTCTACATGTGTGGGAAGAGGTTCTGGGAATGCTGCAGCGGAGGCCCCCGCTCAGCAAGAGAAAACTCCTTCATGATGACCAGAACCCCTCTGACTGGGAAGGCGAACTCGGCATACAATGAGCCTGTCCTGGAGAGGGGCAAGATAGCTGACAACGGCATCGGAGAAGCTGGAATAGCGAGCTCAGCCCCAGCATACAGCATAGCAGTCTCCTGAGAGACACATATTGAGTTTAACCTGCAATAATAGAACAAGGTAAAACTATGTTAGGTAGCTTTTGTACTGTTGGCCAGATTTATCTGTAAATGATTGGTAAGAAAATGTTTACAAAGGTCATATCGTAAATTGTTTTTTACATAGTTTTTGTCCCTGAATATTGTTGATCTGAATGTGTATGTATTCTTTTTAAAGACTTGTGATCTAAAATAAGGAATATACTGTACACTAAAGGTTTACTGTGCTTTGAGTATTTATATGATTATTTTTTTGCTTGAGACTATTTTGTTATCTGTATGGCCACAAATAAAATTGCTTCAATCTGAGATGTGAGAGCTGTTGTGTTTGTACTTTAACACAATCTTTAACTGAAATACTCTTGTATGAGCACACACTAACCAAGATATGAAGATTAGATTTAATAAAATACAAAGCCATCATGTGACATTTGCTTTGTCACATATTCCTCTTTTATTTCTTTACGGAAAGTTCTGGAAATCTACCAAGAGTACTATCATATGTGTTTTTGGCAAAGATATCTTTAATGATCCTTTACAACCAGCTGGATCGACGCAAATGGGTGCAGCAGTATGTATTACATAATGTTCAAAAGTAATCGGAAAAAACCACAGTGTGATGTATTATATGGGTACATAATGATCTACACACTGTTACTGATGGGAGTAACATTATTGACAAAAGTTGATAAAATCACCACTCCTTCACTGAGTTTCAGACCAACATGATGACAATTAACCACATCCTGCATTCCTTCAAAAGAAGTAGATTTGTAAAGGACATTATCATAAAACTGAGTGTACTTATGAGGCAGTGACTGTCGCACATTCTTACCTGAGAAAATGAATAAGCAAACCCTGTGATATCTGATTTTGTGATATTTGCACTCCATATCTCTGGCGTGTTTTAGGGCCAATGGTTCTAGAGTGCATGTGCAAACACATGTTAGGTGGTGGCCCCTTTTAATCCTGATTAATCAAAAGCTGCAAATGTGTATATCTCCACATCTCAGTACCTAATGGAACTGATACCAAGTCACCTGCTAAGAAATATGGTGATCTGAGTAGACAAACAGCTAAATGAGGTCCACTTGTTGCTAGTTGTATCGTATCACCTTTAATAAATTGCACAAAGTCACTCTCTAAAACGGGAATTTCCTTGTTCAGTCGAACTGGTGATATGTCTTTTGTTGTTGTCTTGGACTTTTTGCTGTATTCGCCAAATCCAGCAACATCACAATAAAAATTGCCGCAGTAAAAGTGAGCTTAAACAGTCATCATTCTTGGATCTCTCTTAGCTGAGTGTCACTTCTAAGATAAATTGATGCTGACAAGGAGTAGGAAGAGGTTTAAAGGTAAATTCTGGGTGGATGCCAAAAAAAGTAGCCACACCTCTAGATTATAGCCAAGAGTTGATTCTTTTACCCAGTCAATATCAGAGACCCACTTCAAGGGAGAGGTTGTCCAAAGCCAGCGGGAAACGCATTCCCATAGTCTACTTCCCAGACAAGAGACACGATGGAGTGAGTGGAAGACCTGTTTTCTTATGGTAAGCTAATAAATTTTAGTCATGGTTTTGTAATTTTAGATTTGGGTCAGTTTTAAGACTGAAATTTAAGAGCATTTAAGTCAACGTGGACTGCTAAATTTGGAGGCAGGTTGAGTAAAACAAAAACTACCTTCAAGCTTCAAGTTAAACTTTCCTCAAAAAGTGTACAAGGCTGAGGACAAGTGTTCCTGTGCACTGTGAAGGGTTTTATCTGTTGAACAAGTGTTCCATCAATTATTAAAGGCATCTTTGTTCAAAGTGCCAAACTTTGTAAGTAAATGAAAATGCTTTTAACTGTGAGATACAGGAGAGGGGATTGAGGTTTCACAGCCTTCAAAGAAATGGTTTGATCAGGGATGAGAACACGTATCTAAACACACACGTGAAATATTTGGAACAAATTATAGAATATTTTCCTTAAATCAAAGCTGATTTGATATATTTTATGTATTATTCCACTCATTGAAAACATTTCTCTGGATAATTTCATAACGTTGTCTCTTTTCTCTCATTGTCTTGTAGCTCCACAGTTTACAAAGTTTCCACCTTGCAACATTTTAAGACAGATTTCTAAACTTCTAAGGTCATACGAGTCAACCAAAGCTGTATCCATGGATTGGAAGTTTCTTCAGGGTCTTCTCAATGGAGTCAACAAGTACTCCACTGCCTTCGGACGTATCTGGCTATCAGTGGTCTTCGTCTTTCGGGTGTTGGTCTTCGTGGTGGCTGCTGAGCGGGTCTGGAGTGATGACCAGGGACACTTCGACTGCAACACTCTCCAGCCGGGTTGCAAAAACATCTGCTACGATTACTACTTTCCCATCTCCCACATTCGCCTCTGGGCCCTCCAGCTCATCTTCGTCACCTGCCCTTCCTTCATGGTGGCACTCCATGTGGCCTACAGGGAAGACCGGGAACGTAAGTACCAAGCCAAGCATGGTGAGGACACGCGGCTGTACACAACCCAGGCCAAAAGCATGGTGGCCTATGGTGGACTTACCTGATGAGCCTCTTCACCAAGACCGCCTTTGAGATCATTTTTCTCTACTTGCTCCACTACATCTACGACACCTTCAAGCTGCCCAGGAAGGTCCAATGTGATATCAGTCCCTGTCCAAATCTGGTGGATTGCTACATAGCCCGGCCCACTGAGAAGACCGTTTTCACCTACTTCATGGTGGGGGCGTCCGTCGTGTGTGTGGTGCTCAACATCTGTGAGATTTTCTATCTGATTGCTTCCCGGTTGGTGAATCTCAAACAACGAGGCAGCATAAGCACCTCATCCAGAAAGGTCCACCCCGACATGGACTATGATGGCTGCAAGTCATCTCTTAAATCATAGCTCAAGACTTAGTATAGGCAATCAATGTTTCTCCTTAAGCCTCTAATTGATTTCGATAGTGTGATCCCTTTCCCGACTGAGGGTATTTTAACTTAAGAAGCAATTTCATATGGAATTTTATATCTAACATAAGATGACTGTATTGTATTTTGACAGAAACATACCTATACTATAATGATGTTCAGAATTCTTTTTGTAATAAATATTTCAGCATCAAAGGGCATGAAGTAATTGATCATTATGAAGAACTGAAAGACTGCTCATAACTGCTCATTGTCATCATGACAATGATCAAAACTGGGTTTATGATTTTGTTTTTTGTTTTTTGTCTTCCCTAAAAAAGATTGTCAAAGCACTGAAAATAAAGGGGTTTTTTTGCAACTCAAATAAAAACACAGAACATGAACCGTATGTTAATGTGTGTGAGACCTGCTTTTCTCTATTTTAATGGCACCATTTCTCCACCTGGTGGCACTAAAGTCATACTACATTGTCATGTGAAGGACGTGAAGCTCTTAAAAACATGGAAATGATCCCTCTCAGAGTTCAGTTATTTTGGGATTATATTATTTGTACTGCTTAGTCATTGTTTGCATGTATACAGAATTCCTAAATATACCATCTGTGATACAATTTTGTAACTCAATACTAACATTAACAGTAGCCTCGCATGGAATCACATTAACACTGTGAAACAGCCTGCTCTCTATCTATCCATCTCCATCTATGATCTGATTATAATTTAATATATATATCTATAGATCATTTTGAACAATTAAGGAGCTACTTCAATGTAAGTGTGCTCTTTTTCTGTGGGATTAATATTCAAATTTAATCATTGAGTCATCAGGTTTAAATAAAGTACAGTTGTCTGTCATGTTTTTCCAGGCTTTGATGTACACCACATTATATGCAAAAAACATTTTAAAAATAATTTTAATCCACAAAAACACTATATGAATAAATTTGGCTGACTGCAGTGTAGCAGATACTAATGTATAAGACATGTCCGCACATTTCTTTTCTACCATGAAAGACTGGGAGGTGCTAACAGATTCACCTGTGCTCGCTTGCATCAAGGTTGCCGAAATATAACAGAGAACGAGTCATCAGCATCTTCCGCTTTCAAAATAAAAGCATGAAATGTATTCTCAAAGAAGAAATAACCTGTTGGGTGTGTGCATAAGGAGCATTTTGGGAAATTAAAGTGTATTGTAAGTATTAATTAATAAGGCACCATTATCACTCGCATATAATCGTAATTTCCAATACACTTTAGTGATAGATTCCTATATGATGTTTTATTTTGAAAAAAATGAACAGAAGCGTCACTATCTGCGTGTGTCGCTGACTGACTGGAGTTAGTTTGGACAGAAGACACGCTGATAAGATCAACGCACAAAACTCACCGTCAATTTAGACGAATGGTGACCTGACAGAGATGGCTGGTTCAGGTAACAAATGGGCCTGAGAAGTTTATGTAACTGTGTGCAGAACCTATTCAGACATTTGTTTGTTTAAAACTTTTGGAGTGTTTGTCTGGGTGCGGTAATGTGGCACAGGAGTGTGGAGGTGGTGAAATCTGATGAAGCTGATATGTTTCAATGTCACCTGTATCATAGTGTTGAGTAATGATTATTTGTCCTGATAATTACATTGATCTGCAGTAGAAAAACACTAGATTGAAATGTGTAAGTACTGAATCTGAGGAGAATTAACCAAATATTCAGCTGTGAAATTGTCTTGTGGAGGTGGGAGCAGTGGCCAGGTTAAAATGAAGACACTATGTTGTATACATACACAAATAGAGGTGTATCTCAGCCAAACAATTTATTTAAGAGGAAATCTAACTCCAACAGAGCTCATAATTAATCAATTAATCATGAGATGTACAATCTCATTTTTACAGGGGAGGATGACTATAATTTTATATTTTCTTTCATTTGCTATCAGATAGCATCTGCTGTGTAAGATTTCAAGTTTTTTGGGTTTTTTTTAGTTAGTTTAGTTTAGTCTTAAAATGTTCATTCATGTTGTTTCTTTTGTATTATACCAGCAATCGCTGATTTAGAATATTTATCATCGTCACTCCAGGTTTGACTTTATTTCAGTTCATGTAAATGCTCTTCCATTCTTCTTTTTGTTCTTTCCTCAACTCCAGCCTGCTCCAGTCTGAACAGCCTGCTCTGTAGTTATGTGTTCAGCAGCTAATCATTAATGCAAGTGACATCTCTCCAGTGGTTTCGACCTGGCTCTTGTATATCTAATCAATACAAAGTGAACAACATGGATTATGTAACATTATCTAAATCCGCTGCAACTCTCTGCATTGCTCTGTGATTCTTCATATTTCGCTGCATTGAGCATTAACTTATTCCGCTCCATCCCTTGCCCTCCTAAGGAGTGTGTTGTGCCAGCCTGGAGGACCCCAAGGCCCTGATGAAAATGGGTCTGAGCATGGTCCTTGTTGGTCATGTTAACTTCCTGCTGGGAGCGCTGGTGCACGGCGTGGTGCTCCGACACATCAACCTCCACAAGCAGGCCCGAGCCATGGAGTACGCCATCTCCAATGTGGTCGCCCTCACCTCCGGCCTTGTAGTGAGTGGTTACACACAAAAGATTCTCACTGATCTTATAGCAGTTCGGCAATATTAAAGGGATAGTTCTGATTATTTGAAGTGGGCTTGTATGAGATCCATATTAGTCGGTATATTAGCTACAGTACGGTAGCTATATCACTTTAAGAGTATGCTGTGTTTATAATATTTATTAATATTTTGATTGCTTTACCTTGCCATCAGACAGACTTTTCTGACAGGAAACACCCGTTGTATGAGACAGATATAGCATCTCTCTCTCAACCAGACTCCATTGGCAAAATCAGTAATTGTGCCTCACAGAGCATTGGAGTTCCTGGTCTGCTGCTGCCTTGATCAGTTAGTTTGTTTGCTTTATTGTGTGAAACTGGTGAATCTGAACTAACCTTTTAAAGTTCGGAAGTCACCCAATTACACAAACAAATTGATTGAGCAACGGTATGCCAGCAACTTCTGAGTTCTGCAAGGTAAAGTGACTGAGTTTGCCAATGGAGTTTGGTTGGTTTGTAGAGAGCGATATTTGGCTTATATAATTGTACAATTTGGCAGAGAAAGCTCTCTGACAGCAAGGTAATATGGTGAAAATACTGATTTTTGATTACCCTGTCCACAGCAGTACATTGCATTTCAAATAATTGGAACTATACCTTTAAGAAAGGATTTTAATGACATTTATGGGAAATTATAGTACAAGGGAATTTTACAACTTGTTCTTCACATGGTTTTCATTAGATTTAGAAACTGACAGAAGAGCAAACCCCAAAGCATTTCCATTTCAGTGGTCTCTTCTCAGACTTTGTAATGTCAAGCCATAGGATTTCCCATCAGCGCTGTGGTTGCATCCTGAAACCACAAGTTACAAATGCATCCACTCCCTCAGAAAAAGGAGCCTAGCATTGATCATAAAGTGCTGCAGAAATGTTATTAATAAAAAAAAAAATCAATATTACAACAAAGGTTTCTTTAGGCGTGTGCCATTACAGCATCTTTATTAGGGCTGTGAGAAAACAATTTGTAACATTAACATGCATATGTGTGTGGTAAAATAGCTCCTCATAGCCCCTTTTAAAATCATGTAGGGTTAAATCCTGCAGATGATTTGGGCTGGTTTGCACCAACAAGGATTTTTAACCCAATTGAATTGAACTTTTAGCTAAAGGTAAAGGTCAACTTTATGTTTTATTGCAAACAATGTAACATTTACATCAATAAACTGGAATTTACTAAACAGAGATTAAATCGTGCAACAGAGTTCTGCTTAATTTTAAATCTGGATTTAGACCTACTCACTTTAAATCTAGTTTTGGTAAACTCTTGTTAAAACTCTTATAAATTTTCCTATAAATTAAAAAAAAATTCTATCACAGTTTCATCTAATGATATCATATTGATCATTCCAGTTAGTATGAATTAGATGTTAAGCTAAAGGGCCATTATGTGATTCGTGTGTTTTTTCTTTAGGCCTCTCTAAAACAACTTTCAAAACACACACAGAGGTAAACACATATTTGAAATTCTTGTGGTGTCAGCACAGCTGTGGTGTTGAGAGACATCATCTTTTGACTTTGTCCCCTTGTTGCCAACTCGAGTGTCCTGAGACTGGATGAGAAATAAACGATGTGAAAGTCTAAAATTTATCATTTTGTGGTAATTCTGTATTGTATCTATCATCTCTTTCCCCTGTATGAAGGATATAGCGGTTGGAAATATGAACATTCTTTAAATCTCATCTGTCTTGTCTCTGCAGGGAATTGTTGTTGGTATTCTGGCTATTATCCTGTCTAAAAACAAGAAGAGCAAAGGCCTGGTTAGTATCACTTTTCCTATAAACTATTATGTTTTCATTTGAATGTTCTCAAGAAGTGATAAGGCCATTAATCACCTAGAGAGGAATTTTAGTACAGTATATTCTGACAGTGCTGTCAGTCCTTTCCCCTGATGTTTTCTCTCTTGATCCCTCATACTTTGCCAGATCAGTATTTTCGAGACGCTCTCTGCTAATTTTGATCTGTCTACCTGCACTGCTTTCTCTTTGATATTTCCCTGCTTCCTCACACTTTATTCTCAGCTTCTGTCTGCGTCTTTCTAGTCAGGAGGACATTAAAAAGCGCCTTTGAGCTCCTGCGTGTTGCCTCAGGTGTCTGAATGTGGTCCTGCAGAGCTGAAATAGTTCCCTCTCTCCTCCCTCTGGTCGACCAGCACGTCTTCTCCTCTGTTTATTCACTCAGCTGTCGGGCTGGGCAGAATGAGTAAGCCCAGGCAAACCTGCCGTGATAAACCACTCCCCGTCTCCTTTGTTGGAAAGCAACCATGAACTGGGCAAGGCAGCGCTGACAAGCAGCAGTTTCACTCCCCAACCGTCTTGTTATCTTATTCAGTCATCCAGGCATCACATAGCGTGAATAATAATCTCAACGCTCCTTTTTTTTTTCATGTTCTTTGTTACATATGCTGCCTACCACAGCTCTTATCTCCCAGACAAATTGCAACAATTTTCTATTGTCCTTATCAAGTTTCGCCTTAATCACTCATCTTCACAAAGTGATTTTAAAGGTCTAGACTTTCTGTACATATGTCTCACCTTCTGCAAACTTACATAAGGATGGGATCACCAGAGTTCTGCATGGGTCCTGTTTTTCAAACCAGCCTTGCAAAGCTGACTTCAGAATGGATCCGTTACTCCCTATTACACCCATGTGAAATCTGGACCAGCCTGAAATTGTTAATTAAACCCGACTATGTCAGAACATTACATTTGAATTCTTCTGCAAAATGCTCTGTAAAAGTTTTAAGGAACGCTCCCCCTCCCCCAAAATCAAAAATGCATATTTTCCCCTTGGCGTGTAGTGCTGTTTATCCATCTAAATTGTTCTGGTCTGACTTGCTGAGTTATGGAGATATCGGCTGTAGAGATGTCTGCCTTCTCTCCGTTAAAATGGGACTAAATGGCACCAGTCCTGTGGTCCTCAAAGCGCCAAAATAATACATTTTAAAAAATCAAAGCCAGTGTCTCTTTCCAAAAATCATGACCATGTTACTCAAAATAATCCACAGACCTTGTTGTGAGCAGTTTCTTGTAGGAACTACTTTCTTTCTGCAGTAGAATATACCGGAACTACTTTCTTTCTTATAGGTTCATTATTACCAATGCCCTACCCACGAATTTATGTAAATATACTTACCAACCTGGTGCAGGACTCTGGAGTTCACTGTTTGCCACACAGATTATAATTTATTATTGCACATAGCCTGTAGCTTTAGTTTCTGACACCTCTTACTGGGAATGGGGATTAGGCTGGCCTTATTCTATATTTTTCTCATCAATAAATCCCATGAAAGGACCAAACCCAACCATGAGTTTGTTCATCTCTCAGTAACTTTTAATTCTCATTAACCCTGCCCCAAGCCAATTAGTTACTGATGGAGATGCAGATATTTAAAGATGGCTCATGAACAGCACTGGACACTAGCTTTTAACAAACTTCCCTCAAACAAGGGTAATAGTGCATTTGTTGGGGACTAATCGGCTGCAGATTTCTGAGTTTTTACAAGAGAAGGAAAATGCAACAGTGTGGCTGATTTATTCTTTTAATAGGTTTTGGACAACCGTGGAGCTTTATGGCACAGAGGAATAAGACGTATCAGCCTCTGATTACACAAACAATCATTCTTAGTAGGATCAATAGAGCTGGACTATTTTCATTATCAATGAATCTGCAGGCTATTTTATTGATTTATTGTGTCGATGAAATGTCAAAAAATAGTGGACAAGCTGCAAATTACAGCTTACAACAACAGTGCCCAAGGTGACATCCCCAAATATCTTGTTTTGTTTTGTTAAGTCCCAAACTCAATAACAATCAGTTAACAGTTAAATAGCGTGAAGACAGGCAGCAAATCTTTCAATTTGAGAAGATTGAACCCAGAAATATTTGGCATTTTGGTAACAATTTTCCAATATGGTGCCCAAAAATGTGATTGGGAACAAATGAGAAATAAAATAGAAACTACCTGATAATTAATGGACTTTTAATAGCTGTAAATAACTGTGATTTGAGGACTTTATATTAGATTATGATGAGCTACTAGAATTGGCAGCACATGTAAATGTCCTGCCAGTAAAGCCTACTGAGACTGAAATTGAGAGCATACTGGGAGATCCTGTATTAATAAATCATCAGGTAATGATAATATCTCATAAATATCTTTGAATCGGACCGCTTTCTTCATGAGTTGCTCCTGATTAACTCTGAACCAGTTGCTGGTGGTACAAACTAGTGACGACTCATTAATTACTGATGACTGATCATTAGTTACTCTTTTTTGTGCCCTGTCAAGTAAAGTGATACATCATGTTGAGTCGTTCCTGAGTAGTCCTCATTACTTCATGATGAGAGCCACTCAGCATCTGATTCACTGTTAATCAGCAGCATTTCATGAAGAAAGTGGTGTCGATTCACAGATGTTTATGAGGTCGTTACTTAATGATTTTAGAGCTACAACAATTAACCAATTATTAAGCGACACTGAAATTAAACGTCAGCCATTTTGCTAATCAATTAATTTAATTTTTGAGTCATATTTTCATAAAACTGAGTATCTTTGTTTGTGGACAAAGTAAGACATTCGAGTACGGCACTTTGGCTTTGGAAAACATGATCACTTTTTCACCTTTTTCTGACATTTTGTGGACCAAACAACAAATCGATTAATCCAAAAAATAATTGACAGATATAATCAGGTATGATATAATTTTAGGTTGCAGCCCTAAATGACATATTTATATTGTATCTCCCTGTCTGATCTCTTGTAATGAATCATAAATCTGTTTTTTAGGAATTACATGTTAATGACTCATTAATTATCATGTAGTTCAAGCGTAGTATTACATTTTTGTATACCGTATGTTTGACTATGGTCTGTGTTTTTATTTGATTACCTTTAATAAATAAAACATTTTGTACAGGGGAAAGTAAAAATTGACTTCAGGCAAGTAGATTTCTGACCCACTTGCCCAACCTTGCACTCCTGCAGCCGACCTGAGCTTCCTCGAGTCTGGGGAGGAGGAGCCAGGGGAAAACAAGTCGCTTCAACCTTAGACTGTGTATTAAAGAGGATTTCAACCTATTTAATATACCCTCTATGGCTGTGTCTACTGTATTCATTTCTGGACGTTACATGTTGTTCCATTCAGCATTCACTGGACTGTGTTGAACTGACAGTTAACTCTTCTTTTTTGGCACATTTCTTCAGGAACTAGTTTAGATTGTTGCCATGTTTTCATGTTTAACTGACTTTTTTTTTTTCATGTTTATTCTTGGCTGTACTTTCATCTATTCACTGTTGCAGATGCCCCAGTTTCCCAACTGGGAGCATTAAAGCTTCATCTCACCAGTCATCGAGTTTTTGATTTCTGATGTTTTTTTCTTGTCTCTCTGTTCCCTCCTTAGACGTGGTCACTGTTCGCGGTCAGTCTGGCTGCGGCTCTCATGGCGGGAGCGTCAGCCATCGGACTCACCGTGTCTGTGGTGAGGGCCATCATCCACGGGGGGCGGAGCCTCCTGACTCACTGCCGCTTCCCCGATGCCATTGGCTACTCCAGCGTCACCAACGAGTGTCCTTTTGACCCCACCCGCATCTATGTGAGTGTATGAGCGCGTGTGTATGTGTGCACGACGGACTCAGACGAGATCAAGGCACAAACTGTGATCTTTTCTGCAGCAGCTGGCTCTTTAAACAGCTGACCATTGTCACTACGGCATAAACACAACGACCGTGCCCCCTTTCTGTTTGTGTGTGTGTGTGTGTGTGTGGGAGCAGGAGGGAGCATGAGGCTGGGCGTCTGTCTTTCCTGTCACTCCGTCAGTCACACTCTGCAGCCGGTGGGCTGGTGGCAGAAATGCTGACCCGACCCTGTCGGCAGTCTTCAGGCTCTGTCCTGCTCCAGTGTTACAGATGGACTGTCAGACCTGCTCAGCCTCACAGCTGAAGCACCACATCAGCACGGCTCTGGCACTTCAGCTAGCGGTCTGCAATTTGTCAGTTAAGTGACCTTTGTCTTATGCTGGATTTACACTTGATGCAAAGGGTTAATGGCAGTCTCGCTGTAGGTACATACGGCGTAGGTTTTTATTATCGCTCAGTGTCAGATTTCACACATTAATAGCACAAACAGCATTAAGACAGATTTACAAGCCAGACAGCAATTGTGTTTACATTCTGTCACTCTTCCACTGTGTGATACAGAGCGGTGGTGGGAAGGTGTGACTTGTCTCATTATTGAATAGGAGACTGCTGTCATGCAGGCGGCGTGTTTACAGTACATTCTGTCATTTACTGTGATAACCAGCAGCGATCACCAGGAACTGGTTGTTGTCTAGCCAGACTCTCAGATACACCAATAAATAGGCAGAACTTTATTTGGTGTCCCCATATTTAACATTTATAAGCAGCATAAAAACCTTTACTAAAGGTTTATAATGCACTAAAATGTATTTGTTACCAACTTTAAGTCAGCCTGTGAGGACTCAGAAGTGGGGACTGCTGTATAAACAGATAATGAATGACAATATAGGAAGAAGCAGCTGAAAGAATATTCAATATGTATTCTTATGAGAAGTTATAATTAAGGATGTGCGCAATTAGTTGGCTACATGATTAAACATCACGGCCCTCACTAGGTGGCACCAGAAATACTAGTCGGTTAAACTATTTATCAATATTTTATTCATGCACTTAACTGTTGCCTCTAAGATGTTATGCAGCTGGCCGTCACTAGTTGGGGCTGCAGCCCCATCGGACTTTAACCTGCAAGGAGAGCCGGGTTAAGTGATTACAGTGTAGATATCGAAGTTATGCACATAAATGCTGTAGCTACACTGTAGCTAATGTGCACCTCCACAAAAGTGTGGCTACACTTAGGGGCTATGACAGTAACTGTGGCTGGTTAGCATGGCCTGCTTTCATTACTGGAAGGTAACAAATAACTAAAGCTTTTTACAACTTGCTTGTTGTCCTCAGCAGTCTCCAACAATGGAACTAGAAAACAACAGCAGCCCACGCTAACCAGTCATAGCTTTTGCTATCTCCTTCTCTGTCGTAGCCCCTATGTGAAGATATATTTTTGAGGAGGCGCACATTAGCTGCAGTGTAGATATGGTGACTACTTGTGTACTTACTGTAGCTGCACTTAATGCCTTAACACAGAGCTTTAATGTAACTAAATGAGGTAGCAAGCGTTACCTGTTACCTACTTCAGTATGCTAGCTATGCCATGCCTGCTAGCTAGCTATGTTTATCCCATTCTTGTGACAGACAAGAATGCCTCGATGGATTTTTTTTTTTTTTTATTTTTTTCAAATTTAGTGCGAATGTTCACTTGGACATAAGAATTAACTTGTTAGAATTTGGAGGTCAAAGATCAAGGTCACTGTGAACTTATAAAACATGTTTTGGCCAGAACTCAATAATTATATTGCTAATTATGACAAAAATCTAATAAGGCTAAAATTATGAAATTATAACATTTTATGTCTAAAAGGTCAAAGGTCAACTTCATTGTGACATCATATTGTTCACTCTCTATCAGTCCTCTGTACTTCTCTGTAAAAATAGTCTGTAAGTGAAGACAGTATGTTTCTCACTGACAGTTATTCACTGGAAACTTCCATTTGTCAAAAACAAAAAACACCTCATACATTTAATACCTTTTATTAAATTCATTTAAATCTTCACCAGATCTATTAGGAGTTTGGGCAAACGTGGATGTAAATTGCAACTTGACTGGTTTGCAGAGACATACAACCGCAGGGTGGTAATACTAGTTTTGCATGTGGTGAAAAAGTAGGTGGTCGAATTACCTGTTTTGTGCAGCAGTTCACCTCACATGAACTTAACAAAAAAATCCTCCATTTTGTCAAAGCAATGAAATAAGACATTAAAGCAATTTATACCTTTTAGTTAATTCATTGAATCTCACACAGATCATAGGAGCTGGCCCAACTAAGGATAGTATGCAACACTTTAAAGAATAAACCCTGGTGGTATTACAAGTTATGGCATTGGTTTTGGGAGGTTTGTGGTTACCTTTATATAATAACACAGTTTACTGCATGAACTTACAAACAAACCTAAAAATTTGCACAAGCAATTAAAGCAATGAGTGTGTAAAAAATTTAGATCCAATTTTTCAGCTTAATTCATGTGAACATAGTACGCATTAAGCTGGGGTGTCCTCACTTTTGGTTTTACATGCGGTGACCATATATTTAAACACCCAAACCAGGATCCTTAAGTGTACTGTACGCTCATGCACATGCACATGTAGACAATGTGCTTATGCATGCACCTTTGGCGTTTTCATTAGGATGGGGAACCAGTTGCTTAGCACACCTACTGAGCACACCTTTCAGCACCATTGATCCATTGTTGCTAGCTACTTTATGAAGGAAGGAGTAAGCCTGCTAAAGCTCTTTAGAAAAGACTGACTTTCTCTGTCAACTACCGTTAACCGTTAGCACACTGACAGGTTCTGTCAGATAGAGTCAAGCCATGACTCATGTGAGTCATAGGCTAACAACAGCTTTCACAATGATTGATTGGACACACATTCTGAAAAATCAGAATGCAGACATGTGGCCCATTGTTTGTTGTTTTACTGGGTAAACTGTATTATCTTAATTGTGGTGAAAACTGGGATAATTTGGAAGTGACTGTAGATGACTGGGACATTTTAGTGTTTAGCTTGAAACCAGAACAGTCTTTGACAAACTGTGACGTCTGTTCACTGAAGACTTGTCAGACTAGCTTAAGCTCTTGGGTAGGAAACAGCTACTTCAATATTTGGACAGCTTACAATAAAAGTAATGGTGGTAATAAAACTGTACTCACTGAGTTAATTGCTTAGATCATTGCAACCAAGACCAGATTGCCTTGAAAAGTAGTCAGTTACTGAATACATATTACATGGCATTGCTTTGTAATTAGTAACATAAGCCATTTGATTACAAAAAATGTAATCTAATCAGAATACTTTTGGATTACTTCGAAATCAAACATTGAAAGTATTGCACCTTACACTAAATAACTGGACACAGCCTCAAAAAAAATGTTCTTCCTTTTTTTTTAAACATCTCAAAACATCCCAATGCAAGTATAATGCATTTTTCTTACAGGGTTCTCTTTTTTTGTGGAGTGGTTGTCTAAGAAAATTAAAATTGGCCAATTGCATGTGTTGGTTCGTGGGGCTTGTATAGTGGCTCCAGCACGTCACAGAGCCATTTTTCAGGTCCACCCAAAAAATCCTGAACACGGTAACTGTGAAAAACAGTTTAATGGTCTAACTCAAAAAACTCCCTTTTCTTTTACAGGGATTTTAAGATGGACGATGAAACTCACATCCAAACTGTTCCATTTTTCTTATTTTATGTGGGCTCACTTTTGGTTTACCTCCAAATAAAGTTTAAAGTGATGGTCAATACTCAGGCCGAAGGTGTAATAAATCAGAGTCATCCTTTAATCAGAAAAGTTCCAACTCCGAATCAGTCCAGTGGTGAATAACTTTGTTGTGCTCCCCTGAGACTGCAGACCATGCTGTTCACTCAGAGTTGCCTATTAGCTAGGGACCTCCAATATGGCTGCCGGAGGGTGCATTACATCACCTGAAAGAGTGTTTTGGAGTTGTGGTTCCATAGTTGCTTAGGGGCATGAAAGATGGTTATGCAAGGTTTATTTTTTCATGTTTCCTGCATATTTCATCATGAATTCCAAAGAAAACTCCAAACTTGGAAACGTAAACGTTGATTCTCTTTGTAGTCTGCTGCCTTACAAAAGGCAGCTCTGTTTCTGAATTCCTCCCTCCCCGTACACTTTTACTTTGATACTTTTTGCTTCGCATATTTTATTCACAATGCCGACTCTCCTGTGAAAACTGAAATTCCCCGACCACGCACGCTCCACAGCCATCTGAGAAAAAATAAATGCTTTGTATCACATCATTACCCACACCGCAGCCCCGATCATGTGAAGCTCCTGCCTCAAATTGTGTTGTTTATAGTCCAGCTGGTGGTTGCCACTAACTCCACTCCTCCATCTTTCCCCAGAGTACCACTCTCATCCTTTGGGTGCCTCTGATCGTGACTTGTGTCATCCAGATGGTGTTTTCAGCGCGGTGCTCTGCGGTATGCGTTTCATTCCTTGGGCTGCTGTGCTGCCCCAACAAGAAGAGAAGCAGAGACCTTGGAAGAGCGGTGAGATTTCCACCAGTTATTAGAGTTTTGTATTTGTTTTTATTTTTATTTCACTTTTAATTTTTGTTTAGTGTCAGTTAGTTTCCAGAGCTTGTTTCAGTTCAGTTTTTATCAGGGATGTTTTAACAAAAAGAAAATCACATCATGCATTACAGTACAATTACTCACTTTAAAAGGAAAAGGCTGTTCATAGACCTGGTGGTAAAAAAAAAAAAAAAAAAACAGAACAGTGCACCAGTTTCAGTTTGTAGTTCAGTTTTTGCTAACTGTAACCTTGATTTTGAGTCAGACTTACTTTAAAAATGGGATCCTTTTGATGGTGCAAAAGACAGTTTTTAGTATGGCAATATTTTTAGACTGGATTTAAAAAAATGTCATAAAATAATTTCTTTGTGTTTGTGTAGATCAATGTAGTGAGGCCGATGAAGGAGGCCACTCCCGCTCACTATACTGAACCTCCGAGACGCTACAATGAACCTCCAGCACGCTATACTGATTCTCCAGGAAGGTATGACGAACCTCTAACTCGCTATACTGACCCTCCAAGAAGCAACCGAGAACCTCCCAGACGGAATACTGAACCTCCAAGACAGCAGCGCCGACCTCCTCCCCCTCCTCACCATCCTCCCCCTCAGTACCGGAGTCTTCCTCCCTCGGAGAGACAGCCTCTTCGCCAGCCGTACAGGGAAAGGTCAGACAGGCAAAGGCAAGAAACGAGCGTTGGCAGTCAGCAAAGGGCACCGGAACAACGCCAACTGCTGGAGAGGGGTACGCTGGAAAGGTCCAGCTTCTGGATTTAGCCACATTTGACATATCTGAGCTTCTTGAAGACGAGCGTGTACACAGTAGTTCTAGCTACAAAACTTGGATTCAAATATCATACACACAACCCTGTTTTCCTGCCAGTACTTTAAAACTGTGAACTCAGAGGTGATGTTTTATTTAGCAGTGCAGTGGACCTGAACTAAAAGCCCAACAGTGTGCAGTGTATCTGTTCTTTTTTTTACATCTGATTGTCATATTATTCATATAAGGAGAGACAGATGAGGCAAATCTTCCAAAGTGAGGACATCCTTGCTTGTAAGGATTTAGTTAATTCAGTGTTAAAAGAACGACTCGACCTTTTGAGAAATGCACTTTCTTGCTGAGAATGAGATAAAAAGATTGATATCACTTTCATGTCTGAGTGTTAAGCACAGCGCTGGAATTATGACATGGTTAGCGTAATTTAGACTTGAAGCAGGGGGAAAACACTGGCTTGCTCTCTCCAAAGTAAAAAAACAAAAAAAACACACACACACCTAAAACCATTCTTAAGTAGTTACAACTTCTACTAAAGTTCCATTTTATTGGGGATTGTGTGCTAACTTTTTCTTTTACACTTCAGTTTTTGTACAGAGTTGCCAAAAATACACCTCCAGCACCTCTGAAGCTCACTACTAGACCTTGGTCACGGCAGCCATGTTTTTATGAAATAATGTGGACAGGTCTTACCAAAAGATGCTAATTAAGGTCCCGTTCTAGTTTGTGTATCAGAGCCTTTCCAATGAACCAGCATGCTCAGTAGCAGCACCCTGAATGGAACGGAACCTTAATTAGTATAATTGTGTTTACCCTACTATTTCATGTCAAAATGGCTGCTGAGAAAAAGACCTACTCGCTTGGTTAGCTAATTAAGAGACAGCTTGGCTAGACATGGTTAGCTTAATTAGCTCTCTCCAAAAAACACAACAAACAATGACTCTAAAAGCGCTCTAATTAAGCTGTTATCTTTTGTTTATTTAATGTGTACAGAAAGTGAAGTAATAAAACGCCACATTGTGGTTTTACTGGGGATTTTGTGCTTGTCATTTTCTTGGCTGGGAGCAGTAATAATTTTGGAAGTCATTTTTGTACACAATTACTAAAATATGCCTACCAGCACCTCTGATGCTCACTAATAGCACTTTTTGTCATGGCGTGCATATTGATTTGAAGTTTAGTCTAGCAGGGCCTTTCCAGTGAGACTACATGCACAATTAGCTAGCTTATTTGTTATTTAGCTAATTAAGGGGCAGTTTGATTAGACATGTTTAGCTTAATTTAGCATTAGACTAGAAAATACCCCAAAAGAACAAGACAACAACTAAACTAAAGCTGCTGTTAAAATGGTTTATTAACTTGTTCCCCATTTGATTAATTTGCTCACAAGCAGAAATGTTCAAGCATGAAATTATTGTTTAACAGGCTCGCATGTCACCAACAAAAGGTTACGACACGTAACGTCCTGTAGCATCACAACCAATATGTCATTTTGCTGATATGTGTACAATTTTTAAGTAGGCCAAGCTAGCTGTTTTCCTCTGCTTTCAGTTTTTATGCTAAGCTAAGCTAACCATCACCTGGCTCTGGCTTCATATTTAGCACACAGATATGAGAGTGGTAACAATCTTCTCGTCTGTCTCTCAGTAAGAAATGAAGTGTATTTCATAAAATGTCAAACTCTTCTTTTATTGTTTGAGTTTACACATAAATGGAGGCAGGTATGATAGAGAAGTAGGCTGAATGTCCTCATTAGTGAAGCAATACTGTGTATGGAGTGTGTGTGTGTGTGTGGTGTGTGTGTTTGGAGTGATTCTGCCTCTTTTTACATTTTTTCTGCAGTTAGGTCAAGGAACTAGTTTCACCAGAAACTGTTACTGCAAGTTTTTGTATTTATTGCATAAGTAAATAAAGTTTTTATTCATAATTATGCAGATGTTTTGTTTGTTTTGTATGTGAACTCTGTAACTGAAAACATTTCACTGTAATATGTGGTAATGCCAACAGCTAGTGACCTGACAGGTATGACTGGTTACACTCAGACACACATGTAGACATCCTGACAAGTTAGCACAAATACATTCACACATTCAGGTTGTGTTAACAAGAACTTAAAACAGGTCACAGCACTTGAATGTAGCCTATGACAGTAATGTTCAGTTGTGGGTGAAATGCTCCGCCCCTTCACACATTTTTAAAATCCCCAGAAATGAAGAAACAGTCCACACATGCAGCTTTGAAACACATAGGTATATTTTCGCTTTCAGGTCCAACGGAACAAACATGACATCCTCACTTGAGGTTTTCATGCAACAGAAAAAATAGGAAGGAAAGAAAGGGACTTTAGGAAGGAAGAAGGAAGAAAGAAAGACGGGTTTGTATTCATCCAACACAAGGTACCAGTTCATCAGAGGCAGTGAGAATAGAAAAGGGTTAAACTGTAGTAGATCACGGGGTAGCAACTGTTGTATCCTTATCCTACCAGCAGAAGGCAGTGACACTATAGGATCCCCTATAAGCTCCTGTGCAAATGTTTGGTACAAGTTAACCTCAGCTCAGTCCTAATGTCATGTGGAGGCAGCTGCACCAGCACAGCTCTCAGGCTCTCATTGATAGTTCACTTTACCACCGCTGTATTTAATAATACATTGTTGGGCAACGTGCACACTGGGCAGATATTGGCCATTTTTAAAAAACAGACATTTAGTATGGTAGAGGTTCTTCTCAGACTAGCTTAAGAAAAACTTTTTTTTTTTTTTTTATCTTGGGCAGAAATCATCCATGTGTGATGGTAGAGTGCAAGAATTTTACTCGTCTTTTTCTGCAGAGCAAGTGAAGCCTGTCTTAACCTGCTTTATGGAGCTGCTAACTGAAGCATTTCAGTGAGCCATTCCTAACATCATAAGAATAAAAACTGTGGAATGAACAGTCAGTCCTTGGGGTTAGGGTAAGGGCATGGACATCGTCAAATTTAAATATCAGCTTTGCTTCTTGGTTGAAGAATTATTCAGACCATTTATGCTTCTTAGCACATCTACTATGAAAAGACTCCCAAGTAAAAGTCCTGCCTTCAAACCTTTTAATTTTAAATTAAACCTTTCAAATTTACATGCATTGCATGCATTGACTGTAACTGCCAAGTATTAATTTCTGTATTTACTCTCATTTGGCAGTTATGGTCCTCCATTACTTTTGGGTGTAAAATCTTATCTGAAAAGTACCTTGATCCTTCAAGGTACTTTACTTGAGTATATGAAAAATACTCGAGTAAAGTACCTCAGTATTGTTCTAAGTACATTCCACCACTTCTAAACACAAAAAACAGTTAAACATTATGCTTAACAATATAAGTAGCAAAGAAACACCAGTATAACAGTATTATATAATAACAATTATCCTTCGATTCTTTTGGATGGTTTTTCTGTCAATAGACTTTTCCAGTCTGTCCAACACAGGCCAACTTCTTTACAAACAGATATTTGTGTTGTGTTTAATTTCTAAAACAGAAGATGGCAATAGTGATCTGACAATGGGGGCCTTGAATTTTTAACACACGAGAGTAGTGCTGGTATCGCTGCAAGCAGTGGTTCTGTTTACATGTGCACAGCCTTTCAGATGGAGGCTTTTATTCTGAAGCATGTTTTATTCAGCCAAGGCTGTGTTTTCAAACTCTAATATTCATACAGTTTCAAGTCTTCTAATTTCATTTAAATTGGTTATTTCAGTGTTTTATTTCTTTAGTGCACCAAATATTAATTAATAATGTTATTATAGGTATCCCAAATGTTAATTTAGTGCGGATGTAAACACAGCCACTGATCTCTTACTTGCTCCTGTCTCCTGAAACGTGTCCCTTCATCTAACTGCTCTGTAAGCAGACTAATCCAGGAGGTTATAAAAGCATTCAGCTAGAGAGTGATGAACGAGCCCTTAGTGAGTTCTCTGTCTGTCAGAGGAAAAGAGGAGAGAGGAGGGGGAAGAGGGTTTTTGTCCCAAAGCAAGACAAATATTTTCATCATTTCTGCCTGGTACAGTGCTGAGGAGGCTGCAGAGCTACAAAAAGATACTGCTGTGCGTTAACGGTTATTGTGGATTCTGTCGTCGTCGTCTGGTTCGTAGGATCATGCAGTATAGTGACAGGTTACGACTATCTTAAGTTTACTGCTCGTTGTTTAAAGAACTTTAAAATACTTACAAATTAAGAAACAACACAACATGGTAATACTGTAAAAGTTAGCCTCAAGCATACAGTGCATATTCACATGCACACACGCATTCAGACCAAATGCACAGCCATACTTTATAAACACATGGCGGCTCAAACGATATGTGCTACTGGTGTCGTTGATCAAAATGCAGTATGGGATCCCTTATTTCACTGGACTTTCACAATCTTCCACTTTGACAAATTCCACAAATCCCAAAGAGATCAATCTTACACTCTTAGAAATAAGAGTTCCGAAAGGGTTCTTCTGGAAAGTCTGAGGTTCTACCAGAAACATTTGCTTGTGAATAACCCTTTTTTGAAGAAAGAGTCCATCAAGGGTTCTTTTAAAGACTAATAGGCCTTTTCCTCCAACATGGAACCTGCCCGTTTCTGTTCAAGCACCTAACTTTGAACCATTCTGAGCATTTACACCAGAAAAATAAATTGGTATGGAACCCAAAAAGTTGGATCCCAGCTGGAACCAAAAAATAGCAGATTTTTCTTGGGAACCAAAGTGAGAGTTTCATATTCTACTGGTCATAGATGCCCTCTGTTGATGGCCTCCTTGATTACAATGGTGCTAATCAAAACTAGTGGAAATGTGGGCTAGTTCACTACATAGTACCAAGGTTCCACGAATCATGACAGACCTGGTAAGAACAGGAGCTAAAAAAATCCTTGAAGAACTCTTTCATCAAGGGTTTGTGAAGGGTTCTTTTATAACATAAATGGGTTCTTGGTAGAATCCACTGGGTGGGTTCCAGATAAATCCTGTGGAATATAAAAGGGTTCTTGGTACAAACCCCCAGGCAGGTTCTACACAAAACCATTGGAGGATAAAAAGGTTCTCAGTAGAGCCCCCTGGGTGGGTTCTTGTTAGCACCCTTGCAAGGTGGAAAGGTTCTGGATAGAACCCTCGGGTAGGCCTTTACCACCAACATGGAACCGGCCCAGTTCCGGTTCTAGCACCTAATTTTGAAGCATTCTGAGCATTTAAAACAAAAATAAATTGGTTCAGAACCAGAAAAGTTGTTTCTCACCTAGAACCGGAAAAAAATTTCAAAGGGGGCATGTCATATTCTTCAGGTTGTTGTGCAACACCCCCCCCAAAGATAGTACCGATAGAACCACCCCAGTTCCAGTTCATGTACCTAATTTTGAATCATTCTGAGCATTTACACCAAAAAAAAAAAAAAAAAAAAAAAACTGGGAAAAAAAAAACCAGAAAAAAAAACCAACTGGTTTGGAACCCAAAAAGTTGGTTCCCAGCTAGAAAAAACAGCAGGTTTTCCTTAGGAACCAAAGTGGGCAAGTCATATTCTACAGGTTGTTGTGCAGCGCCCTCTGTTGATTACATCATTGATTACAATCAAATGAGGGCAAGTTCACTAGGTAGTACCAAGGTTCCAAAGATCTTGAACAGAACCGGTTCAAGAACCATATCTTATTTGGTGGAAAAGTGCCAAGGTAAGCCTTTTCCACCAAAATCCAAGCACCCAATTTTAAAACCTTTCTTAGTATTTCCAACAAAAAAAACTGATTCAGAACCTGAAAATTTGGTTCCCAGCTATAAGCAAAAAAATAGCAGGTTTTCCTTGGGAACCAAAGAGGGTGGGTAATACTACACTAAATAGTACCATTGTACCAAGAATCTTGAACAGAACTAGTTCAAGAACCACAGGTATTTTGGTGGGAAAAGGCCTCCTAGGATTCTGGGTACAATCATTACACCATACATGGGTTCTCTGTAGAACTTCTGATTGGGGGTTCTTTCACAGATGGTTCTACTTAAACCTTTTATGTTGTGTCTGCAAGGGTTCCAAGTAGAACCCTCAGAAACAATTCTACCAGGAACCAAAAGCTGAAGAACCCTTTGCAGTTCTACTTAGCACCTTTATTACTAAGAGTGTAACTCACATTTTCTCTCTCCCTCTGTCACTGTAAACTGGAATATGGTCATCTTTAACAACATATCAAAGTAAAAGCACAATAATAAGAATAAAAATGAATAAATAAATAAAACAACATGAAGAAGGAAAAACAATATGTACAAATGAAAACAAAAACACATTTAAAATTTAAAAATCAACAAAAATGCCAGTAGATATCAATAAAAACCTAATGGGATCTTAGGCCTTCTTTTTCTCAGCGAAAGATCATATAGCAGTAAAATCCCAATAACGCCCCTATCCCCACCCCCACCCACCTCCACCCCGACCGCTCGTTCAGATCAGACCAGGAAGCTACGCTACATAATACTGCCTTTCAATGCCAGAGAGTGTGCACCATACATGAAGACAAATGTACTTCATCTTATGATATACATAGACGTACAGTATATACATGATATACATGTGTGTTTGAGGACAAACTGAGCCATCCCCACCCTGCAAAAAAAACATCCACACTTGGTCACCAGCTCCCTGGAAACCCAAATCCAGAGAGAGAGAGAGATTAGCAGACGCCACTGATCATTAAATGTATGCATGTCCCTCCGTTTTCCCCCGAATATAAAAATGAAAGTAAAATGATAGAGATGACTTTTCTTAGCCTCCTTAAAATCCCTCCTCCATCTTTGCACACAACAACAACCCCACCCCCCACCCCCAAAAAAAAGATGATATGAGAGACGAGAACCATCATGCATTGATTTGAGTGACTGTTTCAATAGCAACAGAGAGGGTGAGGAAGAAAGGGTCGTAGCAGGACGGAGGGGAGTTCAGAACTGGGAGGCCGAGCTGGGGTCGCACTGGAGTAGCCGCACGATGGAGGGGTCGCTTTTGGCACCTTTGATAAACTCCTCCAGGGACAGTTTGCCTGCAGGGTAGACGAGGAATGAGAAAACAAGAAAAAAATACTTTATTTTGAAGCAATATGACCCTTAATGCATGCTGACTACAAAAATGCCTGTTAGAATTAAGTCGATATGATGTCAAATGGAGACGAAAACTTAAACAGGCCTAATTTATTTTAGAAACTTTTCTACTATCCATAGCTTATGTGCCCCAGCTATATTTAGAATACTGTCTCTGCTTTAGCTTGACATCAGACATTCTTTTCTGACAGGAAACCACCGTTATAAGCCAAATATCGCTCTCTCCAAAGCCACCACACCCGTTTTGCAAAAACAGTCATTTTACCTTACAGAACATGGGACTTGCTGGTCTACTGTTATCTTAATTTTTTTAGTTTGTTTGTGTTATTGTGTGACTTTGGCGTTATAAAAGGTTAATTCGAATTCAAAGAAGTCACACAATGCTGGAAACATACTAACAGATTGAGGCAGTAGCAGACCGGTGACTCCAGTGTACTGTTTTTGCCAAAGGAGTGTGGTGGCTTTCAACCCCACCTCAAAAAATCCAAACTATCCCTTTAATTTTGGGTCACATAAGCTGAACTTTGCTGATTCATATAAAATTCTAGGCTTCTTTACTGATGAACACATGAATTTCATATCTTAATGTATAACATACACAGCTTTGAGAGGAATCACTGGTAAAAGTAAGAATCTTTCAAATGTACTCAAAACTCTCTCAAGCTCATGTGTGTCCTGTGCTCAACTATTCAGCCAGAGTTTGGGACCTTAGAATAGTCTCACTGTGTGACCAAAAAAAAACAACAACAATTTTTTGATCCATTTTTCAAGTCTGATCTAAATTGTTTTCTCTGTTGTGTTTATGACTCAGAACAGGCAAAAAAAAAGTTTGGGTTTTTTTTTTTGTCAGTATTGATGTGTTGTTGTTGTAATATTTATTTCGGCCACAGGAGGCTGAATTGCGCCATGATCCCAAAGCATTTGTGTTTTCTTTCATGTGCGTTGTGATTTATTCATGCAGTCCAAACACAATATGTGTTAGTAAGTTATAGAGCTGACACAATAAGCCGATTAATCAATGAGTCGACTGAAAGAAAATTAGTTGCCAACTATTTTGATAATTGATTAATCGTTTCAGTCATTTTTCAAGCAAAAATGTCAAACACTTCTGGTTGCAGTCTCTAAAATGTGAGGAATTTGATGCTGTTCTTTGTCACTTATGACAGTAAATGAAGAGTCTTTGGGTTTTGGACTGATGATTGGACAAAAAGAGCAATGTGAAGTCTTCGCTGTGGGCTCTGAGAAAATGAATTGAGCATTTTTCACAATTTTATGATACCTTATAGACTAAACAATTATTATAATCATGAATAAATTGTAAAATCAATCAATTAAGAAAATAATCATCAGTTGTAGCCCTAGAAAGTTATGCAACATGACTGTTTCCATCTCAAGCCAAAACAAAGACATGACAGTAATATTACATAACTTCCTAAGCATTTGATAAAAAAATAATATATATATGTAATAAGTAATTGATTCAAATTTTGAAGACAACAAACCTGCCACTAGAATACATGAGGCAGGAAGATGAAGCTCAGTTGTGGAATTGTTACTTTATATGAAGCAAAGCAGGCTGACAAGATAAATTTATTTGGCAGAAACAACTTATTAGATCTTTGGATCCCCGGATCTTTCAAAAGATGTGCAGTTGTTCTGTAAGTATGTGTTCAGCAAAGTATTTTTCAATCATGAAAAGAACAACAATAATCTGCAAAGAGAATTAAACTTTATATCATTTATCTAAGAGCTGGAAATCTTTATGTCAGTTGAGATTTGGTATTTTACTACTTAACATTGAAGCTGGAAAGCTTGTTAAAGAAAATGAGTTCCATTTTCAGTTTTCTATTGTCTCTTTTACTGGAAACTATCCAATATTTTGTTTGGTAAGACAAAAAAAAGAAAAAAAAGAAATTGATGTTTTTTTTTTAATATAGATGATGCACACTGACTGAGTTGGCTTTTTACTTATGAAACATTTAAATGAACCAATTAACCAGAGAAAATGCCTTTTTCAGGATTAAGGCTCATAGCATTTGTTTCATTTCTTCTGGCGTTCAGTGTTTAAGTTTTTTGAATTATTGCATAGTATGTAGAAGCATATATATAATGTTGCTTACTTATGTTTTTTTTTTTTTAACTAATTGTATCTGTGCCATATTTTTTACGTTTGGTAACATCTTTTAATCCCATAAGCAATAGGCCAAATGTTTAGCATGAAATACAAGAAAATCTAACATGCAGTCCTAAAGTCTCATAAATCTCTTGTTTTCAGTAAAATGAGCACATTTCACAGATTATCTTCAATAAACTGTCACATTCATCCATCATTCCTCACTCGCTCTCGCTCTCTACAGCATATTCATCTCTCCATGTTGCCATTTTCTCCTCTCACCATCATTATTGAGGTCCATTTGTCTGAAGATCTTATCTGTCCTCTTCTCCGGCGTGGATTCATCCTCTGGCATCTTCATCACAGATGACACCATCTTGTAGATGGCCTGAGAGACAGGAGTGAGAGACAGAAGGAGAGAGAGAGAGAGAGAGAGAGAGAGAGAGAGAGGAGAGAGAGAGAGAGAAGAGAGAGAGAGAGACAGGGTAGGTGGGGTGGGGGCGGAAGATCAGAGAGTGAATTCGAGCCAGCAGGGACCCATTAAGGAGCCTCAGCAGGAGAGAACTAAAACACGACTGAACTGAAAAATAAAGTCGCTGTGGCTTTCAAGATGCTGATAAACATGCTTTCTTAAGTCCACATGATTCACTGACATTTGTCTCTCCTGATGCTGAGAGTTGCTCTCTTCCACAAATACCCACACAGAGTCTGTATGCCTGTAGAACCACCATCAGTCTGGTTTCAGGGCAAAACACAGCACTGAGATTGCCCTGACTAAAGTCACCAATGACCCTCTTGTAGCTGCTGATTCTGGTTACCTCAACATACTTGTTAGATCTCACTGTTCCTTTTGATACGCTCTGTCATAATCTTCAGCTGAACTGGTTAGAAACTGATGTCACTGCCACTCCATAATCTTTGTCCTACCTTGTCCCTATGCAGCTAGACAACAGTTTGTCTCCATTAGCAGTTTCAGATCTCCGGCATCCCCTCTTTCCCATGGTATCCCTCAAGGCTCAGTTCTTGAACCACAACTATTCATCATTTACATTCCCTCCTTTGTCCATATCATTCGTCAGCACAATGTCAGCAGGGACCCATTAAGGAGCCTCAGCAGGAAGAACTAAAACATGAGTGAACTGAAAAATAAAGTCGCTGTGGTTTTCAAAATTCGCTGCTATGCTGATGACACTCAACTCTATTAATGCACCAAGCCCTCTGACTTTCCCACCACCTAATCTAATTGACTGCTTAACTGATATCAGCGCCTGGATAAAAAACAACTATCTTAAGCTTAATCAGTATAAATCTGAGGCTAACCTCATCAAAGTCTCCCATCTAAATCTGTTCATCCCTGGTGTCATTACATCTCCTGTTGCTGAGGTTAGAAATCTTGGTGCAACTCTTCTGCCACTTCACCCTCTGTTTTGTAGGGCTGCCCCCAATTAGAGATTTCCTGGTCAACTAGTAGTTGTCAGTTCAGGCCATTAGTTGACAAGCTGTCACATGTTTGTGATATTTATTTAATTATTTAAAGACTGAACATTTTGTTAACCTTGTTGCTTAAATACAGGAATAAATAACTTCCAACTTCACAAAAACAAATACTCGCAGACTTATCAGACACGATGAATGATGCACACTACTATGCTTACAAATTAACTCGCTCCTCAACCACTTCATGTCTCCTGTCCTCGTCTGTATGCACTGTGTTTTCATCATCTCCAGAGTCCAGAGTCCTGGTACTGTAACCTTATTCCCAAGTGTCAAACTGGTCTCCATCAGTCTTGGAGGCTATATTGGAGTTTAATAGGGGCGCAAACTGGTTAACAGTTTAGTAGAGTATTAGGGCAGCCCTACTGATTTTACACGCACATCAAACACATCACCCAAACACACTTCTTACCCCATAAGAACATCCCCAGACTACGCCCCTCTCCTTCCCACTCCATTGCAAAGACTCTGATTCATGTCTTCACTACATACCACCTTGATTACAATAATGCCCTTCTCCTCAGAGTACCACCTTGGACCTTAAATAGACTACAATATGTCCATGTTTCAGCTGCAAGAGTTCTCTGCCACAAACAGTCCCAGGAACACATCGCCCCTACCCTTCAACAACTGTAAGGCTCTAAGTTGCATAGGGTTAGCCTGATGAATGATGCCATCATCCATTGGACAGTCATCAACCACTGAGCCCTTAACAATCACAATATTGTGATTTAAAAGCCTGCTGTATTTGAGGTAGTGTGTCCCTACAGTGTTGTCTTCAAGTTCACTTTTTAACATGTGGAAAAGAAAATAATTGCATTATTATTGCATTATGTCTCCATATCATATTTATTACAATTTGTTGCGCTAAGATGAAGACCCTTTTAAAACCAACAACAATATCATCATCCATTGCGATGTGTCTCTGTAAACTTCATCACATGCTAATTTGGTAAGCATTGCCCAACCCTAATAATGCATCTCATTTTAAAGTACTTTTTCTTGTTTATAAATCTCTCCATGACTTTGCGCCACCCTACCTGTTCAATTAAGTCCATGCCTGTACACCTACTGGTTCCCTACAGGGCAGTTTGGCTGGCCCTAACCTCTGGATCTGAACCTCAGGCAATACAAGAGTGCACTTCTGTTGCTTCTTTTAAATTGCAACAAAAACTCACCTTTTCCTGGTGCTTCTTAATGTGTTTCTTGTGAATGTGCTCTGTACTTCATAACTGTTGAATCATTTTTCTTGCTATCTTTATGATGTATTGACGGCCTTATCTGTGGTAAAGTGTCCTTGGGTGTCCTGAAAGGTGCTTATAAATAAAATGTATTATTATGACTATTATTATTATACCACAGTAACACAGATCACATGTGTCAGCAGGGTGGGGGTGGGGGACGGTTACGAGCAGAGCTTACTGTATTGATCTGATACAGCTTTATCTGTTGACTGATAGGAGCACCACCCATCCCCTGATAGCATTAAATTAACCTCTGCAAGTGAGCACAGAGACGATCAGAGTATCAGCTGGCCTACACGGATCTACAATCAGCTTACGTTGCCCATTATACCTTCTCCACTGGGAGCGCAGGGTGTAAAATGGACTGTAGATCAGTGTCACGGCGGCACACTGGAAGGGAAGGTATCTTGCAGGAAATAAGCCCTCTGTGCTTTTGGGTAAGACATATCAGCTCTAAACTTTTATCTCTTGGACTATAAAATGAGAGTTCATATATATTTCTCCAAAAAAGGTTGAATAGCTGGCTATATATTAGGAAATGGAGATTTTTATACTAAAAGGACAGTAAAGCATTTGACTTTGATGATTTGTCTCATTTCTTATGTGACACGAAGAAACTGACTTGTTTCAAAATACTTCATTCAAAACAGACATTGTTTTTAATGCGGTCCCTTAGGGCTTCAACAATTAATTGATTATTAATTGATTATTAAATGAATCACCAACTATTTTGATAATTGATTAATTGGTTTGAGTCATTTTCTAAGAAAAAAGTCAAAATTCTCTGATTTCAGCTTCTTCAATGTTAATATTTTTTGGTTTCCTTTCTCCTCTATCAGAGACATCACCTGAGGCCTCGGGAAACACTGAATTTTCACAATTTTCTGACATTTTAAAACAAAAAACTATTAATCAATTAATTGAGAAAATAATCAACTGATTAACCAACTACGAAAATAATGATTAGTTGCAGCCCTACTCTCCCTTAAAATGGGCCAAAAAACACAACACATTAACATAATCTATAATCCATTATTTAATATATTATTTAAAGGAATAGTTAGGGGGAAACTATGGAGGACCTCAGGTGTCAGGTAAATGGTTATAAATCATTCTATTAACTGATCCATCAAAATACAGTAGATTAACACCTAAGTAAATAAATACAAAATCCAAGTATTGAATTCACACATTTTGAATTACTGTTTATTTAGCTAACTACACCACTGAACACAGTATATACACTATGTGAGTGTTTAAACGATACATCTCTGGAAGCCGTGTGTATATATCAGGCACTCATTCTAAGGTAATTATACATACTTATGGATACCAGTGGGCGATTTGAGGGGGGTAACAGAGAGAGTGCGGGGGTAGAGGGGTTGTTTAGTTGAATATGTTAGCCTAGTTTGCCTGACTCATTGATCCTTTATCTGACCGAGTTTTGTGTAAGTTAGAATCTGTGGCCCCGACCGTGGCCCTGAAATAACAGCAGCATATCTGTGCTGTATATTGATAAATCCATGGTGCTGTCCATGGTGCTGAAGTGGCCCACCCATCTGTCATCATTATCTTCAATCTATAACATTCTCTGAACTATATACTATAAACACCCATTCTATACTATATTGTAGCCTATATACTGTATAACATACCCAGATCATGACTGTCACCTTCATGATCAAAGTGACAAGAAGTGTAGTGTGTAAAGTGGGAGGGCGAGAGGATCACAGCGACACACTGCTGCTGGTGATTCCTATAATATTCCTACTCTCTTGATACTCAGTAGCATCTGTGCTGCTGAAAATACACCCCCGGACCAAACAGCTCTGTCACAAAATATTTAGTGGAGACATAACAACAGGTAAGTTTTACTGTAGATCTTTGGTGTAAGCTTGAAGTGAAGCAGGTAATGTGACTGACTGAGGATGGTGTAAATTCAACTGCTGTGTCTCCTCATATTATATATATTGATCCTATTTTTATATTTCCCCTGTTTATAGTGTTCCTATTTTTTATTTTTATATTTCTTTGTTTAAATTGTTCTTTTTTTTTTAGATTTCTGTTGCTTATATTTTTATATTTTATTTTTTAATGTTATTGATGCTTCTTTATATTTTTTCACCACTTTGCTGCTGGAACACCATAAATTTCCCGTTGTGGGACTAATAAAATTATATTTTATCTTATCTTACACTGACCACAACCTGCTCTCTGACAGATGAATATTACATTCTCGTTGTGGCATATTTTCCCAATAAATCCATGTAAATCTTTCCACACACTGGACCTTTAAATGCTGGGCAAATGCCATTTGCTGAGGCAGCCTGTTAGATGAAATCGAAAGAAATGTCATTTCATACATTATATTATTTCATGAAATATTTCCTTATATCTTTCTCAGTCACTTTTAGGAACCATCCAGATTAAGTCACAAATTTCTTTTAATTTATAGCAGGAAAAAAGTCGTTGAACTTCTTGTTGATAAGGTTGTGTAGGGTGAAGATTTAGTCCAGATATTGTCCAGCACGGTACTGTAAAACAAATCTGACTTCCTCTGTCTCGACAATCTGTCTCTCACTGTCTCTCTCTCCCTCGGTGTACAATGACACAATGAGCTCCTCCTCCCTCATCCAACGGTGCGTAACCTCAATGAGTTTGAGGATAATCCCAGTATTCTGCACACTCAGGGATAAACCCTGGGTAAATTTAACTCGCTAATCCATGAGAACCCAGGGGCGAAACACACACACACACACACAAAGGACGTACAGCACATTCCTTATATCTCGACATATGAGTTTCTCTATTTCTTGTCTTCAACAGTGCCAGGATTACATGCAGCAGTCATGTGGTACTCTTTTTAACGTCATCATGCAAACTGTTGCCTGAGCCAATACTGCAGTCAGCACATTAAGCGTGCCAACTATCAGTTCTTAAGCCTCCTCGCACATGTCTTAACTTACATAATTAAAGTGAGCATTCATCAGAAGCACTCTTTCTGACTATTCCTGTCAATGCAAAAGTCTATATGATTGTTTGGTCCAAATAAAATGTACAGCAGTGGGCTTCTGGGAAATGTGAAGGTGCAGCTGCAAGAAGAAAAACAACATACTCAGCCAAATTTGTTATAAAGCATATTATGTTATCAACCCCACCATATGTGTTTATTAAAAGCAAAGTTGAGTTTGGTGGCTCAGAGATTTATGACATTATTTTGGGGTCTTCTGTCACAACACATATGTCATGTACAAAATCCCCATGTGACTCGGCCTATTTGGGATCATTTTCTCTGTGATTTCAGCCTTATTTATTGAGCTGAAAGAAAATCCAATCTGACTTTCAGGGGGATCTTCACAGGTTTTACACGTAAAGGTCAGTTTATGTGCAATGAGGAGTATGACTCATGAGAAAACATTTGTAATTCCATCTGTGGCTCTGGAAGAGTCCACTAAAGTCTGAGAAAATAACTCTGATGATGTCATCAAGATTGTCTCGGCCAGGGCTCGGAAACTAAATATTTATAACAGCAAGTCTGTGCTACAAGCTCGGGGCATGGAGTTCGAAAGACAGAGACATTTACCAAACAGGATGAGTTCAACAAAAACATGTAATTGTTGGTGCTTGACATACTGGGACTAAAAGTCAGGCTATTGCAGCCCCTGCTGCTTTGATTTTGACAATTTTTCAGCCATGTTAGTGGTGTGGTCCTCTGACTTTTTACCATTAGGTCAATAGACATAAAAGAGGGATATGTAAGTGTTCAAAAGTACTGCGGTCCAAATGGAAAGTTGTTTCCTCCTGCTCCTATTCCTCAGACTCAAAGTTTAGGAAAGTTGCCTGAAGGCTGCGGGGACACTGAACCTACATGAGCACAACACAGCACATTATACTTGGACAATGACAAGCGACGACAAGTCCTAAACTGGAAGGTGATCAGCTGTTTATAATTGCTAATTGTGACTTCCTGCCTTACTTCCTGCCAAACTCCATTAACATATTGCCCAATTTAGCTGTTATAAACATTCATTCCTTCTGTAAGATTCTGAATGACTCTCACTACTAATAAACAGACACTAACTCACCTAGAGAACATTCGGCCGCTCCACAATCATTTGAACATTAAATTAAGGAGAGCATGCTGGCTGTAGCTTTGTTTTCAGAGGGGCAAGTATTTCAACTTATTTTGTCTCCTCAATCTCTGATTACATGCCATGGTCATTTTATGATTTAGTACAGTAAATATATTACATATTTCTCCTTTTAATTTGTCCGATATTTGGTTATAAACCAAATACCTGCAAAGTTAATGGGAATGTCATTAGCTAATTAGCTAATGGGTGATATTTTAGCTAGCCAACATGCTTAACTAAGATGGTTAACATGGTAAACATCCGCATGTTAGCATTGTCATTTTGATGTTAGCATTTAGCCTGCTGTCCAGCTGTGTTTACAGCTTCTCAAAGCTCTTAGCATATCCGTAGACGATTTGTTCTGTTAGCAGAGGTGTGGATTTTGAAAGATGTGTTTTTGATACTGAAAGTCAGTCATAGCTCAACCTCTGCTGCAAGACATTCGTCTTTTCACCCCTTATTAATAGGGGGAGTCACAAGTACCTGACATCCTTTTCATAATCCAAGTGCCTCAACTCATCCTTTGCTCCCACCCAAACTTCATTACCCAGTGTCCCTTGCTCACCTGTACAATCTCCAGCATCTCCTCGCGGCTGATGTACCCGTTTCCGTCCAGGTCGTACATGCTGAAGGCCCATTTCAGCTTCTGCTCCAGCTTGCCACGTGACGTCACGCTCAAGGCGATGATGAACTCCCGAAAGTCTATCGTCCCGTCGCCGTTGGTGTCGAAAGTTCGGAAGACGTGCTCAGCGAACTTTGAGGCATCACCGTAGGGGAAGAAGTTGGCGTAGATTTTCTTGAACTCCTCCACATTCAGGGTTCCGCTGGGGCAATCCTTCAAGAAACCTGAGGAGGAGAAGACATAAAGGTGAAAACAAGTCCTGTGATGCTCTCTTTCAGCCTCCAGGGCAATGAAAGACATCTACATGATGCAAATTTTACATCTGCAGATCCAAATAAAACCTTCTCAAAGCCTGTTGGAACAATTGAAATCAAATTTCTTTAACAAAACTTCAACAGTGAAGGACTTCATTAACTCACAGACTGAAGACTTATTTTTTTTACAAGTACAAAGTCTTATCAGCAAAATGCTCTTTAACCAGCACATTCTGCATGCAATGCATACGCCAAAGCCCAATTTTTCATGCAGCGTCCCATCAAATAATGTCAGATGATCGTAGTCATGAAAAGCGAGTAAGTCCATGAGTAGATGAGGTCGCAAGGATGGATTCGCTGTTATTTTTTTGGCTTTATTGTTTTATTATAAACAATACATTATTTTGGATTAAAGAGCAGTGGACCTTGAGACGATCATCAATGCACACGGCATCTTTCAAACATGCAGTCAGATCAGCAGGATGCAGCGCGCAGACCACCCCAGGAGGGGAGGAAGTGAGCCATGCTAACCCAGCTTGGACTTCAGGCTGCTCCTGGCTAATGTCCGATAGCAGAAACATCAACTAGTGAATGTGTCATTCATGTGATGTTTCATTCTAACAGACTGAAAGATGTATGTTTTGATAAGGAGCTTAGTCTTTGATTGTTGAGAGCAGTTCTAGCTTCTTTTCGAGGAGACACATTTGATAAAGCAGCATTGTGCCTGAGAAGAAAAGGGAAGTTAAAGTCCTGTCAGTCTCTGCCTTTGTTCAACAGAAATAAAACTCTTTTTTTACAGAGGCCTTTAAGATAGAGGCAGCGAGGTGGCAAAGTCATTGTCCTGATTTGAAGGCTGGAATTAGTTTTGATCATCATTTCAAATATTCTCATAAGGTGGGAAGTCAACACATTTCTGTCTTAAAAAAAAAAAAAATTTCCATAGCCAGTGTGGTTTTCTGTGGAGAGCGTCACAACTTTCAGGGCGGTTGGATTTATTGCCCATAAATCCCCGAAAAAGACAAGCTGGATAAATTCTCAGAGAGTTCAAGCACCTTTACATCCTGTGGAATATACCATGCAGTTTGTATGACACATCCAGCATCCTGGAGCTGTTAATCTGCTGAGAGAGAACACCATCATGACCAATGTCGGTGTGAAGAGACCCGGGGGTCAGCGAGGCTTAAGCCACGGGTCAGCTGGGTGACGGTTTTAACATGTACAGCTGTTATTCAGGACAGCTCACACAGCTGTTCCATAGGTCTAATCTAGGCATGAAGCCATATAGCCATTTCACAAACGCACATCCATGCACACCAGATAAGATAAATCATGCGGTCGGGTCAACGTGGCCCTTCATTATGTCTAGTCTGAACAGACAGGAAGCTGGTGGTGATCAGGCTTAAACAGAGACATTGAGAACATGGACACATTTAAGGCTCCTACTGAAACAGAAAGGAGAAAAAAAATCTATTTTTGTGTGGAAATACTAGATAAAGTGCCATGCTTTTAAAAAAAACGTAATTTCAAAGTAACTGTACTATGTTACTTAATATAACCTGGAATAATAATTTGCATTCAGTTCATTTAAGTTGTTACTAAGTTTTGATCTGTGTTGACAGGTGTTGACCAAAGTGCTATTTGTCCTAGTTTAGCACTTAAGTTTCAGATTATCTAAAATGGGTGTAAATTTGTAGCATTACTAGCATTACTATTGACTTTTAAACTCAATTAAAGGCACAGTACTTAATTTCTGCCACTAGGGGTCTCACCTTAAAACAATAAAAAAGATGACACATCCCTTCCTACTGCAGCTGTTTCTATCAAACAAACACAAGACTTTAACCCGGGACGCTGGGGTTTGTGGCCATTTGAAACCAAAAATCAGCGTTTTTTTAAAGTCTTAAGTTACATAAAGTCACTTATGTGTTGGACATATTTAATTTTCCCCACACAATTTTTTTACTAAACCAAACTAAATAGGTGTGTTGCCTAAACCTAACCAAACTGTAACAATTTCACAACGTTGTTTATTTTTGTAACCATGAAGAAGGTCACCTGACTACAGATGTGCTTTCCACAGAAGTTAATGTAAAGGGTTGGACTATCACCTGCATGCAATTGCATTAATTGTATGCAAACTGAAGACAAGGGGGTTGACTTAACTACTGCAATAGTTTGTAGCAGTACAATTACTATGACTTGGTGCTTCATATTTGTTGTACACTGTCTTTGTACCTTGTACCACTCCTGCAGCTCGTGGTCGGAGAACTCAGTATTCTCCCGGAGGTCCTGCAGCATCTCTGGCCGCAGCTTGCTGTTCTGTTTCCCCATGGCAACGGGACAGGGCTCTTGGTTTCCTTGACAACAACAGTGACTATAGCGCTAGCCAGGCCTCTCTTCACACCTGTCAATCAGAGACAGAGAAACAGGAGGTCAGCAACAATTAAGCGACAGGAGGATGACCTCCTGTGACAAATGAGAAGCGAAATACAGTTGGTCAGCAAACAGCGGTACGTCACTTGGCAACAGATGAAAAATATGAGGGCTTAGAAAGCAGGATTTCTTAAGCAAGACCAGATACCGGGGAAAGTAGAAGACGGTTGAAAAAGATGTTTTATATACTAACCAGCTATAAAACACAGAAATTATGTTGGTGAAAATTAAATCACCAAGCAAATAAAAAATGACATAAGTCTGTTCCCTACAACATGATGACAAGTTGACATCTTGACTTTGTCCAATCACACAATCACTCTTTTTATTTTTAAATGAAATCAAAGTGAGCCATGTCACAGTGATGTGTCCCAATTCCCTTTACACGAGATGTTATGCAACGCCACCAGTCTTTAAACTGCTGCATCACATTTGCAAAACATTAAATAATCCCAAACACACCCCTGTGACGTCAAGCGCTAGCCCACTGATCACATTTCTGGGTTTATCCGGCCAGCTGTGTGTTTGTGTGTCAAATCAGCTGGTGTGTGTGTGTGTGTTATGTGTGTGTCTGTGTGTGTGTGTGCAGATCTCCTAATCTTCATCTCAGCTCAACCTGCCTGACAAAACACGATTTTAGTGATGCAACTGCCTAATGAAACCGTCACTACGAAACCAAATCACTTCATTTTTAACCCTAAAATTCTATCAATAAAGATGTCATCAAGGTAGTTTTAATGCTTTAAGTGATTAAAAGCCTTAAAATTGAATATCATGAAAACCATCCCTTAATTTATACTTTAAGGGGAAAATTCAGGGATAGTTTTCATGTGTTTTCATGTGTTTTTCTGTCATTTAAAATGATAGAACCTGGGTATCAAAATAGGATTTTAAGATGATATTTAATGAAATGTAATTAATTAAGTTGTTCTCAAGGGATTATATGCACTGTTTTATGAAACACTCTAAATTAAACACCATGAAAACCCTTAAGATCCACATTTTATAGGGCTTTTACCCCTAAAAAACTTCTTAAAGCAAGACTAAGTGTGTTATTCTAAACTGTGGCCACTGTGGCCGATGAACATTTCAGTGGTTTCACTTTCATGATAAAAACCACTGGAATGTTTATCTGCGACATGCCAAAGTGTAGCGTGAAAACTAATTAACAAGTAATTAGAGCACAAATCAAGAAGTCAGAAGACTGACTGTCATATTAGTTACACAGCATAGCTTAGGTTTGCTAACATTAGCAGAGCATTAGGAAATCTAAACTATGTGGTCATAACAGACCACATGTTGCTGTAGCAGTTTATTAAATTGAGTAAGAGTGTGTTTTCATTGCCAATAGATTCAACTTTTCACTTTGTAAGAGAGAGAATGTGTTACTTCTTTTTCACAGTCTCTTTAAGCCATCCTTTAAAAATCCATAATATGCCTTGATTTGCACATTAATCTACCCCAAATTTTAGATGTAAATATCTGAATGCTCTTTGGAATACAAATCCTTTATAAACATGGATCTTCAACAAGGGGTCTGTGACCCCCAGAGGGGTTTCTCAGAGTTGTAGGTGAATTTGTGTTGTGCTCTGTGGCTTTGCCATGTGGCGTCCCTCAGGGATCGAATTTTATACTCCATTTACTGTTAGATAATCAGCTATTTCAGCAACATTATTGTATAATTTATATGCTGATGACATCTGCCTGTCCTTCTCATTTAAACCCAATGAGCTCTAGAAACTGTTCCACAAGACTGACAAAGGCCACCCATGAATCCTTATGCAAGCATGTGAGCTAGCTAACCTGCTATATCACTTTGCGGTACCTGCATATAACGACAAACTAGTCCATTACATACTATATATAATAACACCAGTTTGCGGTAGGCTACTATTATCCCAAGTGTACAGACACTCTTATGAACAACAATGGATTATTTTCTAACTTCACAAGCAAGAGACTCTGATATACTGTCCAACTCAGAAACACAAGTGAAAGTGCACAAGGTGAGGCTAACATTAGCCATGTTACAACTGCTGAAGACTTAGCAGCTACGGCTAAGTGCAAATGCAATATGTGTAGTAGGGGGTCCCTGCCACATCTCCCCATCAGCTAAGGCAGACCTGGGCAAGGTTTCATGTGGCTCACAGAGGCATCATGGAAATACAATACATTTAAAATCTAACAAAGACAGTCAATAGCACTTTGCTTACCATTAAGCCATTGTCATACCTTTATTCTGAAAGGGGTCAGTGCTGACAATGAACAGTATCTTTTATATTAAACTGTAACTTTATTCACTCAGTGCTGTACATCCATGTTTGTTTATATTGTTCTTCTTCTACTTTTGTTTCTGCTATTGTTGCAAACTGTATGCAGCATGCATGTTACACTGTAAAACATCAAGTTTTGGACATTGCCAACAAAATATTAGCCCACAATTCATCACATGGCAACTCACAAAGGGTGACCAACAGTAGAAGCGCCCGATTCAGAACACTTCTGACTATTCCATTCGGAAATTTGGCCATTATTCACGCCTTATATGACCCCTGCCTTAAATGCAAAAAGTTGTTTGGTATGTTTTCAGGGGTTTTTTTTGTGTTTCATTTAAACTATTAATTAATATGACACTAGGACTAATATATACTGACATGACACTGATGTATCCTGGAACAACTTTGTGTAAAAAAGAGCAACAAACTTGTGCTTGTTGAGTTTACTATCTTGTACTAGATGGCTAATTAGCCTGCGCTCAACTGTCAAAGGACTTGCTTCTGTGTGTGTGTGTTTGTGTTTGTGTTTGGTGATTTAAATTACAGTATCAGTGGGGCTCACACATCTCCAATGAGACTTGGCTGACCTTGCTGACCTCCAGTCTCTCCACGTTAGGTCAGGTAATTACGCCAACAACTTTGCGTGTGTGTAGTGGTGAAAGTAAGAGCGAGCACAGACCTGTTTGTGTTTATATGAACTTGAGAAAGTCAAACGGTGTGCGTGATGCATATGAGGTGGACGGCGTGGGCATTGCAGGTCCTTATCGCTGTCTGGCGAGAGCCTCAAACAAAACCCACACGTCCCATCGTCTCTTTACTCAGCTAATAAAATTAGACTCATATTAAGTCCTTCATCCTGACTAAGGCGTGAGACTAAATGCTTGGACTACTGACAGTGATGCTTGCAGCCAATTCCCAGGCTACTGAGGGGAGAACTGTTGCCATCAATTAAGATTTCCTCCTCTCTGTTTGGGGACCAGTGAATGCAGCACACTCCACGGATTAGCAAACAATACAATGTCCCTTTGCCATGTGGTATAAAAATCCAGCTTATATCCAGACTGTGTGTAGGTATGATTTGCTGAACTGGTCATAAGAGAAAAGCTCAAATTTCTTGTATGTTTTTTCCCCCAAAAAAACTTTGTATTTCTGTCCTATTTAATTCAAAGTGCATATCACATTTTATTTGATTGAGTCATGCTACAACCCCAAGTCCAAAGAAGTTTGGACACTGTGTGAAACTAAATAAAAACAGAATGCAGTTATATGTGAATCCTTTTCAATCTGTATCCAGTTGAATACAGTCTAAAGAGCAGATATTAAATGTTCAAAGGACAAAGACAAGGACAAAAACCAACAGTGGATGCCTGTGACCTGCGGCCCCTCAGGCAGCACTGCATTCAAATCCAACATAATTATATAAAGGATATTACAACATGGGCTTGGGAACAGTACGGAAAAAACTGTGTCAGTAAACACAGTTTTTCATCTGCATCTACAAAAGCTAGTTAAGACGAGCAAAAGCCATATATCAACAGTCAGAAACACTGCAGACTTCTCTGGGCTCAAGCTCATCTGAGACTGTACCAACAGAAAGTGGGAAAGCGTTCTGTTGTCTGACGAGTCCACATTCCAAGTGGACATTGTGTCCTCCGAGCTACAGAGGAAAAGGACCATCCAGTTTATTACCAGCACAAAGTTCAAAAGCTGCATCTGTAATATATAGGGGTGTGTTAGTGCTCATGGCTACATATCTGTGAAGGCCCCATTAATGCTGAAAGGTACATAGAGGTTTTGGAGCAAGATGTGCTGCCAACTAGACAATATATTTTTCAGGGGCGTCCCTAATTATTTCATCAAGAAAATGCCAAGAAACATGATCATATTTGACAGATTTGTGTTTTTTGTGAAATGTGTATTTTTCACTAGAGTCTGCATGTGAAACATGGACACATTCGCCTTACATTTTGCTGTTAATGAGACACAGTTGGTTCAAGTGTTCACACTTTCAATGCCTGTCAGGTTTCTCTGTTTTTTTTCCTGAAACACCACTAAGCCACCCCACACAGCTCAGTGAATCTTTAGCCCCACACACAATATAAGGACAAAGCCTCACGCAAATTAAACTCTCCTCGAGGGGTAATTGAGTGGCATCCGCGGAGCTGAAAGCTATATGTGAAAACAGTAGGTCTCGCTATCAGCCAGTAATCTTTGTGTTTTAGTTGAGCGGGCAGAGAACAGACTGAGTGCACCGCTGTGTCTCAGATAAGTGTTTGCAAAACACACACCTTTCACGCATGCACTGACGCACACACTTTTTTGGTACCTGTAGAAATTAATAATAGCCACCCACGCCATCCAATTGTCATTCGGAGAACACAGCCGCAAAACAAACAGTCTGTGCCTCTGAGTGTGCGAGTGGGTGGGCGGGTGGGTTAGTGGTGCAAAGGAAGAAAAGCATGGAGCAGAGGATATGAGATTTAATTGGAGAGATAAAGATTCTCCAATTAAAGCAACTTCCTGATGACATATAGACGTACACAGCAAAACATCACCTTAATTGGCTTGTAGTTAAAGGGAATAAAGTAAGTGAATGAAAAGAAAAATATTTCATCCACAAACAATGCATAATATTCTGTACAGGACCAACATTTTAAGTTAAAAAATAAGAACAAAAAATAACAGTACAAGAACACATATATTTCCAGTTTTCAAACATAATAATTTCAGTATTCTTAAAATAAATATACAAGTAAATCTGAGTAGTAATGTTAAGTTTAACAAACTTAAGAAAGCAGTTTGAGTGAACTTAAGTACATGAGTAGATCCAGAAGCTGAGGGTTCAATTCCAGCCTGCAGCCCTTTGCTGCATGCCATTCCCCCACTCTTCTCCTCATTTCCTGTCCTAATTTCAGCTGTCATGTCATATGAAGGCATAACCCCCCCCCCTCCCATTTTCCTGTCAAGGGGGTTTTAGTTGTATGACATTTAGGGCATTTAACGTTTATTTTGGTTTGAGATCAAACTTAAACAACAAAGAGAAGCATACGAAACTTGTGCCAAAATACAGTGAAGTGAAAATGTATCCCCTTCATTCATGCAGCAAATGAAAGCTTTGTGGTAACATCACAAACCTATTGTAATTACAGCTTATATCACCATGAAGCTGATTTTATCCATTTAAATTACCTGAAAAACTTTGTTCTATCTTAGGATAGAAGGTTCTATTTGTGAATGTTCCCATTTTTGCAGTAAAAAATATGTATATTATATATTTTTTTTGTTGTTAACGAGCAAAGCTTATATTTGGCACCAATAATGCTCATCAGTCTTAACAATTACACTGTTGTTTTATACTTTAATCCTTGAGTGTCATTCTGTCCTCAGTGCCATTGACCAAGTGAAACAGTATCTACAAGTGGTAATCCAGTGATTAAGCATTGTGCTGCCATAAAGCTGATGACATCATCAGGGCTTTTTTCTCAGATTTAACAAAACTCCTCCGGACAACATATAACTGTTTCACAGGCTGAGTAGTACTAAGCATGACAAGCAAACTGACCTTTATGTGTAAAATTGGTCGGCTGCATGGTGGTTTGAAAGAGATTTAAAATGTCATATAATATATGACATGGTATAAATGAGGCATTTCCTACTGTGAGAGTCTTTCAGCCAGGTAATACAATAAGTGCTTCTTTCAAGGGCGACTCCATCTGCGTTCCTTCCAGGGGTTTTCAAATGGAAACTCCCCCTCAGCCGTTAGTAAAGAGCAGTGACATAGGTTAGGGCGCTGATGCCCTCCCCTCCCTCAACCTAGGAGCAACATCATCATGTGGACACCTACATCAGGTCACATGAGAGAACATTTTTAGGAGGGCTGGGGGAAATAGGATTTTGCCACTAATATATTTTGCATAAAATGCAAAAGCTGCCAACACAAAATAAATAGCTGTCACAAACCTTTACAAGCTTCACAATATCATGATGGTGTTTTTGAAAAACAATACAGCATCACAAAGCATAATATCACAATACTGAAGTGTATCGATATTTTCTTACACCCCTAGCACCCACGCTGATGAACTACAACATTCTGTTAACAGTGACGCCAAGAACAAACTGTGTACTGTGTCAGCAGCTTATGAGAATGTGTAGTGATGACGTGTTACTGTCGTACACTGAGCAGACAAAAAGAAAACCAAAAGGATACGGCTTCACAAAATTCTTGGAAGCCAAGAGGAGGTAGGAGAATCCATTTGAGACATCTCAGGTAGATTTTTGATGTGTAATTTGCAGTCCAAAATTAGCTTATGTAAGCGTTTTAAATTGTAGTCTATAACCTGTAAGTTTGGATGGATTTTGATTGGCTCGCAGTATTTCTGTCGTTAATAAAATTGCTCTGAAAGGGATCCCAACAATATCTTTCACCACTCTCGTTGTCGTTAAAGTTGTGCTGCGGACTCCACTTGAATCCACTTGAGTTAGAACGATTTTTAAAACAATATTATAGTTGGACGGCCTTTTAGATTAGCGCAGTGGTGCCAAATCTGACCACAGATTTTGGCTTTTTCATGTAGAGAACAGAGAACCTATCTGGCCGAACAACCAGCGCTGATGTGAACAACCACTGCTAATGCTAATTTAGCCCATAGCCATAGGGACGCCCACACTGCCTGCTGTTGTGCTTGGCAAGGGGTCACATAAGCAGTTGAGCATGGTGCACCCCTTTGCTTTCAAGTGTGTCCCGTGTGTTGCCAGATGTTTCCCCCTTTAACATGCAATTATTTTTAAACCTCTGTTGCACATTCAGCCAGCCCTTTTGAGTAAAATACAGCCACACTTTAGACCATTTAGCTTGGCATTTTAACCATGTTTGAGGTAGCAGCTAATGTTACCTGCTACCAGACCCGTGTAGAGGTGAGTCTGTAATGTTGGCAACAGAGGGCAAATATTTCAATTGACAGATAAGGTGTGTGGCACCAAAATGATGCACCGTAAACTGCACTGTGATTTGGTCTGGAAGATCGAATTTTTGCACCACGTTTCAGTGCCCAACCCTAATTAACAGATAAATATTGTATGATACTGTTTGATTGAAAGCACAAGTAGATTCTCTGGGTTATGGACTTCCAGCATGGCTGCCAGAGGACGCCATCTACAGGTTCAACAAAGGTCCCGGAGACCAATTCACAAAAAAGTGAGTTTAAATTGACAGGCACACTGCCAGTATCCTTAACTTGCTACAAATGCACCACAAATCCTACTCTACCACGCTGACCTTTTCACTGCACTCGCCACTCTCTCCCTCCCTCCCCTCCGTCTGTTTTTTTTTCTCTTTCTTTAACCCAGCTGTGACCTGTGAAAGCTCTCTGCATGCCTCCCTGTTGGTCTGAGAATCACAGAATAGCAAAAGTGTTTCTGTCCTCACAGCCACAGTTGTTTTAATCCCCCCGTGGCCCCCCAAACCCAAACCCTATTTCCAATCCCTTCGCACTATCCGTCTATCGTTCATCCCTCCATCCCGAGGCATAAATCACTAATCCATCTCTCCAGTCTAAGTGCCCAGCGCTTGTTAGTTGTTGTCGTCCAGCCCCGTCGTAAGTCGACACAAACACACACGGCGAACACACACACATATACACTGACTCTGCCCCTTGAACATCTGTTCCAAAGCTACTAAGCAGGTCACCAACCTCTGGGCTGATCGTCCTCGCACAGAGGAGAAAGGAGGGAAAGACAGAGGAAGGAGAGAGACAAAGACACGCAGGCAAATGATGTAACAGCAAAGACAGAATCAGATAAAGGCAGCTAAGGTGAGAGAAAATCAGATCCAAGGACGAGAGGTGCTTCCAGAGACAAAGGACGTTATTATGGTAGAAAGTCTTTCGGAAATGATACGACACTTGTATGAAGGATTTCCATGTCTGAGCACCTACCAGCTTCAGTTTGCGCGTCTCGGTACCATCGCCACATTACAGTATATATCAGATATTGTAAGAAAACATCTATCCAAAGGAATCGCTGACAATCTTTCAAAATCCCAGACAGTCATTTAACAAGTCATGCAGCTTTACATGCTGTATTCAAAAATGATAGCCTGAAATAGTTGTTTTCAGTAACAAAACAGAGATTACAATTTCAAATTCAATAATTAAATTACATTTCCTAATCACTGTAATTCCTTGTTACGCTGATAACTTAGTTAGCTTGTTTGCTGTCTCACAGTTGAGTTTGATGGAGGGTTGATATCAATTTTGTCTCCCTGTGTTCGATAAACAGACCTGTCCAAGATGTGTTAGCTTAGCACAGGGGTGGCAGGTACCTAAAAAAAACCCCATTACATCCAGTTAGAGCTACAACTAATGTTATGTTCATAGTTTATTAATCTGTTGATTATTTTCTCAATTTATTGATTAGTTGTTTGGTCTATAAAATGTCAGAAAATGGTAAAAAAACATTGTTGATCAGTGTTTCCCAAACCCCACGAGGACATCCTCAAATACACCTACAACCCAAAGACATTAAGTTTACTGTCATAAAGGAGTAAAGAAACCAAGAGAGTTTAAGAGACTAAAACCGATGAATCAATTATCAAAATAGTTGGCAATTAATTTAATAATTGATTAATAATTGATTAATTGTTGCAGCTCTACATCCAGTACAGCTCTACTAGGAAATATCTCACATCTTGCTACCATGGTTCGATTAGGAAATAAAGTCACACATTGGGAAATGTGACAAAATTCCTTTTTATCACGCAGCACATGGGATATTTCCCCCCTGATGGAGTTTTTGATGACTGTAGAAATATCTCCAAAAACCTCTATAAATCTGCTGCGCCGTTAAATCTGAGTTGTGGGTTTATCTTTCAGGAAACAGACGCTCAGGTCTGTGACTTGAATGTAATATGACAGGCACAAACTGGGGCTAAGAATGGCAAAAAAAAACTTTGAAGGCTTCTGAATTTATTTTTCATTTAAGCTGCCTGTAGCTGATATTTTGTGCCAACATTATAATTGGATTTTTTTTATATGGCGATTTTATTGCCCAGAAACCCCTCAGAAGCACCTTATAGCACATCAGCGGACACTAAAAGTAATTTAATTCTTTGAGTTGTGTTAGCCGCTCCTTAAGGAGGATGAAGCAGGTGTCACCGCAAGTTTTACAGACTGTTGAGTGAAATCCTCCCACACCAGGTTGCAGTGATTTCCCTGGGCATTAAAAATATTAAAAGCATATTGACTAGCTGTGGTCAGGGAGGCACAGTCATCATCACAGAGGTAGATAACACTGGTGACACTGGCTGGCCACTATCAGGTTTTTAATAAAAGGCCTGTTACAGAACGTCAGCCCGAGTTTAACTGCAATAAATTGAAGGGGAAAGAAAGCGGTGGGGAACAGATTGAGATGGAGGGGGGGAAAGGGCAGAGGGGGATGTGAAAAAGAGAAAGTCAGACAGAGTTAGAGTGGAGATAAGTCCAAAGTCCAATTTAACATTTTAGAGAGGCGGTCTTTTTCTCGACTGTTTAATGTGCTTATAAGACGAGAAAATGCCGCCTTCATATCGCCTGCCAACGGCTCAGTCATTAGGGAGGAAGAGGGATGGAGAGAAGGAGGGGAAAGAAAGGGAGAGGACTGAGAAGGGGAGTATAGACAACGCAGGGAGGGGCTGTTGAAGTGGTATGCAGCACTAGAATAAAGCAGACAGAGCTGGTGCCATGTGAAAAAAAGCAGCAGATCAAGAAATCTGACAGGCACCATTGATTTTTTTTTTCCCCTCTTCACTCGAGTGTTTTCAGCCTCCCGTTGCCTCTTCTCAAAGCGCAGCAATCTGAGAGGCCACCTGAGACGCCGGGCAGCTCATACCTTTTATCCATATTTCTTTTCTTTCTTTTTCTCCATCTCTCTGCTCTACATGTTTTTTTTATCTCCCAAACAATTTCCCATAAATTCTGCCCAACAATTCGCTTTTCTTCTCCTGGAACTTTGGTCCTGGTGATCTGTCGCTTCTCTCTGTCACGATGCAGAGACGTGATAGCCCTGCATTGTCTGCCTTCTCCATCTCAGATGCTGCTGAAGATTTTGTAGTCTCATTCTTTCCTCTTTTTTGTCACTTACGATGATGACTATAATGCTGAAGACGCAGCGTGAGATGCATTATGTAGGAGACAGCTTACAATACGATAATGTGGTACTGAAGTTCCCAGAAGTAATGATTATGAAAAACATTCTTTGTAGCTGCATTCGGGGACAAGCAGGAATCTCCGACATCACTTTAAGAAACCATCGGGTATTGTTTGATGGTGATTTAGCCTCTACAGGCAATGGCCAATGATTGGCTTCCAGTGTAGCCTGCAGATAACGGATAACAGACCAAGATCCCATGCGCCATCATTGTTTACAGTCCGATTAGCAACTCAAGATGCGAGAATGGAGTTAGAAGCTAATCTCTATAAATAGATATCTGCATTTGAGCACAGATGAAAGTGTAGATGAAAAGCCAATGAAAAGCTAAGTCATCATCAGACCATAGCCAATGGGTTCCCAGACTGCATTTCAGCTAATTTGCCTGTTTTGCTCTCCACATAGAGTTTTTGCCTGCATGCAACCAATTATGATTGGTCACTACAAACAGACAACAAACAAAAACCAGAATGTTTCCTTTCCTAGATCTGTCGCCATAACCACAATTTTGAAATATCGCACTACTGACAAGCCAACTGCAGAGGATGGCAAGCAACCGTAACAACCACTATGTTCATGTGTTTTCTTTTTTTCGTGGATCTAGACCCTTCTTCCCTTTTTTACAGTTCATTTCATGTTAAATTAATGAATCAATGCTTCAAAAAATGTGATAAGCCACATGAGGGCCAGTAAAGGTTCAGGCTGATGAATGGATCGATACTTGCTGTCCGTGACCCGACTTCAAACTTGGAAGCTGTAAGTTTTGCCAAGTTTTACACTGTTTTAGTGTTTATTTTGTAGATTAATTTGTTCAATTCAGCGTTAGCATGCTGCACAGCTAATGTGGCTATTCCCACAAGCTGGAGTGAAACTGTATGAACATTAAGCCTCATTTGAAGTCGACCTCAATAACCAGGGTTGTAGTTTGGATGCTGATTTTAATGGAGCTTTTTGTGAAAGTTCAAACTGCAGCAACATTAGCTTTGTTGTTATGCGGGAGCCGGCTAAATGTAAATTTGCTTGATAGACATGCTCTGCAGGTAACGATATAGTTGCATGTGAAAAAGAAACGGTCAAACTGCAGGAATTCATTTGCAACTATTACTAGCACCCAAACCTTGTTCAGACCTTAAAGCTGCTGCTGGGCAATGATCCACTCATAATGTTACTGTTAGTGTTCCTGCACCAAATTACTTCAATGATCATAAATGAAGTATTTTGCAAAAACAAACAAAAGAATGGCCCCAGTACCAACCTGAATCATCACAGGGGAAATTCCCTCAGTTCCCTCAAACTGCATCACTGAATTTAAATTGTGGACTCAAGCTGACTAATTAATCTGACAATAATTTTTCTTGATTCATCAATTAATTGTTCGGGTGATAAAATTTCAGATAGCTGTGAAAAATGCCCATCACAAATTTATATAGCCTGAGGTGACATCCTCAGATGTCTCGTTTTGTACAACCAACAGTCAAAACCCAAAGATAATCACTTCATTACCAGAAAAGACAATGAAAACCAGAAAATATTCACAAGAGAGACAAAAAGTAAAAAAGTCATAAAGCCAACTTTCTAAAATTGAGCTGTGACACATCTGATGTGAACATCACTGACAAACTTCTGCCTGCCTCATCAAGTTTTTGACGGTAACCTCTCATTTGAACACCAATCAAGTGTCATTACCAAAAGTGTCTTTTTCCACTTGAAAAACATAGTTTACAGCTGCCAGTCCCACTGCTTCTCTGCCGTTAAAACTCTGAACAGTGCCTTCATTACATACAGGGCAAATTAGCTTGTATATGCAAATACTTTTAGCAACATCCTTAAACGAGTGGAAGTTTTTAAACCTGTCAGCTATTAATAACAGGCTAAAAAATGAGCTTAAAGAGGCTAAAATGCTCCACAAAGCTAATGGAACTGCGGAGTCAGGTTAAAATCTATTGACTAGCATTTCCTTTCACATAAATCTAGCCACGTGATCCATTGTTAATACCAAAAAATACTGATTATAGCTACAAGAAACTGGCCTAAAACTCACTTTTCAAACTTTAAAAGTATAATGGATTAGAATGTGGTCCCCAAAGACTATTTTTCCCATCTGTTCTTGCATTCCCTACTTGCTCCATATTGTGCCCTTAGTGCCACTGCTATATCAATACCAACTCATCAAGTCTAAAGTCTGTGTTTCCATCTTTGGAGGCAGCGAGAAAAAAGAGACACCGAGGGAGAGGAGGGAGAAGAGGGGAAGGATTGATGAAGACACAGAGAGTTATTGAAGGAAAAGACATTAATGGAGTGGTTAAAAATAAGAATGAGGACTGGTCCTCGGTGTGGAGCTCTCTCTCTCTCTCTCTCTTGCTGCACTCAGAGTTTTCAGAGCATGTCCAAATCCCGATAATAACTCTCTGTCAAAGAGGGAGCACACACTTACACAAGTATTTACACATGTATGCACACACTCCATGGTCCTCTATGATCTTCCTTCTTTCATGTGAAATGACTTATGTATAAAACGTATAGCCGCTGATGACGTGGAGGGACTGAAAAGCGAGGAGGAGAGAGGAGAATATGATGGAAGTAACATTTAAGGTCACATAAGTGCAGAAGGCAAAGGCTTAAAAGGCTTATGTGGTATTCGCTTCAGAGAGGGGATGAGGGACAGACAGGAAAAGCAGACAGACGGACAGATAGAAAGGAGGTGGTGAAATAACTACTAATGGGAAAGATCATACTTCTGAGATTACCATAAATCAGAAATAAATTTATCACAAATTCAGAGGACCGCAAAAGGATTTTTCTTTCCCTTTCGCCTTTGCACTATCCATATTTTTCACTTGTGTTTTGAGCGCACACAGGATGAAAAGGCACAGCAAGTTATGTCACGTTCATAAGGGCTGCAACCGATGATTATTTTCATTGTCAATTAATCTGCTTATTATTTTCTCGCTTCATTGTTATGTCTGTAAAACGTCAGAAAACAGAAGAATGGCCATCACAATATCTCAGATCCCAAGGTAATGTCCTCAAATGTCTTGTTTTATCCAACCAACTGTTGATATTCGGTACATGGATACAGTGTCTAGGCACCTCTACTCTCTAAATTCACATCAGGTTTTATTCATGGATGAAATGAAATGAAATTTCCATAGCTTTTTCATTTCTACAGTAAACACATCTCCAAGCACTTTAAGTAATACAACACTGTTGCTCCTATATTACTAAAATACTTGGGTTGGAATCAAGGGGTCGGCTCCAAGCCTGCTACACTCATACCTCCCCGACAGAACTTTTTCTGCTGCTCATGGTAACTCTACTTTTGTGGCAGCTCAGTTCATTTGTGGCTCTGTTCTTGGCCCACTTCTGTTTTCTATATACATGTGCCTCTTGGCCAGGTCTATTCAAAATCATTGTGTCGTTTGCCATTTTTATACCGATGAGACTCAGTTATACATGGCATTAAAACCCACAGGTCCCAGCAGCTGAGCAAATCTCACAACTTGCCTCTTCCGATATTTAACCTTGCCGGTCCCAAAATGTCCTTACATTTTAAATTTTATCGAAGTCTGAGGTCATTCTGTTTGGTCCTCCAAATTTCATCAGCTGTAACCTGTGTCTTGATGATCAAGTCAAAAATGGTATATGGTCATGTTTCTTCCAACTCAAAATAATTTCTAAAATGTGGTATTTTTTATTATTTATTGCTCACTTTTAAAGCCTTAAACACTCCTGAATACATTTCCAACTTACTGACTTGGTATGTGCTCTCTCTCTGTTGAGATTTACAGATGAAGCCCTACTGGTTACAAAGGGTGTTTGTGCTGTGTTGTAGGTGGCGCCATGCACCTGACACCCACACCCTCTCTCTGGACCACCTGGACCAGGTAACTACTTACCAGGGATTGAAACACCTAGTCCTATTAGCTTTACTACTCATCAAATCAGTCCTCAAATTCAACACCGTATCTTGGTACAACTTTCTTAGAGAGTAAAGCAAGAAAAAAACAAAATCACTGGCAGCACTCAAAGCCAACTCTCAGACATTTACAATCACGCAGTAAAAAGAAAGACTGTCACTGAGGACTCTTCACAGCCCCTTCACCACTCCTTTCAGCTACTCACATCAGGTAGCTGCTTCAAAGCACCTCAAGCCAAAAACGGACCTTACAAAAGCTCTTTCACTCTCACTGATATATCCTGTGTAATAGACAATAAAGTTTTTTGAACCTTGACTCTTCATGATAAACCAAAAAGTAAACAAACAGTCACATTTCAAGTATTTCACATTAAAAAAAACTTAAATATTTAATAGATTATTGATAATTAATACTAATGTTGTAGCTCTAAAGTACATTATTAACATACTGTGACCACAAGCAAAGATTAAAGGGGGATCACTTCATAATAATTAAAATAGTACTTAATATGAAGTTTATTTGCTTTGGAAACTGGTGCAACTATCCCAGTCAATTTGCATACTTTGTCAGACAGTCATAGCTGCCAGACATTTAGCTAAAAATACCCCTGAAAGGACTGGTGGTACTGGGAAAGAGTCAGCAGTAAGACTTTATTTGAAAGGGTGTGCATGAGACTGACATGACACATTTTTTAAAGAGTATATTTTGGGCTTTTTTGCCTTTATTTGACAGAGACAGCTGAAGGTAGGAGTCCAACTAGGAGATGCTGCAGAGGGCTGATGGCCTCTGTATATGGGGTGCATGCTCTACCAACTGAGCTACTGCTTTGATTGTTATTAAGTTTCACTCAGTCAGTTATGTCATTTTTTTTGCAAAATAGACATTGTTTGAGACGTATTTGTTATGACAGCTTGACATTGATCAAGCTAACAGTGTCTAACTGCGCTAGCTAGCTAGCTGATGCTAGGTATAGCACGATATGTAAATTCTGCTGCTAGGGATCTCTTTCACAATAAAACAATAACAAAAGATGTAGGATCCCAGAAGTTAAAGCATCTAGCTAGCAATGGTTAGCAGGAAATGCACATGTACCAGGAAATATACCTTGAATAAATTACAGATTTCTCTGTGTTTGACCACTGTTGGAAACATTTGGGATGATGCAAGTATACAACTCAACAAAATACGGAACATATTTTGAGCAGTTTTAGACTTTTTAATGTGGAAATGTTACATACACAGCAGATAGTGGCTAGCCTACTTTAGCAACAAGTAAACTAGCTATCTGTCCATCAGATAACTCTGTAAATCACCTTTGTACTGTGGTCTTTTGTCAAACTGGTACAATTTTAGTTGAGATCAAGGCAGTTATTTGTGACTTATAATACTTAATGATATCTTTATGACAAGTCCAAAATGTATCACTGTCATTGTCTCAAGTCTCTTCATGGCCAGTGTCAAAACCAACCACTTATGACAGTTTAATGTAACACATAAAGCTAGATAGTTTCTGGAAGTTTGATCATGTCAAGTTGGCACAGGTGTCATGGCATGGTTATGCAGGTGTCATGTCAGTCTTATGCACACCCTTTAAAATAAAGTGTTGCCGAGTCAACATATGCCATCTGCTGGTTTCATTTCCAATGCCAAATATGAAAAGGACTTTTTTACTATCATATAAAGTACTGAGTACTGCGTATATGCCTCTTTATGGTACCACCAACATGGCAAATTTCCTGAGTTTTTAACACACACATGCTCTTGGACAACAGCAACAGACCTCTTTTCAGGATCTCAGACCTCCATCTGTGAGGAGGCTGACCTCATTTATAACACGTCCATTGGAGAGCAACACTATTTCCATCTGGGTCACGAAGACAAAAAATAATGTCCTCCATCTACAAGTAACAATCCGTTTAGGTGACTGAAAACTTCAAGCGACCTGAAAGCCTCCATGTATCCATTACTTGGGTTCTAAGCGAGAAAACCCAGATCAATTTTCTGCTATGAAATCTGGGACTATTTAAGGCCCCGTAAGTCATGCAAGTAAACCTATTCCTAAAACTCCACAGAGAATAAGGCGATTTGTGATAAAAGCCTTCTTGGCGCTGGACGGTGATTTCATTTCCCCGAAACATTCACACCCTCGTTCCTGTTCCTGTTCAATAAGAAGTCTCTTTTCTTGCCCAACTGGTAGCTTGTGAATCTGGCTCTTCAAACACTGCATCACTGCTTTCCAATCATCCAAAGCATACAACTTCCCTCCCTGTGTCTTCTTCTAATGATGTCCTCAACCACAAAAGCCTCTCCGGCTGTTCAATTTTTAATCAGAAAGAAAAGAAAATCAAACACGCACATGCACAAATATGTCAGCATTCGGGAATGCAAGCGTGCACACATATTCTTTACTCTTTCATTGCAGGGTAGAGACATAAGCCAGTTGATACCACAAGGAAGGAGAAGATGTTCATTTATATAATATTTATATAATATTTTTCAAGAAGCAGGGCTTGTGGAGAGCCTCCGCACAGCCATTCCTTATGAAATATTTACACTGGGAAGCTCATCTTCACAGTTGGTACCGGCACACATTTATTAACAGTCTTCTAGCAGCTCTACTGTTCCCCCTCTCTACACGTATGAGACATTATTACATATAAAAGCTAAATTATCCTGCACATTTGCATATAATAATAGCAAATGCACACCATGCACTCCAACGTGAGCGAGATTTGTCCTGCTGAGTCAAAGACAAAAGCAATATGGCTTCGAGACTGTGCTGGAACTACCAATTTTAACACATTTTTGTGCCCACTTGGCACTTGCACATAAAACACAGTCCTTTAAATGCACTTTCCTCCTTTACAACAGCAAATTCATCCATACAAATAAATAAAGTGCACAGTAATAGAGTGAGGTGAGAATTTACAAAGAGTGAAGTGTGGGCAACTATTACAGCCTTTTTGTTTATTTTGGTTAATGGCTAAGACGCCGCAGCTTTTTAAAGGGGTAGTTTAGATTATTAGTCAGTGTATTAGCTACAGGAGGTGGTGGTCAGCGTGCCACAGTTTGGAGAAGCAACAGGAGTGCCAGCACAGAATTTAAGCAATTACGCTTGTGGACAGGGTCAGTGACAAAGCCCATTTCAGCCACTTAAAAAACCATTAAGAATTTAACTATTAAAAACGTATTAATCAATAACTAATCAATAGAGGAAAAAATGGCAGCAATTCTGCCTTATTTAACCTTATTTTGTCTGGCAGAGACATTTGTTGACTAAGGAAGCTTGAAAATCAGGAAAAAGATGAGAAAAAACATATTTTGTATCTTATTAATGATTAATGATTAATCTATTAATCAACTGTTAGTATTTTCAACTATCAGTTAAGAACCAATGCACAAAATTTGCAACCCTAAACACTATATTTAGAATATTTTCACTGCTTTGTTTTGCCATTTCTGAAGGGAAACTGCCAGCTATTGAAGCCAAATACTGCCCTCTCCAAGCCAACTAAACTCCATAGGAAAAATTAATAATTTTACCTTACAGAAGATGAGAGCTGCCGGTGTACTGCTGCCAATATCTGTTAAGTTTGTTTGTGTTATTGTGTGACTTCGGTGAATCTGAACTATAGTTTCAAAACACCAAAGTCACACAGTAACAGATAGACTAATATACTGTGCCAGAAGTAGACCAGCAACATCTGTGTTCTGCGAGGTAAAATTACTGATTTTGCCTATGGAGTTTGGTTGGGTGGGGGAGAGTAATATTTGGCTTATACAAAGTTGGTCTCCTATCAGAAAAGGCTTTCTGATGGCAAACTAAAACAATGAAAATATTCTAAATATGCACACACTTAAACTGATATTGATTTCTTTTAGGTGGCCCTTTTTTAAGTGGCTAAAATACCTTTTGTTGTTAACTGTGTCCACAGCAGTACATTGCTCAGCTTCAGTGCTGGTACTCCTCTCTGCTTCTCTAAGCTGGGGGCATGTCGACCTGCATCGATTGCAGCTAATACACCGACTATCGTCAAATATCCTAAACAACTCAACTATAAATCCAAACTCCGAACTATCCCTTTAAGTTACAACATGTTTGTTGGAGGCAGTAAACGAAGCATTTGGTCTGGTGCTATGAACACTGAAAGCTGTTGCTTTGAGAAAGCCTCGTGTTCGCCAGCATACGGCTCAGGTCAGCGCTGCATCTGTCCGTGTATACACAGCAGTGGAGGGAGCTTTATAGCTGGCTTACCGACTGTAGCGCACCATGTGTTTGTGTGGGAAGGGCCAGGTTCGAGGAGGCGACGAGCTGAGCGTCTGCACAGTTGGTGCATCAAAGGGAGTCAAGCTATAACATTTGTTGATTACACAATACGCAAGTCTAAGAGAGGATACGGGTGGGAAATGTTTGCTGCATTTAGTGAAAGGTGAAGGACTGAGAGAGAGAAGAGGAGAGTAGATTAAAAAAAGATTAAACAAAACAAGAGGAACACTGATGGATAATTAATGACACTTTTTCTCTTCCTGCCTCCGTATGTTTTCGTCTCAGTATCTGCTCGGTGTGGTGCTATGACCTTTAGCGGGTGTGTAATTCTAGCACAGGGACCTGAGAAAAACAATATATGAAAATCCATAGTGTCTGCTGCACAGTGAGCACACCGAAGACAGCAGGCTCGACTGCTGACAGGCCGAATCGTGGCCCTCCACCCAGACAGCTTATTATATGAGCGCAGCAGCACCCTCGCTCCCATGAGGGGAGGATGCGGCCACAAGTTAGCTCGTCTTCCTCTCCGACACAACCTGGCCTCAGCAGCTGAGCTAGTCACAGTTCAGGAGCCAGGTTCCAGTTCTTCAAGAGCACACTGGTATTTTTAGACGGAATTTGAGACATCTGAATTGTTCTGTCCTCTAAGATAATCCAACTGACTGTCAGGAAACTGTGACAGACGTTCACGCTCTAATACAACTAGTACTAATGTAAAAATCCATTCAAAGAAGAGGGAGGCCTTTTAAGACAAATATCTTCCATCTATCATAGCTGTCAGTTGTCATGGTTTTGGATTTTACTTAAGTTATTTCCTGTTTCAATTTGGTAAGAGTCTTTTCTCTTGTGCCTGTTCATTTCACTCCCTGTCTGTCTCTTTCCTGTCTTTCTTGATACCTAATTGGTTTCACTTGCCCCTCTTGTGACTTTTTTTAAAATTTTACTTCCTGTCTTTGTCCTTTTCCCCGCCTTTTTTGATTGTTGATTAGTTTCACTTGCCCCTCCTGTGTCTTTGTTTACTTCCTGTCCTCGTCTTTTTCCCTGCCTTTTTTGATTGCTCATTAGTTTTGCCTACCCCTTTTGTGTCCTTGTTTACTTTACTTCCTGTCTGTTTTTTTCCCGCCTATCTGATTCCTGATTAGTTTCACCCATCCTCCTGTGTCTTTGTTTACTTTACTTCCTGTCTATGTCTTTTTTCCCGCCTTATTGATTCCTGATTAGTTTCACCTGCCCTGTCCTTTGTGACAAGTGTCCTAGCTTTATCCCCATTGTTTGCCCTGTTTGGACATCTATGTTTTCTTAGACTTGGCTTGTTTTATATGGACTTTGGGTTTTTGCCCCCTTCATCTGGATTTGTTTGCCGTGAGACATTTTTACCAGTTACCCACCAACTCTTTATAAGCCTTTGTATTTTGAGTTTTAATGCAATAAATCTTTTGAACTGCATAGCTCTTCCTTCTGAGTCTGCCTTTGGGTCTACTGTCTCATATTTTTTGCTACCTTGCTTGATACACCAAACATCAGTATTGATTCTGAAGCCTTAAACAAGACCAAAAAGTGCTGACACCTTTTGTAACTTAAGACTTTTTTTCATCAAGTACTGTGCTAAGGAGTGGTCACGTTGTTTTTTTTGTTTTGTTTTTTTCAAAAAAGAACATGTAAAAATGTTGCACTAGCATGTTTTAACAAAGTGAAAGGCCCTTTCACTTAACAAAGCAATGATTTTTTCCCAGGTATGGTAACTAAACATGTCCAATCAGGACACACCAGTTCTTCAAAATCAACCTGAGAGCAGAACTCTTTAGTCCCATGCTAACATGCTAAAGTATAACAGCCATACAGCTAACAGGGTAATCCTGTGGATGAATTGAGGATTATAAACAGATTATTGGAGCAGTTCTCACCAATGATATAACATAAGTACAAACAAGCACATACTGTACATTCAAACTGGTTCATTTGGTTCAAACATTCACCATCACTGACAACTGTATTTTTTTTTTATACTCACTCTTCATGCCACCATGAACAACTGTATTCAGTTCAGTATGAGGGTAGGCCTATATGGGCAGTGTTTATAAGGCTAACAGTCTCAGCAACCACCTATCTGCAAAGAAGTTATCAACAGTTTTGATGATTTCACATGAGAAATTTCCATACTTGTGTTTTTTGTTGTTTTTTTCACTGCTACTCTCATTGGTTGATACAGGACTGGACTCACTGGAAACTAGGCAATGGCACACAGTGCAGTGCACCAATCAGAGTTGTAGGGTGTTGCCAGACCACAGGGTTCCAAAACAAATGTATCAATTCAACTTAATTGGCAAAGACAAAGCGAATGAATCCTTGTTTCCATCCTCTATTGTTATGTTATTACTAGGAGTTGGTTCATCGAGATAGGTGGGTGGTGCCAGTTCTCCAGTCAGAAAACCGTTACATCATTGCAGAAGAAGACGCACGTCAAGATGCGCACCAGTCAAACCTCAAACAGTGAAATCAATGTAGAAAACAGGATAGAAATATCACATTTCTCTTTTTTTCATGTAATAATTTGAGGAAGGTTACATCAGATCTGTGTGAGAGTGGAAACAGCTCATCAGTCATGTTATTTACATAGTGCCAGATAAATAAAGATGTAGACCGTAGTCCTATAATATTACTCACAGTGACCCAAGAGTTCCCACCAAGATCGAGCACTAAGGCAGCAGCAGCCAGGAAAAACTTCTTTTCAACAGGCAGAAACCTCGAGCGGAACCAGACTCTGTGGTGGACCATCCACCACGACGATGTATTAAATGTTCAATATGTGAGAACGTTACTCCGAAAAAGTGTTTCCATCTCCCATTAATGCATTAACCCTTTTCAAAAAGGCAAAAACCACCAGTGTTTAATGCGATCCTTCAAATGCACATAAAAATGTGTTGATGGACACACAGCTGCTGTCTGATCAAACCACAACCACACAGTGAATGTCTTAAAAACTAATGCCCAAAAATATTTTTCCAAACTTTAACTTTGGTTGTTGCTAATTTAGTCATGGATATTGAATGTTACATATATAAAAACGTATCATTTGAAACCTAGTTTTCATTAGCTATAAGAAGAGGTAACTCTCCATATCAGCCCTACAAAGGTCTTTGTTTTGCACCAGAAATTCTGCTGGTATATAATATAAATATAATCATTTATATTATTGATAATAACATTCCTAGATTCCCATCGAAGACATAATTGACATTATGTCTGTCAGACTGACCCCTAAACCAATCTATATCATTCACAGATTCCCCTCAGGGGTCACGAGCGTAGCTATTCTGCTGCTGAGGTGAAGGAGAATCCTGATATAGTTCTATCCTTAGCCGCAATCGATCTGCTGACAAACAACACCCATCTTCCCTATCCTCTCATTTAGCCTCTCCTTTTTCTTTTCCTCCTTCCTCCATCTATCTGCCTTCTCCTCCAAACCGTCTCCAATGTCAGTTTGTCGTTTTTTAACAGCCCTTGATCTTTGCTAAATGCCTTGGGCCTAGCTCACTGCTGCCTGAGCTCCCCTGGTATCGCTGCTCTAGATCTCTCCGTCCTGCTCCTGCCAATGCAAAACTGGCAAGGGACCGCTAGAACCCGGCCTTCTGGCCTTTCTCCTTGTTACTAAACTGCCCAAAAGTGGGTTCAGATGCGTCACGTCATGCTGGGATTCATGAGTGCTGTCGCTGTGTCCTGGTTTAGTTGCCTCGCTGAATGGACAAGACACGGGAGGAGTAATGGAGGCTGAGAGCAGTCCGTCTCTAACCTTTGCACACTTGACAAGCACTCAGGTTTAATGAGGTTCTAGCATGCATAATCATTAACTACAATGCAATCATTCAAAAAAAGATCATGTCAGTACAAACCTGCATGCATCAGGAGAGAAATGTTACTCTTGTAGTGTCCATTCAGCAGCGTGGACAATTGAAAAACTTGTGGTTAGGTTTGGTTGTAGCTCCGGTGTAAATGATAGTGTAAGGGCAAGTTAAATAGGACACTGAATCAAACCTCTCTCCTTACAACCTGCCAACAGTATCACATTGCCTGGGATGTAAATTGTCCCACATGCACTGAGATCTTAAAGGGTTACTGCGCTGTTTCTCGGGCTCTCCAAGGGCTCTGAAAAAGGGGACATCCCTTACCGAGAGAGGCCTCCAGGGTGAAGGGCTTTCGAGGCAGCGAAGTATATTTTAACTCATGTCCCCAGAGCGGAACGCTGCACCGGCACGGCACCAAGAGCCCAAAAGACACACTCCCAGCCACGTGCGGGAATCGCACGCAGCCATCTGCACACAGTCACAAAAACACACACTGCAGGGACACGCACACACACTTCCCAGGATGAAGATGGTAATCATTCTCCCTGCATCAACTTCCTTCCTCCTTAGTCGCTGGGGGCAATTATACGCTTATTCAGGTCAAGGATTGCGATGAGAAATCAGCGATATAAAAAAAAGATATCCACATAGAGGTAACTAAGATTTGGCAAGCTATGGCACATCCTATGGTTTGACTTTAAAATGTAGAATAATAGCTCTTCCAGCTCCCTCGTCACAAAGTGAGTTGGATTTTTGGGCTTTTTGTTAGAGCAAATACCCCCCTCATGAATTGAAGCTTTTATGTGTCTTAAAAAAGGCGATTGCTAACAAGTGGCTAAATGAGACTACAGTGGTTGTTGACAGACATTAAACCTCATCACACTGAACACCAGTCACTTAGTGGTGGTAACGCTGAAGTCATGGCAATTACAATTTAGTCTTCAAAAATCATAAAAGTGATGTTTGTTAGTGAAGAATATCTTGCTGAACATAACATGTAGGTATCATAGACATCGCTAAAGGGCATATTTTCTGCGCTAATCTGCGCTGTCAACTTGCAGGTTGGACTACAAAAATATGTCATCCCTGCAGCTCTCTTTTATCAAGAGCAGCTGCACACAGGTTCAAACTTAGTTTATAACAGAGGTGTTACATTAAAACTGATTACACAACACATACTACTTGTTATACAGTTATCATATACATATATATACTCCGCCTGGCCAAAAAAAAAAAAACAACTCACACACTCTGATATTTTGTTGGGCTGCCTTTAGCTTATGATTAGATTACGGCACACATTCACCATGGCATCGTTTCGATAAGATTATGCAATGTCACAACATCTATTTCTGTCCAGAGTTGCATTCATTTTTCACCAAGATCTTGTATTGATGATGGGAGAGTCGGACCGCTGCGTAAACTCTTCTCCAGCACATCCCAAAGATTCTCGATGGGGTAAAGGTCTGGACTCTGTGGTGGCCGATCCATGTGTGAAAATGATGTCTCATGCTCCCTGAACCACTCTTTCACAATTTGAGCCCTGATGAATCCTGCCATTGTCATCTTGGAATATGTCTGTGCCATCAGGGAAGAAAAAAAATCAATTGATGGAAAAAACCTGGTCATTCAGTATATTCAGGTAGTGAGCTAACCTCATTTTCTGGGCTCATAACATTGCTGAACCTTGACCTGACCAACTGAAGCAACCCCAGATCATAGCACTGCCCCCACAGGCTTGTACGGTAGGCACTCGGCACGATGGGTGCATCACTTCATCCGCCTCTGTTCTTACCCTGATGTGCCCATCACTCTGGAAAAGGGTAAATCTGGACTCATCAGACCACATGACCTTTTTCCATTGCTCCAGAGTCCAATCTTTATGCTGCCTCGCAAACTGAAGTCTTTTTTCTGATAAGTGGTTTTCTTAAGGCTACACAGCTCTTCAGTCCCAATCCCTTGAGTTCTCTTCACATTGTGCGTGTGGAAATGCTCTTACTTTCACTATTAAACATTTCCGACCACATTTCTTCTTCTTCTTCTTGGCCAGGTAATATATTGATGAAAATGCTGTGTTGCAAAAATAACACAATATACCTGAAATTACAAAATGTCAGACTAACAATGTAAGGCTAAATGACAAAATAACACAATTTAGCATTCTAGACTGCATGAATGCTAACCTAAAGTATCAAGTCCAATTCAAATAGTGAATTTAAATCCAATTTGCTCCCTACAACAGTAATATTGATTTATGCTATCTTGTGATGCTCCTAAGTTAATTGGTTTAGACTGAACTGCCCTGCAGATGTTGCCAACTGTAGCAAAGTCTTCAAAAGCTAAGACATTACTCATGTTTAATGGTGCAAACCAAAAGTATAGTTAAGTAAAGTCACGTCCTACTCAGTAATGGATTTACAAACAGCTAGTGCAACCAATCCAGGACCAGGACCCCCTCTGAGCTGATGTAGGACAGATATTTCACCAACCTCATTCATTCTATCTCACCATCCATCATTCTTTCTTTTGCATTGTCCCCCGTTGCATGCAGGGACAAAGATTTGAGTGTATCTACCTAACACAGGACAACCATCAGTTGTTATTCTAGGCCAAGCAGGACTCAAGAGAGTGTTGGCAGTGAGGAAGACCCATGCGAAAGACAAGGGCAAAAAAATCTGAAAAGGGTGATATATAGCGGAAGAAAGTCGTGTTACGGTGAGAAAAACAATAGAGGAAGCTCTGATCATGTGGAGCTCAGGAGAGTCGGGGGTGTGAAAGGCAGATGGGAGAGGCAGCAGCATCGGTCTCTTCCAGCTGCTTGCTGGCACTCACACTGACGACAAGGTTACAACCCCTCTGGCTTTCACTTTTTGTCTTCCCTTCTCCGTCTTTCCACTTCATCTTCAAACACCCCCTTCCTCCATATCTCACTCTCCCTTTTCATCACATTTCTCCCGCAGACATCCGATGCACGGCACTGTATGACAGTTTCTAATCAGCCGGTGAAAAACACCAGCACAGGCAGCTTTTCGATCCCCATCCCCTCCCCCCTTTTTATTCCTCGACTTGTGACGTTCCATCTCACATCAAACACATGGTGATCACGCGTCCTTGGAAATGTGTGACCCATATAACAAATGTATTGAATGAATCTATAAAAATAACTACACTTTTGGCAGCGTTTGTGTTTACAGATCGTATGCATGTAGGTGAACTGTGGGTGTGCGGTTGCCGTATTGCTTCATCTCCAAGACTTACGAACGTTGAATAAAGATGTGCACATAGCTGCTCTCTTGCTCCGTCTACATGAAATCCCGTTATCTTTACATAATGCAAAAAATGTCCTGAGAAGATCCACAAATCCCCTCAGCGTGTTACACTTGGCGATTACGTTGATTGGGGCTCTGATGTGTCACCTATCCCTCGAGTAGAACTGGTGTGTGTGGTTAGAAAAAAAACAGGAAAAGTGAGGGGCGGGGGTGAGGCCACGGAGCTCTTGCCTAAAAGTCATCACATTAATATAAGGCAAAGGACATTGCTCTCTAATATACTTACATAAAGAGGATTTAGCCTCCACTTCGTGTTCTCACAACCATAATCTAACTCTCACTCAGCCTTGCTTATTTCGTGCAACTTCTCTCTATCCTCGGAAGATTTGATCAAACACGGTGGATGACACATCTCTGCATAATGCAGCGGGTGTTCAGTTCAAAAGGATGCTTGAAAATGTTCAACCCAGTCTGGAAAATCAGAAAAAAAGGAAAATCAAATGATTTGACTGTATTTTAAAGGGATAGCATGTCACAAATTCATATTCCTGTATAGACATGTTTTTATTCTGGTCTGTAGTGCTGTTTATCTATCTAGATTGTTTTGGTGTGAGTTACAGAGATTGGAGATAACAGCTGTAGAGATAAAATAGATGTACTGTAATAGAACTAGATGGCACTCGGCTTGTGGTGCTCAAAGCACCATTTGAGAAATCAACAGTAATGTCTCTTTCTAGAAATCATGACCAGGTTACTCAAGATAATCTATGGCTTTGTAGTGGCAAGAATCTGGCGATACGATACGTATCACGATACAGGGGTTACCATTTAATATACAATACTGTTACAAGGCGATACGTTGCTCCTTTTAAATCTAATTTTAGGAAAACTATATAATATCTTGGGGGAAGATCCTGGGGTGACAGAGGGGAGTTCCCCTTAACTAAAAACATGAACACATGCTCCCCCCAAAAAATATTTCCTAAAAATTATGTAAGTAACTGAGTAACTGACATGGGTGCCAATTGTACCTGTAGACAGAGGTGAATTAGGAAAGAGTCTTAGTGATGGTTAACTCGTTAATGTTAATAAATCAGAGCAGACCTAGCTTCTAATGGTGAACCTTCTACACAGCATAACATAATGTAGGAAGTGCTTGTAGTGAAAGTTTACCTATTAAACTAATGGGCTAATGTTGTAATATTGAGGGACAGTCAAGAGAAACAGTGTGAACATCAAACCTCATTTTAAGTTTGCTAAATAATGAGACAAGTAGGTCTGATGCTGGTAACTGTTTGTCATGTTGCTGTACTGCATAGCTGCATTAGCTTTGTTGTTGTACAGTTCTGCTCCTTTACCCTCATCGCAGGTGTGTCCATGTGTAGGTGTTGCTGCTGTCTGTAAATCTACTTGATAGACATGCCCTGAAGGTAACAATACAGGTATGTGTGAAAAAGAAATGGTCAAACTGCAGGAATTCATTAGCAACATTATGTAACTATGACTAGCACACAGCAGCTAGCTTGCCCACACCATATATTTGCCCACTGCTGGGCAGTGAGCTTACTTTATTTATCATAAATAAAACTTAGGCAACTTCATTTATCATAAATGAAGTAATTTGCCAAAAGAAACAAAACAATGGCGCTAACGCTGCATACTGCGTGACAGGTGAAATTCCATCAACATGACAGCGCTAGAGGATGCCATTAATGTGTACATCCTACACTGTCAGGCCTCTCATCCGTGAGTAGATGCGTGCCTCCTTCTGCACAGTAATATGTTTGGCAAACAGTAGAAATAAAATAGTTCCTACATGAAACTGATCACAACGAAGTCTGTGGATTATCTTGAGTAACTGGGTCATGATTTCTGAAAAGAGACATTGCTGTTGCGTTTTTCCAAATGTATTTCTTTGAGGCTTTTTGCTTTTGGAGTGTCATCTTGTTCCATTATATTTGATGGAAGGCAGACATCTCTATGGCTAAAATCTCCAAAACCCACCAGCTCACACCAAAAAAATCTAAATGCATAAAAAGCACTAGAAGTAAGAGGAAAATCAAAACTGTATTTTCGATTTTGGGATGAACTGTCCCTTTAACTGTGGAACTAGAGTAATGTTACATCAGGAAACACAACGTGCATAACAGTGATCTATATGTGACTCAAAGGACCCTAAATTCCCAAATAAGGCAGAGGCATGCAGCACAATATTCAGAGATGTAGGGGAAGTTTGGGAAACAACCTAAATGTCATGCTTCAGTGAGGGGGGGTACGAGGGGTCACTGGAAAACTATGCCATCCCGCCTCGCCCCATTATAGCCGTCTCACTTTCACATTTCCTGCGCTGGTCATGACAAAAGAGAAAAAGTGCCTAAAAATACCAGCAAGCCCCTACAAAACAGCCAGCTCAGCGAGAATTTCCCCTTCACAAGCGATCACGTCGCTCCGACAGAGGCCCACGAGCTGCATGATGGAGATAATCCCACAATGCAGTGCAGTGACTTGGCTCGCAGGGGCTCACCCCGGGGTCAGATGGGAAAGATCACACGTTCAGACAACTCCTCGTCTTGCTCGCAGACTCTCTTTATGCTCCCGCTCTGCATCCGCCCTCCTCATCTCCCGCAGGCTCGGCTGTGAAGTTCACACTTCAGTCTGCCGATGCCGAGCAAAGATTCACATCCTCGCTGCGTCTGTAAGGCGGCGGCTCCCCCCGTTTCTCATTTTTACCACCAAGTTGTGGATTACAACTGCCGGGAGTGTGACTCTTTACTACACCTGGGTGATGAGAAATTCTTCACCATGAAAATCAACACCGCTTCTTGGTTTAATGCTGCATAATTAATCTGTTTCACATTTAAATGAAGGGAGATCCATTAGAAAGCCTAAAATGATAAAATGATATGCAAGACATCCAAATTCCACGTGATGTGATGCTGAATCAATAAAAATAATTTAATTATGTGTTATTGCATATCATAATGTATTATTATTTATTCATTTAAATGGATTCCCATTAGTCATCACCAGCTACATCTACTCTTTCTACAGCAATGCAGCAGTTTAATTGAAGACAAATACTTAATTAAATCTTACTTGAATCAATCTTAACAAGACTGTGAATGTTAGTGTTTTAGTGCATTTCCCCAGTGAAGGTTTCCCTTGAGAAATGACTAGCAGGCATCTTAATTTCCAATGTTAATGAACAGTTCAGGAGCAGACATGCTGCTTACTTCTTCTGCAACGTAGCTTTTAATCTGCAGATTAAATATTTTGTCCATAAAAATCAAAAACACATTTTTTTCCTCTGGCCTGTGGTGCTATTTTCCCAGATAGTTTTAGTGTGAGTTGCAGAATTTTGGAGATATCTCCAAAAATCATGACCCGGTTCCTCAAGATATTCCACAGACCTTTGTTGTGAGCAGTTTTATGTGGGAACTATTTTCTCTCCTGTAGAATCTACCGGAACTACTTTAGAATCTACTGGAACTATTTTCTTTCTGATAGAAAGAAAATAGTTATTAAATGAAACTGCTCACAATAAGGTCTGTGAATTCTCTTGAGTAACTTTATGGAAATGTGTTAAAATATGTGAGTTTTTGGGGGAAATCAACAACAAGATTTTATCTCAAAAGTTACCCCTCAACCCAAAGGTCTTGATTTTGGGAATGCACCCAGTTATCCCAAATTTACAAAGAAGTAAACAATCCCTCCTTGACATGTGCGTATTGCAAACAAGACGTCTGATTGTCCTGTCTTTGAAAAACACTACCGGACCTCGAACAGGTCAGTGGTTGAGAGAAATGTCCTGTTGTCTTTCAATGAAAAAGATCATCTGTATTCGTGAGAGTAAAACATGACCTTTTCCAAGCAATCTGGGGCCCTTTACGTATTTTATTGAAAATGGTGATTTGAAAGACGTACTTGTTCTTGTAGAAGAGATACAGGAAAGCTAGAAGGACTTTAAGTGTTCCTTCATTAAGACATTGGCTTTTCAATTAATTGATTAATAGTTGTTTGTATTAAAATGTCAGAAAATGGTGAAAAATGTTAATCAGTGTTTCCCAAAGCCCAAGATGACGTCCCCAAATGTCTTGTTTTACTCAAACTCAAATACATTCAGTTTAGAGAGGAGTAAAGAAACAAAAAAATATTCATATTTAAGAAGCTGGAATCAGACAATTTTGACATTTTTTTCTTAGAAAATTACTCAAACTGATTGATCGATTATAAAAAATAGTTGGTGATTAATTTAATACTCAAATAATTATCAATTAATCAATTAATCATTGCAACCCTACAATAGAGAAACACACATTGCCTGTGAGCCATGTTTTTCTTTGTTTGTTTGTTTGTTTTTTGGGTTTTTTTTGTATTAATTGATATTGCTTTTCCTTTTCTACTTTCATATTTCTTATAAACACTACCTGGGTAACCCATTAATTGTAGATATTATCGGATAGATGAAGATGGGAAATGGGTGTCGGGAAGGGTGGCAAGCTATAGACTGATGCATATGTGACTTGTACCTGTGTTATTATGCTATTACAATGCTACTGTATCTTTAAGTTAAAAAAAGGAATAAAAATATCAGTATACAGTAGCGGATGGACAGTTAAACAACAAGATAAAACTTGCAATTAAAGACTGTTAACCTGAAGAGAGCTGCAGATTCAGGCGATAATTCTCTATAGGTTTGTCACTACAAGTGACAACTTTAACATTCTTACATTGTTTTCTGTGTCACTTGAAACATTGTGAAAATATCAATCAGAATCACTCTGAAAAAAGCCATAAATCAAAGTTTAACATCATGTATATCACATCAAACTTACAGCTAACGTCTGTATGACTGCAATAACACATGCAATAAGATCCATTTTGTATAAGCAATCAATAATCTCATTATATTTACCATAAAGGAGAAAAAGGCATTAGTGAGAATGATTGTCTCTGAAATTACATACATCTGTGCTTTCAGCTGTAGCTCTCTATGTCTCTCACACCTTCTATCTCCTTCACTTCCTCCTGTTATCTCGACCTGTTTGCTTCCTTTCCCCTTCCTGTTCTCCACCGCTCTCTCATTCTCCATTAATTTGTGAGTGAAAACACGGATACATCTCACATCTCCACGGTGGAGAATAACAGCTTACACAGCAGCACAGCGCTCTGATCACTGATGGCCGTGTAAGCTTCAGTGCAGGCTGTGTCATAGCTTTTCATTTAAGACATCTCTATTGTGATGTACTCTGAGTATTCTGCTACAGATCTGCCTAATGTAAAGGACAGAGGCTGCTCTATTTAAGGCTGATGATCTACGTGCTTATCCAAGGCTGGCGGTTTCTACCTTCTTTGTATATTCTTTATGCGCACACAAGAGTATGCAATGACGTATTACACATTCATGTTTCACACTATTCCACTAATTAGCAGCTGGCAGCAGTAAAAGAAAGGTGGCAAAGCCTCAGTGAATGTAAGGATGAAGACTGCAATTCTAAAAATACATATATGATATCAAAGTTGAGACTCATTAAACATCCACAGGAATCTGAGTGAAAATAAACCTTCATAACTATAAATAACGTAGTTTAAAAAAAAACAGATCATTTCGCTCTTTGGATCATTTCTCAAGACTGCAAGTGCATGGCAGATTCAGTTTTGATCCCTGATTTGATCTCCCTCAGGAGCACTGTCACAGAAGCTAAGCAATGTGCTGCCGTGGACAGGGTCAGCGGCAAAATATATTTTAGCCACCCCCAAAAAATCTATATCAGTGTGTACGCTATATTTAGAATATTTTCACAGCTTTACTTTGTCATCAGACACTTTTCTGACGCTGCTGTCAATACTCTCTTCAAAGCCACCAGACTCCTTTGATAAAAACAGACATTCTACCTCACAGAACACAGGGGTTGATGCCCTGGTGCTGCCTTGATCTATTAGTTTTTTGTATTGTTGCGTGACTTTTGGTAAAATTACTGTTTTTTTATCAGAGGAATCTGGAGTGATATAATGACAGTTTCAGGCTCAAAGCTCAAGAAAAGTGGGATTAATTGCATAATTTATATAATAAATGTTGCAGTGTATGATGCCCCATTTCAACCTAATTTCAGGAAATTGACACTTGACAATATATTGAATGTGGATTAAAACTAATTTCGAACTTTTTTAGATGCTTAATATATACACATGACATTAAATTACATAGTAAGAAGGCTATTGTAGATGTAGGTTTCCAGAGCTTTGAAAAAATTTTGCAAAAATTTGCAAATGCTTTATGAAGAAGAAAATGCATTCATCATGTGTGACCTCAGTGATACACTGATACTGAAACTGAACACATTTTTTTGACAAGAGTATAGGGCTGTGATGAGAACCAATTACCGTCATCATGCCAAATTTTATTTAAAAGGTCAATCCATGTTATTCAATTGTGCAATGTGTTTGAGATCAGAGCTGTCACATACTACAAGTTAGGAACACAGCCTCTGACTTGTCCACAGATTCAACCCAAGGCATCATGGGAATGCCAGTGGCTAAGAACATTCTAGAAACAACAGCAACTCTTTTCAACGTGGAAAAATGGATAAATGATCCCAGAAGATATTCAGTGTTGGATTTATCATCATGTATTCATTTTATCACCTCTCCAAAAAAAAAGACACTGCACTGAAAGGGATATGAACACACCAACGCTGGCATTTTAAAGGTACAATGCCTGCATTAGCATTAGCTTAACATTAGCCTTTCCTGCTCAGCTTACTTCGAGGTTAACCAAGTCACTTTTCCAGCAGTTGGGAAACAACAGACCGGACTTTTCTTGGTGTTTGAGAAGCTGCAGTGTTTAATAACTGACACACAGAATACTGTACTGTACATTTACTGCCACAGTGACAGGTTACTGCTCGGTTTAAGTGTCTGCTCTGGTGGCAGCACCGTCACTCTCAGCTGGCTGCTCAATCACAGGCCGCACGCTTCCCTATTCCTTAAAGGATAGGGGTGTCACGGCTCTCCAAATCCATGATTCAACATGACTTTTGATTATCAAGTCAAGATTCGACTTGATTTTTCAATGTAACTTTTTAAATTTATATTCATTCATTCAGCTTCTTTAAAAAGATATCAAACTAAGCTGTGTCATCTTTGAAGTGTAGTTTTTTTTCTTAGGATACATGCCAAATGCTGCAAGTATGCAGGGATTGAGAGCAGTGTTGGGCAAGTTACTTATTGCTTTAAATGGTAATAAAATTACTTTACTTATTACTTAGTATCAAAAGTAATTAGTTTCATTACTCGTATATTACTATATTATTTTGTACCTTGTTGGCAGCCTTGTTATACTACTCGTTAACAAACCAGGCAGCTTTTGTTGTCACCTGTCCAGATGTCAGCTGCAGTGGAAAGAAAGTCAACCTCTCTGAGTGTGGTCTTCAAATTAGATTCCATCACTGCATAATTTCTCTTGAGGAGTCAAACAACCTCAAAATGATGACAATATATCTACCTCTACAAAGTATGCCTCTCTCCCTCTCTCTCATCCTCCTTCCTTTGTTTAGTTTGTTAGCTCGCAGCTGACGTAACCTGCCTTGACCTGCCACACGTACATGTCATCATAAGAGAATATGGAGGTCAAAACAGAGTTACTTGGATTAGCAACTGTAATATTATTACTGTTTTAGAAATCATAATCCCTTACATTACATATTACTGGATAGAGTAATAATATCACAGTAATATATTACTGCCCAATACTGGTTGAGAGAAAAACACATACTGGGAGAATCATGATTCTGCTTATTGATTTGATTCTTGAAATCTCATTTTGATCGATTTTCAGTTTTAATTGTGACACCCCTATTAAAGGAGCCACGCCACTCTTATAACAGAATCTGTCAATAAGTCCCACAAAATGTAATTATTTGGGCAGCCATAAATAAGTTTCTTTTTCACTGTGGTCAGAAAAAATCCATACCATCACAGCCCTAACTGATTATTTTTCCACTGAACCATTGCTAATTAGGAAAGTCAAAGATTTGACTACCTGCTCCACCACTACCATCCACCACCACGCGTGTTTCCCATCATTAATTCTCATTAGAGACACGTCTGGCCTCATGAGACTTCTTCATCACCACTGATCAACAACATGCAACCTGCAAAAACAGAAAATATCTATAATATCTGGCATGTTCTGGGGCACCTGTCCAGCCCTTGCCCCAATGAATCACCAATTTAGCACAACAGCAGCAGCAAGAATATAAAACTGGTGCAAGTAAATTACTGATGACGGTAAAAAAGTATCTCCACAAACAAACATCAAAGAAAGAGCTATGAGTCTTGTAGCGGCAGCTCGCATTATGAGAGTATCACGCTGTGCCCTGAGAGGCAGACAGCACATTTAATTGAACAGACTCTACAGAATAATACCGATCTTTTGCTCACAGCTCCACAGAAAAAAAAGGTTGCTATGTGATTGCACCAGCAGCTGAAGAAATGAGTCTGCAGTCATTACGGCTGCTTGTAAATGCATCCAAGCCAGCCGGCGCCAGATCGATTTTTCTATTTCTGATTGGCCCTCTGTTATTGCCCTGAGAGGCCTGCGAGAGGCTGGCTGGGGGGAAAACGCTGAGCTTAATTGATGCTGTCATGGTATGAAACAGGTTATAATTTTTCACCTGGAACATTTTATCTCACTCCTCTCGCCATCGCAAGACTGCTCGGATCTCGTATAAAACAAAAAATAGAGGCACAACATCCACTACTGTGTTTATATTTATGTGGCTGACGTGAAGACACAGCTGGTGGTTATTCTTCCATAAAATTCCCCACATTCTGCTCAGGCATAGAGTAGAGTAGAGCTGTAATGTCCCAGAGGGGCAATTTGCCTTACAGACAGCAGTCAATAATAGTTCATACAAAAAGAATACAAGACCGTGGGGCTGAATACGACTCTTCAATGAAGAGTGATCTTACATGTTGTTTGCTCCCTTCAGTTTGCCTCAAAATGATTTAACGGGTTTGCAAAATCGTCTTCAACCTCTCTTTGTCTTAGAAGCAAACTGGAGGTCCAGTCTGTCGTGTGTCAGGGCTAATATCTTCTTTTTAACAATTTGTTCAAAAGTTTTCATTACAAGGGAGCTGAAAGCCCTGGAGTAATAATCATTTCATGACTTGGGTGAGGTGACGTTGCTACCCTCCAGAGTCTGGTTAGCAAAGTCAAAATCTTCTGCTGTTCCAAACAAGACTGAAAGTCATATAAAAATATGACACTAGCACAGCCTTTCAGGAGTTTAACTCCAGTGTGGGGCCTCATTTATAAAAATGTTCTTGTAATGTTTTTGTTCTGTACTTGAACTTAGTCTTACTATCATTTCCAGGCGTGTGCTTACATTGGATTCATAAAAGGTAGTGAGCATAAAAAACCCTTGCTTATTATAATATAAATTCCAAATTAGCTTAAAGGGACAGCTTGTGGCTTGTGGTGCTGAAAGCACCAAAAGGACAGCTTACACAGCACCAAAAACTCCCAACAGTAATGTCTCTTTCCAGAGATAATGACTCTGTTACCCAATATAATCCAAAAACCTTGTTTTGAGCAGTTTCACGTAGGAACTACTTTTTCTCTGCAGTAGGATCTACTGGGACTACTTTCTTTCTGCTTTGTTGATTAAAGTTTAAAGTTTACAGCTGTACTTTGCAACAGAGATTTGCGTGTCCCATATGTCACATATGAGTGTACAGGTGCTATGAAAATTGTTCTTTTGTTTCACACTGCGTAGCACACATACATTTCAGTTAATAGCAATGTAGGATTTTGAAACTGGACTTTGATATGTGATGACTCAAATATCTTTATATCGGTCCCTGATACTGATATTGGATTGGAACTGTCCCATCTCTAGCACAAATGAGGGTATAGCCAGGAATGGACTAAAAGAGGAAAGCAAAGTTTTTAGAAGACAAGCTCACAGTGATGGTGCCAGAGATTGTAGCCAGGCAACAAGTATTATTCAGTGGACTAAACTGTGGGATGACAAACAAAACCAAATGTGTAGCTTGGGAGTGTGTCACAATTAATTCCTCACATCTTCAATTTATAATTCCCATCACATTGTTCACAAAGCTAATACAAAGTGTACCACAGGTTTCGGTGCACATGTGCCCCAAACTGCAGTAACCCTACATAACTAGCAGGGAAATCACTTGAATCAAGTCTAGACTTTACTTAGAGATAAAATCATTTCCAAGTTAAAGTAAGGTTTTACAAATAAATGTAGCGACGCCTGCAAGCTAGTTCAGGCAGTCAACTCGAGCTGCACCGCAATCACACGTAACACGCCTCCTTCCCTGTAGTACATAACCAAACGCACCCTTTCAATCTGGCGGTCTGTTGATGCATTGCTGTCCTACAACAGCATCACTGCCTGCTCATTCAGCCCCATCATCACCCCAGCATCCACCTGCAGGCTCCGACAGGGGGTCCAAGATATGTGTTCATCACTCTTCAATATCCCTATGTTAATCTGTGAGGAGTGATGAGGTCAGACGCCAAACACTAACTATGTTCTGCTGCTGCAGTGAACATTCTTAAACGTGAGTTGTCTGACTGAACTACATATACAGTACCTGGTTTTCTGTCTAAGTCAAACTTAAGATCAAAATTGATCCTGAGTCCATTTTATAAACGAGGCTCCAGGATTTTTCCTCTTCTTGATAAGGCTGTGAGATTTACACACCGTGGCTCCATCCATCTGTAACTTGCAGCCCTGTATCCTGTCTCAGATCTCAGAGAGTTCATGATGAAAACTGTGCTCATCAAACCTTGAATAAAACTTATTTAAATCATCTGCCCTTTCAGTGTCAGACAGACAGAACACACCAAACTTTATATCCTGCATTCTAACCACTGATTTGATGCCTTTCCAGGCTGCTTGCTGAGAAACTAATGTAAAATGATGTGTCAGTGACTTTATCTAAATCGGAAGAGGATTCTTGAAAAACTCCCAGTTTGCACATTCCAAAAAAAAATTGTTTAGTTTCTGAAAAGAGATCACACCGCGACGTCCTTGCTCTCTGTTTTTCGTCTCTTCAGAGTCGACTGGAACTAAACAGTATTATGATCAGAGGTGCCTGGTGGAGCTTTGCAATAAGATTTTAGGCTTCCCTGATGGTTCCATAAAAAGGGTCCAGCACCACACCACGTACAAAAGCTAGGGGACTTATCCACAGAGCCATGTGTAAAATCCCCCCTTAATAAGGTTGGGTGTATTGGGAGATGCTCTGCAGTTCTCTTGGCAGATAAAAAGAGAAACAGTTAATAACTCATTATCGTGGCTCCACACTGTTTCAACCAATCTTACACCAGCAAGTGTTTTACAGATAAGCACACACCCCGTCCCTGTACTTTACCAGTTTTATGAAGGTCTAGATCCAATGTCAAGGGATATCCACAACCTTTAATGTCAAGCGAAAGGTTTTTTTTTAGCAAAAATGCAGGTGTTCCTGTACTTCATCAGAGACTTTTGTCTCAATCTTACTGCTTAGACTACATATTAGCAGGCATAATAGAGGCCGGGGGTATGCGGTAGGGTTGGACTAGGGTTGGGCTGAAGTTTTCCCACTGGCCACTGTCAGCCCAACAGCCGTCAATTGATGAACACTGATGTATTTATGCAAGTGTGTGATGTGATATGTATGAGCAGTGACTTTTTTTACATTATGTACACTACGTATGTTCGCTACGTCCAATAAACAATTAAAATAAACTCACAAAATGTCAAGAATCAAAATGTTCTTATACCTATTTTCCTCATTAAACAGAAAAATACAAACACACACCTCCTGAATTAAAGTGTCTCTCTTTTACTGAACTAAGATGAGTTTAATTGCCTTGTTAACTCCTCATCATAAAACACAATTCATTCAAACTCAGCAGAAACAAAATAACATTAAAACTCACCAAAAACATTTTCGTTAGTCTTTCCACTGTTCCATCAATCACCATCTTTGGTTTGGTCAAAATCAGTCCTTAATTTACTGAGTTTGATGTGAAAATATTCTGGCTCGACGGGCAGTTTTCCAGTCACTTGTTCTTTTGCTCAGTGGGTGTACTGTGGCACTGAATGACTCATTCTTTAAAGACAGACCATTAAATCAACAGAATAAATGGCAAAAATTGCCCTAAAAATAAACTAGCAACTATGGACTCAGCCAATATATTCATTTGATTGCCCAACTCTAGTATGTGGTGCAGCTGTTGCCTCGTCTCTGTGTACCTCTGACCACTGAACAGTTGTGGTTCTGGTGGGCAGGGGCATTTCTAAGGGGGGGGTTATCTGTCCACTGAAAGGCGGGACCTTAGTTTGAACCAATTGTTTGATGAATATTTTTAAATGTGCATTGTTTTCTTTTGTATGTAGCCTACTTTTATTCTTTTACAAGGTTAATTACTGAAATAATAAATCATGAAAAATAAAAGTATTTTTCATAATGGAGTGTGAAGGATGAATTTAGAAGTCTCACTGCCTGAATAAAGAGGGCAATTACATTTTGCAGACTTTAAGAATAAAATATGGAAGCTTTATACTATATTGTTATGGTGCCACTCAGTTGTGTCGTGATTGGCTTTTAAGTACAAAATTTAAACACCTGAAGCTGTAAGATGGTGTAATGTTGGTAATTAACTTCGGTCACCCCAATCACGAAAGTATGGATACGCCCCTGCTGGTGGGGTAAAATCATATAACAGTGCCTGGTTCCATTAGTCTGTGAGTTCTGGTCGTACTCCTGCAGGCCAAACACGGCCGCAAAAAAGACCAATATGACAAGAAAGAAAGGTTGCAACTGCTAGGATAGTACGATAACAATGGATCAGACAACAGGCCAAACAAATCCTCCCTTCTCCAGGCAGGGAAACAAACAGCAAAGCAACATATCAAACAAAGCAGACTGTTGCTGCAGGTCACCACAGGTGCAGAGCCCCAACTATGTCTTGTTTGGATGGGCTAAGGGAGGCTTCTAAATCAAGAGAGAACCCCTTGAGGAGCCGAGTCAGGGGAGAGCCGAGAGGAAAGAAAATATTTTTGTTAAGCCTACTGTACAGCTCCTTGGTCTAAAGGGACTAATTAAACTACTAGCTCCTTTAGACTGAATCTACATGCAACAGAGAGAGGAGATGAATTAAATTGTACTGAAATAAGATGAAAGGGTAATTGAAGATTGACAGGAAGAAATCTAATGATTGAGCGGGAGAGAAAAAAAGATGTCAAAAGGTGAAAATGGGTAAAGAGAAATATTTTTGTAGTGTGCGAGAGGAGTGATAGGTGGCGGAAGAGGAGGACAGACAGAGGCAAAGAGGACGAGATACGATCTCAACCAGAGGTATCAGTTGAGCACGCGGCGAGTGTGTGTTCTCCACCGCGCATTATCAGTTGAGAGCCGCTGGCCCTTTTATGCTAAAGAACACACACGTACACACTAGCTCACACACTTTTCTCCCCCCTGACTTCATTAGCCAAACCGCATGCAGAGCTCTGGGAGTAATTGGCTGCCCTTTCAGCTTCCTAATGGCTACTGGAGAGGAAAGGAGAGGAAAGAACAGGAGGTGAACTCGCAGAATTACTGTCATTTATTACAAATCTCTGCTCCAAACTTCTCTTCTTACTTCCTTTCATGATATTTTTTAAATCCTGTCTCATTAGCTACTTTATTGTTTTAACCCACTGCACTTTTGTGGTTCTTTCCTCTTCCTACTTAATTTATTTTTACGCACCTATTAGAAGACAAAAGGAAGAACCAAATACAGTTGAGCAAGCTTGGTACCATGGTCAACTTTACTGTTTCCTGTACTTGAATGTGTTATGTGCTAAGCTCATATACGTTGAGAAGAAAACCAAATTTTGAACATGGTTGACATTGCTGGGGGACCTGTAAAAATGAGTTAGTTAATGTTAGCAAAAGGCTAGCTAACTAGCTAGCTAATCTAGATAAATCATTAGCCGGCTGGTTAGCTAATGTTTTGTAAAATTAGTTCTTACAACTTAAGATGTGACCCTATGTGTCGTTTTTACAGGAAAAGGACAATGTTGACTGAGGCACCGTCAATTGTTGTGTTTTTTTGTTACCTCAGAATGAGCCCTTTGTATCTACAGATGGAGTGGGCTCCCATGTTGCACTGCTATGTTTCTACAGTAGCCCAGAATGGACAAACCAAACACTGGCTCTAGATAGGGCCTTTTGTGTTTTGCTTGGAAGGGGAGGGTTCACTGCAATCTACAACCTCACGGCCAGATGCCACTAAATCCTACACACTGGTCCTTGAAACTTTATATCTAATTTGTTCAGTGCTGCAAATTAAGTACTTTTACTCAAGTACTATATTAAATACAATTTAGAGGTACTTCTAGTTGACTGAGTATTTCCGCAACTTTATATTTCTTGTATTTCATATTTTATTTTCAAATTAAGATTTTATATTAAAAACACACAATCAGATTATAAAAGATTTGTCCAAGTCCCAAAGAGAACAAATTATCCAAAATTTTAACTAAAACTCAAAGATTTGAGACAACTGCCAAAATATTAATATAAAATGTATATAGCAGAACCTTTGTTTTTTCTTCTTTCATCTCCCATTAATCATCTCACGACAACACAGATTTATTTTGTGACCCTTTGGAGGCGCCTGACCCCTAGGTTGGGAACCACTGGACTACCACCACACTTCACTGTATTGGGTAGTTAAAATTAGCTCCACTGACCACTACTTGCGCACTGATTCATCAATATAACTAATAATCTAATAATGTAAATTATTTGCAGACTAAATACTTTTACTTTTAGTGCATTTTGGTTATGTAATACTTATGTACTTCAGTAAAACTTTAAATTAATGACTGACTTGTAGTGGAGTACTTATACATTGTGGTATTGGTACTTTTATTAAGCAAAAGATCTGAGAACTTCTTCTATCACTGGATTTATTCAAAATAAATAACAAAAGCCAAACTGAGGTTGATTCGTACAGTAAGGATGCTCTAACAGGGACCAGACTCTTCACTGGCTGTGGTCTAAGCCACATGGAGTGACGCACTCAGATTGATGGGTAGCATCTTTGGTGTAGGCCCGCGCTGTGTTTTGCTCTGAGCCATTTACCTCCAGCTGAGCAGCTGCTCTCTTGGTCTTATCGCGGGCTTTATCAGACTGGATCTCTGACAGGCAGGAGACGCCCCTCCCAGTAGGATCAGGGCAGATTACAGGGCCAGCAGCGCGCATGGGAAACACAGACCTCGTGTCAACCCATGCAGGCCACATCCCACTCATCCTGCTCCCCTACATATAAAAACACAGCTACACGAGAGAAGCTTTACACAGCATGAAAACGTTGTGTTTCAAGTCTTCTCTGATTCTCACCAGCTTCAAGGTAAAGATGCAACATGCAACTGTTTGCAAACCCTCTCATCGTAATTGTGAAAGTTCACTTTTTTCCTTCTGCACTGCCTCTCAGGTACAAGAATTAAGGTTGCTGTACTTTCTTTAAAGGGGCACTCCAGTTATGTTACACATACTCAACCTGTGAAAACAGCTGCATAATGTCTTCTTTGGCGCTGGAGGAGCTTGTTCCAAGTCTCAGAAATGACATCACTATGATGTCACCAGGGTTATTTCGGCTCATACTTGAGACAGAAAGATTGCATTACAAGCGGAGGTGTGAGGTTTGAAATAAGGTGGCATTCAGGGGGCAGAAAGGGTCTAATGAAAGATGCTACTGTGTTTACAGAGCATTATGGGAATTGTAGGATCCAGTATTTTTGAAGCTTGATCCAAACTAGGCACAATAAGTCAGGGTCTCTGTTGCTTTCTTCTCCATAATTTAATCTGTCTCTTGAGAGTTTCTTAAACTTTGAGAACCTGCAACACTAAAGCACTTGAGTACCAATTTAATGCCTTTTCAGTTTTTTAAAAACACCATTACTCAGAAATGCCAGTCTCAAAATGGGTGTAATGCCTCATAGTGCTCAAAACAAATAAAACTGGAAAAGGAAGAATTCACACAGGTGGTGGTTGATTTTCTTGGCCAGACTGTTTGAATATAATCATTAAGTAGCAAACAGTAAAATGCCTTTTGCACATAAAATTCAGTAAATTGAGAAGACTCAGGCCCCACACCTGTTTGCACTACAAAAAGTTTTCACACCTAAACAAAAAATTTGGTTTGTTCAGGCAATTACAACTACCTGGATGTAGCAAGAAAACCATTGTGGTCATGTTAAAGACCCTGAAAAACTATTTTCTCAATCGGATTCCTATTATGAGCAATGTGGTCCTATATGAACACAAAATGTTTGTCAAAATTTTAACCATTTCCTATGAGAGTTTTGAGATTTTTATATTCCGGTTTTTGTCATTGCTTTTGACACTGGTCTGAAGTGGGTGGGGTTAATTTGGAACAAAGTGATGTCATACATTTCTGTGCCCCAGTATGTTTATAAATGCAGCCCACCTAGTTTAACTGTACACATTACAGTTATGGCTGAAAATAACGAACACACAGAAATATACAAGTCTGCCGATTTTAAACTTTTAAAATCAACTGCCAGTTGATTATTGGATTATTGTTAGCACAAATGTCACAGTGATTTGGACTATTTTCCCATTAAAGACGTAAGATTTGAAAGTTCTCAGGTGTTTAGAAATAAATCCAAGTTGGCTGTTGGTAGGAGAATTGATGCAAACCCACTGTTTGTGCTGTCAAAGTGGTACAGTATAATGGTGCATAGTTCTCTAGTTTTGTTACTAAAGCACAAAGAAACAAATGCATACATATCTGTGATGTAATACAGGACAAGCTAGCCAGTTAGCTAGCCAGCTAGCACTTAGCGAGGCTAATTTCCTAACAGGCTAACATTAATTACTAAACTTTATAGCAGGTCTTCTGCAACTGTAACAATGGGATAAAAAACACATACAGAGAGGATAAATGCAAAGATAAGGAAAGTGGTTACAAAAACCCATCATTTCAAAATAAAATGTCAAAATAAAAGTCTCTGAACATAAATGTCTCTGAATGTGAAGATTCACAACATAACTACTAACAAATACAATACAATATAAATACAAGGAAGGCAGAGGCAGGAAGAGGGTCCCATTTGCGGAAACAATCATTTGCTGACAATCATGGTGATTATGGTTCATGGGAAAGTGGCATTTGCTAATAACACCAGAGTACTGAAGACCCAAATGTAACATAACTCTGATAGAGGATAAACAGAACAATTTCCTCCCCATTACTGTGTTATACCACCAGACCACAGAACCATTTTATACTCAGCCTTTACTTCCATCTTGTTATTATTCTCTTAATGATTATTCACTATTTCCCCCACCCCCCCATAAAGCCCTCAGAGTTCTCCTCTGAGAAAATTCCACTGGCCTTCCACATCCATCATGCTGCCAGAAGATGTACAAATAGCATGCTCTGTGGGGGGAAGTTAACCTGACCCAAGGCCCAGAGGCCGCTCCAGCTCCGGTTCCGCCAAGGTCTCCGAGCATCGGGAGCTTCAAAGGTTTTACTCGTCTCCCTGGAAGAAAGAGAGAGCTCCGAGACGCTACCCTGTGATCCACCACCGACCTGCGTTCACGTGAAAAGACAGAAACCTTAATTCAAAGTGACTTTCAGGCCGAGAGTACTTATATATTCCATGCATACATGCAGTCAGGGACATCTTGTCAAGAATTTCTAGCAGCACCACATGAGAGCCAGGTCACCTATATAAGCAACACTCGACTGTTCCTGTGAAAGCCTGCAGTACAGAGTATAGAAATAATACTTTGTGCACAGAGAGCCATTGAAGGGACTAAGAGGTGATACGGAAACCATTTCCCTGCAAATCACCTGCCTCATTGAAACACACCTTGACTACAACATCTATCACTCTCTAGGTGCTTATTGCCTCAGGGTTAAAACCTCTGCTGTGTATACAGAGGCTCTTAGAAATAAGGGTTCCAAAAGGGTTCTTCAGTAAGGGCTGAGGTTAAATTTGCTTCTGAATAAAACTTTTTTAAAGAAAGGATTTGTCAAGGGTTCTTTGTAAGACCATTAAGAACCTTTTCATCCAAATAACCCTTTTTGGAAGAAAGGGTTCTTCAAAGTTTGTTGAAAGCAATGTAGACATCTGTAGAATACAATATGGTTCTTCTTAGAACCCTTGGAAGACAAGAGGAATGTAGGTGAAACCTTTATCAAATGTAATCAAATTTTTAGATTCCCTTGGGTGAGTTCTAGATGAAAACCTTGGAACTTAAAAGGGTGCTTGGCAGAACAACCTGAGTGGGTTCTTGTTTGCACCCTTAGAAGGTGGGAAGATTCTAAATATAACCACCAGACTGACTGCGGTTTTATGTAGAACCATTTGCTTCTTAAGAACCTTTTTTTGAAGAAAGGGTTTCTCAAGGTTGCATGACTAAGGGTTCTGTTGAGAACCCTTTACATCCAAAGAACCCTTTATGGGAGAAAGAGTTCTTAGAGGACTGTTGAAATCCTTGAAGCAGTCTTTCGCCAAGGGTTCTTTGTACCATAATATAAAAGGGTTGTTGGTAAACCCCCCCTGGGTGGGTTCTATATAAACCCCTTGGGGGTTCTGGGTGAAATCTTTCACAGATGGTTCTAGGTATAACCCTTTATGTTGGGTTCTAGGCAGAACTCTTTAAAAGGGTTTGAAGTGGGACATTAAAGGGTTCAGCTAGGAACCAAAAAGGGGACAAGCTGAAGAACTCTTTAAGGTTCTAGTTAGCACTTTTATTTCTAAGAGTGTATACAAGTTATGAGAGTGTGTGTGTGCAGGCGAGTGTGTTTAAGAGCCGGGGTGACTGAGCGAGAGGTGCTCCAGCACACATTTATCTTCTTATGTAACAACTAGTCTAGCATTAGCACATGCAGGCTAAAACGCTGCCTCTACACAACCAAACACCAGCAGCAGGACCCTGCCTGTTTCACAACCTGCTCAGATTGAGCGAGCAGCTCTCCTTAGGACACGATGCCCAAATACAAATCAATTAGTCGGGACGGCTCCTCCACCACGTTCTCATTAACCTGGGGTCAGACCCGATGATGGCCACATTATCAGACCCTTCATCATTCTTTTCATTATTAGCCGCCCTAAATGACAACTGCAGAACGACCACGGTGCCTTCCGACCCGATAACTGCTGCTCACGTGACTCCTTTGAATGTTCCTGAGGCGACTTTCTGCACAAGATCTCGCTGCTCGGTGCCTGATGCCAAGTCTGACAGGAACCAGTTAAATCTGAAAGGATTATACCGAAAGCGTGCAACAGCTGGGTGGCATTTGGGAGAGAAAATGTAGAGGCAAATGTATCATATCAGTGTGGCACGGCAGGGCCTGAATCAGGCACAAACAGGCTTGTTATCTCGAGGGAAAAGGAGAGCAGCGGGCCGGAACACCTAAGTGACAGATGATAATTAAAGATGGCATGTTATATAGGCTACACCCTGAGGGCCACCGGGCCCCTGTTTCTTATTTTATTTATTTAGACCACAACACTGCTGCCAGGGAGCAAGACAAGCTCTACTCTGTATCCAATATGGATAAAATTATAAATCACGTTTTTATATGATGCATTAGATGCCGAGATAGTCCTGGGCAATAAAGACAAAATCAAATATCACATTCTTTTTAAATAAATACCTCGATATTGATATTTATTGATGGTGCAACAAGGTTGTAGGATGACTATTGGCACTGTTGCAAAAATAACAGTGAGATTTTTGATAAGTTATCATCCATAATTTGGGATGTAATCACTAAATGGGAAAAGACAAATAATAAAACAGCTAGAACGGCCTGGTAAGTTCAGAAAATTCCATCATGGGACTCTGTGTGCGATCTTTGTAAAACACAGAAGGGGGGACATTTTCTTAAATGATTTTTAATGAGAAATTCAGATTCTGGTGAGCTTGAATAACATCCAATACTTTTTTTTTTTTCTTGAACCAGCTGTCTCTAACACAGTAAGTAGGTCTATATTCTAACATCAAACAGTAAAGTTTTAGGGTGGGACCTCCCCATGGATCTCAGCATTCTTTTCAGTGCATAAGAACCCCCACTTCTGGGTCGTTGTCAACCAAAGTAGGCCTTGAGTTTCATCCTTTCCTGTGCATTTTTTGGCACAAAAAATGACACAATGTTTTGTTACTGTTTCATACCAGCATAGGCACAATCTACCTGGATTTTATGCCCCTTCAGAATTAAAGATGTGGGTGTGGTGCCCCCCCCCAATCCTGAGGCTAAGCAGCAAAAAATACAGCTGTAAAATTGCAGACTAATAAATTTCAATAGTTTTAAAGGACCAAACTAACCAAACCAAACCAAATAAGGGCGGAGCTTAGGCTATCATATTTTTTAATATTCAATTTACATGATAAGGTGGAGTGTGTGTTTTGTTGCTCTTATGTGAGACTCCTTGTTACATACAGTGTTGCCTGAGATATGGCCAACACGCGTCTGTTCCCAGGATAGAAAATGTCTCATTTACAGGGAAAAATATCAATCCCTCCTCCTCACCACAACACATCATTTATTATTACTTAGGCTGACATTCCTGATGCTTGCTTTTATAGCTAGCGAAAGTTTACGGTTGTTTATGGTGATGGTTAAAACCCCTTAAGCCCTGTGGAGTACAGTCAAGCATTGCTCAAACTGACAAAACCTTATTTGGAAATTTGGATGAATTAGTCTAAAACATGCATAAATAGAATATTTCCAATTGTTTAAATGGTGGAACTATAAAAAACATCATATAGCTTCGAATTAAAGGATTAATTTGGGGAAATAGATTTTTTTTTTTGCTGAGAGTTAGCAAACATTATGGATACTACTCTCATGCCTGTGGGGTGAATATGAAGCTAGCAGCCACCAGCAGCCGGTTAGCTTAGCTTGGCACAAAAAGTGGAAACAGAAATTTGTTACCTTTGGATTGTTTCCTGTTCCAGTAAATTTTTTAGCTAAGCTAGCTGGTGCTGATTAGTTCGTTGGCATGCGTGTATGATCTTCTTATCTGTTCTCCTTCAAGAGTTGGAACAAAAAGACACTTGGTGTATTTTCAAGTAGTTTATATGTACTTTTTACTTAAAAGCTACTTAAGAGTTTAAGTGTGGAACTGGGTTTATTAGGTCGTTCCAAGCATAGAGGCAGCCATAATCACCACTGTAACATGTAAGAGTCTGCTCCACCAGGGGAAAAAAATGACTGACCACGGGGGCGGATTTCAAAAGTGAAAATTCCCGCCCTAACTTTAACGTAATACAGCCTTTAAAACCAGGAAAAGAAAGCACTTATGTAATATCACGATATCCAAAATCTAAGACAATATCTAGTTTTATACCAGGATTGTGGCTGCAACCAATTTATTTTCATTATTGATTAATTTATTGATTAATCTGTGGATCTTTTCTCAAATAATCCATTAGTTGTTTGGTCTATAAAATGTCAGAAAATGATGAAAAATGTCGATCCCTGTTTGCATTAAAGGCTAAGGTGATGTCCTCAAATGTCTCGTTTTGTCCACAACCCAAGGATATTCAGTTTATTATAACAGACGGCTCGATGAAACACAGAAAATATCCTACTATGTGATTAATGGTAATAGATTTAATATTGATTAATTGACTGCTTATTGTTGCATCCCTAGTATCGATATAATATAGATATATTGCCCATCCCTGTGCAGGGACAGCAGCTGTAAGAGGGCGAGGGCTAACTGAGCAGACCACAAGCTGCATTATAACTATACTGATTGGTTAGTAAGACTGTTATCAGCCTATTACAAAGCAGGAAGATAGTCTAATTAGCAAAATCCCCAACCTGAGACTCACTAATGGAGAAAAGTACTTGGATCAATCAGCTATGTTGTTGTAGGCTAATCCTACTATTCTGTGGGTAAAGAAATTCAACAGCAAAGAATATTGCTATTAAAATAAAGTAAAATAAAAGGAAATATTTGATTGAAATCTCTATAAACGTGCTATTATAAAAAAAATAAATACAATATTCTATGCTTATTTTGGAATTTTGGTCAATAATTTTGCCATATATTGTGCCAAAATACTATTAAGTGCAGGGGCATATACTCTGCAGTCTCAGCGGGAATATTTCTTGAATGTTACTAGGAATATTATTAGGAAGCGATAATATACGAGGATGCAGTTTACCCCTTTTCTTCCTGTCTGCCTCTTTCTGAGAGCTGGGACTTGAATGCACCACATGGCTCTAACATATAAAGGAGGAGAGCTGGAAGATCCAGAGCACCACCATACGCATCCATCCTCGTCCCACGTTAGGATCATTCATAAAAATGGCAGCTATCATCCTATTGGCTGCACAAAACAGCTTTTTCGTCCTTTTATTTGAGTGTTAAACTGGATTAAAGCAGCCCGAAGGTGATCAACATGAGAGGAATGCACAAAAGAAAAACAAAAAAAAAAAAAAAAACACACAACACATCTGTCTTAATGCGATCGCACAAACTGCAGGGGGGTACACGGGAATGTGTTCACATCACATACTGTGGCTCTGCTTCACTCGGCGGCTCATTGTCACCGCACAGCCGAAATACGCACCGTGTCCGCGGGTAAACAAAAGCGTCTGCGCCGCTTTTCCACAAGCCGAATTCATCCTAGCAGCGACAGCATCACATTAAACATTCATGTGTGAGGAAGGCTACACATCTGCGGTGTGTACGAATGTCCTTACCCGATGAAGCCGAGCTAGTGTCAGCGGAGGAGAGGAGGAGGAGGAGGAGGAGAGGAGGAGGAGGGTGTCCCTGCTCCGGATCAGCCGGGTAGAGATGCAGGATGCTCTGCCAGGCTCGGCTCCGTCCTCCGTCCGGTGCTCCTTGATGACCGAGCGAGATCTCCGTCCGTCTGCTTACAGAGCTGCTGCTGCTGCTGCTTCTCACTGCACACTCACACACATCCACACACACCGAGTGACTTGACTGGCTGAGTGACTGACTTAGTGGCCCTTGGCTACAGCAGCCGAGTCCTGCAAACCATGTTACGTGCGGGCTGGAGGCAGCAGTGACGGTGCTGCGGTGCGGAGCTGCTGGTTCCTCTCCTCCAGAGGCCGGGTGTTGGTCTGCGGGTCTGCGGGTCTGGGACGGGACAGCAGCAGCGGAGGACAGTGCGTTCAAGTGGCGAGCGCCGTTGGAGTGGATTTAAACGGGGGGATGGTTTGGCTGGGATTACGTGGTGGGGGTTTAATTAGACAGCGCAGCGCCTATTGGCACCGACGATGCGCACATCCCTCCTCCTACTCTCCTCCCCTCTGTGTGTGTGTGTGTCTCTCTCTCTCTATCTCTCTCTCAGTGTGTGTGTGTGTGTGTGTGCGCGCGCGTGTATGTGTATGATGTGTATGTGTGTGAAAACACAGAATTATGGCGCACCATGCAGTGAGTATGATAATATACAGTAGTTCCCCATATTTTGTTCTTAGTGACGTAAATGAGGACTGTATAGAAACACAGCATGTCCCTGCGACGTGACGTATCATTTATGACGTTGTAACTGCAATATTACAGTTAACAACGTTACCATTAGTAAGGTTGCTGTTACGTTATTAAAACTATAAGTCTGAACAATATCTACATTTTTATCGAAATCGCAATATTTGTTTGTAATATTTGTTAAAGGCTGAATTACTTTAATATTAAATGAAAGTAATTTAATTTATTAATTTTAATTTAATTTAATTATTGTTGTTCTGCAGCGATGTTCTGGCCGGTGCTTTATATTCTCCAGAATTTAGAAAACATCTTTGTTTAGTACAGATCCCTGCAAAAATCACGCCATAATCATCTTATTTATTTATTTATTCATTCATTCATTTATCGATGAAAATTAGATTATTATTATTCTATCTAATATTGCAAATCATATTGCAATTGCAGTGTGTGTCAAAATAATCACAAGCAGATATTTTTATAAAACTGTTCTGCCATAGTTGAAATGAAACAATGGAATGGACATTCTAGACAATGTGTGTCATAAAACGAACGGTGCTACAATATGAGACAAAGTGCTGAACAGCTAACAAAATGATTAAAGCTTGCTAAACACATTCAATTTCAGCATGATTATTTTAGCACCTTATGTCTACCAGAGAGGAAAAGTTCATCTCACAAACTCAATATTCCCAGTAAATCCCAGTGTCCCTTCTCCTTAGCTTGCTTTTCTGTGAGAAATGATCTCACTGAATGACCAGAGGTGACATACTTTATTATGAACAACTATTTGATCACATCACCAGGTAAGATCATTTAACCCAACAGAGATCAAAACCAGGCCTTTTGTAGCCGAGTCATCTTAAATTTCTACAGTTTTCTGGGTCAAATTAGCAACTGTAATCCAGGCATAACATTACTAAGTGTCAGGATCCCACAGTTTCCCCATTTTTCCGCTGATGCCTCACGTTTGTACCCACTTTTGTCCTCTTAAAGACTCATTTTTTCAGTTTGGCAGCTTATAAGAACTTATTTCTGGGTTCTTTAACTTGTTAAATGTGCTTTGTCTCTATAGCATTTTTGCAGTATCTCTTTAACATCCTCTGCATGACATTTCTGACATCTCTGCAACATTGCTAAAATGTTACATCTCATCACATGTTTGTACTGTAAAAAACAATATAAATATAAAGTCAAGAATGAAATTATTTGAAGAAAAATCTCCTCCTGCTTCTTTTTAACTGGCTAATGTAATTTTGCCGGGGAAAATGCGAACACACATTTGTTTAATCTGATTTCGAGGGCCCAGTAGCAGGCAGTAAGAATAACTATATAATAACAGACAATCTTCTTGTGGATGGTCTCTTTAACTTATGTAAAGGCATCAGTAAAACAATGACACTGTTTCATAACCACTTAAAACCTTCTTGTAGAAGCTTTAAGATCACTTAGCTGGCTAGTGCACATTTTCTGAGTGGTTCCAAAAACATGGATAGACGTATGTGCCCAGCGAACAGCTTAAATGGGAATGAAATGGGCATCATCTTTAAAAACGTCTAGTTCTCCATAAGGGACCATTGTGTAGGATGTAGTGGCTTCAAGCAGCTCCTCAGTGTGGCAAAAGCCAGAAGTAACTTGCTTCACGTATGTCATGGTTCATTCAAAGTCTGTTTCCATGGCACTTTGGCACATTTTGTTTTTATCGATACACCAACTTTTCCACATCAGCCAAGAAAAAAAACAAACTTTTTTGCAATATTTCTTTACCCCCGCTACCACCACGACCAATTTCTGAGAGGTGGAAACACTCTTACTGCTCTTTACTTTTGACAACATCTCTGTTTTTATCATGGAAGCACACACACACAACACACACACACACACACACACACACATACACGGATACATCAGAAAAAGAAGCTTCAGATCTGAGTCAGACATCGGACAGTCCGTGGACATTAGCGTTAATGGGACCAGCCGGGTACCAGCCCTCACACACACACACACACACACAGACATACACACATGCACACACACTCTGGGGTTTGCCATCTGAGCCAGACATCAGCAGTACTTTGTCACACCTCACAGAATTTGAGAGAGCTGTGGGAAGGTTTTTTTTTTTATTAACTCAAAGGTTGAAGATGACTCACAGCCGGTGGTCTCTCCGGACTAAGTTTGGTTGCTCATTGAAGGGACAGCTGGCCTGCGTAACCAGCACTACCCCAACAGGAACATCAAAAATGACGCATTCCAAAAGGGAGCGCGTACTGTAAGCACTCAATTTCCTGAGACAATCTGTGCCATGATGGATTTTAGACGCCGATCGTGAAGCACAGAGGTTTCAAGGATGGTCAGCTTCCTAATCAGCCACTGTGGCGTGTGATGATCATGTCTCATTAGCCTTTAGTCATTTAGGCAACATGCATCCTGTTGATGTGGCTGGAGTGCACTCTCTGCTATGTGATGAATCCCTCTTACAATCAAGCTCCAGATTGATTCCGGTTAACACAGCCACTATTTCACAATGTGATCACAATATCACAGTCAATTTTCCAGCTCTTCAAAGACACAGGGCAGAGGCTGCTGCAAATACAAGGTTGTGAAAGTTATGTGTCTGATTAAAGGGAATAATTTACAGATGAATGTTAGTGCCAACATATCATACGCTGGCATATAAATGAAAGCGAGGGGAACGAATCGCAGCGGGGTTGGACAAATCAAATGCAAAATGAGATGCAACTGAAGGATGGCAAGAGTGGAATGACAATTTCCATGCACAGCATGAGTTTGCATGAGCATGTTTGATGGAGATGGTGCACTTATGACTCCTGGGATGTCCAGGGAAAAGATGCTGTTATAAGTATGACTGAGAGATATAGAAAGACAGATTTGGTCTGACAAAAACTGAAAATACAATTTTCAACTCTTGATTTTGCTTCAGTTCTTGGTGACCTCCTTTGTGAACAGACTGGAGAAATACTTGCTTTTAACCACACATTCGTGTAGACCAGTGGTTCCCAACCTTTTTTCCTAGGAGCCCACCCTACTTCACTTTACTTCTGATCCTCCCAGCCCGTACCCACACATACATACTGCAAAAGAATATGTGAATATTTCCAAGTGTAACCCCCTTGGTTATTTTGTTCACAAAAATAACCCTAGGCTATTTCCTTGTTTATTAGCACAGCCGTATAATGAGTAATACTGTGTTAAATGTCTATTTCCACTGAAGTCATGTAATTTACTATGACAGTGAATGCCCCATTAAGTTTGTTTGCAAGGTAGTGTTTGCGCGTGGTGAGGTGTTAAAACCTAACATGCTAATTTGCATCCTGTCTGTTTGAGTCTACTTGTATTTAGTCAGTCAAGAGGCAATGTCAAGTTCCTTGGTTTCTGATTGGTCAGGAGGCGGGATAACAACATAAGAGCAGATCGTTTTGCCTTTCTCGGGCAGAGGACGGAAGAAGCTCGTTTACACAAACAGTATTGCCGTTTATAAACTTTATTAAGTGTCATATTTTATCTATGAGACACTGCCAGTTGCTGTCGCTGCGTTTGTGAGTCAAATGCAGTGTATTCAGACTGTCAGAGTTTTGTGTGAGACTGCAGCTAATGTTAAGCTCTCAGCTACGCTAACGTCGAGCTAGCGCATGTAGCATTAATGCTAACAGCCACGACAGCTCGCGCTGTCTGTGAACGTTATTAGCTTACGTGCTAACCATCAGCCAGTACCGTAGTGGATATCAGCTCGACGAAGGACGCGAGGAAACCAGACACTGACGCACTGGGTGACCAGGTAAAGCCCAGCTGCACCTCTGGCGACGGGGAGGAGAAACTTCTCTCTTCACCATTGCCGAGGACTAGTGTGAGGAGCCGTTTCCTTCACTGGAGTAAGGGCCGCTGTGAATTGAGTGAGGAGCCGCTCTTTGGAGGTTTGATCACGGAGGTAAACGGGATGCCGGAAGGTGAGTAACCCGCTTCACACTCACATCCAGCGGCCGTTATCTTATCGGTGGTCCAGCGCACACCGTCAATAATCAGACCTGCTCTGGATTGAATAAACCTTTTGCTTTTGATATTTTAAAACTTTAACAGTGTTTCTTGGTTATTATTTTCCACTTAACAGAGATTTAAAGATACAGATACAGATTAGATTCCTTCTAATTAATTTAAAGGTGTTTATATATTAAAGGTGCTAACAGAATTTAAAATAGCTCATAGTGAGTTTGAAGGTACTCTTAGCAAGGTTAAAAGTACTCCTAAAGAGATTAGAGGCAGTCATGACATGTGTAAAGGTACATTGTAACTGAGACCACACAACAGTTTGAGTGTCCTGGGAACCAATGGCGTAGACAACTGGCTGAGACGTGAATGCTGATGTTCACACACTTGCCTATCTATTACGGGTGTTACTGGAGTATGAAATTAGATGGCACGCCGCAGATCTCTGACCACATAAGCTAAGTCAAACACCCTCACTTATGTATACTTGTGCGGTATTTTGTGGAAAATTGTTCTCAGTGGATAAAATTGCTTTGACAGTTCATGTGTCTGATGAATGGTGAAACAGCAAGCCATTGGCACCGTTCCCCCTCCTTTTTTCCCCCACACTTTCCGCCTTGTGCGGACGTAATGGTGTCCTTCTTGTTTCCATTTAACTTGTCTTAAAAACTTTACCCCGTTGCTGTCACTGCTGACATGTCAACTGACCCCTGACCCTATTACATCCTCAAACTGCTCCAACCTTTTGTGTATGTATTATATCTCGCGTACTGTCTAACCAATGCTTCAGAAGGATGTGAGATAAATGAGGAAGCCATCATGAAACCTGGAGACCCAAAGTGAAACCTGAACTTCCAGGTACTGTTGCAGAATGCTGAAGAATCCAACCCTATAATGTTACCATAGGTATGATTTATTTTATTTCTGAGGTGGCTAAATGAAGCAGCTACGTAGCGATCTGTGATAGTACTCACCTGTCACTTAGAGCGGGCACACCCGTAATTAAGCATAACTTAAAGCCTCAATATAATTTAAGTGGGTGAATTCTATAAGAAATTCACCCCCTGTACAGTTGTCATGAACAAAGAAATTGGCTAGAGAGACCAGAACCATTTTTGTATCAGGCTGTAGACATTTTTATTTCCGCTGTAAAGTTGGACATTTTAAAATAGGAGTCTGTGGGTATTGACTTCCTTTTTGAGCCTGCCACAAGTGGCCACTGGAAGAACTGCAGTTTGGGGCACTAGCTGGTTGCTGCCGACATGAACGAGCATCCTTTGGCCAAAACAGTGATGTGACATATACTGACTGAATGTGATTAACTGTTGATGTTGATGCTCCATTTCTAAGCTAATGTTCTTAGCTATTATTGTTTAGTGTTGGCGCTGTAAGGGAGCTAAAGAGTGGAAAGCACTGGGAGTGTGCATAAACATTACATTTTCACAGAAAAAAATGTCCCATGTCCTTTTCATCTGGGGAAGGTGGGGTCGATGGATGGCTCATGCAGATACAAGACTTTTAGCCAGGAGACCAGGGCGGGACCCATTACGCTCATGTGACTTTTGTTTTGCGAGTTGTTTCAGTGACATCTTGTGATGTACATAACGTAGCATAGATATTGTAACCCCAAGCATGGTCTTATCCTTGCCTAAACCTTCCCAAGTAGTTTTGTAGTCTAAACCCATCCAAACTGCACCTGTTTCACAGCATTAACCACATGTAAAGGCTTTCTTGCAGTGTTTCATACAACCATTAGAGTTCTTTGTGCATCAGTTTGAGACTCCGAGAGAAGGTGACAGAGTGTTGGCATGTGATGAGTTGGTTTGAGAAAGGGTTGAAGGAGCTGAGTGAGAACATGAGCTTTACCTGGAAGAACCTTTCACACCACAAAGAATTCACATTGGATATTCGCTGGTTAGTAAACCCAAATTTAAACTTTATTAGAAAGACTGATGAAAGAAACCCTCAGTGAGAGATTATGTTGATCTCTCAGTGGAGCCGAATATTAATAATTTCATAATTTTTCAGAATTAAGTTGATAGTGTTATTAACATTCTTTGAAAGGGTTGAGCAGGAAAAAAAGTAATTTATTCCATATTTTCCCTAAAGATTTTTGAAAATGTATTGAACCCATTCAGTTTGGAGCACACTGCTCTAAATCACTTGATGTAATGTAATATGACCCATTGAAATCCTCAGTATATGAATCCCCTTACTTTCTTACCATAGATTCTTACCACAGAGCCCAAAGAATTATGTTCATAGTTGACGAATATGAACATAATTTACATCCAGTTCTAAAGTTTAGTTTCGTTGATGCAGGAAGTTTCTGTTATGTGGCAAAGTGGAAAGAAATGGTGTGGAAATAACGTGATGACTTTCATGAAGCAGGCTGTTATTCATGTGTTGTCACAGGCCTGCACTTTACATACGTTCAGTTTTTTAACCTTGCTGGTGGTGGTGTGTCGGTCTCTCAATCCTCTGCGTTGGTTCTGATTAACAACTAGCTCCAGATTTTTAGTTTTTCAGTGAAATGTCTTAACAACTGTTAGATGGATTGCCATGGTACGTATTTTCATGTGCCCCTCAGAAAAATTGATACACTGGCATTTAATCTAGCGCCAGTGTTAAATTTCAGTTTGTCTGACACTTTGGTTCATGATTAGATACTCACAAAGCTACAGACATTCTCATCAACCTCAGCTGTACTTTGTGGTTAGTGCTATTTAGCAAATATTAGAATCATAACATGAAAACTAAGATGGTGACCATGGTAAAAACACACCTGCTAAACATTAGAATTTTAGCATTGTCATTGTGAAAATGTTAGCATGCTGACATTAGCATTTAGCACAAGGCACCACTGTGCCCAAGTACATCTACACAAAGCAGCTTGATGAATGACTCCTAAGCTGCATCTGAAATCACATACTATGCACTACATACTCAATGCTATGAGCGCTACTGTTCAACATGATTTTGTGTGAATTAACAGTAGTATGTATATTTTTGGACACACTGCTCAGAGCATACCGCCTTCACTTACTGAAAGCCAGGAGATGTGTCACTGTGGTGGGCAACCAACAGTGCCAACAATGAGCTAATCCTTGTTTTTAAATTTATGTGTTGATGTTACGCCAGAGCTGCTTTGGTTGCTGTCCACCATCATCTGTTATGTTGTTGTTGTTAGTACTGTATTGCAATATGGGGTATTATACAAGGCAGTTTTATTCATTATTTTACAACAAGGTTGTATAACAAGACTTCGATGTTGTTCGTTCTTTGATTAATTTATTGGAATTGGCTGAAGAGATCAATTAAAATATACAACTGATTTACATGGAAGAGTGCTGAAGATGAATTAAGCAGTCAGGCCAGAAGGAAGAAGATGCTCTTCAGTTTGGTGGATACTTTTGTATCTCCTGCCTGATTGTTTGCTGTCAGTTTGTGATGTTTCCAGCCAGGACGCTTCGTATTGCCCCTCTGTAGAAGGTGACAAAAACATGGCATAGAAATTTTGCCTTCTTAAGTTTCCTGACGAAATATAGCCGTTTCTGAACCTACTTTACCAGGGCGGAGATGTCCTTGACAGGTTCTCGGTGATGTTGAGTCCCAGGAACCTAAAACTATTGACCTGCTACACCATAAGGTGGGGTTCTTTGCCTCCTTTCTCTGAAAGTCGAACGTAGGCTTACTAAATACTCTCAGATAGTAATTTAGCGTACTAATTAGTATGTCGGTCTGGAATTTTGGACACAGGCATAGTTTGTTTAAACTGTGACAACATTCTTTTCTTAATCATAACTGAGTTGATTAGATGCTAACATTAACCATACCGTACCTTATTTGCCATAACCATAATAGTTACCGTATTATAACCATACCATATAGTTACAATGTGATGATACTGTACTCTTTGCACAGATTTTGGAAAATCGTTTTTTCAGGAATTGTTGCCAGACCTAGGGGGGGCTCCATTCGGACATGGATCTCAGGCATTCCTAGGACCCAATTGCTGGTTCCCCACACTTTCCACTCATTGACCAGTTGGCATCTGTGATCCAATATCGGAGGGCTCCTGCTGGCCAGCCTAGTCCCAGTGTTCACCTGCAGGTTCTATGCTCGGGAGGGCTTGTGTGGAGAGAGGAAAGACCTGAGGGGCCGTTACTCCCAGGCCAACCGATAGGTAGCGAGACCGAGACACCCCGTCTGCCCCATCTGCTCCATCTGCCACAGTTTTCCTACCACGCAGCCCATTAATGGGGTCACTGGTTCCACCCCTCTGGCAAAACCAACTCGCTTGTGTGGCGTTGCTCTGGCAAACATTATTCTTCTCAAACTCCACACTACTAGGGTCCCAGCTCCTGCTGAGACAACCCCACTGTTGGCTCGCTTCACACCGTCCTCACTGGCAGGCAGGCGTCCAATGTATGTAAAAATGTATTGTCATTCATTTCTTTTGTTTTTTTTTTTTTTTGTTTTTTTTTTGTTTTTTTTTTTTGTTTTTGTTTTTTAGGATTGTCTAATTTTGCCGTTCTTTTGAGGAGACATGGTTGATCTGAATTGTCAGTGGTCTGTTGTTTCTGTCAGTGATGCTGTTTATGCAAGAGAAGAATGGCTTCAAACTGGAAATCATTACAACAAACCTTGGGGGAAGATCATGGAAGTGGAAGAGGATGATAGGGAGCACGGCCTGGATGTTTGAGGCTTTGAGAGTTGTGTTTTTAAGGCCTGTGGACGTGTGTGTGATCATGCATGTACTCCTCAGCTCAGAGGGATCAGGGTTGGATGAGAAGTTGCATGGCGGAGTTTTTCTTACCCGTGACCTTTTGACCTGAAGGAGTGGAAGAGTTACTGCAACAAAGAACAAGCCCTGTCTATGTCCGTCCCGGTGTTTTCTCTGCCCACACCTTCATCCTTGTCTCACCTCTCTGTTGTTTCACCGAGAGTGAGACGGGGACAAATATCTGACTCAGCTTTTGCTTATTTCATTAGTTGTTCGTAACTCCGGCTCTCTGTCTCTCTGTCCTGTGAATGAGGACGCTGATGTGATTGAATTACTCTCTCCTCCCCTGGATCCCTCTCTTTTCCCTCACTCTCTCTCTCTTGTGTTTTGTGTACTGTTGGCACTTTCTCTCCTCTGAGCCAGGGTTCAATGCTGTTGTTGCACTTTCCCCGGTCTTGCGTAACCGTTGCAGCGGTCGTGTTGCGTTGCATCCTCCATCTCCTCTTCCCCAGGCGGGATGGTCACTGTGGGAAACAGCGGCCCAGAAAACTGACCTTCATTTCAGTATTCCAGAAAGACTTCCCTCGCTGTGTGCGGAGCTCGACTCCCCAAAGGAGAGCATCATTAGACCTGCTCGACCTTTGTTGAAGTAGGATGAAGCATTGGGATCTGCTTTAGACAAAGGCTCAAACTCTAAAATGAGAGGAGCCACAATCAGTTTATTTCATTATTTATTGATGGGAGTGTTTCAGCTTTCTGCTGTCCTCAATGTCATTCACCACTGAAGGACACTCTGGGGTTTAAATACAGGAATTCACAGGGTGGTAAGAATGCAATGTTTCTAACCCTTTGTAATCACCAACATTTTGATTAGGTTTAGCTCATTTTAACTACATTATATACTGTTGGGTAGTTTAATCTTCAGTAATGCATCAGATTCTACAAGACCATCATATGTTTGTAGTGTTTCTGTCCTGTGAGAACCACGTGTGTCTAAAAAGGCAACTTTTTATGAGAAAAACAGCCCTTTTCAGCTTTGTGAAGATATATTTTCCAGTTCATCCAAGAGGGTTTTAAATAATTTATTAGTTTGAGACAGAGAGTTTTCTCAACATATAAAGGAACACTCCATCTTTCCGTTTATTCAAAATCAACACATTTGGGATTTTTTTGTTTTTTTTACTGGACAGGAATGGTGCAAAAAAAGCACAACCTTTGTTGAAGCAGGATGAAACATTAGAATCTGTTTTGGTACAAAGGCTCAACATGTTAAATGAGAGGAGCCACAATTACTTTATTTCATTGTTTATTGATGGGAGTGTTTCAGCTTTCTGCTGTCCTCAGTGTCATCCACCACTGAAAGACACTCTGAGGTTTAAATACAGGGAATCACAGGGTGGTAAGAATGCAGTCACTCTCTGCAATTAAAATAGTAAAAAATCCAATTTTACTCATCAACAACATTTGTGGGCTTGAAGCCTCTATACAGGGACAAACCTGCCTTTGCTTATCAACACAATTATTCTCTGTACATACTGACTGAAATAGAGAAACCCTGTACTTTTAGACTGTTGGACAACTATTAGGCTTTGCATCACTGCTAATGATATGTATAGCACCACCCCTTGACTAATGGGATTGGTTCCTGAGGTTTATGATGTCATATACCCAGCCTGACTGAATGCCTTTTTTTCAAGACTAGCCATGCTCACTGCAGGTTCAAAGCAAGAAATGCTCAGACATGGTGTTTACTGCTTATTTGGCTCCTGATATGTCTTATAACATGTGAAAAAACACCACGTGGACATGTTAAGAAGGTTAAAATCCTTTTAACTTAGCGAGACTTCGTATATCTCGTGAGATGGATCGCAGACTTCGTATATCTCTTAATGGATGTACATGTGAAATATTGCAGATATATGAAGTCTCGCGATACATCGACACCATGTTTACATGCTACCTGCTACATGCTACAGTTGACATTTCGGGTAAAAACATGGTGCAAATGGCGTCTTTTGTGGTTAAATTTTAATGTCTCGGCTCACGGACACTTGGATTACACCACACAAGCAGGATGGAGACATTTTGTGTTTGTTTTGTGTGTTTTTTTTTGTTTTTTTTTTTTACATTTACATTTGGTCTCCAATCACTGCCATTGGCTACAACCCTGTTTTCTGCTGAAACTCCAGAATTGTTTTGTGAACTGAAGATCCCATCCTCACATTGGCATAGGGGTGAGTACATATTGAGTGGACTATAATTCTGCGGTGGAATATGCTTTAAGTCATTTTTATCTCCTCTTGAGTCTTGTTACTTGTTTTTCCTCACTTTCTGTTTTATGGTACTTGATATTTATCTCTATTGAGGAATTTCTTCCTTTCTCTCTATTATCTTACATAATCTTTATTTTATTTTGAAGTCATATGTTAGGGGATGGTGAAGACGGTGGTGTAAGGTGGTTATGAAATAATACCAGGGCATGCTGTAAGGTGTAGGTCTCACAAACTATACTATATATTCTTGCTGTGCTGCACAGTGTGCATGTTTTGAGAACATAGTTAAAAGCAATAAAAAATTCATCACAAAAAAGTCTTTCCTGTTGCAAGGAGACACAGATCACTGTAGTTTACAGCCCACAGGCGAGGAGAAGAAGCACTGCTCAGAAATCTCCTGGCTTTAGAAAAAATGAAAAATATGGGAAAGAAATTTCAAATGAGCTCCCTGCTGTGAGCCAGAGTCTTTATAAATAAGTAAAGGACATAATAAAGAAATGTAATTTTCAGCTGGATTTTTGAATTATTTTTTAATCACAATATTCACTATTACACAACTAACTAAACCAGTTACTAACTAACTAACTAAATCATGACTGTGACACAAACGGTCACACGAATGACACCACCCCTCTCCACCCCGAAACATACCTTAAACCAGTGGTTCCCAAACTTTTTCTGGCAGGGTCCCCTTCTGAAGTCAAATACTTATTTAATACTTAAATAATTATTAATTATACATTTTAGGTATGTAATAAGAAATACATTTCAGCACATTTCTGTCAAACTGTTTCCACAGTTTCTGTAGTATGACCCACCTTTATCAAAAGCAAAAACATTGGCAATAATAAAAACACAATAAAATACAAACTACCACTAGCAAGTGAGTGAGTTTTCTCTCTATTCACTGTGCCAATTCAACAGCCAAATTAGCCACAGGATATTTTCTCCACTGGAGGAGAGAATTTGACCAACATGCTCTGTTCAGCCTTCCCTTCCCCTACACTCTCCCCACACATCAAAACAACACGTCGAGCTGCAGGTTTGTTCTGCATATTACCCAAACCAGATATTCCTCCTGTGATTTATTGTCTAGCTCTTCAGTATTTACATGTTTGGTCCTGCAGGCTTCACTATCAGAGAAAACTTTTATTACCACGCTGACGTGCCGGGGGTCTGTTTTTCACCTCCCAGTGCGCTGCTGCTGTCAGCAATAAGCCAAACAAACAGAGATGGTGCATTCAAGGACCTGCATCCAGTTTTTAGAAAGCTTTTTTCATATTGTGTTGCCAGGAAACAGCTTGGGTTCATGTTATTCCTGCCAGCTATTGACACTGAAAAACAGGAAATAAACTTGTACCAGTTTAGTTTGTTTGTGGTACAAATGTTTCAACTAAATGACCTGGCACTAACTAACAGATGGTGATAGTAAAAAAAAAAAAAAAAGTACCAAATATACCTGTCGGAGCATTTTCCGCTGCTTCATTTGATCCATGCTCCATGACATGTGGAAAATCCATGAATGAGCTGGACATGTAACTTGATATTTGTCTTTTCAGGAAATACAATGGCAGGCAGCAGTGTGGCTTTGAACCTCACATCTCCAGCTCAGATACGAGCTCTGCAGGGGAGCTCTGCCTCCGAGAACTGCGTGTTCAATAAAGAGCAGATATCATTTCAAGAGAGAGAGTGGGTGTTCACAAATAGCCACACTATGTCTATGCATATGTGTAAAACCCAACCAGCTGACCTGAACTTCAACCCTGAGACAGAGTGCAAACACTGGCAAATGTGCCTGACTGGAACAGATATGTTATAATGTTACAGTCACACTTTATTTGAAGGGGTGTGCATAAGACTGTCATTACACTGTCATAACCATGTCATGACACCTGTCATGAACATGAAGTAGTCTTTACAAATGTTTATTTGTATAATTGAATAATTTCCTGGACTTCAACTAAAGTAGTGCCATTTGGACTTGTCATAAAGATGTCCTAATTGTTATAAGGCTAGTTTGACAGATAGCGGCTTTGCTAGTTTACTTGTTGCTAAAGTAGGTTATCCACTGTCTGCTGTTATCTGTAACGATGACAGGTGTCATGACATGGTCATGACAGTGTACTGGCCATCTTATGCACACCACTTCAATTAAAGTGTTAATATCACTATCTCAGGCTCATTTGCACATACATAATTGCATGTTTTTTATGGCATATTGTTACAGAATATTAATATTAAAACTGGACTTTCAGCAGGACAAACTTAACTACAAATCCTGATCAAGGCCTGCAGAATATATCATTGTGTTTAGAAGTTCCAAGGCCCAGTAAGAAACCTCTCACAGTTGCCTCTGCTTATTCCATAGTTTATGTCAAAGGACAAGTTCTCATAGCTGCAGTGTTAATTTAGATCTTCTGCTGAAGCTCAACTTTGTTCAGCTGGCCTGGCACCGGCTCACTGGATGACATGCTGATGTAACTGCAGAAATAAATCTGTGTGGTTCAGTGTGGTTGTGGGTGGAAGTGTGCAGAAGAGGGTGTCCAGGCTGACAGCATGGCTACTGTGGATCCACCTCAAGGTGACTGGAAAAATAAATTGAGCCCGAAAAAATACAGTTCCCTAAAACTAATGTGAGTGATAGCTGAAGGTTTTGGGTAATGAAAATGGTGACATTTTGAACAACTCAACTCACTTTTTCAGTCATAATGGAGGAGAAATCTTTGACGTACATCAGAAAAAAATAAAACTTTACATTCTCACATGAAAAATAAGCATGAAAAATATGCAGTTCACAGCTGCATGTTTTTAAATTCCTAATGAGTTTGAGACTGAGCTGAACTGCAAACCTCCACTGACAGATTTTATCCAGTGTAACTCACTAGCTTATTAAGCTAACATTGGCTCCATGAGTTGGTTGAAAATGCAGGCTCAGGCTGACTCTTTATTGCTTTCACTCGATTTGTTTTGAAACAAGAATCTTGTAAAAAGGGCTTTTAACTTGACGATTACATACATGATACTGTGCTTAAAATCTGTGGTTGAATCTGCATGTTTCACGCAAAAAGTCTTTGATCGGGCGGACGTTGGCTCGGTGGGTGGAAGCGTCCAGCCCATGTGTGGAGGCTGTTGGTCCTCTGCGGTGGCCACTGGTTCGACTCCCGCCTTCGCCCTTTGCTGCGTGTCATCCCCTCTCTCTCTGCCCCTTTCCTGTCTCCATTCGGCTGTACTATCAAATAAGGCAAAAATGGCCAAAAACAAACAAACAAAAAAAAACTAAAAAGTCTTTGATCCATGTAGAAGACATGGAAATAAATACAGAACATTGTTCGCATATTGCAAAGTGAAGCTTGTCCAGCTATTTATAGCTTGTCTGCATTTTCAAACTATGTTTGCCCTTTTAACATTACATCATTAACATTTCAAAGTCTTTTTGGATGATGACTAACTGATGTGTTTGGCAAATGCAACGCAGATTAAGGAAACATTGTTTGGGGTTGCTGAGGAGAGCAGAGTCGCTAACATTACCTGAAGCCATAGCATCCATGACCAGCTTGCACACAGTGGGGACTGGGGACGTGCCAGTTGTGAACAGGGTGTTTTACAATGTAAACCCACAAAATAATACAGTTTAACCTCATTATTTAAATTGTGCTTCTTGGCTTTGGAAGTAGGTAGTAAACTAGTTGGACAGACATGCTAACATTTGCAGCTTACATCAGAGCAGATAGACACACTGAGTTTACTGAACAGTCAATTTCATAACAACTAAGCAAACCTTATCTGCTAATGAAGATCACATAATATAACTGAAAGCTCCAGAATGGCTAATAAATTATTTTAGGTAATATTGTTTAGTTAGCTTTTTAGCATATAAATGGGCTGTAAATGGATTACATTTATGTAGCATTTTACATGTCAGCATTTACCCATTCACACACACCATACAGAGGCTGCAATGCAAGGTGCCAACCCGCTCATCAGGAGCAGTGATTCTGTGCAACACATAGTCACACACTGATGGCACAGATGGTGACTCTGTGCCCACATATATTTCACATCTCTGCCCAAATGTATTTTTCACATGAAAATGCTGTTTTTTCTTCAAAAGTGTACAGTATGACGGTACACAATGGTGCTCTATATAGGCTTACATATAATGAGTATTAAAATATAGTCTTTGTGGTAAATGATGAGCAGCACAATAACAATATTCTGCAATATTTTACAATTACATGAATAAATGTATTGCTCAATGCATTGCAAATGAATTAAAAGATATGCATTATTATACTAGATCTCCATATATAGAGGATACATTTTTGCATAAGAGTGTTAGTAAGTGCAGCATTCGAACGCAGTTACAATAATTTGAATACGTGATATTTCAGATCAGTGTTGAATTAATGTCTTATTGTCAGACGTCAGTTTGGTATATTCATCGAACAATGAACTTGTGAATGAGGATTTGAAAATTCAGTGACCAGATGATCTGTCAGGGGAAACCAGGTTTCCCTCGGCACCTGTCCACTGTGTGACAGTTAATCCCGCAGCAGCCGATATCACCTGTGTTCAGATAGAGGGATTATAGCAGAGCTATTTCTGTGAGGAAGAGGGACTTTCTTTTTTGTAATCCTAATGAAAATCATCCCTGGAAGCTATTTCACACAACTTGTTTTAAATATGCAAGCACTTCCTGTAGCGAGTCGTGACTGTGTGAAACACAATACTGCTACAACCAATTAAGAGGAGCGAGTGAATACATAATGCCCGGTGGAATGAGTCAGAATCTAAAATGGCCACAGCAGTTCCTGTTTCAGTGATGCATAATTCTTCTGGGCTTGGCTTCACAGACTTAAACACTCATGTCCAGCCAGACGGAGACGGCTAGTTTTAATGCACCTAGCAACGCTCACTAATGCTTTGACTGCACACTGTAATGCTTCCACTTAATCTGCTTTGGCTGTGAGGAGAGGATGTTCTCACCTGTAAGATCAACACAGGAGGACTTAATGAATGTGTATGAGAGGGCAGGGAGCTGTGACTGAACTGATGATGATGAATTACTCTCCTTAATAAGCTCCTCAGCTACACAGATATGAAATTTGTACTTTTAAACTAAACTAGAAATAGATGAGATGCCTCCACTTCTATTAAACCATTCTGAGATATTTGACCTCAGGTAATTACAGGGGTGGGTAGCACTTTATTTGAAGGGGTGTGCATAAGACTGTCATTACATTGTCATAACCATGTCATGACACCTGTCACAAACATTAAGGAGTTTTCATGAATGTTTGACTCATGTCATTAAGTGTCATTCGGTCAATGTGTCATTTTTAATGCAAATCTGACATTGTTTGAGATGTCTTTGTTATGACAACTTGGATGTTAATCAAGCCATTAATGTCTTTTTTTTTTTTTAATAACCGCTTGACATTAACCAAGACAACAGCTGTCTGACGTCAAATAATGCAGGAGTAGGTAGCACTTTATTTGAAGGGCTGTGCACAAGACTGTCATTGCACTGTTATGTCCATGTTGTGACAACTGTCGTGAACATGAAGGAGTCTTTATGACTGTTTATATATGTTGTCATAAAGTGTCGTTCAGCTAATTATGTCATCTTAATTCAGAATGTACAAGTAAACTAACAAACCAGCATCTGCCCATCAGGTATCTCTGTAAGCTAAATCACCTTGGTGCTGTACTCTGTCAAATTGGCCTGATAACATTTAATAACCTCTTTATGACAAGTCTAAATTAACCACTTTACTTGAGGTCAAACAAAATATTTGTGGCACTCTTATAATGGCAGTTTGACAGTGTAATGTAATGTTAAAACATAAAGCTAAACAATTTCTTTAAATTTGATAGTCTAGTTCTAATAAAGACATTGACATTTTTGTCATGGTTAATGGTCAGTTTGTCATAACAAAGACATTATAGGCTTTATTAATATCAAGTTGTCATAACTAAGGCATTTTTGTCTTGGTTAATGTTCAGGTTGACTTAACAAAGATATTGCCTTGATTAATGTCAAGTTGTCATTACAAAGACATTGCAAATAATGTCAACTTTGCATTAAATTAAATTGTCATAATTGTGAATGACACTGGGTGACAACAGTCATAAACATGCATTAAGGCTTCATGTCCATGACAGGTGTCATGACATAGTTATGACAGTGTAATGACAGTCTTATGGACACCCTTTCAGATAAAGTGTTACCCAGAAGTAATGTTCTTTCAGTTGAAAAACATGATTGTGGATCTCCATGTGCAGGTCAATATGCACTGTGAAAAATAAAACTGTTCATATTCTGCATTTTTCAGGACCGTTTCCTTCCTCAGGGAGCAACATTCTTGTAGAAAACAGCCACTTTGTACAAGAGTGCTCTCCATCCCCACAACAGCCTGTGCATTATAACCTAATCATGAAATTGGCAGATGGTCCAAGGTCTTCTAGACCAAGGTGAAACTTGTGTGTTTTCCTTTCCGCTAATGAAGCAGACAAACAGCGTCTTTGGTGCTGAGATGAAGAGTGTCATCTTTCAGATGAAGGCGAGTGACTGTGCATAAAGCTGCAAATAGGATTGCGAGGGTATTCATTTGCGAGTGCATCGCCCGTCGCCCCCATCGTGATGAAAGTTTCCTGCTATAACGAGGCTGTTCGCTGTGAATGTCTTTGGCATTCTGGCTTTGAAAGCACTCTCCTCATATTGTAGATGACTCCACTTGGCTCAGCTTTTCACTTCCCAGTTTCTATGGTCCTGAATTTTTAATGGTGAGGACGACATGAAAATGAGGGAATTCATAAACAGAGCTGCTTCACCGTGTAAACTACATGTATAGTTTAGCCTGGCTGGATTTTAATGTCTTCAAGAAAGCATTCATGGTGAACACCGAGTGATACAATTGGATTTTTTAGATTGTCAGACTTACTTTATTCTTGTGAATCTTGTAGTATATTTGCATCTTCCAGCGGTGGAAAGTAATTAAGTATACTGTACGTATATAGAATTTGAGGTCCAATACTTCTGCAACAATTTGTTTCAGGGGGAATACTGTTCTTTTTACTCAATTTATATTGATCATGTGATCAGACGTGTGTGTGACTAACGGACCTGGAGCTTGTCCATAGCTAATCTCACACTATTACCGGCCCGATGAGTCTAATTTTTTTTGCGCACAAACGGACCTCTGTGATCCATAATTTTTGAAAAACCTTGAAAGTAGGTTATAGTTATAAACACTCTAAAAAATAAGACTCTAATATATATGTATATATATATATATATATGTATGTGTATATATATATGTGTGTGTGTGTGTGTGTACATATATATATATATATATATATTATATGTATATATATACACACACACATATATACATATATATATATATATATATATGATATACACATATATAATATATAATATAATATTCTTTAATATAGATTAAACTACCCTACATTGTTTAAAGAATGCTATAAGACTAGTTTACCTGACTGACTGGTTCTTTATCTGACTGAGGTTTGTACAAGTAAGAATCTCTGGTCCCTTCCTCCTCTACCCTTGTCTCTTCAGCTCTGCTTCCCTGCCCTGGACCCCTGCTCTTCCCGGCTTTTCCAGCTACCTGCCTGAGCTTCCCAATTATGCATTTTCCCTTTACCACTCCTTTAAAACAAGTCTTTTTGTGTTTAGCATATCCCTGTCTCCTCGCGGTTCACTTGCTCCATCCCACATAACACCGGAGAGCCAAAGCAAGAACGTCTGTTGGCAACCCGACAGACCGACCAATCCAGAGGAGGTAATATATGAAATGTCAGCAGCCTAACTGTGCTGTGTATTGATAAATCCATGGTGCTGTCCGTGGTGCTGAAGTAGCAGACATGTTTGTAATTGTACCTTTTTCTTTCAGTCCTGCCCTCCTGTCAGTTTCATCTTGGATCTATAATATTCTCTGAACTTACACACACTGCTGCCTCTAGTATTCCTATAATATCTCTGTTCTTCATTCAGTTGCATCTGTGTTGCTGAAGAAGGACCGCCAGACCAAGCCATCCCAGTAACAACATATTGTAGAGCAGCTATGACAACAGATATAGTTTTTACTTGAGGGTTATGGCCATCAACCCTGTTAAAAAGGAAGAAATTACAGAATGTGTATCGTTCTCCGTAACGACCACTTTTGATGGCAATTGTTATACATTTTTACTTAAATAATATTGTAATGGAGCCTTTCATTGTGGTATTTCAAATTTTATTTAAAGCTACTACAAGGAGCATTTGTATTTTGTATGTATGTAGCCATTAAATATAATGTCAGAAATAAAATGATTGAAATGAAACTCTCCTGCTTCTTTTTAGCTGGCTAAAGTTGGGAAAATGTAAACACAGGCTTGTTTCATCCGATTTCAAGGAGAATCCGACTTGATGGCAGCCGTTAAGAATAACTATACAGAAATATCTGATCTTCTTGTGGATGGTCTTGTTTGCTTATGTAGGTCATATAGAGGAATCAGTATTAAATTTAGACTGTTTCATAACCATTTAAAAACTCCTCATAGTATGTTTAAAGGAGCAATATAAGATTGAGCATTCAAAAATTAGTACTGCAGTCCAAATAATGAGTTGGAGCCATAGATCGTATATTAAATAGTTTGAATCCCTATTTACTATACAAAGCAGTGAAGCGAGTTGTTTCCACTTGCCCTTCCTCCACAGACTCGAAGCTCAGGCAGTTTGCCTGCAGGCTACAGGAACGCTGAACCGACATGAGCACAAGACGAGAGCAACATTATACTTTGACCATGACAAGTGATGATGAATCCTATAGTGTAAGTTGATCAGCAGTTTATAACTGTTGTCTGTTGCCTGTTGTTGTCTGTTAATGTAAAGGTAAACCAGTTATTCAGAAAATAAAAGTCCACCGCCTGGGAGCAAGCAGGGCGCGCAAGTGGGGGTGGATGGAGCACAGAGCCGCCTTTTTAAAAAGATGGAGCTTTGCCTTCCTGTTCCGTCCCGCTCCATTTTCGCTTAGGTAGCGCCCACACCACGAGTCTGACGTGTGCCCATTGCACAGACACCCACACCATTTTGAACTGTCCTGTTGATGAACTGTCCAGAGCTTCTTCATCTCCGTGTGTTGGCGTTCAGTTTGCTGTCTTCTGTTGTTTAAAACGTCCTCACTGATGTAAAGTGAGTCAAACTGATGTAAATTATCCTGCTGCCTTAAAACAAAAACATGAATACCGCGCACCATGTAGTCATTATATAGACTGAGCTGAAAGAAGGTGAGGATTTTTCCCCACAGAGGACAATATTTTATGACAGAAATAAAGTATTTTTAACAATAATAATAGAAAAGAAATAAATAGATCCATATGAACAGCAACCTTTTCCTAAAATACTGCTGGTTCTGTGGGGTTGGAATTTTAAATCTGAAGCCTCCAGTGCGCCATAGAAGCTTCAATTGACGCGAGTATATTGAAGCTTTTAGTGCATTTTGGCCCACAGGACACGTTTTAATTTTCTTTTTTGGAGTGCGCGATTTGAGCAGAGCAGGCAGAAATTTGAGTTGAGAGTGGAGCGATAACAAGTGGAGCGGTCTGATGCAGCCAGTGAACTACCTGGCCACCATTCTAAAAGATTCTTAATGATTTTTACTACTGATGAACAGACACTTATTCAGAAAACGTTTGACAGTAATTTAAACTCCAATTAATGTGAAAGGGGCAAACAAAAACTGACCTTCCTGACCGGAATGGAAATTTCAAAGGGCATACTGACTGTATATTGTTGTTGGAGAAGTTATTTCAACTTAATGTTTCCTTGATCTCTGATGACATATCGTGGTCATTTTATGATTTATTACATATGATATATTGCATATTATTTCTTTAAGTAAAAGACCTGACTGCCTCCACTGCTTCTACTCCACACCAATGCTTTCCACTTCTGGCATCCTCTCTTATAACAATGGCAGGATATTGAGGGCCATGATAAACAGCAGTGGAAAAACAGGGCATCCCTGTATAATGGCCGTATGCAATTTACAGTAAAACTGGGGGGATGCCTGGCCATCTGAAATAACTGAACTACTGGCTCTGAATATAAAGTTACGATGCAACCAAAGGAGCAAACGTGCATGAGTCCAGAATACTGAATGAAACCCCCACTGCACTCTGTCAAAAGCTGTCATGGCATCCACAGCGAGAGCTATAGTAGGGCTGAAGGAGATACCTGTAGACTTTGCACACGATACTGTACACATACTTTACTATCCATTTATAATTTATAATGGAGAACTGTGATGTGATGAGTAGCACTCCATACTGCTGTTGTTCACTAGTGAGCTAGAACAGTGCCACCAATTATATGAAAGGATTAGCCCTGGCTAAATGCCCAGGGCTAGTTAATAGTGGAGAATACACAAAGGCTACACAGTGGTTATGTAACACACACACACACACACACACACACTCACACACAGTTGTGCTACCATCACTTTAAAGGACATTACATAGAGTCAAATTAATTTCCTGAAGATTTACCCTAAACATGCCCACAATGACTGCTTCCCTAACCCAGTAACACTTTGCAGTAAGGGTCCATTTATTAACATTAGTTTAAAATTAACTGTTAACTAGAACTGGAATAAGGATTAAGTAACACTGGCAAATGTCTCTTGTTAACATTAAGGTTCACATGTCACATCAGGTACTAAATAATATTAATACATGTTTGATAAAAATGTTAATTAACATGTATATCATAAAGTGCACAGCCAAGCCATTTCATTAAGAATGAAAATCTACATGACGATAAAGGAACAAGCAAACTTTACATGTAGACCATGGACTGTGTCCACTAATCTTAACCAAACAAAAAGTCACAAGTTGTACAGTATGGACAAGTAAGTCGACAGTTATTCCCCATTAAATAAACATTTATTTAATTATTTAATTAATTAATTTATTTATTTAAACAGTTTCTCTAGATGAAATGAAACATGTAAGCCTTTAATTGATGTTAACAAGAGCTATTTGTTAACAGTTACTTAATGCTTGTTATAGCATTGATTAACTGTTAGTTAATGCTTATTACGACATTACCAAATGTTAATATCATCTTTATAAACTATTAAATAATGTATGAATTAATACCAATCTTTAACATGACCATAAGTAAGTGATTACTAGACACATCAGTTAACTATCAACTGTTATTAATGCTTATTACTGCATTAACTCATGTTAATACTATCCTTATAAGCTATAAAATAATAATTAACATGACAATTAGTAATTGATTAAAAGACTTAATTAACTGTTATTAATGGCTTTTACTGCATTAACTAATGTTAATTAATAGTCCCTAATTGCAAAGTGGTTACCCCTGACCCTAACCTTTACCCTAACCATAAACCAAGTCTCCACGCTAACATTTAATGATTTATTTTATGGGGTCTCGCCTCCCCTATGGGGACTTGTGTTTTGTCCCCACAAGGAAAGCGAGTCTCTGGCAATATGAGTGTGTAAACAGATTTATGTCCCCACAACACACACTTACACACACAAGCTACACAAGCTACACAAGCTACGCTGCAAGCACACAAGCTCATGTAATTAAAAGTATTGCATATGCTGGCTTTTAAATGCAAACAAAATCCCACGACTCATGATCAATACCAACTGGTCAAAGTGATAAATATTAATATGATACCGTTGGTCTGTTACTGTGGGTAGTTTTCATCTTCTCAAGGAGAAGCCTTGAAAAACAAGCCCAGCCCACTGCATGACCTCTTGGTAATTCAAGGATGAACAATGCAGGATCAATGTCCAATAACACCGTAACTGTCAAAACCAGAGGAGACCAATAAGGTGAGGCTGAGAGTGACCTTTGTGGTCGTTAGAGTGATAAATCCCACAGAGCTGGGGGTGCTAATTAACAATACAATACAAGGCCAGCGAGCATGCCAATACATCTGTTGAAAAATGTTTCCAGTATTAAGTAGTTTAGTTCTGTAATTTTGCAAAATAGATCAAAGTACATGTTATCTATGATCGTGTTCAGCCACTTCCTGCTACAGTATATCCCACATAGCTGTCTTACATGCCAGCTCACATACAGGCATTATGATACACTAAATCAATGGCTCGACAGCAAAGTTCAGATCTCCTACAACTCGCAGGGAGCATCAGCTCATCGCTATGCTCCCTCCAACCTCCTTGACCCATCTCAGCGGGCAGAGGTGAGCAGGCAGAGAAAACAGAAAAATAAAAGTTAAATTAGTAATGCGGCCAGGCCTGCTGGCATGAGGAGGGAGGGTTTTGTAATATTGATGAGTTGAGTGCAGGGGGAATGACTCATCTGGTGCTGGAGATGAAGAAGGAGAGCATAAAGCCTACAGTACGAGCCATGACTTTCTTTTTTAACCCTGAATCTCCAAGTCGTGGCACAGACAAAACTCCCGGAATGTCTTTGGCTTGTCATGAATCTCACCCCTCACCCCCCATGCTACAGTTCATGTTTTTTTTTTGTTTTTTTTTTACATTTCTCAGAAAGGATGGATGTGTGTGTCTTTCCTTGACAGAAGAAAGAAGCTCTTGGATGCCCCCTGTAGTAGATAAAACATGTTAAGGGCCCTGTACGGTGGCCCTTCCAGTGGAGAACACATGAAGCAGTGCACTAATGAGTGAGCTACGTTCTAGAAAATTAGTTGGCCTCTACGTGCCTCTAAATGGTTAACGAAAAACTGCCAATGTTATAGACTGACATGGTTATTCACATACAATATGATGCAGGTTTATACAACAAATAACAAAAACAGTATAACCTAAAAAAAATTAAAATTTCATTAAGACAGTTGCAAAAAAAAAGGTGTATTATTTGATTCCAGCTTTTGTTTTGATGTCCAACCAAAGAGGGCTGCTGAGTCTTGTTTCTTTCAGGATAATCATTATTTCCTCCAGGTGTAAATGTGGGGAGATAATAGGTGCCAATTTCCCATAGAGTGGAGTGAGATCAGAGACTGATTTAGAAAGCTGTTGTCATGTCATAATCTTCTTCACAATAAAACATCGTTAGTGAGATGTCCCCAAGGCTTTTGGCTTATCACAATCAAGATAACTGCATTGTCCTCTTTTTCTTTCAAACATGGATGTGTACAATGGAGGCTAGTTTTGAGAATAGACATAGAAGAGAGCCGACTTCATTATATGCTGTTTAAATAACTTAAAGTTAGGTAACTAGTTGCTAATCTAATGTTAACCTGACAAATCAAGTTGAAGGGTGTCAAATCTTTCCAAATCTGCTTATAACAGAACGCGTGTCAGCTTGTTAGCATGTCAGCTAACATTAACTTCAGTGAATTGTGTATTAACTTACAACTCAGTGTTACAGTTCAGAGTCATTTAGCTGAGTTAAGACTAACTTCCACTGCATCCGTATCGTTACCCCGTTTTAACATCCATCATTGTCGTAAGTTACAAGGGAAATAACAACAAACACATAATGAAAAAAGACCCACCGTTACTCTGGTTTAATGAGTGACCGTGTTAATTGGTGACTCAGCAAAATAAGTCCTAGTACTATTGACGGTGTTATACTGTATTTTGTGACCTGCAGTGATGGAAAAAGTACTCAGTTCCTTTACTTAAGTATAAGCATTAATGCCACAATGTAAAAATACTTTATTACAAGTAAAAATCCTGCATTTAAAACCCTACACGAAGTATGAAAGTAAAAGTAAAAGTAGTAATGTCTGCCGTAAACACGAACAAAAGATGTAAACCAAGTCTACCAGAATGCTTTGTTTACATGTTAAAATTACAAAATGTTTCTTCTGGGGGAGTATGCCCCCTGACCCCTGTAAGGGGACTGATTGACGCTCATGTCACCTTTTCCACCTCCTGTGAGTTTGCAGGTTTGTTGCATGTGTGTGCATATCTAGCTGTGTGTTCCTTTGTCCGCAGCTAATCTTGCGTACAACTGGACAAATCAACCTAGGAATTTTTGTGCACATTCATGACTGCTCTGTAACCGACTGCTGACTTGTTACTCCTCTTAACAAGCTGGTTGTGGCTGCAATTGATCAACAACTGCTAGGCTAAAAACAAGGTTTATCTTGCACGTTGCAGGTCACATTTGGCCATTGTTGTGGCTCAAAAACCGATATCCATATTAAAGTTTCTTTTCATCTTAAATTGAAGCATTTGCACATTATTTTCTTACCCGATATGTTATGATCCACTTAAGTTCAGCACTATATGAGATTAATAAATCCCCATGTATCAACAGTCATGCTCCAGGGCCTCTTTCCAGATTTATTCAGAGACAAAATAGTAACACTGTAACAAGGAGCAGGGTGAATGGCAAAATATCATATCGTAAATCAAAATTTGGCCAATACGCTTTTTCCATAAAGGGCCATCAGCTCTGGAACACATTACCAACTGAAATCAAATTAATTCCAGCTATAAAATCCTTTACAACAAAGGTCAAGTGCTGGCTAAAACCAAACCAGAGCTGTACCCACTCTCACCAAATTGTGCTTAGAAATTTTAAGGTATTAGTGTATGTGTACTGTGGTATGTGTATTGTAGGATATGTTATGTGGTATATGCTGTGATGTATGTATTGTGGCTTATTTATTGTGGTATATGTATTTTTATTGTGCCTGCCATGTCTATAGTGTATTGTGGTTCTATGATGTTTGTGGCTGTATATTTTAGTAACACCCAATTAGGGAGTTGAAAATTAGCAATAGCTATAAGCTCATTGTGCAACTCATCAGTTTTAATATTCTGTATTGGAACTATGTTAAATTGCATCATTCCTTTCAAATAAAATAAAGACCGCCACTGTCTCTGCAGTACTATCCAAAAACACTGCATACATCTAGACAGGAAAACTTACTCTATACTATACAAAAACTTTGTTCAAAACCTTGCAAGTCTCCGTTGGTTGCATCTGGCAATTGTGGTGGCATTGCAGTAGGTGCTTCACCATCTGTAGCCTTTTAGGATTGACGCATAGTAGTCAATGCCTTTTTTTTCCCCATTAAGACTTTTGTAATGCCCTCTACACAGGTATTACTTAGGCTTCTCTTTGTAAAACATTGTTTTTTTATATATATAAAAATCTTTTACTCTGTGTGAATATTAATTTATTTTATTTTATTTATTCATCTGTAGTTCATTATTATTGTCTTTTGTATTTTATCTTTTTGTGTAGCACTGTGTAATATGTGATAAGATAATTGCTATATAAATAAAATAAACTTAATTTTAAAATGCAATAGAAAATTGATTCTTTATGACCCTCAGGAGAAAAACTAATTTTCTGAAATAAGGTGAAACCCTCTGGCTGTAGTTCATCCTGTGCAGAGATTAGGAGACTTAATGGGAAAACTGGTGACTTTAAAATCATTATATTGAAATCCTTTGTTCAGCGGCTGCAGGCGCGGTTTAATAGCCCTCAGAGAAGGGATCAATATCTAAATCTCCATTGATGATGACTTAAGCACGTTTAGAGCACATTCTCTCACATTGTTTTGAGGATGTAAAGTGCTACATGACTGAAATTCTAAGTACATCATACATACATGTATCACTGAGCTAATGAGGCTGCCTGTGAGTCATGCAGTAAATCTGCTGCAGGAACCTGTCCAAGCCCATATATGATCACATGCTCTTCCTCATTGAGCACATAACACAAATTGATGAAAATGATTGTTAATGATGTTATGGCCTCATTGTCATATATTTAAAATGTCGTGATTTTGGTCCCCTCAGTGATGCTGATTGGCCAGGTGATGGGCATTATCTGCTTTGACGTAGCTTCCTCATCCCTGTTCTACAGTATATTACTCTAACACTCAGACTAGAGGTTCGGCTGTTACAAGACTACAGCCTCTCCCACGTGGTGAAGCAGATAAAGCAAACAATACCTTTCCGGGCAGAAAAAACTTAAAACTTAAAACAACTTAAAAAAGGTGATAAGTCTATGTTGTACTGCATGTAAGTGGCTAAAAAGAAGATATCACAGGTTTAAATATTGAGAGAGTCAATATGTCTTGTCTCCTGCTTCAAGACTTCAATATTTATCCAAGATCACCCTACCCTAAACTTAAAGGGGACCTATTATGCTTTTCCTTATTTTTTGTTTGGATGTTATTATGTTGTGAGTTCGTATTAAACATGGTCATAGTGTCAAATAATAAACCATATAGAGGTAATTCCTGTGAGCTAAACACTCAGGTTTCAGACTGTTTTAAATGCACGTTTTCAACTTTTATTTTTCTATTTTTGACAACTTGACATGACTGGCAACATTGGCACATTGAATATTTCTTTATACGTTAGTCCACTCCAGACAAAGCGCAGTGTGCACAGCACACCAACCTAGTCGGGCTGCATTCGCTCGACTGCTCTGCTTAGGGTTATTTCGTCTTCAGTATGCCTCACAGAAAGTGCTTTTTCAGTTGAGAATGACTTCCATGTTTTCTGCCTTGGATGATGTCCGCATACTCAGCTCTCAGTTATTTACAGAGTTTCTAATGGACAGGTATCTGTACTTGTTGTTAATGTAGCTAACTGCTGCTGCTAGTTAGCTGTGCACTCTCCCCGTGCACTCTCCCAGTCTGGGCAAAGCCAGCTGCATGAACCACAAGAACAAAACGTAAGTTCCAAGCAAGTCATTGTTTTGGAAGTCACAAGTAAATCCTAGGTCTTTGCACTTAAGTCCCAAGTCCTAAACTTTAAGTTTCAAGTCCTAAACAAGTTGCAATGAAACAGTGAGTTTCCAGCCTCATTGATTTACAATGTTACTTACCTGTTAAGCTGATGTTAGCTAAGCATTCACTAACTATGTTGTTATTAGCAACGACTTAACGCTCTTTGTACTACTTCAAGCTGAACATTTTTGGAAGTTGTTTGCATCGTCGTTCAGCGTTGTTTGCATTAATAAAGTATTTCTGATTCTGATTCTGATCTTTGACCTGGAGGTTTTGCATACCGCACTGTACTATAAACAAAATTATCTCAGTAATGTAGCATTAGTTGGTTCCCTCCTGCAACTTAATTGGATGCTGTCTGATTGCTTCAGGCAAAGTGTATGTGAGGACTGTGGGGAATTAAGTGTTGACTTGATGGTCATGAAAGGAATTGAATTGATTCGGGGCACACTTTTTAAATAATAGACTTTTTGGGCTTAGGGGGTGGTATCAAGTATTTTCAGGTCAAAAGGCACAAGCCCAAATGAAGTCACTGGTGTTACGTTACATGTCTTTTTTGACTTTGTTGAGTCTAAAGTCATCAAATTGGTGATTTGAGTCTGACCTTAGTCCAAGTCATGTGACTCGAGTCCAGACCTCTGGTGATAAACCATAGTTATAAATTCAGTGATATACTGGGGTGGCGAGTTAGCTCAGTTGGTAAAGCGTGTGCCCTATGTACCGAGGCTGTGAGTCCTCTGCGGCAGCCATGGATTCGACCCCCGCCCATGGCCCTTCGCTGCATGTCTTCCCCCACTCTCTATCCCCATTTCTTGCCTTCACTTCAGCTGTCCCACCTAAATAAAGGCATAAAAAAACCCTAAAAAATATATATTAAATTCAGTGTTAAACTGAGTCCTTCAGTAGCAGAAATAAAAAATGAAGGCTTGTCTGACGGTACAAGCAATCACAGTTTTCTTGTTTATGTCAGATTAAAAATACAGGAAAAGCAAAAGATTTACCTGTACCTCTACTACTGATTAATTAATATTTCTTTGTGTCCTTGCCTCCTGGAGTTGTCATATTCATCATTCCACAAACATACCTCTGGTTTTGATGTTCACAATCCAAGTTAACGACCTGCAACCTCCGAAGGCCTCCGATAAGGATCCTGAAATATTGGATTCTCACCCCATTAGCATGTTACAGCACAGTTGCAATTTTATAGCCTGCCCCGGGACATCAGCATACCATGGAAACCGACAGGAAGTGACAGAAGACAAATGAATGTCGACATTCATTTGTTTCATTACTTTGCTGCAGAGAATTAACTTTATACTATAACACACCACACACACACACACACACACACACAATACAAAGGTTACTTTGAGCAATATTTATAAAACTATATAAAAAAATATATAAACGTAAAATCACTTAAATAGCCATAAGATTACAAACAGTCCTACATGTGGGGAGTTTGACTAGAAAGTTAAGGTTAGGGATTTAACACCATTACTTGTGTATACTGTAATTATTATTTTATATATTTGGCTGTTTACTGAGAGGTATACTCTTATGGGGGATAATTTGTATATCTTAGGGGTATTATTGTTAATGCATGGAAAATGATAACTATGTCTTGGTTGCAAAACCAACCTCTGCAGTTGACCAGTGGACTGAAGACCTGGACTGAGACAGGTGTATATAATGGTAGAAATGACTGCACAATTGCAAATGGAAAAAGGATATTAATTGTGCAAAAATGGACACCTGTAACTCAGTACCTGGCTGAACCGAAGAATAACTTACAGACGATATCTATTACTTTTTCATGATTTTCTTTCTTTTTTGTTGGTGCTATTTTCTTGAGGATGTTGCTTTTGGCCGATGTCTTTCGCTTTACATGGTAGAGTCTTAACATGATGTAATATTATTTAGATAAACATGTCGGTTGTTAATGCATTGCCACTGTAGGTGGTGACACCAATTGTGATACAGTCACCTGTTACCAATTAACCAGTTTAACTGTGTAATGTTCCAAACAGGGTTTTTTGTGCATTCAGCAACTTTCCCAGTCTTTTGATGCTCTTGTCCCAACTTTTTGGAAAAGTGTTGCAGGTATCAAATTCAGAATGAGTGTATATTTACAACAATTAAATATCTTTGTACTTTATTAAATTGAATATGGGTCAAAAAGATTTTGCAAATCATTGCATTCTGTTTATTTATTCTGTTTACATGATCCAGACTTTTTTTTTTCAATTTGGTTGTACTGTACAGAGGGTGGTTTACTTATTATATGATGGTAGTAGCAGTAGAACTATAATTCTGCCAGAAATTTATTTTGAATTAAGGTTAGTTTGTTTACTCTAGTGCTGTTTCTGGCATGATACTGAGCTCCCGCAAGTCATATACCTGCCAACCTAACTGAAATGGAAATTAGGAAGGGCATGATGAAAGCCCTGTGTAATCCACAAGCACAAAAAACTACATCTTGCCTCATCTTTCGTTAAAATGAATGGACATTTCTCTCTTTTTTTTTTTTTTTTTTTTGCACCTGTGTGATTTAACCTTCTGTGAGTAATAAAAAAGTCCTTTTAGTATTTTAGGATGGATGATTCAATACAGACACAACAGAATCAGGTTTTCCTACAACGTATTTGAGAGTGGATGAGTTCAATTTACACACACTCATACACACATTTTTAGCACATTACTTGCAAAACCCTCATACTGACCACATTATTATCTGACCTCCAATCCTACCCCCACTATATAGCCCATACACTCAACCTTAACTCTAATAAACCAGATAGTAATTTTAATCCCAACTTTAAACCCAAACCAATCTTCTGTTCTTCCTCCCCTTGAGAGGACATCAGGATCTGGAAGTACAAACACACAATGACACACACTTTCCTGCACACAAACAGATAAGCCAGTGAAAAGACTAAATATCTCTATTACTTTTTTCCTGCCTTTCTCTATCTTAATTTCATGCTTTTACAACTCAATAAAGCAATACCCGTATCAACAACCACATCAAGCAGTAAGGATGATAAAAGACAAAGGCAAAACACTGTAGCCACCAGCAAAAGAGCAATACATTTCAAGGTTTGATGAATGCATCCTATAATGCACACTAAAACAATTCACTGTCATCTTGTTTTTAAGTGCGTCCATTAGCATAATCCGCCTGTAGCTGTGTCGCACATAGTCAGGGACGGCTTGCCCAGCTGCTTCTTACAATAGCAACTCATTAGCACTGTTGTGGATACTTGATCACACATCAGCTCCTAAGTGATGTCAGCGTGTGTGTGTGTGTTTATGAGTGTGTTAGGATGGAGGGATTACTGACTGCTGTCGTGTCACTGTGTGTGCACAAGACAAACACGCATCCCTTGATGAGTTTTCCTCATTTAGAAAGTGTGTGTGCTGTTGGGTGGATGCAGTCGTCTGTTGCCTGAGCAACGCTTGGCCTCACCCATAAGCCCCTGCCGAAATATGCATGAGCTCACAACGGCAACCAGCCCAGTGAGTAATAATGACTTTACTCACTTTCTGGGATTCTGATGGATTGACTGTTCTTAGAAATTTGGGGTGGATGTGTGTGTGGTCTTATACCTTTATTTTTAGAATAATCAAATGTTCACACAAAGATGACAAAGAGGATTTAATTTAGGTTCAGAGCAAGGTTTGTCGTCAGGCGGAGCTGGAGCTTGAGCATCAATCTCCAGACATTTGTGACTACCATATTTTCTAAATTACCATTTGTTAATTGTAATAAAATTTGAAAGGTTATATTAAAAGTCAGTAAAGATTCTGAATGTAACAGGACTCAGTCAGCTGAAAAGAATTAGAATACCACCATATATGTGTTGATATTAGGGATGACCCAGTCACGTTTGCTGCCGATCCCAATACTACACTGGGTGTCACAAGTTACTCAGCTGCTCCCAGTGGAACATAAAAGCACATTAATGAAAGTTGAGTTGCAAATCAGTGAATATTCACAACACGTTCCTGCAAATGTTGATGATGATGATGTTGCCGTCCTTGGGTGAAATTGCCAAGTTGACTTTTTGATTTGCTTTTTTGTGGTGCCTCTCTCTAATACCACCATCACCCACTTGCCCCACTAAGAAATTAAAGGTGTTTTCCACTGAAATACTAGAGGACTTTTAATTTGAAATGGATACAGTTAACACAGTGGTTTTAATATGTGAAATTCATTGGTGTTTCTGTAAGGGCAGATATCTGTGCTGAGGGGGACTAAATATTGTTGTTGACTAGATACATGGAAGTAAAAACTAAGTACTTTGCTTTTTTAGAGAAAATCCAGTTGCATTTAGTCTTTGTTTTCATATGAACTGAAAGAATCTTCATGAATGTTTATGATCTAGACATTAAAACCACCCAAAGGAAATACGCCCAACTCTGCTATTCAGCACAAACTACTATAAAACAATCAAGTCCTAGATTATGAAGACAAATAGAATTACAGTTCGGAAATGTCACAAGGAAATGTGATGAGAGGGGAGTACACAATAGACATATTGAACAAACACTGTTTTTGAAACTATCAATATCTTGAGGTCAGTCCAGTCTAGGACCTTGACATTTCAGCCATTCTTCTCTTGTCGGTTTTATCTGAAATGTTACAGTGCTGGTGATCCAAACAGACTGTGTGCACTTAAAACTGCTAAAAATTTGGATGAGGTTTGGTTAAAAGTTGAGATCATGATTACCATGGACAGCAGCAGACTGTGGCTGTCTGAGTGACAGGGGAGGTAAAAAAAGGGCCCCAGCTGCATGCGGTGGGGCACCAGTGCGCTGAAAGTCACGATGCACTTCATCACATTATGTCGATTGGTGGGGCACTCTAGAGGGTACTTCATCATGTTTTGTCCATTGAAGGACACTCAAAAGGGCACTTCATTATATTTTGTACACTTGAAGGGTACCTTAGAGGGCACTTTATCATCGTTTATCCACTAAAGGGTACTCATGAGGGTACTTTATCACATTTTATCACTGGAAGGACAACTTAGAGACACGTTATCATGTTTTCCCCTGAAAGGACACTCTAGAGGGCACTTAATCACATTTTGTCCACTGAAAAGGCACCCTAGAGGGCACTTTATCATGTTTTGTCCACTGAGAGGGCACCCTAGACAGCATTTTACCACATTGAAGGGCACTCAAGAGGGCACTTTATTGCATTTTATTCACTGGATGGGCTCCTTAGAAGGCACTTAACCACATTTTATCAGTTGGAAAGGCACCTTAAAGGGCACTTTATTACATTTTGTCCACTGGAAGGGCATCCAATAGGGCACTTTTTTCTATCATGGTGCCCCCATGAGTCTACTAGTGAGCACGACAACATGACAGGTTGTGATTAATTGTTCGGTAATAAGGATGAATATATGACAGAAACATGCTTCTCGTGCATGTGTATGTGCTTGTACTGCTGCATACCTTCATTTCAATCTGGAGTGTGTGGAGTATCCCTTTACACAGTTCTACCAGCCAGGGCTGCGTGTGGTGAACGTGACACATCAATTATAGATAGGCAGTAATGCACACTTTGCCTGAGTGCGTTCCCGAGTGGCACCATTAAAGATGAGATTATTCTTGTCGGCGCTCAGTGCAGCATCAATTAATTACTGTGGCTTCCCTTTAAATCCTGGATACCTCTCCTCAAAGTTTCTGTCTCTTCCCAGTGAGTTTCTAGGAGGGTAATGAGGAGCGCTATTAGGAATGCTGCCCAGAATATGTTAGTGAGAATGTGAGGGCTGAGTTGGATGCTGTGGAGTTATCTAATTATTGAGTCCTCTGCCGATTTCACACGAGTGAAGGAGAGATCTGATGAAAGAGTGAACATCTGCTTGACCCGCAGCTGATGTCTGTCTTTGATTTTTAAGTCTTTCCTCGTGTCTATTTCAAATTAACTACATCTTTTTTAACCTAGATTTTGTTCTTCTCAGTCCTGCGTTACAACTGTTAAGTTTACGCAGATGATGCTAAATTCATGCTGTGGCTCAAATTAAAAGGACAGTTCAGATTTTTTTTATCATAAAGAAGCATTATGAAGCAAGTTGGACCAACCAATCAGGATATTTGTTGTGCCAGGCTGCACGACTCCCTTGCAACACCTTTGCGGCACAGATCCACAGAAATTTCTTTAAATTGCTGGTGAAAATCCCAAAGTTTCCAGAGATACCAGTGTGTTTGAACTGCTGGTGTCATGCAGAGTTATTTACAACCACTCAATCTGATTGCCATGTTTTGTTCTCTGGGGTAACCCAAGGTCACGTCTTAGAGAACAGCTTTTTTATTGGACATGCTCCCATTTGGCATTATCCTATGCATCTAAATGTCTTCTTTTTTTTTTTTTTAACCATAATGCCAAACAGATTTACACTCCTGTCCTGCCTGGAGATTCTGAATATGCTCTTACAGTTGATATTTGTTGAGATACAGTAAGATTTGGACTTTAAGTGTTTTTTTCCCCCACCTAAACTAAGTTTCCATCCATATTGGACCACTAAACATTAGGGCCCGACCGATATGGATTTTTTTGGGGCCGATGCCGATTATTAGGGAAGAAAATTTCCGATGAACCGATTAATCGGCCGATTAAATTTTTACATTAATTTTTTTTTTAACAAATGGCTGCTTTTGAGCCTTTCAGACTTTTCTTTCTTACAAAGATGTAAATTGAAGGCAGAAAATGAATTGCAAATACTTTTATTGTTTTGAGGCAAGCAGCATATAACACAAACCTTACCATCCTTAACATTACCATTAGGTTTGTTTTTTTTTAAAATAAAGTGCAAAACGATAAAGCTTACCTACAGTAACTTACAAATGTTTTACTCAACATCTTTGGTAAACAAACAATAAAAAAACAACTGCAAAAGAATGAGGTATTTTGTGTGGGGCAAGGAGCATAAGAACAATCAGTCCCTCTTAATACTCCCAATTCTTATGATGTTTAAGTTCTGTGATTTCTGACTGACTGTGAATGTGTATGGTACGGGCAGGTAGGCTATGTGGTTGGATGAGAAACTGAGGGGGCGGGGTGAGAGTGAGGAAAACAGGGTCCTGTGTGTGTGTGTGTGTGTGTGTGTGTGTGTGTATGTGTGTTGTTGTAGTTACGTCGGGTCGGACGCTACAATATCAATAAAAACGTGTGCTTAACATAGACGTCGGACCCCCCCCCCCACACACACACAAACTGGACGCGAAATATCCGCGAGAGAGATGAACCACGGTCTCACTCCCCATGCGTCAACAGCCTGACGAATGGTCAGGGTCCCTCATCATCACATACCGACTCATTAGGTACCCGTTTCTCGTCGTTTTTCGACGAGTTGGGTGACCCGACAGATTTACATAGAAATCCTACACATACACATACCCACAGACACACAGCTGAGGGGCAGAGGCGCTTGCCGACTGGCACGGAGAAATGCACGTCTGCGTGCCCCCCAGTGGGTTCTCAACCTGGTCAGTGGGTGGTCGAGGGGTAAAGGCCGTCGGCTTGCGGTGTGTGGGGGCTTTACTGACACGGCTAATGTGTGTAGCTAGGCTAATAGCTGATGGCTTATTCTCACTTTAGCTTGCATACGTAGGTAGTGCTTACATGCAACATAAACAGATAACTCGGCATGACCGAGACCACAGCGAGGCACATCGTGACAGGGAACTTATTGACTTATTGTTTATTTCACAAACTAGTTATATTTACCTTTGATGCAGACCGCTCGGCTCTGCATGTGCGTTCCAGCTGCTGCCGACTCCAGGTCACTCTGCTGTGAGGTGGTTAGTGGAGTGTGTCATGAAGTCGGTGCGCCCTCTACGGTCGGATAAATAATATTGGGGAATCTTTGGGAAAATCAAGTCTTTTTCCCTGCAGTTATAATCGGCCATAATCTGCGAATTTTGGTCGATTACGATTATTCTCAAATGGGCTATATCGCATTAATCAGCCGACGATAAATCGGTCGGGCCCTACTAAACATCCATCCAATTTGTAAAATACTACCCTCAAGCTTGACGGCATAATTATTATGCTAAATTTAACACTTAAAAATATGTGTGCTACCTCTCCTTTTTACTACTGAATTGTATAATTGCTACCTCATGCTGGTGTTGTTTTAGTAGCCTTATTTACAGAATTTTAAATTAGCATAAGAAACGTGTTGAAACTAAATTGGTGCAGCCATAGGAAAACGTACTTACTTTTTACTAAATGTACTTAAACACACTTAGTTTAGTTTAGGAAAGATAGTCCTGGTTACATATTAAAAATTGGCACACACTTCAGAGTGGAGACTTTCTCAATATTTAAACCTGCAATAACTTTTTTTGAAAGATGATCATCATGACATATCATCACCTTTTAAGTTGATACGACAAATGTGTTAGCATCCAATTGCTTATTTAAACATCCAGCAGACACAGACTATAAAGCTGTTTGGTCCTAGGGTAAAAAAGGGGAAATTAACATGGCTTTTATAGTGCACTTTTATCCAAAATACCTTAGAAGTTTTTTAAGTTAAACACAGAAGGACTTGCCCAAGGACACCTCAAAGAGTGGACAACCTACATTTATTTGGAGTTTAAGTCCAATATTCTGTTCTGTTCTCACCAACTCAAGAGGGAAATATTAGACATGACTGTCTGCTGCTGGTTTATCAGAGCTTTTCCATTAAAATAAGCTATCTGCTGTGGCTAGACACAAGTGAGAGCAGTGAGGGTTAAAGTAAAGTAAAGGGTAAGGCTTTAATATAACCATAATTAATAAATGGTAAATGGATAGTGAATTAAACTGTAGTTAATAGTTACTTTACTATTAACAAACATTCAAATAAGGTTTATATATGCTTTATGAACCATTTATTAAGCAATTATAAAGCTTTATAAACATCAGTTGCTGCTTTATAATGGCCATCAAATAATGTTTATAAACAACACAGACAAAAAAAGACAAAATTACAAAGTGTTATCGTAAAGGGTATGTAAAGTTTGTAATAATTCTCTGAGGGTTTGTCAATTCAAGCAGCCACTTTCACACTAAGTGTTATCATTTCATCCATTTTTAATATAAAAACATTGATTGGAGCAGCTTTAAAAGGAAAATAAGTGGATGTTAATGGGTTAAACCACAAACACACCCCATTGTAATGTTTCTGAATTCTACCTATAAAAGCAGTTTTTTGTCTTTTCATCTCTTCTCTGTTCCCTCTTTACAGATATCGTAATTATCGGGCGAGGCAGTGTTTGGGTTTTTTTAGCTCCTCATCTCTCCTCCCTCTCCTCCTGCTGAGGCACCCCACGCTCCTTCCTCCCCCTCCTCCTCCTCCTTCTCTCTCCAACTTGGTTTGTCTCTTCCCCTCATCATCATCCCGCTCTTCCTCCGTCATAAACCACTCGGCCAGACATTTTCCCGCAGTTTCCTCTGTCACGACTCCATCATATGCCTCTCCCTCACCCTTTTGCTTTTTGCTCTTTTCCCATTCATCCACATTTCCTCTCTGTCTTTTCAACTCCTTTTCAAATGAGGCCATTGATTAACCATAATTTGATTTTTTTCCACCCTCTCTCTCCATTCTAGTAATAGCCTTTTTGCCTACAGCTTCAATTATGTTTTTTTCAAGTGAATAACAAAGGTTTTCATGAAAGAAAGACACGGACAAGACGTATTGTGGCTCATAATGTTCTAGTTTGATAGTTGGCGCAGACGATTTGTTGATCGCGCTCTGAATATTTTGTATCTATCCCTTGGTGCATAATATGGCCTCAGGTAAACTGAACACACACACGCAGACTCACACACACACACACATACACACCATGGCTTAAGGTCACAGCCTGCCTCTATTGTATTCAGTGTTGCTGTGCAGAAGCTCATTTTGCCCTTTAGCTGATTGCTATCTGCTCATTTGGTTCATTTAACATGTAATAAAAGGCTTTCTCAGATGAACAGCTTAAAAATACACACACACACACACACACACACACACACACACACACGCACACGATAGAGATCAGACAAAAACCAGAGGATCTCAGAAGTCAATACTAAGCAGTTTGCTATAGCAACCGTTCTCAATCCAGGCCCCTGCAACAGCCCCTGTGGGCCCTAATAGCCTTTAGTTCACTCTTAGAATCAACGGTTCCAAAAGGATTCTTCCTGAGGGTCTGAGGTTCTACCCAGGACCATTTGCTTAAGAAGAACCTTGTTTTTTTGAAAGAAAAAGTTCATCACAAGTTCTTTGTTAGACCAAGGGGCCCATCAAGAATCATCTTTGGAAGAATGTCTTACTCAAGGATTGTCAAAATGCTCTTATGTCACGGGTTCCTTGTATCATAAAATAGAGGATTCTTGGTTGAAGCCCCTTTGTGGGTTTTAGATGATATCATCATAATATAAAAGGGCTCTTGATAGAACCCCCTCGGTGGGTTTTTGGTAGAACCCCTGCATGGGTGGGTTTGTGTTATCATACTTAGAAGGTGGAAAGATTCTGGATGGAACCCCCCAAGAGGGTTCTGGTCAGAATCATAACACCATTAAAGGGTTCTCCGTTAGAACATCTCTTCCTCTCTGGGTGAAGCCTTCCACAGATTGTTATAAGTATAACCCTTTATGTCTGGTTCTGGGTAGAGGCCTCTGATGGCCTTTTTCCACCAAATTAGTACAGGTTCCATGTTGGTGGAAAAGGCTTATAAGGCTGGTTCCCCATGCCTCCATGCTGGTGGACTAACCTGGACCCAGCTGTTTTCTAGTCCAAGCACCAAATTTTGAACCGTTCACCAAGAATAAACTGGTGTGGAATCTGAAAAGTCTGTTCCCAGCCAGAACCAAAAAATAACTGGTTCTCCTTGGGAACTGAAGTGGGCACGTCACATTCTACAGGTTGTTATGCACTGTGTAGTGGTCCAATGACATTCTTGATTTCAGTGGTTCCACTCAGAACTGGTTGAAATGCGTGCTGGTTCACTTGATAGCACAAAGATCTTAAACAGAACTGGTTCAGGAGCCAGAGCCAATCTAGTGGAAAGGGTCCTGAAAGGGTTTTAGGTGGAACCTTTATAAAAGGTTCTACCAGGAACCAAAAAGGGTTCTCCTACAGGGACAAGCCAGATAACCCCCTATGGTTCTAGTCAGCACCTTTATTTCTAAGAGTGTTGTGTTTGTCTTACACACATGTACGCACACACATCCACACATCATGATAGAGCATGAGGACCTTTTATCATCGCGATTATTAAATAAGTCTTAATTGCAGGAAGAAATTAAGAGAATAGCTGGTATTACTAAGACGAGATGTTCTTTTTGAAAATGGGACGTGCTCAGAGAATTTCTATTTCAAGCTCACTTGAATAGGAGGAGGAAGTTGTACAGTAGAAGGCAGCTTTGAATATCTATGCGTGGCTCTGACAGACGTTTCCATATCTCTGGATATTACCTGAGAATAATTCCTTTGTATTTCTCTCAGGATCCTGCGAGGACACCTACCCTTCCAACAGATGAGGCCCAGATTTGAAGTGGATACCAGCAGGGAGACATTTTAATGAATTAATATGCATTGGCCCAATTAGCCTCTGCACTGCAGTAATTATCACAGGCGCGCACACATTTATGCGCTGGAAATCGGGACATCCCATTGCGCAGTTCTGACAACCCAAAGGATAGTGGGACTTATTTTTAAGCTGGAGGAGGTCAAATGTTTCCGATTTGTTCTCTCCGCACATTAATTAGCTGGAATTTGCTTGCGTGAAGAATGTGATGTGACACATGAGTGGTCTGATATCTAATTCCTCTGATCTTACCTCCAGGGATGTGGGGAGGGGATGGCACATTGTTAGAAAGCATAACACAGTTTGTTTAGAACATGCGATCATCTTAATCATCTTATGTTCACACTAAGGCTGTCAGTTAAGACTTTCCTTTATTTAAATTGTGCTTTTTTATCGTATGATGAACGAGACTGGCTGAACGGAGTTAAGTGAATGTTGCTTCAGAGAAACATCCCACCAAAATGTAAGTTGTTTACTGGTAGCCTAAACCACACATAAGCTAGTGCTAAATCAATTAAATGAACAAAGGATTAGTTAAACTGACAGAAAACTAACCAAAATAGCATTAATAAGCTGAACAAACTAATACCTTCTGTATTAAGAAACACAAAGTATTGTCAAATAATGATATGCAGTGTGGGAAGGGGCTGCTCATGACACACCCACAGAAAATTATTAGCTTTTTTAGCATCTTTTAGGTAATTGTTTTGATTTCCCTATCAGGAAACTTTGCTCTCATCAAGCTGTTTTATGATAAAGTCAACTAGCTCATTAATGCAGAACAGCATTCAGCTGCTAAAGAGATATATACTAGATAGCTTCTAGAAATATTTTTTTCTCAGAGTAGTTGGAGATTGAAGCCAAAGTAAAAGTAAAGTTTGACGATCACTTGCCACCAGAAACACAACTCCAAAAGAATGCTAAATTTACTCTGTGTGTTGGGACTAAATGTGAAGCTAAATGTGCAACTGTTAGCTAACGCGTTCCCCATAAGAACAGGTGTTGTGGTTTTTTTTAGGTGATTCTTTTGCTCTCAAGCACCTAAAAGTCAAACCCTGCCTCCCCCATAACAGTTTTTATCACTCAGTGTTAATTTTTCTTTAAAAAGGCGGGGCTTCATGTCATGATTGACAGCTTAGCCCTGCTTGCGTCTGACTCAGCTGTGTTTATGGGTGGGACCTTGATACTACAGCTCCAACTGACCACCCTCACCAGCACAAGGTGGCACCATCCATATCCAGGTTATTTTGGCTTTGGTCTTACACAGTGGGAGGAATTCATATACACACATCCAAATATACATAGACTGATTTTTATACAGTCTATGTGACCTACCCACAGTGAATTATTAGCTTTTTAGCATCTTTTAGCTAATTGGTTTCCCTGCCTGAAAATCTTGTTCTCATCAGCCACCAAAAACTAGCTAGTTAACAAAGTGGAGCATTCAGCTCCACTTAAGAGATATACTTATGGATATGGAGATATTTTTTTCTTAGACGTATTTGGAGATCGAAACAAAGCTGAAAGTAGAGATGAAGTTGGACTAATATTTGCCACCCCACAACTTCAAAGTAATGCTAAAGTTGCCTGGATGAATTAATATTCAGCTGTTAGCTAACATGGTCCACATAACAACATTATAAAGTGAGGTGTTTAGATGCTGTGCTGTTTTTCAGCTAATGGTGTGTTCCGTTTGAACTGGGAAGTCAAATTTAAGATCCCCCTTAAGTCGGATTTCCAATTTGGTAAATCAGAAGATAAGAACCCTGACACCAAAAAATCCCAAATTCCCAACTCCTACTTCAACTTCCGAGGTAAAAGGAAAGTAGCATAATTATTTTGTTTCCAAGTACCAAAAAATTATAATGCAACATTATTTATTAACCAAGAATGCCACAAAGTGTTCAACCCTGTGAGGTTTTTCTCTGTTTAAAACCATTACAAATTGAATCATTTTAGGTTTAAGATTATTGGTTAGTAAAAACACTTGTCATGGAGACTTTTTTTCCCTTTTTTTAAATTCACCATTCAGTCATTTTCATTCAGTGATTAATAGAGTAAACATTGCAGCTTAGCTTCGGCTTATTTTTTCCCAAAACACAAAACTTCAAATGCTTTTTACGGGAAGAGCAAAAAATTCAACATCAAGTTTGAGGATGGAATTAAAGTAAACATAAAAGAAGGTTTGAGTCAGAAAGAATGCAACTTTTGTTGTCCAGCTCCATTTCCATCATTCAGCATAATGGTGATGTTTTGTCATTCACTTTCTTTGTGCAAAAAATAACTAGCTTGTTATCTGCCGCATGCTGCCAAAATAAAAGCCTAAGGTGCTCTGTGTACGGCAGCTGGTGACAGAGGCGGGTACTGCTGAAAAATGAATGATTCAGAGAAAAAAAAAAGTAAACAAAGGGAAATGCTGAGGGAAACGTGTGTGCGTGTGTGTGAGTCAAATCAAACATGAGAGGACAGAGTCAGGGAAGCAACGACTAGACTGGCTGACTGGCCTTTGGCATCTCTCACACTTTAATTAAAATAGATTGGAGATGGAGAGAGAGGGAGAAAGAGGAGGGGACTGTTACCATGGAAACCAAGTTTGGGTAGATTGTGATCTTGAGTCATCTTAAAGGGGGAGAGGGCTGTGCAATATATTCCCTTGTTCTTTTACGCCACTGCAGCTCTTTTTCCACTGATACTGAGGTATCTACTTTATTTCATCTCATTATTATTATAATTTATTCATTAAAGTCATTTTTTTAAATAAATAATTATTCTCATTACAGTGTTATAAAATCAAGCTTATTTTTCCACTTAATTATTCAGACTTAAACTGACAGAAGCGTATAAAGTGAATTACAGAGAATATTATAATGAGAAATATTAATATGCAAACTTCAGAGTGTGTTCATGTTTCAGATTATTACGTTCACAGCTCAGCGGACGTGTGTGTACGTGCGTGTTTGTGTGCGTGCATGCGTCAGGCTGCAGACTCTGAAGCGATGTACGTCTTACTGTAACATGTCAGCTGATACAGACCACAGTGCCGTTTGGCAGAGGCTCCTCAGCCCCCCGTAGAGCCTTGGAGGGAGGCTGGGAGCAGTTCATCACTCACACAGGATGGGGGTGATTACTTGGCTACTGTATTCTGGGTCCTGGATCTAAATATAGCAGGCTGTTGCACTGGGGAAGGAAGGGCCGAGCTGCCGGGAGGATGGTGATGAAGGCACGTGGTCATCATTGATTTAGCAGACAGCTTTTCAACATGTATGCAGACAACGTTCTATACATTATTAACTCAGTGCTGATTCTCCTGTCAGTCACTGAGATACTCCAGTTAGGTTGATGTGAACCTTATTCACGCTGCAAGCGAATCTGATTTGTTTCTTAGGTTTCCCATCATCCCTCGACAGTCGTTTAAAAGTAGAGTGCAGAATGTTTGTTACCAGCACAGTTTTTATTGCTTAGCCCCATCTGACATTGACGATCTTTTCAAATCTCAGGACATAACACATGAAATCAGTTTTCCATCTTTCGTTCTTCACCTGCTCTGTCCAAATCAGTATGCACCGCGTTGCAAATTAAACCTTTTATTTTATTTATTCCGGTCAAGTGTGGCACTTTGTCCACTTTAAGACACACCTGCAATACAGATGCATGGAGGAATGAACTTCAGTGACGGTGGTGAACTTCCACATACAGCACAGCACATAAATTTATTATAAAAACTTTTGATGGGGGTTGTCATGTCTAAAACCCTTATAGCTCTAAAAACATCACATGCACAAAAATTTAGTGCGGTGCAGTGCACTAGTAAATACAGAGCACATAATAGTACAAATAATTGATGCAAGGCAATTTCTCTGAGCTCTTGGTTTAAATTAAAAGCAAATTTACAATAAAATGAACAGTTTTGAAATAACAAATTTGTACTATTGTGCTTTACTCCATTCCATTATGTTGGGCCGATGTCTCGGGAAGGCATGCCATACACGTAAATTGGTACCTTCTGGCAGTGTTGTAGTCAAGACTACCTGAACCAAGACCAGTGTAAAATTGAGACAGAAAAGACAAAGGTTGAGATCAAGTCAAGACCAGGACCTGACCTGTGTGAGTCCCACAATGAATGACACACTTAGGATAAAATATGGGACATGACACACTCCACAGATTGGTCTGAAAGATCCACATGCCCATTCAATTTTTTTTGAGTTTGTGTGAAGGGGTGACTGTCGTGAACAGTAATAAAACTTTTAAATAAGTCAAGTTATTGGTTGCATTTGAAGCAGGAAGTTTTAAATCTGATTAGAATAGTGATGTTACAGATAATGCACCTGCAATTTAGCGATATCCCACCAGAAAAGTTACCACAGGAATGACGGCGGCTAAGTGTCCATAGCGACACTGCTTTTTGATCTTTCGATGTGGTTCCTCCTATCATTGTGATGCAAAGTTGGATTGTTCACCTACTAATAGGGAACATGACATGAGATTAGACTTAGTTTTGACTGGTCTTGAGTCCACAGTCCTCTTTGTCTGAGACCAAGGCAAGACCTAGACCTTCAAAAAATGGTCTCAAGAGCAAAACCGATCTTAAGTAGTACAAGACTACCTTCAGGCAAGGATATTCAAAATTTTCTGTACTGCACATGTTTATGGATACAAGGGCCACGGGTATTGTCATACTTATTATTTGTTATTGATTGGTTGCATTACCCCAAGGAGATGGGTCTTATCTAATATGAGCCTACAACATCAATGCAAGAAAGTTGACGTGTTTCGGAACAATGAGACACTCTTTATGTTGAAACCATGATGGATAATGAATACAACCCTCATCCTGCAATCATTTTGCTTTAGATTGTGATTATATGTTGAACCACTGCACAGAAACCAACGGCGAACACCATCAGTACCCCATGGGCAAAAGTACAGCCCCCATCCTTTGTTTGGTGTGGTAACTGATGGCACACACGCCTTGATTCCACCAGGCTGGTTTTGATCCGTCATCCACATGGCTTCATGCAGGATCATTTCAGAAGCACAATATTCTGTAAACTCACTTGTCATTTTTCTTGATATTTGTGCTTCTACCGTGGGTGAGTAGGCTAAGTAGTTAAGTAGTCTATTTTTTTGTTTTTATTGATTGACCATGGGATGTTTTATTTTGAAAATTGACCAGATTCTCTATGTCGCTCCTGATGCGGCATCCGTCAAAAATAGACTCAGCAAGTTTCTCTCACGGAGCAGAGGTTTCTAGGATGTGCTATGGCCCTTATGGTGGAATTACAAGCATTGTCTAGAACGGCCGCGATCAGCCGTGTCACGGCTGGAGCGCAGTGCATCCATGCCCAGTGGAATCGAGCAGTAAAACAGAAGGATTGTTTTAATTTGCTAGGCCTTCAACCACACCAACCAACTTAAACAGAATACTGCAGAATTTAGTGTGGACATGATCCACAGCAAAGAGTCAGGGCGATCTCAAAGGTTAAGCATAACGATAAAATATAGTCTACAGCCAACAGGAGTGTTTTGAAGAGCGTGTAACAAACACAGATTTTAAGCACTGTTAAGTGGGGTGACACTCTGCTTACTGTGTACAGATACGGTTGACACTGACATCCCTTTCAATACCTGACAGAGCAGCTCCAGTAAAATAAGCTCTGGTATGCAGTTGAGAGCAACACTTCTCTCTGTTTGAAGGGCTATCGAGAAAATCGTTCCCACAGGCAGTGGGCCGAGTGAGGTTTCCACCACGGTTTGTGTAATCTGCTGCTGGTGGGTGCAGCTGGGAGCAGCAGAGACCGAATGAGCCCGGCTGTTGCCAGGTAAGTTTTCGAACAACATCTCTAGCATGTTACCCTGGGGACCAATAGGGATCTTTTGCAGGGACAAGACTTTGCAAACAAACTCTGTAATAATGTTCTCCCAAACCTCATTTACTTAATTTACCCAAAGATCTCACTCTTAATCAAACTGTGTTTGAGCCCACTCACACCTTTAGCAGCTAACCCCTGTTTAATCTGTTTTAAACAATCATCATCATGGGTCAGACAGAGGTGGCAAAAGTGCACACATTCTTTGCTCAAGACTCCAGTAAAAGTAGAAGTACTGATTCAACTTCTTTACCCAAGTAAAAGTGAAAAAGTACAAGCTCTGAAATGTACTCAAGTAAAATCAAGTATTAAAGTAAACAGAAGCCCTTTGAAGGACATTTTACATTTTTCCTTACCTCTTTGTTCATCTTTTTTGTCTTTTTATGCCGTTTTTAATTTTGTTGCATGTATTTCACATTGCTACATTTTTCATCTTTTTTTGTCGTTTTTCATCTTGTGTTTTTTTCTTACACCATTTTTCATCTTTTGTCTTTTTCATATTTTTCATTTCGTTGCATCATTTTTTGGTCTTGTTCGTCTTTTTCATGTTGCAGTTTTTCATCTTTTTGGTTATTTTTCATCTTAAGTCTTTTTTTGTCTTGCACCTTTTTTTGGTCTTGTCACATTTTTTTCTTCTGGTTAAATCGTTCTTTTACGTCATTTTTTTTTTCCTTGTGTGGTTTTTTGCCTTGTTGCATCTTTTTTCATCTTGTCTTTTTTTGTCTTTTTAAGTCTTTAATGTTGTTTTCATGTAATTATACATACACCAAGGAATCATCTTTTCTCTGTGTTATTTCATCCATTTAGACTGAAAGCAGTTTTGATGTTGAGAAGGCTGCATGCAATGATACAAAATAAACATAATCAGAAACTCTCCTCAAATGCATTAAAAGTAATGAGCCTGTTTTGAAAATGTAAAGATTAGATTTTTTTTGTGCTAAAATGTAGGGAATAAAAGTAAAAAGTTGTCAGAAAAATAAACCACTTAAAATCTGCAAAGTAAGATCTACTATTTGTACGTAGTTACTTCCCACCTGCTGGGCCAGTAAATCTGTTTTGTTTTTTCCTCAGTCTTATATTGTTGTCATTATGCACAAACATTACACACTGTTATTGCAGCAATAACTCACTTAACACACGAGTAGTTAGGTGTAATTTATGAGCAATTATTGCAGCAGTGCCGTACGGATTGAGTGAGCGTGTAAACCTTTTCACTTACGCTAAAATAGAAAGCATGATTACAGCAGGACATTAACATATAAATGTACAAATGTTATTACTGTTTATAAATCTGCTACTGTGCTGTGTGGACTGATTACATCTCCAAAACAGCTGCCTCAGACAAGGAGTCAAGCTTTTTATTTCTCCACGTGTTGAAGTGGTGCGCACAGGGCTGTAATAAGATAGATAATCATCATCCAAATAGTTTGGGGAGTTGTGTGTTTTTTATTTAGCCTTTCAAAAAACCAGAGACACAAGACTGAAATTGTAAGGACTGGAATCAGCTTTAACTTAAGCTGCCAGCATTAACATGCCCGGCTAACAAGGTTTTTACGGTAATATTTTGCACTATGTCCATGGGTAAGGAGGATAACCTATCACAAGCTAACTACTGCACATCATTTTGTTGGGTAAGTTTATGTTAGAAAAAGTTCCAATAATTTGCCGGCTTCACAGCTCACGAAGCTAAAGTTTTAAGAGTTTTCAACAACTTCACGGAGCTAACATTAACTTATCATTTAATAGAGAGGCAAAGTTCCTCCCCTTGCAGTGGACCACTGTGGGACTTTATTACGGAAAAAAAAAAAAAAATATGTTAGTTAACTGATACTGGGAATTGATAGTGTGAGTGAGGTGGAGACCAGAAGCTGCTTCACTATCAACTGCACCAGAACTTTGATGTTAAAGTCATGACTATCCGAAATATGTTTTATGTAAGTCACTAATATCAACTGGCTGGCATGGAAATGCTTTATAACCCCCTCACATTATCCAAAATGTTTCCAACAATGTTCAAGCACAGAGAATCCAATTTATTATTATTAAAGTAAATAATAATAGTAAAGTAAACATTAACAGTAGTAAAGTATTAACAGGCTTTTGTTTTTTTCTCTTATCAGTAAAACAATTTACACATTTTAAATGCTTTATAAAAGACGTACTGCATAAATAAATCTTAAATTTTCTTCCATAGTTTTTATTTATTTGGTGACTCAAATAAAGTCTGACCCCCACAGGTGGGTCACAGCCCAGTCTCTGGGAAAGACTGCTCTAGGGTGCCCCTCCAGTGGAGAAAACACAATGTAGGACCATAGACTGTATATAGAAGTGGACGGAGCCTTCGTGACGTCACCCATTGGTTTCTGAACACCCGTTTTGAAGCCTCGAGTTTCAGATTTGGCCAGCGCCATTTTGACAGTTTTGAAACCGGATGTGAATATGATTGGTTGAGACGGTGGAGCAGGGTGGGACCATAGACGGTATAGTCTAAGGGAGCGAGTGAGTGGCACTACCATAGGGCACTACGCCTGTCAATCACGAAACCACGCCCCTAATTATACAGAACTTTAAGCCGTAATATAAAATCAACGAATGACTTATATGAAAATTCAAGTCTGGTTCAGTGAACATGGTGGGGGATATTAGCGATAGAGACCAAAATCGTTTTTTGACACGGGCTATAGATATGTTTATTTCAGCTGTAAAGTTCGGCATTTTAGAACGGGTGTCAATGGAACCGGGCTTCTTTTTGCAGCCAGCTCGTGCGCCCCCTGCTGGATTTCGGTGAGAATACAGCGTTACTGCACTTCCGCATTGGCTTCATTTTTCAGAGCCGGAAGCTCCGTCCACTTCTATATACAGTCTATGTGTAGGACCATACAGATTGCCCTCCATGCTAGAAAATTAGTTTGCCTCTATGTGCCTCTGAGTGGTTAAATAGTTCAAAGTTCCTTTTATGTTTTTATTACAGACTTGTAGTAATTGTTGTACTTTAAGTCACACAGTAAGACAATTTTAATTTAAACCACATCAGGTTCTTCACATCAAGTTTTTCATTTAGCTGGTGCCTTTTTTTTCGCCCCTGCCCCCAGAAAGCCTGAGACCTCCACTGCATTTGGATAACTGGGAACGAGCATTTTGTCATTGATTTAGGCCAGTATAAGCATATTTATTGAAGAATTCAATTCATACTTGGATTTAATTTTTATAATTTTCATTTTCCTGTTCATCATTATGAATTCAGACTCAATTAATTTCTGTTCAACTTAATTGCTGAAGGTTCTGTCCACAGTATGAAGCTGCCTTTCTGCTGTCACAACAACCCACTCCCTCCCTTAATTACCCCCTCCCAGAATTTAATTGAACACATTTAATTGAGGTAAAAACAAAAATGCTTGAGACCAAAAATGGATTGAACATTGTCAACTAAAGTCCAAAATTCATTAAACCCCCACCCCCACCCCCCACCCACACACACACACTCACACACAAACCACAAAAGGCACAAATGAACCCTGATCCATCACAGCAAAAGCAGGCAGTCCTTGCAGGTGAAGGAGGTGTCATCGTCCATTATATTATCCACAGGACTCCACTGACAGATTATACAGAGGTCCGGTTCAATTTTCTTCATTAGCAAAAGCCTTTCATCACTTTTGTTGCAGTACTACTTTCTGACCTAAAATGAAAAAAGAAGGGTAGAATAGTTTCCATTTGAAATATCAGGACTGTTGTTTTCAAGTACATGATAATACATGATTACTAAGCAGCAATACGATTTGTACTACTACAGTATGTAAAATACTACACATATTTCATTTATTATCTGCAAGGGCTTGGAACAGTGGAGACATGTCCCTTTCAGTATCCAGGACTTACTGAATTGCAGTCATTTTGATCAAAAAATTAAAATATAGCTACTGTCTGTCAGTGTCTAGTCAATGTAAGTTAATGAGATTTAGTATTTTGTCAAAGCACCTGTATTAATTATAGACACAGAATGTTATGTTTTTAAGTTTTGAAAACTTGCATGCTCCTCCTCATTATGCCTCACGTTGGTTCGGTCTATTGCATCTATAACCACGGGTCTCTTTCAGCTAAATTCCACCAGCCGCGGCTGCGTCGCTTTATGGCTGCGCTATGTCAGCCAGAGCTGATCGCAGCCATTCTACACAATGCCTGTGATTCCACCAGTAGCACCTTGGTGCATCCCAGAAGCGTCTCTCTGCTCCATTTCAGGTATGCGCCAAATCTATTTTTGACAGATGCTGTGTCAATTAGCACAGAGCAGATTGAACGGGCAGGAAGTCAGACGCAGAAAAGGCAGGGAGAAGCTGGTTAATTATCAAATCAAAAGATGCCGTGCAGACTCAATCATAAAGACAAACAGAAAAGAAACTATTGAACCACGTAGCCTGTTAATCCTTGGTAGAAGCACAAGAAGAGCAAGGAAAGAGGACCTAATCAACAAAATCTGAACGCTCTGCTGCTGAAATGCCTCTGAAACGCTGCTGGTGGGGCTTTCAGCGGTGCAGATGACATTTCAGAAGCGTGGCACAGAGGTGCCATGCTTGGTGGAATCAACTGGTTTATACTGCCAAAATATCTAATATATGAATTAAGCAACTAGCAGCAAATCTTGCGAGTTAAGACGATCAGGAGGAAAGTTAGAAATATAAACAAATCTATTATTCTTATTCCCATGCTGTAATCTACTGGTAGCAGCACAGCGTCTCTCCATCTTTCCTTGCCCCTTGCACTGGAGACTGATAGCTTTTACTATACTTGTAAGGACAATCAGTGTCTCTGTCACTCAGAAAGTTTGTAACAACAGGCTGGGACATGTTTATTGTCCCCACCAACTGTGGCAGGTCTTGATTATTAGTGGATTACAGCTTTTGTTTTGCCAGTCTTAGCTAGACTTCTGTGTCTGTACTGCACAGAAAGTGACAGACAGGAAAGAACAGCGATTATTATGAAATAAATGCACGATGATGAAGGAAATACAGTCCACATACTGTACCGAACACTCATCAGCAAAGTTCATCTCAAAATCAAGAAAAACAAGAATTTTAAATCAAACCATCTGTAACCTGCTTCCTCCATCTATTTGCTAATGTGAATCAGGGTTTAATCAGCAAACACCTCATCACCTCCTCTCACAGAACGTCTAACCTACTCTCCTCTTCTGCTCTTCTCTCCACCCCGGCCTCCAGATAGAACTGTGATACTACGAGCCTGTGCATTGAACCTGCCACATATTGAACACCCTGCTGATCAATGGGCACATGGGCCCTGGGTGCGTGCTAGTGATTATCAGGTGTGCTGCAGCGTGTGTTCAGCCACCCAGGTAGAATGAGCAGCAGGTCTGGATAGATAATGGATCCAGGCCAAACACCAACATACATTCACTCCCTTCCTGTCACACAAGACTGTGTTCGATACTACAGGCTCGTGCCACAAGAGTTGTGGGAAACACTGCAGTTCATTACTACCGCCTGCTCATTGATTTTATGTGTTCCTGGTAGGGCTGTGTATCTCGATACATGTTCAATGATAAAAAATTTTTAAACAGCCAAAGATTCGGTACGATTCAGCCCTGTCACGACACAACAGGACGTGATGCGATACATGACGATACAATGTGTGAATCTTTACATTTTGATTCTATTAGTGTAGTGTAATGGGTAGAATACTGTAAAAAAGAAATCCTGATAGTTTAATTAAATCCAGTAACAGGAGAGACTGAAAGAAGGGGACATTACAGTGGTGTTAACATCTTATTAGGAATCTAATATGTAAATGAGATCCTGTTGCCTAAATGAGAATCTGTGAACAAACTTTGAAACTGTTTAAAATGCATGTTTGAGTGCTGTGGTTTTGATTAGTGTTGGGGGGAACAGTGATGTTACCTGTTCTCCCAGGGACATGAGACATGACGTCTCTGTGGGTCAGGAGGCTCGTGGTTCTGTACTCTGCTGTCCAACACGTTTTGCATAAATGATTTGCAAACCCCAAACTTATTCTACACTTGCGCATTATGAAAGTTTGGTGGTGCGATGCGGTGCGACGTCAGTTCTTTCACTGTCTGTTTTGAGGAAATGAAGAAGGGAGACACAGGAGAGGGAGGGGGGAGCGCTTGTTTTGTGTGAGCAAGGCAGCAGGTGTGCAGTGAGAGGTGCAGAGGCAGGGGGAGAGAGAAAACAGAGGATAGTTACAGCGGCAGTTAATTGATGCCAAAAATGAAACTTGTGCACGTCCGAATGAGATGTATTGATACGCTAGTGCTGCATCGATTTTTTTCCAACTCGCGTTCAGCTTTTTACCGATACAGGCTGTCTGAACCGATACACTCATATCTTATACATTAAAGCCTGATGGATGAGTGAATCGTTTCACCCCTGGTTCCTGGCATGGATAAGTAAAGGAACAAAACTAAACCAAATCAGAGAGTAAAAAAATTTGGTTTCATTGTTATCTGAAGAACCACAGAGGTCAGACAAATGAGTCCAAACATGGATCTTGCAAAGGGGGAAAACAGATGTGGAGAGAGACTGGAAACTCCAGAATACTGGTTTCCAAAAATACTCAAAATCTGCAGTGTTTTATGTTTTCTTTGTTAGATTTATTATGTACATGGGAACAACTACCAAATAAAATTTTGTTTCACTTGCTAGATCAGTTCTCTATCTCTCTCTTAATGTCTCTCGTTAGATTAGCTTTTAAAGTCAATGAACATTACAAGAGATAATTGCCCCCATTTCTAATATCATGGTGCAAGATATAGGACATATGAGACTGCCAAAAGCCTCTACAGTAAAATTTTCAGGCGTCTCCGCGGATATAAAGAATTTTTGTCTCTTGCAGTTGTCATTTAAACGTCTTTTTAAAGCTAGCTATGTCCTGTATTCATTGTTCAAATTGCAAGACATTTATTCACAAATACAGATACAGTAAGGCCTAAAAAATAGTTGAGATGACTTAAAATTTCAAGGCAATGCGCTGCAATAGATTTTTGAGTTTGGAGCCCAAGTCAAACTCTTAAGTTTTAAAATAAGTTTTGGTGACCTTGAATCTTTAGTTGAGATAATTTACTTCTTTTCTTTAGGTGAACTTGAACTGGTTTCTTTAGTGTCTGAAAAATTAAATAAATTTAATTCAAAACATTTACTTTGACTTCAGTGAATTGAATTTCTATGATTCAGAGCTTTAAGTAAATTATCTCAAGCATCAATAGTTGCTAAAACTTTTTCAAAACTTAGGAATTTGACTTGGACTCAAAGCTAAAAAATCTTTTTCAGTCTGTTGCCTTGAAATTTTGAGTTTTATCAGCTTTTTTTGTTTTTACAGTGTATGGGTGGTGTTGCTGCAAATATTGTGTAATTACGAAAATCTAAGGTTACCCCGGAAATACGACGGAGGATTAGGGCCACATTAAAAAAAAAAAAAAAAATTCACATACTTCGAGATTAAAGTGGTAAATTTACAAGAATAAAGTTGTAAATTTATGAGAATAAAGTCGTAAATTTACGAGAATTAAAGTCGTAAATTTACGAGAATTAAAGTCATAAATTTATGAGAATAAAGTCGTAAATTTACGAGAATAAAGTCGTAAATTTATGAGAATAAAGTCGTAAATTTACGAGAATAAAGTCGTAAATTTATGAGAATAAAGTCGTATATTTATGAGAATAAAGTCATAACATTGTTGTTTTAGAGGAGGAGAGTTAAAATGAGGGACGTGGAGCATTTCGTCTCCGGGCTTTAGTTTATCGTATGAATCCATATGCCATAAGGCATTGGGACCTCTGGATGTGTACTGCCGGCGTCGGATACGCCATGCTCGCCGGAGCTCGACTCCCTCTGGGTCTAAAATCTTGATGATCAGCCGGATAGTTTCTTGGGAAACCACGAAACCTCTCAGAATGGCCCACTGATGCATCCGTAACCCTGCAGGCGACCGGGTCCAGCCATCTGCCCCTCCACAAAAGCAGCGACTTCCTCTAAGTCCGCCTGGTTCTTTCTCCGGAAAAGATGCAATTTCTTGCATATTCTTTTTAAAGTCCTGATACTTATGATGATGTGATGCTGATGTGCCAAAAGATTAAGTAGGTATCTCTTTGTTTGTGAAACCTATTCTGAAGTACAACTTCACGAAATGCTCCACGTCCCTCATTTTAACTCTCCTCCTCTAAAACAACAATGTTATGACTTAATTCTCATAAATATACGACTTTATTCTCATAAATTTACAACTTTATTCTCGTAAATTTACGACTTTATTCTGATAAATTTATGACTTATTCTCGTAAATTTACGACTTTATTCTCATAAATTTATGACTTTATTCTCGTAAATTTATGACTTTAATTCTCGTAAATTTACGACTTTATTCTCATAAATTTACGACTTTAATCTCGAAGTATGTGAATTTTTTTTTTTTTTTTTTAATGTGGCCCTAATCCTCCGTCGTACGGAAATAAAAAACAGTGGATTATTTTTTGTTTGACATCACAGCTACACTCAGTTAAAAATACGGACTTCTCGTATATTACCTTTTAAGTCTGTGTAAGACTACTTAATATGTTTTTCTACAGCTCTCACAGACTGAGAGCGAAGGAAAGAGATGGAGAATGTGATGTAATCATTGGCTTCTGCATTTTCATAGAGTCTGGACCTCAAAATCTCCGAGCTGTACCTATTGTCTGGGAGCTAAACACCACTGCCAAACAGGCCGAGACCCAGACATTTTGAACACAACAAAATATGAGAAAATAAGGAAATCTAGGCGTCACATGTGGGTCATAAAAGATGATTTAGTGGGATTATGTTTTTAGGAGTCTTAGAACTGTTCATAGTTAGAAAAATAACATGCTTGCTTTGAAACAGTAGCCTTATGTTGTTGTTATGTAGCATGTATTAAATGTCATTGACAGTATTAAACGTCTGTAGTAGGAACAGTGTTTTTTTCTCAGTAACCCTGTGATTGACTTCAGTGCTGTCCATGTATACATGTGCATGTGACATGTTTTAGTACATGTCACATCCTCTGTCTATCTTTCTAAATAACCTGTAACCTAAAATGCATTACATTATGTGTCAAGACCAACAATACACACTTCACGTGTTCACTTTCTTCTTTATTTATTATGAATGTCATCTTCATACATTCAGATAACAAGTCAAAAAAATGCAACACGAAATGTCGGACTCCTGTATGAAACAATGGCTTGTTTGTTGGAAGTTGCAGACTGAAACCCGAGCACCAGTTCACACTGAAAGACCATTTCCAGCTCAACAAACACACATTCTGCCGAGACCCCGCTGACCTCAATAAGGTGCAGAGTGACTGTGTTTGTGTGTGTGTGCTCACAGCACAGCAGTGCATTTGCTCGTTTGCCGTGTGTGTTGTCATGTGTGTGACAGGCCATCAGTCATGATTGGATCCCTGTACTGCGGCGGGTGAGAGCGGTCGCTGCCAGGTGGCCCTGAGGGAGAAAAAGACACAGCGTGGCAGTGATGGAGTGAGGTGTACTCGACTTTGTGTGTGTGCGCGTTTGTGTGTGAGTGTTCATGTAAATGAATGCTGGTGGGCTGTACTGGGTGTTGTTGGAGTGACAGCTGGCTGCTTCATCTGCTCGATTTGGATAAAATCCTGCCCAGTTCTATAGGACGGAGGAAAAAACACCACCACCAGAGCTGTAATAATCCTCCCCCTCTGCTCTCTTTTTATCCTCAACTCTTTTTTTAATCTTTGATTCTATCTTTAAATCTTTAGATCTCCCCTCCTTTCTGCAAATTTACAGTATCTAGATCTCTGTGCCCTTCAATTTCCATCGTCTTATCTGTCATCTGTACATTATCCAGCTGCTCTGTGACTCATACCACCCACTGTGTGCGTGTGTGATCGTGTACAGTACTTTTATCTGACTCTGAAGACAGCGCTCTAAACTGAGAATAGAGTTATTTGTCCTGACTTAAAGGGCCAGTGTGTAAGTTTTATGGGGCTCTATTGGCAGAATGGAATGTAAGTAAGTTTTTATTACTGTATAATCACCTGTAAATAAGAATCACTATGTTTTTGTTACCTTACAGTGAACCCTCTATATGTACAGAGGGAGCGGGTCCTTTTCCACAGAGGTTGTCATGTTGCTCCGCCATGTTTCTACAGTAGCCCGGTAAGGACAAACCAAACACTGGCTCTAGATACGGCCTTTCGCATCTTTGTGGCCACCGTAGATTCTCTTGCGTGCTTGGAAGGGGAGGGTGAGGCAAGGTGTTTGCAACACTTGTACACTCATACTTTAAATTTTGGGGTAAGTTCCAGATAGGGTTATGGATAGGTTTACATCTAGTATTAAGGTTAGGAACTACAACACAGGCAGCATGCTTTCAAAAGTGGCTGGCTGTCTTTGCCTCCTTTGCCTCTCTTATATTGTTGCTATCCTGTAAAAAAAAAAAAAAAAAAAAAAAACACTTCTGTCCAAATTTGGTGATTTTTAAATTTTTTGCAAAAACTGAAGGAGGGAATTCAAGGAGCACTGAGTTGCGTCGAGTCACTTCTCCTCTCCTTAAGCCATACAAACCTGTTACAAAGTCACTGGATCATTTGAAAAGTGCATTGCCACAAAGCTGAAAACATGGCTGTTTTTCTTAGCTCCTGAAAAGTTGAGATTTTGGAGATAAGTGTTTTTCATTGGATGGCGACGAGGGGAAATTTGTGTCAATGTTTGGTGTCTTTTGATCCTGCATGGGCTGCTCGAGCAAGGTTTAAAGGACTAGTTCAACATTTGGGAAAAATGCTTTTTGTTTTGTTCAGTTCAAAGATTCACAGTGAACTACGCAATTTGTTCCCTTTTTTCTAAGCCACGTACATCTGCAAGTGAACACATCACCATTCACTCTCTTGCAAGCTTTTATTGAATAAAAGTATGGAGCTGGACATTGACTGTATAAAGGGGTATGGTAGTGTTGGAGAAATACAGGTGGCAGCAGGTGATTGCCCCCATGTTGAAAAACATGCTGCAAATATGCTCTCTTGGATGCCCCTATGTTAGATAAAACATAACAAAGTGCCCTCTAAGATGCCCTTCTAGTAGAGAAAACATGGTGAAGTGTATCTAGGATGTTTCCAGAAGACAAAATGTGAGTGTGGAGCAAATGTGGTAAAATGCAACATGACTTTTCATATCTAAAGAGGAAGCAGGTCCTCTTCCACAGAGGCCACCATGTTGAAGTACCATGTTTTTACAGTAGCCCGGAATGGACAAGCCAAACACTGACGCTTTTGACGGCCTTTTGTGTTTGTCGCGTGTTTCATGGCCAGTTTGGCGAGTTCCAGATTCTTCTACAAGTTTGGAAGAGGAGAGTGAGACAAAGTGTTTGTAATCTGCATGCTCACCACTAAATGGCACTAAATCCTACACATTGGTTTCGAATAGTGAGATTAAGTGTGTATTTTTGAACTTTGGATAGAGCTTGGCTGGCTGTTTGCCCCAGCTTCCTGTCTCTATGTTAAGTCAGGTTGACAAACTCCCAGCTCTAGCTTCATAGTTAATGCACAGACAGTGGTATTAATCTTCTCTGTAACGTATTTCCCAAAATGTCAAAGTATTCCTGTCAACACAATCACTGGCATTTTCCTGCAGTCTTACATAGGCCACAGGTCAGCAGAGGTTAGAATAGGTCTGCAATTAAGATGAAGAGTTCATGCAGCCAGTAGAGTGTGCAGGTTGTGAGGTCAGGACTCTATAGAGACGTAGTGACCAGTGGTTACATTTCTGCCTCCATCTCTTTCCTCTGCTCTCTGTCTGTGAGAGCTGCAGAGAGAGATACACACACACACACAGGCAGAGCAGACTGAGGATCACTTAGGCTGTATTCACACAAAATCCTGTGTTGTGTGGAGGCGTGGACATGTAATCACTGTTACACAATCAGAAAATAACATTTTATTTTTCTGATTCACTGCTTTCTTCTTTGTCATCGAGCGGGGGAGGAGGGGCCAACTTTGAACTGTGCATTGAAAAACAATCCTGCATATTTTACCTGTAAAGAAACAGTCTACAGTATATCTGATGCTTTGCAGAGTCAGATGAGAGATTCAATATCAAGTGCATCGCTATGAGTCCATATAAAGATTTCAGTAGGAAAATGCAGGTACTGTCAAAGTGGAAAAAAAACACTCCCACAGCTGTCTTGTTAACACATTTTATCTTGTGTACTTAACACCAAGAACTAGAACTGTAAAAATGACACATGTTTATTTTATACACAGGGGACTGGTTTTGCCTGAAAGTGTTGGTCCTCACAAGGATAGGAAAGCCAATATGTGTGTGTCTGAGTGTGTACATCTGTCACATGGCGCTGAGTGACTGTGTCTTGTTATTGCTCAGACAGGAAATCCATTCTGTCAGTCTCCTCCCTAATTGTCAGGCACCACACACACACACACACACACACCACAGACACTCATAAAACCACACAAAGGGTCATACAAGTCTCAACACACACTAAAAATCAGAGACACATACTATTATGGGCTTCTGTGTACCATGTACACACACACAAACACACACGTATAGATTACTGTGGGTAATCTGTGCACATTAAGGCCATTAGTGCAAACATTATCTCTTTGATCAGTGATTATAGCAGCCATATACCAGCGCAGCGATGAAGCCTTTTGCAAATTCAGAGTGCTTTAGATCATCTGAGGGCAGCCGACCCTCTCCTGCACCATTAGAGACCAAACTCCACTTTTTATTGACAAGACACTGATGAGCGAAGGAACTCGCTGCTCTGTAAAACCCATAGCACATAGCAAAAAGCACTTAAGCCTAATTAGCCTGAGTTATGTGCCAGCATTTCAGCAGACAACACCAGATGGTATATTTCTTTTTTTTTTTTTCACAGTTAAGGGAGGTGTTGATTGACTCCATACTATGTTGTCCTACTCATTCCTCCAAATGATTTTCAAAACCTGAACACTGAGGCTTTTCTGCACTGCTACGGTTTCCAGAGATCAGATTTTGTGTCTTAAAACTACAAATGCCGTATGGCAGCGTGTTCTCCTTACCTGAGGCACTGTAGCTTCTTCCTGTTTAATCAGATTAATTTGGGATGTTTCTATGGTAACTGGGAGGAGCTACTCCCAATTCACAGAAATGAATTATTCGGTAAATTAATACTTCTGGTTTCTGTGCACATTTTTGCTTGTCCATATCAAAACGTAAATCCTAAAGATCCTCAAATTATCAAAGTGCTCTGTTAATCTTTTCCACTACGCACCAGTAATGTCTTTTTCATTTAATCATTTATTAATTTCAGGGCCCAAAGCCCTTGAGTTGTTTGTTCTTCGAGACTCCATATTTCAATTACAGCCCAACCAGTACTGGATTTTTGGGGTTGATGCCAATACCGATATTAGGGAGTAGAACATTTCAATACTGATATATCAGCCAAGATATATACTGAATACATACATAAACACACATTTTTTACAATGATCCCTCAAATGTTCCAGGATATTGAACAGTTTAACAATAAACTTTATTGTACAAAATGAACAGAACAGAAACAGTCAACTTTCACTAGTATTAAGCAGAAGTAAATATAAATATATATATATATATATATATATATAAACAAATAGAGCAAAATACATGTATAAATACAACTTGAGTTAAGTCTTCATATTGGACAACATATATGCTGATACTGATATAGCTTTGATAGTCCAATATTGGCTGACCAAAATATATTGGTTAGTTACAATTACACTATTCAGTTGACAATAACACAACAGTTCAAAGCAACATTGTGTAACTTTTCCACTCTAAAATAACAGCTTCAAAATTATTTTGATACTGCACTGAGTTGTAGTAGGGTGAATGGTGCTACTATCATTTCCACTCTGTGCCCCATACACCTGTAATTGCATTACGTAACTTTGGTGGCTGGGTTGCGACAAATGCATAAGGTTTACAGCACTAAGTTCTTATCTTAGGCTGATCTAAAGCATGAGCGTAGTGGTTTTAGTTTATTCATGATGTGTCCAAATCCTTACGCCAGGGGCGCAGGGGTATCCTGCCCTGTCCCACCCCTTGTGCCAGCAGCGCACAGCGGGATACACCTACTATCAGCTGTGCAAAAGTGCCCTGATTAATTTATTGGTGAGTTTAGGCCGAACATGCAATAAACCAATCAGAAAGTCAGCTCTCATCACTTTTATGAAACAGGTGCATCAGGAGCGCAAGCGTTGGCAGCATAATGGCAGATTTACCATTCTGGCTGCTCTGCCTCGACTCTTGGAGATTTACAGAGCCTATAGTAGAATAGTGACATAACCTGCTGCTAATTGTAGCTGCGGTTAGCCATTACTTCAGTTAGCCACACTGCTCTGACTTGGTGTTCAGAGAACCAGGGGAGTGTTGATGTTTACACTGCTAGCACAGCAGCTTTGGACCACTAATGCGATCATATTAAATCCATAACAGCTGTCCATATTTGAGCCAACAGTATATAAGAGAAATACACTCTGAAACTGGGGGCGGGGGGGCAAAAGATACCAGACCCTGCATAATGTTCCTTTTACAAACCCTGTAAACATGATAGAGAACTCAGCTTTGTATGGCTGGGTGGTATTGGAGCTTAAGATGAATCTCCAAATAAAGTTTTGCTCAGGGTCAACAAGAGGTTAGAGCCTTTCCTGTTGACTCTTGTGAGCTGCTCTCAGCTTCAATTAGTGAGCTTGTGTCTGTCTGTCTAATTATGATAGCTGTTGGGTGCAAAAAGCCTTCTATCTATGACCTAATGTCACATCCTGCATTAGAGGTTTTGTCACCTTAGCATGAAACATCAATGGGGTAGCTCTACACTTGATGATTTCCAGAAATTTGGCAGAAAATAGCAGCTTTCCAAAACATGTTGGGGTCAATGCTGGCATTCAAAAATCTGTTTTCAAAGTTTATGGTCTTAAGAATCCTGACTGAGGAAAATGCCACATAATGATGAGAACAAACAACATTCAGCTGAAGTTTTGATGCACATTCCTATATTACATTTTATAGAGGTTGTTAAAATTCTCATATGAGGGTAGTCTGGGCAATTTCTTCCCCAAACTTCAATAAATATTCCTCTGTCATTAGTTATGGCTTTGGCTGCTGCTTTGGTGGAGGCGTTTGAAGATAAACTGTCACATTTTCTATTTCCCTCGATTCCTCTTCATCCTCGTCCCCGAGCTATCGCTGCTGCTCTGAGTGTCAGTGTGGGCTCTGTGGAAAAACCTGACAAAAAAGGCAAAAATAATGCATCTGTGAGTCAGTCCGGTCACATTATTACCCCCTGCTGACTCCAAAGTGAGTTTGGACATACCGTTCATCATGAAAACCTCACTGATCCAACTTCTTCTGGAGCTGCTCGTATTTCCAATCCGCCAAGGGGAAAATATGAAGCAAATGGAGGTTAGTGGTGTTTGGATGAAAAACGCACAGGTAAAGGATCCTAGATAAATTAAATACTTACCACATAGGCATGGAAACACCTGGAGGTATATAAAAAGGAAAAAGATCTGGTACATTTTATAATTTCAAACTTTTAGATTCAAATTTTCTCCACCAAAGTTGAGTCAGCGTCTTAAACATAGTAATTAGGAAAGTGGCACCTACAGCAAGCAAACAGTGTGTTTTGTCAGGCTCACTTGTGCATGTGAAATGTGAAAAGTGCCAAACAAAATATAATTGAAGAAATTACAGGTCCGACACTGTGCAGGTGGATTGCTGCTCCTGTTTTTTTTTTTTGTTTTTTTTTGTTTTTTTTTTTGAGTGAACTTGTTTCCCTCCTGTTAGCAGCATCTCTGTGAGTCAGCTGGACTCATTAATTACAAGACAGATTCTTTTTCAATTCTGATATGCATAATTTATGCAAATAATTATAAAATAAACACAAATTACACTATTTCCCCTCCCAGGTGGTCACATTTAATTTGCTCCATATGCATCAGAATGATAAATAACATTTAATCAATATTCCTGACATGATTTTGTTTGTCATGGCATCTGCTTTAGAATTAGAAATGCTTAAAGGGACAGGACTTTAGGAGACTTGGATTACACCAGATGAGCATTTTATGCTATTTTTTTTTTTTTTTTTTTACATTTGAAAACTGGTCACCATTCACTTTAGTTTTTTGGGAGCAGTAGTGTTATGTGGACTAAAAAAAACAAAGCCCAACCTTCAACTGGCATGAGGGTGAGTAGATGATGAATTTTCATTTTTGGTTAAAAATCCCTTTAATTGTTGCCAGAGGGAAATTAGTCAAGTTACAGATGCTCCCATTCAAGAATGGAAAATATATGAGCACAGGAAAATAAGAACTATATAAAAATATGTACTCAGATTACTCAATTTTCAAGTCTGTACTTTTACTTGTACTTAACTATTCATTACAAGATGTGATCTACTTAGTTGCATTCAAAATGAGTAATGAGTAAAATCTGAATTAATATCCAAACCTTTCATCTGCACTTTGGTAGCCAATCAGGTGATCTGATCACAAACAGGCCAATGAAAACAAGGACATATGGATGAAAAACTAAACAAAATGCTGCGGCAGCACACATTTGGAGTAAATGACTGATCATTTATCAATTAATTACCATTAAGAATTTAACCAATTAAAAATGTATTAATAGTCAAGGCTATAACTGGACCTCAGTTAACATTGTTTTGTCTGGTGGAGCCATTTGTTGAATAAAGAAAATCAAACTTAGACAAGGAAAAAATTATGTTTTGTATCTTATAAATTATTAATAATTAATCAGTTGTTAGTGTTTTCAACTATTGGTTCAGGTAAACGCACAAAGTTTGCAACCCTAGTTTGGAGAGGTCTTGGTGACATCAGCAGTGTCCCAGACAAGAATTCACAACTTCAAACTCAAGCACTGCTAAGCTTTCTACTTTACAGCAAATTCATTAAATACCATTGCTATCAGATGTGTCTCATCCATAACGTGTCAACTAATTTAACACAAATATATACAAACATGAAGAGGAAAGTAAAAAGAAATAGAAATAACAAAATTAGATTAAATAACAAAATAAGAAAAGAAAAAAAAGAAAATGTGCATCATGTTGTAATATATAACACTGTTAATAACAGTGCTGTATGTATTATTGTTCAAAGCTACTGTTCAAATTATTGTAATCTGAGTCAGTATATTGCACAGTTGAAAATAAATATAGATATAGAATGAATAGTGAATAAATAATAATTAGTGATTTCATAATTACAAGTTTAGTAGTTTTTTATGTTCTCATGCAGTTGTCATGGTATCCTCATTATCATGCAGCTCATTTGAAGTTAAAAAGATTGGTTTGACATTTTGGGAAATAGATCAAGATCAAGATTGCTTCATTCGTCCCTGGGGAAATTTGTCTTGGACATAAAGGCTGCCACATAAAATTAAATACTTAATTTTTACCTGGAGGGATGGCATTAACCCTAACCCTCTAGTTAAAACTATATCAGTAGTCATGTCTGCCCTACAGTATTTTGTCACAGAGGTGACTTGGTCTGGGAGTGTATTTTCAGCAGCACACATGTTACTGAATGATCACAGGAAAAGACAGCAGTGTGTCTCTATGATCTTCTTGCTCTTATGCAACTACATGTTGCTACTTGTCACTTTGATCATGAGGTTGACACGACTCTAAGAGTGCACCGGCTACAATATTGTACAGAACTCAATGTTTATAGTATATAGTTAAAGGGATTTCACAGTTTTTCTCCCAAATGCATCATAGATGTTAGAAAAGTCTTAGAGCTATGTAGTACTGAATTTTGGAGTTAGAACATTAAATTGTTGTTCCTGGTTTCTGTGTTCAGGATTTTTTTGGGCGGACCTGAAATATGGCTCGGTGATGTCTCGGAGCCATGGTCCTCCCAACACAATATAAGCCCCACGAACTGAGTCATCCCCACCAAAACTGAAAGAAGGGTGAGACTGAGAGAAAAATGTGCAAATTTCAAATCCATCTTCTACTTCAGCACCATGGACAGCACCATGGATTTATCAGTACACAGCACTGTTAGACTGCTGATATTTCAGAGCCATGATCAGGGTCATAGATTCTAACCTGCACAAATCTCAGTCAGATAAAGGATCAGTGAGTCAGGGAGATTAGACTAACATATTCAACTAAACAAAGCCAACCTGCGGTCTTCCTTTCTAGGAGGGGATGGAAAAAGGGGGGTGTCAGGTTAACAAGGGGGGTGACATTTCCCCTCATATTGCCTGCTGCATACAATTATACTGCAACAACAGACATGAAGTGCATACCACAGACAAGTGGAGACATAAGTTCATGTTCTGAACACAGGACATGGGACGAGTCAGGAATGTTTTTAACCTGGTTCTCTATAGTCTTCTCACAGACATGGGAAATAACTTTTTTGATTCAATAAGATACTGATCATTTTAGTTACAGTGTACTGATACTGATACCAATACTCACCAATACTGATCATTTTTTCATGGGGATGTAATCTTTCAAAATAATGGCAATAAAAAAAAAGACAAAACATGAAGTACTCGCTAGTCCAAATGAGTGAGTGTTTGTTTATGAGTCATATTAAATCATTAATAATCTCGTAGAAGGAGGAGATGTTTATAACAGTTAAATTGAGCAATATGTTAATGGAGTGTGGCAGGAAGAAGGCACTTAGTGACTCAACTCGGGGGGGGGGGGTCATCGTAATAGCACACTTTTACACCTATGTTATCAGTAGGCATCAGTAGGCACCTATGTTATCAGTAGGTATGATTAAGTTTACATTTTGAAGGCTTTTAAGGTGTTTTTGTTTTCTGGCAAAGAGCAAGTTCCATCCATCTATTGTCCGTAACTCCTTATCCTGACGGGTTGCGGGGGGGCTGGAGCCTATCCCAGCAGACACTGGGCCTCTGAAAGACCATTTGGAAGTAGGGATGCTCCCACACCCCCATCACGTTCATTGCTGTGCAGATCAGCCTGTTTTTTTGTGCTTTTAAACCGAACTCCTTAACCGATACACGTATTTGCTGTTTTTTTTTGCTGAGAGTTGGATGAAAATAACACTCTCATGTCTGCATGTTACTGTAGGCCAGTGCTTCTCAATCCTGGTCCTCAGGCCCCCCTGCCCTGCATGTTTTAGGTGTTTCCCTGCTCCAACACACCTGATTCAAATGATCAGCTCATCATCAAGCCTCCACAGAAGCCTGATAATGACCTGATCATTTGAATCAGATGTGTTGTAGCAGGGAAACATCTAAAACATGCAGGGCAGGGGGGCCTGAGGACCAGGATTGAGAAACACTGCTGTAGGCTAAAGTTGAACCTAGAGCAGGGAGTCGATTACCTTAGTTTAGCTCTCAGGAAAGATTAAAACAAATATCTGAAACCTTGAAAATGAGCTTTGGCCATCTTATCTGGTCCAGTTCAGACAGCTGATCGAGTGGAGCTGGATATGGTTGAAGCAGGCTTGGCTAAGCTCTGCTCATATGTTGCATGAGGGGAAAAAAAAAATCAAAAAAATCAATCCAAGAGATGAAGCCCTGTGAAGTAAAACGTCTCTGCCTGCCATCCGTTGACTATCTCTCCCTCCAACAGACTTCCCTTCCTTCATCCCTCTGCCTCAGTCGCTCTTATTGCCCACACTTCTATCCCCTTTATCTCTGAAGATCTGTCAGTGCTTAGCAACATGCCTCACTGCACTTAGAGTGAAGTGTTTCCTACCGGATAAGTGTACGTGTGTGCGCACACACGCTTCATGTGACACTTGTGTCATAAGCTCTGTGTTGTATGTTAAATTGCCTCAGGTGTGTGCAGGCGGTCCAACAAACGCCTTAACACATTGTGCGCACATTCATGTTCCGCCTGAATTTAAAGGCACAGTTCACCCCAAAATCAATCATGTTTTCCCCTGGCCTGTAGTACTACTTATCTATATAGATTTTTTGGTGTGAGTTGCAGAGTTTTGGATATATCAGCTGTAGAGATGTCTGCCTTCTCTCCAATATAATGGAACTACATGGTACTTGGCTTGTGGAACTCAAAAATATATTTGAATAATTCAAAACCAGTGTCTCTTTCCAGAAATCATGACCTGGTGACTCTAGATAATTCATGGACCTTGTTGTGAGCAGTTTCATGTAGGAACTACTTTCATTCTGCATTAGAATCTAGCACAGCTACCTTCTGTCTATCAGAAACAAAGTAGCTCCTCATAATGTACACTCTTAGAAATAAGGGTTTCAAAAGGGTTCTTCCTGAAGGGCTGAGGTTCTACCCAGAGCTATTTGCCTCTGAAGAACCCTTTTTTTGAATACAGTGTTTGTCAAGGCTTCTTTGCTGTACTAATGGCTCCATTAAGAACTCTTTTCATTCAAAGAACACTTTTTAGAAGACAGAGTTCTAAAAGGATTGCTGAAATCCTTGAAGAACTCTTTCATCAAGGGTTCATCATAATGTAAAAAGGGTCTTGGTAGAACCCCCTGGATGGGTTTTAAATAAAACCCTTGGAATGTAAAAAGGTTTTCCGTCAAACCCCGCGAATTAGTTCTAGATAAAACCCTTGGAAAAAGGTCAAATGGTTCTTGGTAGAACCCCCTAAATGTGTAATAAATTAAACCCTGAAAATTCTCAGTAGAACCCCTGCTTGGGTTCTAGATAAAACCCTTGGAATATAAAAAAGGTTCTCCTAACAACCTTGGATTATAAAAAGGTTCAACATAGAACCCCATGATCGTGTTCTAGATAAAACCCTGGGAATATAAGAAGATTCTCGTTAGAACCACCGGAATGCGTTCTGGATAGAAGCCTTGGAATATAAAAAAAAGTTTAAGGTAGAAATCCTGGGTAGGTTCCTGTTAGCACCCTTAGAAGGTGGAAAGGTTCTGAATAAAACCTCTGGAGAGAGTTCTGAGTGGAACTGTCACACCATAGACATGTTCTCTGTAGAACCTCTTGTAGTAGGTTCTGGATGATACCTTTCACAGATGGTTCTAGGTATAATCTTTTATATTGGGTTCTAGGTAGAACTCTCTGAATGGTTTCCAGGTGGAACCTTTATAAAAGGTTCTACCAAGAGTGTATGTTTATTCTAAATTTGTTATTTTTATCTTCAATCTGTCTTCTTATCCGGACTCCATTATTATTTTCTGGCTCTCACACCCTCTCTTCTTCTTATCGTACTTTCCCGTCTTTCTTTCTTTTTTTTTCTCTTTTCCCTCCATGTACACACTCATCCATCTTTTCCCAGTTTTTTCTCTCTCTCCACCCGCCAGCATCCTAGATAAGGTAGCCATGGAAACACAGTCAAAGTGTGTTGGTCACAAAATAGATTTTGTAAAGGCCAATCCATGGATTACCTACCTACCATACACACACACACTCATACTAAAACTTTGTCTCCTTTCATCTCTCTCAGGGGATAGCCTTAATCTGTTGCTATGGAAACCAACATGGGGGGCAGGGATGAATCCCTCTAGAAGAAACTTTGAAGCACGCAAAAGACACAAGCATGAAATCGAGAGCGTGTTAAGGAGATCGTCCTGTTGGTCAACTTTTCATACTCATCCACTGAGTTGTTTTTTTTTTCCATCACTATTAGGGGTATTTATAGTTGCACTCCTGTCTGCTGTACTGCAGGTTTGTCCTCATCCTACTCTTCAACAGTCTATTACACACACAGCTCAGAGACTTACTGCTGCACTGACCAAACTTATTTTAAGTAACGTGCCGTAGATTTTCTGAGGTTACTGTACGAAGCCAAGGCGCGCGGCAGCCGCAATCATATCAAAAGCAGTTCCAGCCTGACAGAGCTGAGCGTGAAAAGGTCAATGCACATTTACAGCCAGAGGTTACAGCCGTCTAAGTATTATATTTGGAGATAGGTGTTATTTGGTACCCAGTAGTTTCCCATCATGGCTAAAAATGGGACAGAAATTGCACAGAAAAGATGGTAATTGTTTTTTTGTTGTTTTTTTTTTGTGGAAGCACTGTGAAAAATAATTATCCCGTTGAACCAGGTGTTCTCTCACTGAGGATTTGATTAAAAGTCCTGAAATAAATTCTGTCTAAGACAGTAAAATGGTTTCACATTTTGTTCTGAGAACAAATAAACCTTCAAAGATCATATTTGTGAATTTTGACGCTTTCATGTGTCTTATTAAATAGTTCTGAACAAGTGTTTGTAAAAGTAACGAGTTGGTTATTGGGTTTGTCACTGAGTCACCACATTACAATTCCTTATAGCATCTAAATAGCAATGAAACTGTCATAATACTGACATAAATTATAACTTCAACTCAATTTATCAGTTTATTTCCCCATTGCTGTTGTAGCAGTTTGATTTTGGAGAAATCTGTAATATATTTGTTGTAATAAATCATAAAATGACCATGATGTGTCATCAGAGATTAAAGAAACGTTCTATCTTGAAATACTCACTACTCTGACAACAACGCTGCAGCCACACTGTCTGGGCTGGAATGATGTAGTATGTGTCTGCCCGTTTCATGTTAATTTGAGTTCAAATTAATGCCAAATGTTTCTGTTTGTCTAAGTCTGTCTGAGTCGCAAGAAATCATTTTTATCTTTTAGAGGGACTAGATGTTTCTAACAGTATATCAGTATAAATTGAGCAATATTTTAATGGAGTCTGGCAGGGAAAAGCAGGTAGTGACTGAACACTAACTCCAGAGTGTGAAGTTTTGGAACAGTGGGCTTTTGTTTTCAGGATAACAGGCTTAACCTTCATTCATAAGCATTCATAAACAGCTGATGAGCTGGCAGTGTGTTGCTGATTATTGTCAGATTACAGCGTTGCAGACTGATGATCATAAAGACAGACAGAAAAGAAACTATTTAACCACGTAGCCTGCTTATCCATTGTAGAAGCACAAAGAGCAAGGAAAGAGGACCTAATCAACAAAATCTGAGCAAGTAAACATAATCAGGCAGGAAAAACGCTCCGCTGCAGAAATGCTTCTGAAATGCTGCTGATGGGGCCTGCAGCTGTGTGGAAGACGGATCAGAACCGTGGCACAGATGTGCCGTGATTGGTGGAATCAACCGGTAAATGTGGATGACCAGTCAGTGCTGATGGCTAATGTACTCAATCAAGGCAATAAATTCCTGAGTGTGTGGCACTGTCTGCTCGCAGAGCCACGCAGACAGTGCCTACATGTACCAGGATGCATTGCATGCTAGCTTCTGATACCAGTGCCCATGTTGCCATGTATCACCACCCTAGCCAATAGCAAGTACTTTGTTTGCTAAAACACAGCGTTAAGTGACAAAAATAGTCATTTAGCATGTTCTCAGAGGTGGAAACTAGAAATCCAAGCTGAAATACCCTACCTATCCTTAACACCAATGACATCACTGTGACATCACTGGATACAGGAAGAACAACAGATTTTGCAGCAGGAGAACTCAGCTTTCTCACTCAATATGGCACACACTAATTAATTTATTGCTTCAGTTGACTACATTTATCATAAAACTGACTCAACATCCACATGAAAAGAGGTGAATTTTCCCTTTAATGGCAGTAAATTCAAGATTTGCTGAGCTATTTCAGGTTGGACCAAAGTGGTGGACAGCAGATCAACATTGTCATCCCTACTGCTGCTAGCATGAAAATGCTCGAAAAACATATGAATATCAGGAGCTTTGTTAATAACAGCAGCTGTTACCGGTTTGTTGATATGAGTTCCAACGTCAGCTGTAAAATGTACAGAGACAAAACATTCATTTTTAGTCATTAGATTTTAACTGAACAATACCAGGCTGACAACCTCTTTCACAGAAACATTACATCCCTGCTACCAGATGCTTCTCATCCAGGCAATTGCAGAATCTCTGAAATGCAACCTGCGCTGAGCTAATGAACACTCCGTTACTGAGCCCAAAGACACACACACACACACACCCACACCCACACCCACACAAACACACACACACACACACATTTTTGAAACAGACACTATTGATTTCACCAAGCATACTGCAGATTACAAATCCCATTAAAAAGTTAGACCAAATAGAGTGCTGCAGAGATGATTGCAGGGAACCGGAGTGATGCTAACTCAGAAGTTAGCGTCACTCTGATTCCCACAGGGTTTTATCATTTGAATCATTTGGATTAGTGCAGAAAATAAACTCTGTGGCAAACAAAAGTTTATGCTCCTATGATACTGTGTGCTGATTTTTGAAGCCCTCATACAGTTGCCAGAAGTAAAAGGCTGAAGTTAGGCTATGAATGAACGACATCACGGTCACATAACTTCAGTGTCACTCCCACTAAGTGACTAGTGTCTGGCGCGATTACATTTAATGGGCATCATCAACCATTGTCGTGTCATTTGGTCACTTGTTGGCAACCATTTTAAAGATGTGCAAAATCCTCAAAATGTATGAACGTCTTGTTTTATGTCATAGAACAAAACAAGCTTGTGTAAACTACTGACTTTGTTTCAGGCAAATAACAAAAAGCCCATTCAAAAAGCAGACAAGGAACCAGAAGTGCCAATGTGCTGATTCATTTTCGCGTTTTAGGACTCACTCCAGCAGCAGTCTATTAGCTTAAGAACCAGCCAGGTTATTTAACTTCATTGATTTCCTTTTCCCTTTTATAAAGTGACACTGTACAGAGAGAAGAGCTCCGTCGAAGGTGTTTTCAGCTCAATTCCAGCACTTTCAGAAGAGCTACAGTGCTTGGGTGCACAGCGGGACAAAAGGGTGTTGGCACAGATTGAAGACATTTTGTGGACCGGTCTCCCACTGCAGAGTCCCTGCGAGTCCCACGGCATCTGACCGGCAGCTCCGCCAAGAAGGAGTGAGTCACCCATCTTTTCCCTCCATGGGTGCCACTCTGCTTTGTAACCGAAGAGAGAGAAAACAACGCTCTTGTTATCTGTGTCTTTGGGGCAAATGCTGCTCTCCTCTCCATTTGTCTGTCCCTCACTTTATCCTCATTTGTTTTGTCTCTCACTGTCTTTCTTTATTGTGTCTGCACTGTAAAAAAAGATCACAGAAATTTAGTGGCATTAAGTTATATTTATTCAACTTACTAAGCTTAAAATTTCAAGTATATATTTTCAGAACACTATTAGTTCAATCAACTCATTAAGTTAAGTTTCTAAAGATAGCATATGTACTTCTTCTTGTCTGCTGAAGTATTTAAGCTAGGAGATTACACTGTAAAAAAAAAATCATGCAGGAATTTAGTAAAATTAACTCATCTTTTCTCATTAACTTAACATTAATATTCAAGTTTTATTTATTTGTGTTAATTAACCTTTTTAGTGGTTATTTTCAGAACACTTCAGAAGTTATAAACAAGAGTGCTTCTAGCTTAAAATCTTTTGACTTGAATTGATGTAATGTACAGAGTTCACTCAACTCATTAAATTAAGTTTCTAGAGAAATGTGAGCAACATATTAGCAGACTGTTTGAGTGTACGCAGACAACAAATTGTTTTTGTAATGTTTGTCAGCCAAGTACAACTGAATTAATACATAGTTTATTTGACCAGAAAAGCTTATTCGATTTGAATGATTAAAAAATTTCAACTTCAACTTGTCTTTTCAATTCCAGCCAACTTAAAATTTTAAGGCAGCCCATCCACTAATTTTTTTTTTACATTAAAACAAATAGTTTATTATTACAGTGCATACAGTGCTGGTAAAGACTAACTTATAAAAAGTCTAAGTCAAGTCTTTTGACTTGAAATGGTAAGTTGAATAAATGTACTGTACATGGTTAAATCAACTTGTTAATTCAGTCAATTAAGTTCCTAAATCAAATTTGTTAGTAATGTTTGTCATTGTGACTCTAGAGATGATTATTCAACTTAGTATCTTAAGCTTACTGAACATGTTTTCTTAAGTACAACTGAATTAATATCAGGTTAATTCGAAAAGTTAGTTTGTTTCAAATCATAAAATTATCTCAACTTGTCTTTTCAGGTTCAGTCAACTTAAAATTCTCCCTTAAACTTTTTTAGATTGAAAACATTTTTTTTTAATTTTTACAGTGCATGCAGCACTGATAAAGGCTGGCTGCAACCCCCAACCCAACCCCCCACTCAGCCTCTCCTCTGTAGGTCACATCTGGCGGTAAGATTGCTTATATTTGAGCTTATGGTCTGTTACATAACGTCCCACGTTCGGTCATCAATTGCAGTCAGTGGAACGTATCCATGATCTATAAAATAACTCTCCTCTTCACTCCATTCTGTTTATTTTCTTTGCACTTTTGCTCTTGTGTGATTGTCCTCCCATCTTACATCCTTCAAAAAAGAACACAGGTTAGTTATAACACTTAAAATGAAAATATATCCCAAAAAGCATCAACGTGATCCACAGTTTCTTTTTTCTTTTTTCATCCACTGACTGCGGTATCTGTAAGATGCAGGATTAGTGGGTTGTTATGGTCATTTCTGTCCCCAGGCACTGTGTCAATCTGGCATAGTGAAGCACAGAGCCATCCTCTTTCACTATTCTCCTACCACGTTGATGGTTATTGTCTGTTTATGGATACAGCTGGCAGCCTGCGTATGTGTGTCATTATGAACTGTGCATAGGCTTTACAGACTTAGCCAGCTGGCCATATCTTATCTATCTGCCCCTGCCCTCTGTATGTTGCCAGCCACACCAGCCCACTGTTTTGGAGCTTATAAAATCCACACAAATGTCAATCCATCAGCGTTTACCAGTAGGGCTCGTCCCTGTGGTGTTGTTAGCATTATGGCTCCAGATAGACCGGCACTGCATGTTGGCGCTTTCTGGCTTTTATTACCCAGCCTCTGCTGGGAAGATCCAATTCAGCTGGGAATGATTTGGAATATTAACACATTTATCACAGATATGTGAATAGGGGAGGGAAAGTGTGGGTACTAATACGATCGTGCTCAACGTGAAGTTTGAAAAAATGAGATCAAACAGAGAACAGATAAGGCAGGACGTGACAAAAAAGAAATAAAATGAAATTAGGATAGCACGGATGAAGGAAATATGTAGCATATAGCATTTTACATCATTAACTTTAATGTGGAGTTGATGAATCAATGTAAAGTGATCATTTCCCAACATTGTCATCATAAATAAAAACAACATGTGGTGAATGAAGACCAGCTGCGGCAGCAGCTCATTTATCATTCCAGTGCTGCCACCGATGGTGGAGTGAAGAAATGCACATCAGTGACTCCCAGTGCAGCAGCTGTATCTTCATCTCACATGTTTCATTATAGAAGTCATTCTGTCTGAGGCTATTTTCATTAATGAGCACACTATAAATTAGGGGAGACTGGGGGCGGTTGCAATGCCTTTTTGCATTTCTCTGTGTTACCCAGACTGTTTGGACCAAACCAACCAAATCTTATTGAAATGGTGTATTTGAAAAAACAGAAGTCAGGTGTTGCAAGTGAGCCAACCCTGGGGACAGTTGCAACACAGCAATACATTAAATTTAACTAATTAACATAAAGTTTTTGTCTAAATAAGGATAATATTCTAAAACTAGGCATTGTTTTACCTTAATATGGTAATATTATTTATTTATGGTTTATCCACAGAACATATAAGGCACACCTTGAGTCAATATGCAGATGTTACAGACGTTTTTCAGTCTTTCTGTATCTCAGTGTGAGATGAATGGAACAATTTGCAATGCAGTTAATTTTAATCAAACATGTATGTAGCGAACAAACGTCTGTTTTAAAAAACTGATTTTTGTCGCACTCCAATGTGAGATCTATCTTACACTTTACCTCACAATGACTTGTGTATGTTGAAAACAATACAAATTTGTGGTTGTAATTGTAATTATCTCTTTCTGTATCCCACAGTGACTCAATTGTGTTGAAAAAATACAATTGTGTGGTCTGTTTTTGATATGGCTTAGCGTGGGGATAGTTGCAACAACACCATGACAGAACAAAATGTACTAGCTAGACAAACTGGTTTTGACAGAATCTAGAAGTAAAAAAAAAAAAATTCAAACTAAGTAAGTTTTGATTAATTAAATTCAATTCATATTGTCCTCACCATGAGAGATCATCATATGCCAGCTAGACACATTGACGTTGACACATCCTAATCATGTCACTTAGAAGTTAGTTGTTGTTGATGTACATTTTCTTATTGCAGTTCCATAAAATCAGCACAAACTTGCTGTAAAGTTGAGACACAAACTTGTTGAAACATTCAAACATTGCTTCATTTGCATCAGCCTAATCCTGAATGTCACCCTAAAGTCCAAGCTGCCAAACTCCTGCTGAAACTTTCCTCTGATAATTCATTTTAGGACAAACGTCTGCCAAAAGACACATCAGTCTAATTAATTATGTGATTTCTGGCTGTGAACTGAAACTGGTGGATTGATTGTCACTGAGCTTCAAGACCCTCAGAAGGCTGATGAGGTGTAATGAATCATCACTAAATATACACGAGGTGGAAGTTTTTTCTGTGGCAGTGACAGAGTGACGTGAAGTGGACTGACATTTTCAAAAGGCCACTGCAGCCATTTTGTCAATGAAAGACAGATTTGTGTGTTTTCCAGTCAAACATAAGTCATACTGTAACTGAAACAAGGTATTGATTGCCAGTTGTAATTGATTGCCAGATGTGGTTGCACTGGTTAAACTTCACAACATCGGTCAGTTCTCCCTCAGCAGAGTGTAACTTTGTACTAGCTTCAATGTACAGGAGAGGGCAGTAAAATCAAACTTGCTGCTTGTTAAGCATCTGTTTATGTGATACTTCAGATGGTGAGATACCATAACACCCTGCACAGAGGCTGTAATGCCCTCATGCAGCATACTGTAGCAACCAGGATGGATTTAAACAAGAGGCCCAAAAGGCCTTATTACTTGTAAACACCAGAAAGCCAAATTGTTGGATCATGGAAATAAAAATTATTTTCACCACTAGTGGAGCAAAAACATTTGCCCAGTAAAACCATGCTGTTAGCCTGCCACATATCAAGCAGCCAGTCTAGGGACATTTCAGACCAGAACTGTCAGAATTAACTTAGTCTACCTTATTTATCCATCTGTTAATTGACAGGTTTTGGAGATATGGGCCGTTTATGCCTGCCTTTTCTCCAATATAATGGAACTAGATGGCACTTGGCTTATGGTGCTCAAATTATCCCTCAAAAAACATTTGGAAAACATCTGAAAAACTCAACAGTAATGTCTGTTTCCACAAATCTCGACCTGGTTACTCAATATAATCCAGAGCTTCTTGTGTGCGGTTTCATGTAGGAACTATTTTCTTTCTAGTAGAAATAAAGTAGTTCCAGTAGCTTCTACCTAAAGTAGTCTTGACATTAAACTGCTCACAACAAGGTCTTTGGATTATCTTGAGTAATCGGGTCATGATTTCTGGAAAGAGACATTGGTGGTGATCTTTTGGCACTTAAAGCATCACAAAACCAAGTGCCATTTAGTCCCATTACATCGGAGAGAAGGCAGACGTCTCCATGGCCAATAATCTCCAAAACTATTTGGCTGTTTTTCATTCTATCACAGTATATTTGTTAGTGTGTCAGTCTGCTGGTGTTGCTTATAGATAATTAAATACACTGTACTGAACCATTGTAGTTTGAACATTTTCTTTATTAAGTATTCTTTAGTTTACCACAGCTTCACTCACCATGGTACCGTAGACTATGATTTTTTTTGGACACATTTTTCAGTTACTTAGTACCAAATTTTAACAGTCGTTATTGTTTAAACTATGTGCATGTGCACATAGTTTAAACAATCCAACCTGGGTCAAAATGCATGAAAAAGGAATTTTCACCCTTTTTTTTATTTCACAGACAATAACAATGGATATTGCAATGATGAAGACTGCTGAAGTGGAAATGTCCCTGGTTTTCATTCCAGAAATCACCTTAAACTAAAGGCACCCACTGAAACTATGGCTGTCTGTTTTTTATGGGATTAAAAGAAGAGTAAAATAATACACTTGGTATTATGAAATACATTTAACATTTTCAGGAGACACTTTAGCTTCACCTGAGGCTAAGGGCAATTCAGTCATAAGCTTGCAGTGTTCTGTCATGACCTGAAATGTTAAATTTGTACAATTTTGACCTTTGAGGCAACATGAGGAGTCAGGAGATTAACACCTGAGGTTTTATTCTCCATATATCACAGGCCTACATGTCTGTCTGGACGAACGCATGGGGCTGACCACACTGCTTGTTAAACTGGCTAAAAATAGTGTCTTCATAGAAACTAAGGCACCAACTGAAACTTATGGCTTTCTATATTTGTTTTGGACTAACACAACAATTGATAATATTACAGAGCGACAGAGTGGTTTTTTCTGCACCCGGGTGAAAATAGTTACACAGCAGCTATTCAGCTATTTACACCCAGCCCCCTTAAAGAGCAACAAAGTGGGGAGCAGGTCATGATGGATGAATGGGTTAAACACAGGACTTTCCCATGGAACACTGGGGTCCTGAACCAGGAGATTAGCATTTGAGTTCTAAGTCAAACTAGAAGTCAGTCCTAACTTTTCATTTTTAGATCTTGTTGAGTTATTATTTTTTGGCAGTTTGGTTAGGTTTAGGCAACAAAATTACTTGGTTAGACTTCGGAAAATATCATGGTTTGACTCTGCCATGTGGATGTAAATAGCCAGATTAGATATTTACATGCAGGGTGCAAATAGTTGGCTGTTGGCTGTGTAAACCTGGGTGCTTGTCTCTGCCTTTCTAGGCTATGTACATTCCGATGTAAATAGCTGTATTGGCTATTCCGCCCTGGGTGCAAATAGCACTGTTGGCTACTGACACCTGGGTGCTAATAGCATCTGCCATAATACAGTCAGTATTCAGTAATATACAACACATTTTGTATAGTTGCAAACAAAAGATTTTACATTCTTGTGAAGTCAAACTGCAAAATGATCAAAACAACTTTAAGTTATGACTCTTGTGCTACAGTACATCACTATAACTTACAACCTCATAATACCTCTGCATTGTGCTTATGGCTCATTTATTGACGACATACAGTGTAGTCTCAGGAAGTATTTAAATATCTGTGACACCATTCATTCTGTGTTCCTCCAGCAATCACTGACAAGGTGTATTCTGTGTGAAGACACGTAGTAATGAGAGAAATGGCAGGTCACCATGGCAATCAAGCACCTTCAAAATTCCTGTATGAAGCAAGATTTGACAAAACATTGAAGTATTGAGTAGACTGAGGCTTTGAAATGTAAAGCTGAGGGACACTTGGCATCCAGATCATCTCAGGTTCAAACCTGTATGTAACTTCTAACATAATAGTGTTAAGCTGAGACAGTTTAAACTGTGATAAAAGAAGACTTACAATACAATTGCTACAGTGTGGAAATGATGCATTTCCACATACAATTCAGCACAAGTTCATCTTTCCAAGCTCTCTGAAACCTCTCAATTTGACTTTGCTCTTCTCTAAAGATGTTTCTCCATCCCATCCTTCTTCTCTTGTTCTGTTTCTGGTTGGATGAATGTGTCATTGGCATCTGAAGTCCTGCTGGCTATTTTCCCACACTGGTTTTCTTTTTGGGGTGTTTCTGTGCAATGCCGTAGGGCACATGAGCAGCGATGGTGCCCATCTCAGCTGCTCCCTCCACGTGAAACATCTGGTCATCAAAGTAGATGTGGGGCCTGATCTTCTCTAGCATGGGGCCCTTCGGTGCCCCTGCAAGGAACAAGGCCTCATCGATCTCCAAGCCCCAGGCCCTGAGTGTCTTCAGGCCCTGATCCCAGAGCTGGCTGCGCTGCGAGCTGTGACCAAGTATGTTCGGATTGGACAGTCCAGGCGCTGCCCTTTAGCATAGAACTTTTTCTGCAGCTTCCCCAGAGCTTCCAGGAAGCCCTTCAAGGGACCCTGCCAAAGAGGAAGACAGAGACTATTTTAAAGCAAATTTTGAAGCCTGCACATCTTAAAGCTAATTTCATACATCGCTGTAGAACGAATCGAATTTTATATTATTTTGCATAAGTTATTCATGGAATAATCAGTTAATGAAATGGTTTCATATGCAATGTAAGGAGCTCACCTACATTTTGTTGCCTTAATTTCTGTTAGAGACATTTTTTTTATTACAAATGACAAAAAAAAAACAAACCTCTGCCAAAAACTTTACTGATTCCACCAGTGATTATTTAGTGCTGTTCTAGATAATATGTCCAAACACACCTCCAGTGAAAACTACATACATGATCCAGTAGTGTGTCCTCATTGTCCCTCTCATGCTCAAAGAACTTGTCCAGCCCATGGGCCTTGAAGATGCGCTCGGATTCATCAGAGAAGAGAACAGCATCACCATCAAATGCCACCCTCAGCTGGGACTGTGATACCTCTGTCATCTTGTCAGTCATGAACATGGTTGCTGCAGCGATGCCTGAACACAAAACATGGACAGAAAGATCAGTAAGAAAAGGTTCAACAATACAAAACAAAGCTGAAGGCAGTTAAAAGGAAGTGGTGGTTTTGCAAACTCCACTTCACTTACTTGATTTTACTTCACTTCATTACATTTAATTTTACTTCACTTTACTGCACTTTACTGCACTTCACTTCTCTTCTCTGCTTTGCACCTCATGTAAATGCACTTTACTTCACTTCTTTACTTCACATTACTTCACTGCGCTCTACTTCACTGTACTCCACTTCACTTCATTTCACTTCACATTACTTCACTTTACTTAACTTCTTTCCTTCACATTAATTCACATTACTTCACTTCACTTCCTGTTAGAAATGAAACAAATCAGGAATGTTGTTGTGTCATGTTACAGCTGTAGTGCTATTTTAAAAAACACTCATAGAACAGACCTGTGATGGCCTTCATCTTACAGGAAGTATTAATGGCTACACAGCTAATTAAGACCTTTCAAGTAAAATGTCAAGGACGCTTCCTTTGTTTGTGGGAGGGGGGGTTGTTGGTGGGTGCGCACTTCCCACAGAGTCACTGCATTAGTGACATTAAGCGTGTAAGTCACATGAAGAATGTCCCTGAAGTCACCTTGAGGGGTATGTGGCCACGCTGTGATCAATCAGCATGCCAATTAATTTTCCCCTCAGCACAGACACACACATACAAAGACTGTGACACAGTAGATACAATATGTTGTTTTCCGGTTCTGATAGCTAGAAAATCTAAATTTTCAAGATTCTGTGTAAATCAAACTAATACACATCTTGTTTGTTTTAATTAGCTGGCAGGATTTTCAGTCTGTCTCCTCACTCGATTTCAGTTCGTGCTATTGCTATTTGACAGCAATAATAATGCAACACGAAATGTGCCGCACTGAACAAATTTAAACCTTTTGAAGCGGTTGTCACCTCAAGACCTACAAATTTCACATCAATATATTCTGTTTCTGGCTCCTTGCCAGCAGAGCATATTAACATGTTGTATTTCTTTGGCAGAGAGCGGTCCATATTATCAAATACTGATATATATTCAGAGCCAAAGTCAGAACACGACTGGTATTCCCTTTAGCGTATATTTTGATATGCCATGACGTGCAGGAATCCATCAGGAACATATAAGGAGAGGAAATAATGAATATGCTGGTTTATGGTAATGTCCCTGCAGCATTGGAGAAGATGTCAGTCACTGCTACTCATTATGCAAACAGAGCAGAAAAATTCACAGCGTATACTTGCAGCTCCCTGTGTGTGTGTGTGTTAGAATTTAATAGCATCCCACTTACATACTTTCCATTTAAATTGAAGGCAGCGTTGAAGTTTTATTCCATTTATCTGAAATTACATATTTGAAAAAAGAAACTGCCAACGGACTTTTCAATCGTGCCACCCTTACAAGTGCAATTATAATCACAATGATAACAATAAACCTGGATAGGGATGCTTGAAGCAAATTTAAAGTCTTTGCAAATAGATTTTTGTACAAAAATTAAATGAAATAAAATAATTGGGTGTCTGGAAGGCAGGATTGACATTTATTTATTTCAGGGGACTTTAATTTCATAATGCCACCTTTATTTCCCAGTGCTTTTTAATTGTTATATGCTATTTCTCTGATTCGGATCCAAAGCAGGAAGACCGAACACAGCCTCCAAGACTGACTCACACCAGTTTGACATCAGGTAAATCACCGAGTGCCGAGGCAGAGCAGGGTGTCAGGAGCCAAACCGGGCAAAAAACCCACCCCAGTACAGTACTGCCTACATTCCCTGTTGTCAAATGGCTGTCCGTCCCCACGCCCCCTTCATTTGCATGTAACAGTTTGAAATAAAAGGAGCTGGGAAATAAAAGTAGCATTATGAAATAAAAGTCCCCTGAAAAAATAAAAGTAGTCCTTTGAAAAACATAATTAAACAATGTGTATTTATTCATTTATTTCATAGCCATATATATGTATTTATTTCTGTGCTTTTATTGTATTTTATTCCCTACAAACCCTCCAACGCTGTGGTTGTGACGTATCATTTGAGACATTTTTTAACAACATCTGCATGCATGCTAGTATTCTGGTTATGGCCAGGTTAGGGTCACAGTCATCTGTTTTGTAAATATGAACATCATACTCTGGATTAGGTTTCTGATCAGTCTGCCATGTGCAAAAGGGCGTCCTCAACTTGATTTATGTAGCAGTTTGTCAGTAAAACAAAATATGATGATGTGACCATGATCTGCATTACATACTGAAAAGTCTTGAGTATTGAGTCTCTTCATGCCACTTTCTACTTCTATTTCACTTTGGGTAAATATTGTGTATTTGATTCACTAGATTTATGTGATTCCTTTAATTACTAATTACTTTGCACATTTGGATTGCTTAAAGGTGCAGTATATAAGAATTGGTCAGCTGCAGAATTAATAAACCAAACAAAAAGGAGGCAGCATGTTGCCAGAGTAACCACTAACTGCTGCTAACTGTAGCTTGCATTAGCGAGTTAGCTCAGTTAGCTGTGCAGGAATTTTGAAGCACCCAGAAAAGGAGGTTTTTAAGCCTGGCAGGATCCCAGTGGGGAACGCTGCTTCGCTAGAACGGGCACCAAAACTCTTCAGAACACTTCTTAAAGTCCTGCAACAAGTCTGATAAATACAGGCCCTGGATAAAGTCAAACTGGGACAGACCTGGGACAGCGTTTGTGTCTAAACCTAGTCACTGGTGTGAGTGTGTTACAAATGTTTATGTCCCAGTCATGTTACTTTTTGGCTTTGCTGAACTGTCGCTCATCTTTCATTCTAAAGAAACAGACACCTTATACAACTACAACGTCAGTCTGAGAGCACAGACCTCGACCAAGGCCAACAGTCCAGTCGGCAATACAGTCTTTCCCAAATGGGGGTTATAGTGTCCCTAGAGGTATTTTGGAGTACTGTAGGGCGTACATGAGAATATTTAAATGTAAACCATGCATAATTCCTTTAATAATTATAATAATGTCAATTAATAAATGTAAATCTAAGTTTGATTAAACTTCATTTCATATTCAAACTTCCTTTTAATGTAATTGTTAAATGCCAAAAACTGGTGACTGCCGTAAAACCTCATGGAAGAAGAAGGCAACAACAATCATGTTTACTAGCTAGTTTTAGAATTGAATAACAGACGAAGATGAAGAAAATTGATTTGTGGTTGAAACGTAGCAGTAAGACAGCTGAAAACAGAGAAAGAGACTTAAAAAAGAAAACTGGTAACAAAATGCCATCAGTATCAGAAAGAACATGTTTTAAAGGGATTCACCTCCAAGTGTTCACACTGATGGCACAGCACTCTATTATACCTCTTTATATATTGGCTTTTTGTTTTTTAACCAAAAAAGTTTTGCACAGCTCAAGTGGTACTTGGAAAAAATATTTAAAAGTGTACATCACTGAAAAAAAAGAGAACCACTGTTCTATAATATGTAAATCTGCAAGTATTTATGTCCAGTGTATATTTCCAAAACTATTCAGGATCCTGCAACATATTTTAGGACAAAACACTGCTGCCTCAAATGAAGACAATCTGAATGGATGTCTAGTCAATGGCAAAGTCAGAATAAATGAATGTATTGTAAAAAAAATATAACAGTTAGTGACTATGCACGTTATGCTAGCCCACAGTCAAATATATCTTTTTCCTGTTGTTCCTTCACATTCATCTGCTGAAGGTGAAAAGTTTCTCATAGAAAATCTGATTTTAAAGGGCGGGCCTAAGAGCTGGATTTGTGACATCACAACTAGTGTGGTCTAGTCAGTCCTTGTTCAGTTGTAAACTTAAACATGTGTGATGTAGAAACTTTTTAAGGATTCTGATGTGGATTCTTTTTGTGCAGAACAATAATGTGTGGACACATTATTGTTCCAAGCAGACTGTTTGTATATATGTCAAACACATGTCTGGTGGGGATCTTTACAACGAGTTTACACGTGCGTGACAAAAACTACTTTGTCATAATTACCAGTGTTACAATTGATCTTTCTAGTAAATAGGGATGATCGTTTTCCAGATAAACAACGATAAAATTCCTGATGATAAGTAAAAGTAGTATTTAGTGTCCAGCATCACCCAAAGTTAGCAACAGTCTTGTTGTGCGTCATTGAAAACATTGATGTTGCAAGGACATGATGCCATTTCAAATCAATGAAAGGTTTTAAATTTAAAACTTCAGTATGTGTATCAGGACTTTTAGAATATTTTCAGCACATTTTACTTTAAAAATACCACAACAATACTGATAATCATGATAATTTTGGTCACTATACTCATCTAAAAGTGAAAATAATTTGTGTATCCGACCCATGCTTCAGATCCGCTCCAAAATTTAATGAATTCTTCCTTTGTTCATGCTGCAACGTTCCACCAAGTTTCATGAAAATCAGGCCAGTAGTTTTTCAATAATCCAGAACAAACAAACCAAACAGAAACATGTCAAAAATGTCCTTGGCGGAGGCAATTAGACTTTATCTCCCTCATCTGTGTGTGTATGCATGTGTGTGCTCACCTTCAGCCAGCGCCTCCCTGACCTTGTCAGCGTCAGCAGACAGATAGAGGTTGGTCTGCCAGGCCTTCAGGTACCCAATCGGACTGCTTCCTCCCGTCATACAAAACCTCTCAATGAACAAATCTGTGGACAAGAGGAACAAACAGCGACACAATGTTAAGCTTCAGTGTTAAATGTCAGCATTACAGATCATTTACAGTATCATTCTGTGTGTGTTTATTTGGATCTGAACAAACCATGAGATACAGAAACAGAACAGAAAAGCCCTTATACCTCCTGGAAGCTTAGGCTTTGAATTTGTCTCAGAGATCACAATGAGCAATTTCAGGAGGTGAAGTGGAGGGTGATGGGGGTGGTAAGGACAGAGTGAGAGGATAAACTTACAAGAGGGTGGGAGAGGGTCCAAAGAGGGGGTTAAGTAGGGGGAAGAGGGGACTGTAGGAGGGCCAGGGCTGTGCACATGAGACGCAGAATGAATTAAGACTGGTGGGAAAGTGTCTGTTTGCATTTTGGCTGAGGGAGGCTCTTCATTCGCTGCTGTGGGCTGATCCAAAGAGCAGTGCAGAGACGGTATTAGGAAATCAGATCCAACATTACAGAGCCGTTCAGGTAAAATGAGCTGATATTTATGAGGGAACGTGGAGCACAGATGATGGGGGACTGTTAGAAAGGGCACAGGAGTAAAGTAATAGACTAATGTTGGGTTGGAGATGTGATGGAATGAGTTTGAGAGGCCTTGAAGGTTATAATGGGATGAGAAAAGGTGGGTGACACCCGAGATAGATGGAGATATAGTAAAAGTGAAGGTTAGTGTGGGTGGGAGATTAGTGTGCTGACGATGAAAAGAGAGAGGGCATTTATTTAAAGCTTAACTAGGCAAGAAATTTGACTTTATCCACAAAAAAAGGGACACTCCAGCAATTTATTATTGCACGTCCATAAAGATGAGGGACTTGTGAGAGAAGTATTTTTAAAAAAAATAGAATTCTAAATATATGTCTCCTCCAACCAGTCACTTTGCAGTTTACACACACGTCTGTCAGACTCAAAGTGAATTTTTTGTTTTAATGGCTAGATAGAAGTTATATTGATGATATGATTCCAATGAATATATTTTTTTGTATTGATTAATGAGGGATTATCATGGATGTATTAACTAATGCACGTCATATAGGGCTGGGTATCAATCCTCAGTACTTTTAAGGTATCAATTGAAATAACCCTGTGTCAAAACTTCTCCAAACGATACCTGCATTCAATACTTTTGGAACCAAGATCTAGAAAAAAAAAATATTTTTTTTTTATGATTTGTCTTGCAACCGATCACTATAAGCATTTTTTATAAAGGAGAAACTTTGAAAAAAAAAAAAAAAGGCGTTGAATGACCGTAATAATCCATTGGTATCAGTCACTTTAAGGGTATTGGTAGTGGTATTATAATTTTTTAAATGACACCAAAATGTTGCACTTATTATGTAAAGATTGGTGCCATCTTTGCATCCGGTATCCAGGTCATAATAATAGATTTATGAGCAGAATGGATGAGGTGGAAGGGTAAAAGTCTGCACAGTGCCAGTGCTTATGTACTCACTGTCTCGTCCCAGTCAACATGTGTGTGAAATCTGGAATGGTCAATCCATTCTCATGGACTTTTGAGATCACAATGATCTTTGACCTTTGATTTAATCCTTTTAAACTTCTGTATTGCATCAACCCTTGAGTTGTGACCAAAAATGTGACTGTCAAAGTAATTCTGAGGTCACAGTGACCTGGACCTTTGAGTCAAAAGTCTCATTGCCTGACCAATTATGTAATATGATCATCAGTTCTGTAGTTATGGCCCAAAATGGGTTTTGTGAGGTCACAGTGACCTTTGCTCTTTAAGCACCAAAATTTAATCAGTTCATCCTTGAGTCTACATAGAGGGTAATTGTAGGCAACTGGACTTGGTTAGGTTCTTGAAGGGTTTTTCAAGAACATAAGCAAGTCCAGTTGCCTCCAATAACCCTTTATGAATTCCATGATCTGGGTGACTGAGAATCTTCACAGAGATCCTTGAGTCTAAGTTGATATTTGTGCCAGATGTAATGAAATTCTCCCAAGATGGACCTGACATATCGAGCTCATGGGAATGGAACAGATGGACAGGCAATCCAAAAACATGATACCTCTCCTTGGTGCCCCCATGTTCAAAAAACACAAAAGTGCCTTCTTGGATGCCCCTATGATACATAAAACATGAGAAATTCCTCTAGAGTGGCCCAATGTCCAAAACAACACGATGTAGTGCCCTCTAGGGTGCCCTTCCAATAAACAAAATGTTTTAAAGTGCAACACAACTTTTGGCGTACTGGTGCCCCACCACAAACAGCTGGTGCCCTTTTTTGCCCTTGCCCCTCAGATAGCCTCAGTCCGCCACTTGTGCCTCCTGCCACAGCTGTCACTGACACAGAGGCATAAAAATTGTCAAAAATTATGCAGCAAAAGCTGAGATATCCTGACATTCAGTCAGTATGAGTGAGACACCACAACAGCTGTATCCGACATTTCCCACAATGCAACTAATCAGGCATTTTTAATAAACTACACGTAGCTAATAAATGCCTGTTTGTCAAATTGCATAACCCCAAATTTTAAAACATTTTCTTTTACAAATTTGTAGCATCCAAGCCCAAGGTAAACCTGATGACATCACCAAGGTTATTTTCTCTGACTTGTCAAAGCTCCCTTCCATATGACCATAGAAGACATTGTGCAACTGTTGTCGCAGGCTGAGTAGTACTGATCATGACTAGTAAACTTAAATTTTTAGTTTTCTGTTATCGTGCTCCCTGTGATGCTCTGATATCACGTATTAGTGATATCAGGGGATCACAGGGATGCATGCAGCAGTGCAGAAATGAATTTGTGTGTTTGTGAAGCTTTGTAGTGTTTCAACAAAGAGTTTTAGCTATTTTTGTTTCGCTCAAAGGTCTTTATGAAAATTAACTGGAAATGCTAATGAAGACAACTACAAAGGGTGTCCTGTTTCTACAAATAAACACAAATCAGGCATTAAACTGGTGGGAAATCGTGTCTGTGAAACTGTCTAAGATAAAACAAATTCAGAGTGATCACATGAGACATTTTCATCTGTACTAATGTCTAATTTGTATAGAAGCCTATTTTTGAGATAGGAAGTAATTATTTCTAGATTAGTTAGTCATCATTTTGAGAAAGTTTCTCATTATTTTGAATAGTCATTATTTAAAAATATCAGTATTTACAAGATCTTTTTTTTCATCATATTTGCAGAAATTGGCTTGGTAGCCTTTTTTTTCCACAGAAAGATATTATATCTCATATATATAGCTTTACAGTTGTGGTTTCAGATACTAGGCATTACTTTTTTCTAATTAAAACAGTGAGCTTCAATATTGTATCCGACAAACTAAAACTCGTCCACATCTATTCTCCAGCACACCATGCTTTATCCACTAAATATTTTCCTCAGGATGCTAACAGGTAGCGTTTCACCAGCAGCCATTTAATGAAACAGAAGTAAATATAAGTCGTAGGTTGAAGCATGAGCCACCATCAACAGAAAGTCTGAGGGCGCAGGACAAAGATGACCAAAGAGTGAATGTTTGGTGCCAAATACACACAAAAACAACAGTGATCTCAAGCTGTGGTGCCCAAACTTTTTGACGAGTAATCCCACTCAAAATGGACCAATGCCCGCTTGCAGCCCCTGTTATATGTTCAGTAAGTCTATAATTTGTGAACAGGCGGTTGGCTAACTTACTTAAGCAACAAGTAAAGCTATCTTTCCATCAGGAAACTCCACGAACAACCTTGGTACTGTAGTCCGTGTCAGTCTTAGAAGCTGTACTCGTCCCGGTGACCGACTGTGTTCACTGTTGCCTGCTAACTACAGCTACTGTAAGAGCTAACAATTACGGTTAGTTACTTTAGCAACAGCACCATTAAATAACCAAGAGTTGAAGCTGAGCAGCCAGAGGACATCAGAGGGGAAACCAGGAAATATTTTCTCCATAAAATATAATCCAGTATCACCCAAATCAGTGAATAAAGGTATAAAATTGCTTTTTTACAGGGAGGCCCATTCCTCAGAAACACTCCAGTCTGCTCTGGTGAACAGATGTATTTTCCTCCATGCTTTGCTGTATTATACCAAAAGAAACATTTCATTGGATAAGAATATAGAGAATATAGTGTATGCAGGATGAGTCACCTAGTTTCTCCCTGAAATACCATTAAAAATACCTATTATATCTACACAATGACTTTTTTGTCATTGTTGGACCAGATGCTGGCAGAAAGATGACGTATGGTGCATTACATATCTGATAAAAACACTTCAGCATTAATTTTGATTCATGGGAACGTCAAGGTTAAAAGTCAAACCTGAATTGCTGTGAGACAGAGCTCAATCCAATGTGAACTAAGAGTAAAGTCTAATTCTTCTGATGTCAGACTTTCCCTGTTGTTTTGGACTGGCCACAGTGCAAAGTTGCACAGTGCAGTTTTAAAAGAAGTAAGACTTATGAAAACAAAGACAGACACAATATGACTCATAAAGAGGCTGAAGGCAGATGTAAGATGGAGACTAAAAGAAACAGAGAGACAGTGTTCTTCAAACCCCCCTGAGTGATCTCACCATCATTCAAAGAACCACTGTCTTCTAAATGGTTTATTTAGCTTTGTAGTCGGGCCCTGGTGAGTTTGACCCCCACACCACGCTGTACCGCATCATATCAGATCTCCCAGGCGTCCCCTGCCTTTATGACGGGTGCCTCAGCGTGGGAGTCACTCAAGGGAAAATCTCTTTACTATTGATGTCTGTGTATCTTTATTTTTCTGCTGCCAAAATGTTTTCATATAATCTTTCTTTGTATGATTTATTTACTTGTTCAGAAGATCTAAAACATGGTAATATGAAAGCAGGAAATCAGCAGGACAGCAAAGACGCGGCTGTCACATCAAAGAATGAGCAGCTTCATCGTGCAGTAGCAGCTAGGTGTGTGTCCATGTAGGATATTATGCATATTGCATGTATATATGAGGTTGTGTAAGTGGCTCCAGTTTTTGATTTCCATAGAGAGCGATCATGTCATCACATGAAATCTCAATTATCTGCATGCAGCAGAGCACATTACAGGAGCTGCCAGTCATCTTGGACCTTGGGTCCAACACTCAGAAATAAGGGTTCTGAAATGGTGCTTCCTGAAGGACTGGGGTTCTACGCACAACCATTTGCTTCTGAAGAAATTAATTTGAAGAAAGGGTTTGTCATGGGTTCTTTTTAAGAAGCTTTTCATCAAAAGAACCCTTTTTGGAAGAAAGAGTTCTTCAAGGCTTATTGAAGGCAAGGGTGTTAAATGATCAGCACCGTTAAATATTCAATGTTTAACCATGTTTCATTGAATATTTAATTGGATTCATGAATTCATTTTACTTGTGTTCTTGTGTTTTTGCCTCATCTGTAGAATACAATATGGTTCTCTGGAGAACCCTCAGAGGACAAGACGGTTATACGGTATAAAAAATTTTAGCTCCCCCTGGCTTTGTTCTAGATGAAGCCCTGGGAATATAAAGGGTTCTCAGTAGAACCCCCTGGGTGGGTTCCAAATAAAACCCTTGGAATATAAACGGGTTTTTGGTAAAGCCCTGTGGGTGGGTTCCAGATGAAACCCTTAAAAGGTGGAAAGGTTCTGGATAGAGCCCCCAGAGACTGTTCTAGGAACCGTTACACCATAGAAGGGAGAACTGAGAGGTTGTACCCTTTTTCACCAAACTAGTTCTGGTTCTTGAACTGGTTCTATACAAGATTTTTGGAACCTTGCTGCTATCTAGTGAACCAGCCTGCATTTCCACCTGATCTGAGCAGAACCATTGTAATCAATTATCAGCAGAGGGCGCTGCACAATGCACAGCAACCTATGGAATATGACACGCCCACTTTGGTTCCCAAGGAAAACGGCTTCCAAACCAATTTACTTTTTGATGAAAATAATCAGATTGGTTCGAAATTAGATGCTTGAACCAGAACAGGGCTGGTTTAGTGTTTGGTGGAAAAGGCCTATCGTGGGGGGTTCTGGGTGAAACCCTCCACAGATGGTTCTTGGTATAACCCTGTATGTTGGGTTCTAAGTACAACCCCCTGAAACAGTTCCAGGTGGAACATTTACAAAGGGTTCTACAAGAAACCAAAAAAGGTTTTCCTATGGGGACAAGCCGATGAACCCTATATGGTTAAAGTTATCACCTTTATTTCTAAGTGTATGACGTATATATACAAAGTAGATGCAAGAAATTGCTGGCGGGGACCTTATCATTCACAGCTATACGTATGTAACTGTAGCCTATAGTCATCCCCAGTCATCCACATGCAAGGTGACAAACAAATACTTGATCATGCAGCCTCTAAAAATAGCAGTGTAAGCAGCTGTTGAGCGATAAATGAGTTTCTGGATGTCTCTCTGAGGAACCCAGATTTAGTTTCAAATGTGAAAAGCTACAGAGCAAGTTTCTTTCTTAATCATTTTTATGACTGTCACCCACAAAAGGCCGTTGCTGGCCGACAGCGATGTTCAACGATGTTCAACAAGCCTGAACAGTATCGCTGTTACATCAGAGAAGCCGTGTTTTCCGTTAGTTCTGTAGGAAAGGTCCCAGGTCAGCGGACTGTTTGAACACATTGGGCCCCTCACGCTGAGAGCCACCAGAGAGATCTAACATGGAGGCATCTGGAGGGTCGTGTATTGCTTTGGTGGCTCCACTCAGACCTGTTTTTGTTTTGGGCCTCATGGATTATTCTTGCATCCCAAAGGAGGCAATCTTGAACGCTGAGGATATGAAAACATCTGTAGAGCCGAACAGGAAGTGGTCTGTGAGGAAGATGTCATCAGAGGGTCTGAGAGTTCCCTGGGAAGGATCCAGTCAGTCAGCTGTTCATACACTTTGTTGTTTGTTTCTCAGCTGAGCTTACGTCAGCCTCAGTATCCTTACAAATTTGGATTATCTCATTATATCGATGTGCGTCTTAACATCTTAAGTCCAAGTTACATAAGGAAACAGTTTCACAAAGTCACAAAAGATGCGTTTCCATGCAAAATACCTAAATAAAGTTTAGTCCCAGGAACTACTTTTCAAGGAACTATAACTTTTCTTCAGCCAATTGTTGTCTTCATTTCCATTACGGTCTAAAGACCTGCAAAGATTAGGCAAATTAGTCCGCTGATGTGTGAAAAAGCAACAGTTGTTTTTACATGACATTTTTGCGTGAGACTATACAAAAACAAAGCCATATAAAACGACAGACAGGCATGATTTTTTGTGCAACGCTGCAATTTCCAATTCCAAATTTTGGCTCGACATCATCCACAGCATAAATGCTCAATAAGGCCTGGTTTGCGACTGCAGATAGGATAAAAATGATGGCGAAAATGAAATGCTGCATGTACTCAACCGATCAGAAATTTCCAGTGCTGCAAGCTCCATTCCCAAAGTTCCCAAGCAGGGACTTTTTTGGGGGTAAAATTATGTCTCTGGAACTTAACTTAGATGCTGGTCCCTGCAGTCAAAAAGCAGTCAAAGAACGGATACAACAAAATACACAGAAGAACCCAGAACCACACTTTGACCTTGGGTTTTAAATGGATTTATTGTGTTAGCTTTGGACATTGTAGGAAAACCTTATAAATACAAAGCTTTCCACTTTACTGGACCAAAGTCAGACGATGTGAAGTGTATTTAGAGATAGACACTGTCTGTGATTGTTGCCATAAAGCTTCAGTCTCTTCAATTCACATGATGTTCTGAAATCTTCTGAATGTTTTCAGAAATTCTACATAAGCAATGCACATTTACTGTATCACAGGCACACTATTGTTTGGAATCCCCCCTTCCACAGGAGTAACTCCAAATACACATTGTGTCTGAAAGGGCCTTAATAGTGCTGAAATGGAAGTCCCCACCCACCCGCACCCTCCCACCCTCCATAGCCTGACACACCAGATGGTTTGTTACGCAGAAGCATCTGGGAAAAGGGCAGGCACTTCCAAAAAGTACTTGGAAGGTGATTGGATCAACCATCTGTCTATCACCGTCTATCAAGAACTAACTTCAGCCAATCACATCAACAAATCGTAGTGTGAGAGATGAGAAGTGAAAACATCTTCCATCGAGAAAAGCCTTCAGTCCCGTTATTTGTTCTTCTTTGAGTGCAGTTCTGATATAACTGATGCTATAGGAGCATCTACGCTAACATCTTTAGGAGCCGCCATTATTGTTTTCAAACAATTGATTCACTTTTCTCTGTCATCACACTAAACTAGTCCCACAGCTTCCAGTAGTGTCTCAGGCTGCTGATTGGTCCGTGGTTTGGCTGCAGGGATATAACTTGGAGCCTGGCAAGATTGATTCTCGTGTGATCTTACATGATCTTGTGTGGTCTCATGAATCCAGCTGCCTCTCACGGTAACCCCCAAACCATTCCTTATGGATGAAAAACATCATCCACTATAATGACTGTGAGTGGATTCTCCTCCGTATTCAGCAAAACAGTGGAAACTTGTGTCACTATTACACCTGGGAAATTGACCACATCTGCATCTACACTCTTTTCTTCTTCTTTTCTACCTTAATATTTTTCCTTTTGGCTCATATTATTATTCTTACCTTTCCTTTTTATGTTTTATTTTTTCTCTTTTATATCATTTAATGTATATTAAATATTTCTGCACAGTTTTAGAATAAATTGCAGGGGTATGTATGTTCAATTTGGCTAAACGGAGAGTGAGATAATGATCTTGTCAAACTGGATTGTCTTAAGTGTCTGTGAGGGTTCCTGAAATCTGATCTCTTACTAACATCTCAATGGCATGAAGCTATTTACAGCCATCATTCTGTCTGCCACATTGTGTCTTCTGACTGTGCCACTGAGGGTTGCCAAAGTGGCCCCCAAGCTTGAGGCCACATCTTCTTTACAAATAAATCTCTGCTAGACTTACTGTGATGGTTGATGGTGTTGATGAGCCGGATTCCTACGTGTGCATGGTTGTACGTCACCAAAACGATGTCAAACAGCTCCTCACTTTTGGGGTAGAGCTCCCGGAGACGAGTGTTGACTGCCTCCAGAGCCTGTCAGGATAAAGCAACGGTCAGCTAAGAAGCTCAGGACAGCAGAGGAACCAGTCAAATGTTCAGTCTGCCAACAAAAGTCTGTACTGAATTTATTATGTTTGGGAGGATATATCTGTGTGACTTTAACCTTGACGAAGGGGAAAGCGGGTCCTGGAGCGAAGGGTTCGTTCTCATGTTCGATTTGGTATCTCAGATACTCCTCCACCCCTTCCTGCTCGAACACCTTCTGCTCCCGCTCAGTCCGGAACAAGACCCGAGACGAAACAGCGATGGTCACCGCGTTCTCTGGCTTCGGCTGCAGAAATAGAGAGACAAGACAGAAAATTCTATGATGATGAGGAGCAGAAGAAAAGGAAGGATGAGCGAGCAGTAATGACCCATTGAGATGATGACTGGAAAACACAGGGGGAGGAGAGGTGGATGAGGCTCTTTTTACCTGTGGTAAAAAAGTGACACTCTAACTAAACCTTGCTAATAATACTTTGAATGTTTCCCTTTTATAAGTTCATGCATATAGAATTGCGGCTGTTACTTTTTTTTTACAAGAGACCTCAGGGGCAGCATCGTTAAAACTTTATTACACTCTCTTCACATCACAATGCATGCTGGGCTACATGCAAAAACACGTGATACATTTCACTTATTGTCATGCCTGTTATCTGTTGTAATACCATTACAACATCTTAATTGTCTTAGAGCTGCAGCAAACTGTATGAATGGAGTGTCATTAGTAGTGTCACCTCTAATCACAGGATAAGAAGACTATGCAGGTATGGTCACATGACCACCCACTCCCCAGTGCTTCATTCACAACAGCAGCAAGAATGCAATACAGCTGCAACTACAACTACCTGAGCACAGCTTACACAAGTTTCCTTTTTTCAACTCTTAGTGACTGTAGAAAATTACTGAGGCGAGGAGGGGGCTGACTGGGCTTCAAGATCCATCTCTTTGTTGTTGATATTTCTTTGGACTGTCCCCTTGACTCGGGACAAAACAGCAAAACCCCGCCACCAATACCTCAGTGGAGCTATATGTAAGGATTTTAAATTCAAAATTATCGACCAAATGTGAAGAAATGATAACTTTTCTTACATATAGCTCTGTAATAGTACTGAATTCATAAAACTTCATGAAGACGATAAACCTCGAATTAAACAACTAATACTTTAATGGAAAAGAATTTTTTACAATGTGCCCAAGCCATATGCTGTGGATCAAAAACACACCTGCAGAAATGATCGAATTAGCAACATACTGTGTAAACAGCCATATACTGGCACACAAAAGACATCTTTTTGATGTAACTGTTTTGATCGCTTTCATAATCCAGGCTAAATAAAATATACCGTGGGGAAATATAATACTAAGGAAAAAAAACTCCCCTGCACCCCCAAAAATGTCAGATTGCTTTTCTGTCAGGAAAAAAAGAATTAGAATACTCCTCCCTTGCCCTAAGAACTTCCATAAAGTCCCAGTTTCACATAGTCAGACTTACATATATCCACACTTAGTTTTAGCGCCATGTTAGCACTAAAGAAAGGTCTACCACCAGCCTGCATCCTGTGAAGCAGACTCTACAGTCCATCGTAGCGTATGCTATAATTTAAAAAGTCATCTTTTTTAAGATTCCACAAATTTTTACAGTAAAAGCTTTATGGCAAGTACAAATTAAATTAAATGAAACTAAAAATTAATACGCTCATGCCAAACTGGTTTCCATCATGGCTAAACACAAGCTGTCACTTCCCAAGAGGGCCGACTTTTTACGTCTGTACATCTGGTTATTTATATTGCCCACAACCTTCTCTGGCTGGGTTGACAAAATGTCAAACTGACAAACTCTGCCGCAATGTTCCCCAGAATTACCGTGAGCTGCTAATTTCTTAGCTAGTTAGCACCCCAACACCCTTTTCCTACAAGCAGTAGTTTAAATTATGTGTTCATATTGGAGGCAGGCGTTGTGTTAAATTATAATGCATAAAACTGAAAGGTGATTCTAATATTTTGTCCACACGCACTTACAGTATGTCAACTGGTCGCTGCGCAGTGACTCACTAAATAAACATGCAAAATCAGAGTGTGTGTGTTTGCGAGAGTCATATTTGAGACTTCTCCTCCACAAACTCAAATGAACAGTGCTACATTACACTGCGGCCTCATGTAGCGCTCATGTTGCCTAATGTGTGTGTTTACGCTCGGGCTCTAGCTTGTGGCAGGGGGAGGGCGGCATTCTTCTGGGGGCAGCCGGCATTAGTGCCCACAGCAGGCAGCTGATCATATCTGGGAGGTGGGATGAGACGGCTGAAGGGGCAATAGAGGGGGCTAACTCAGTTACAGTACAATAATGTGCTTGTAAAAGTGTGTGTGAGTATTCCAACAGTGCACACAACTTGTAAATGTCGCCCTGAATGTGCTGTCAAGTGCATCACAAACGGGTACAAGGATGTTTTGTTTCTATTTTTCAAAAGAGGCTCTAAATCATGCATGTTGCCTGAAATAATCTAATGATAAAATAAATCTAATCTAATAATTCTAATAATAGAGGTAATGTTGAATATTTTATTTTACTTAATTTTAATTTTGTTACACTAGTTATTAGTACAACACGTTCAACTTTACTGGAAAAATAAAAGGCAAACGCAGATAATGGCAATAAATATCACTGCTTCTGGGTTAATATGTGTCGACATTCATTCTTTCTGTTTGCAGTCATTTGGAATCTGTGTATTAAGACACATGCATGTTTGTGTCCGTGCCCTGATGGCTGCGTGCTGGTATATAGGCCACAGGCTGACAGGGGCACTGAGCAGTTGTCCCTCTATTTAGCCTCATTCCATCACAACACCACCGCCTGCTGACATGTTACCTGTGTTAACACACACACACACACACACACACACAAACACACACATCACCTTCACAGGATTAATCCTGACCCACATCTAAGCAGATTAAAAATTAAATTTGATTAAACATAATACCATTTTAACATTTCTTCCTGTCTGCAAAGTTCTCTTCTCTGTGTGCACTGACCTCAATTCTACTTCATGATTTTACACATATAAATACAGCCCAAATTCCAAAAAAGGTGTGAATAAAAATAAAACAAGAATGTAATCTCTTGCAAATGCTTTTTTTTAACCTATAGTCAATTGAATTGAATACATTACAAAAACAAGATATTTAATATACAAACCGATGAGCTTGATTGTTTTTGTAAATATACACTTTTTCTAAATTTGATGCCTGCAACATGTTCAAAAAAAGTTGGGACAGAGGCAGGTTTACCACTGTGATACATCACCTTTTGTCTTAACAACACTCAGTAAGTGTTTGAGAACTGAGGACACTACTTGTTGAAGTTTTGAAAGTGACATTCTTTCTCATTCTTGCTTGATATACGACTTCAGGAGCTCAACAGTCTGGGGTCTCTGTTGTCGTATTTTGTTCTTCATAATGCACCGCACAGTTTCAATGGGAGACAGGTCTGGACTGCAGGCAGGTCAGTCTAGTACTTGAACTCTTTCACTACAGAGTCACACTGTTGTAACAGTTGTAAGAATGTGTCTTGGCATTGTCTGGCTGAAATAAGTAGGGATGTCCCTCTGGATGGCAGCAAAATTGCAAGATTGCTCCAAAACATCAGCATTAATGGAGCCTTCACAGATGTGGGGTACTTATACACCCCCATACCATCACAGATGCTGAAACAATTTGAAATGTGGGCTCATTAGACCATGTTCTCAGTCTTTTGTTGCCCCTGTCCCAACTTTTCTGAAACATGTTGCTGGAATCAAATTCAGAATGAGCTAATATTTACAAAAAACACAATTATCAGATTGAATATTTTGCCTTTGTGTTGTATTCAATTAAATATAGGCCCAAAAAATGATTTACAGTTTTACCCAACTTTTTGGGATTTGGGGTTGTGCATACATACTGTTCATACAATATATGTATCTTTTGTCATACTTTCTTATCGGCACACATATGCTTTCACAGGTGCAAAATTTTCACATTAGACGATGGAGAAATGTATATGAGGTTAATTGCTTGACACACATCACCTTCCTGCAGGCTTTGCTTATGTGGAATCGTATACAAACACAGAATGTGTAAAGGCAGAGTTTGTACCACACATTGATGACCTTAGCTTTGTTTTGTCACCAGAGGGAGAGGCAGCTTCTCCCCAGGGTGCATGTGAAGGTTGTTGTCAGGACAAAACTAAGTGAACACACAGAACCTTCAAAAGTTCAAGAGTCGGGGGAAGATAAAAATAATATCTGTGTACGAAAATCGGCTAAATGTGGAGCTTTGCTTGTAAAAAACTGCTTGAATGTTTGGTATAAAATGTCAGTGTCAGTACTATAATTTGATTGGTGCAATATCTGTGTGGGTAGACCCTGAAACCACAGCTGTGAATTAAGCACTTCTGTGTTACTTCATGACATGATTCAGGGTGACCTACTCTGAGTGCTGAGGTCACGGGAATAGGCTACCTGTTGCTGTGAGTTCTGAGAGTCATGTCATTTACCATCACCACAACAGAATCCAGCTAATGCTACTTTGACCATTCTTTCTTTGTAAAATGCAGGGCAAATATTTGATGAGTACGCAGGAGCTAGCAGCATGGGTTGTTTTGGTGGAACATTTGCATGTGGGGAGGCTAGCCCTGAAATTAAAATGGCTAAATCCCTGCAGAAGAAAAGGCTATACTATTAGCAACCAGATCAGGGTTACTGGTTGATTCCACTAGGCATGACACATCTGCGTCGCTGTTTTGATTAGTCTTCCGACAGCAGGTCCCACCAGCAGTGCTTGAGCAGCGGAGCGTTTTGGCCGCCTGATTATGTTTACTTGCTCAGATTTTGTTGATTTGGTCCTCTTTCCTAACTTTTTGTGCTTCTAACATGGATAAGTTGGCTACATAGTTAAATCATTTCTTTTCTGTCTGTCTTTATGATCACAAGTCTGCACGAGGTCTTTTATTTTGAAAATTGAATGGATTCTCTCTGCTTTTTTTTGTTCTGACTTCCTGATCTGCTCTGTCCAGATTGATGCGACATCCGTCAAAAATAGAGGCACAGCGGTGTAATCCCAAACACTGCATAGAACAGCCTTGATTAGCTCCGGCTAACGTGGCGCAGCCATAACGTGACTCAGCCGTGCCTGGTGGAATCAAGCCATTAGGGTAACTTGCCATTTTCAGTGTTTAGGTTGCTTGCTTGAAGGTTGTTGTTGTTGTTTCACGTGGTGACGTTAACTTTGAAAAAAACAGTACAAAGACCTTTGAAAGTCAGTGTACAAGTGTGATCATTTTAACCCAAACCATTATCTTTTCCTAACTCTAACCAAGTGTTTTTGACCCTAAACCTAAGCAGATCTTAACAACAGCTTTATCACATTATAAAACATAATAAGTTAGTACAACATGTGCAATGCAGAAAAAATGCATGCAAATCGCGTGAGAGTTTGACAAATCAAGGATTTCTATCTGCAACGTAGACATGATCACAAAAGGAAGGAAGGAAGGAAAAAAGTCTGCAATAGTCAGCCGATGGCAGGCTTATTCCAACAGCCTACTTCTGTTGACGCAGACTACCAATGACTCAGCAGGTGATGAAGTTTTTAAAAAAGTACTTAAAAAGTAATGTCTGCTGCAGTGGTAACAATAGCAAACTAGGTTAACTCACTTCCACTTTCTGAATGGTAGCTAGTTAGCCTAGCTTGCTAGCTACTGCTTTACAAGGGTCACACTGCACTTATTGTCAGGCTAAGAAAGCTTTCATACTGGTACAATCTTTGCACATTCCAAAGCAGGCTAACCCCAACTTTAGCCTAGGGCTTGCTGGAGCAGGGTTAGCCCTGAGTTTGTGGGGTCATCCCCTGAAAATCGACTAGGACCCAGGGCTAAAAACTGCCAATCTGAGGCGGGACTTGAAGATTTCTAAAATGTTCACATCATTTGCCGTACCAATGGACATTTAACTGAAAGCTAAAGGTCCCAGAGTTAACTTAAGAAAAGGGAGTGTGAATATCCCTTATGAGTGACAGGTCCTTCCAAATGTTCAGTGTCTTAATCATTAACGGGTCATAACCAATGCTATGTGGGCTTGCTCAAAAGATGAGGTAGAAATGTCAGTTTGCAGACTTTACAAGGCTAACACGTCTTCCAAACAATAACATACCATGGAAGTTAAGCAACACTGGCCCCTTTAAAACAAGTCAACCAGAGGAAACTTCCACACCGCTTCCACAAATATGCCAAAGAACAGTTTTCTCCTCTTTTGAAAAAGCAGAAGAATGTCCACAGTTTATATTTTCTAACACAAAACTTATACATTTCAGTTCATCTTTAGCCTTCTCTTTGGCCTCAGACGACAGCATATAATCTGTCAACTCATGTTAAAATTCAAAACTCACAGGAGCATGAATTTACAAATCAAAGAGCTACAGCTTTCTGTGGCTGTGCAGTGATTAGAACACAGCATGCTGGTTCATTCGCTCAGTGCAGCCAGTGACTATCCAGCACAACATGAATCAACATGACAGCACACGTGACGATGCATCAGGTCAGGTTGTTGGTTAGTAGAGTGGGCGTGTCCGTGATCATGCAGGCACATCGACAGCCGTCACAGAGGAGGTTAAGAGAAGGTGAGAGGGCAGTGGTGATGGTCATTCATTATAGCCATGGACACAACCTTTGACCTCACATGATGATGGGACATACTTACGAAGAACACGCCTCCCTCCACCTTCCGGGCTCGTCTCCCTGTCACCTTAGCAAAATGACAGTTTGTTTTTATTCAGCGGGTATTCAGAGAGCATTCATTTACAACTGAGTTTCATTGACAGCCCACCCAAAATTACTGTTGTCTGTATTTTTTTCTTGTAGAGAATATTTTAAAGGTGCAATACACAATATTCAGCATTGTTTTCAACATGGCCGCCTGGTGAGTAACTTTCTCATATTACAGCTAAACAGAACACCAAAATATGTTTCTGAAAACATTTTAAGCTAGAAATGAGCATGCAGTAACATAATCTTGATCCATATTTGATCAGCATTGCTTACTTTCACATTTTCATCTGAATTTTGGGAGGGAATCACAACTAATGCCAGCCGCCTGGTCACAAGCTTTCTTGTATTAGAGCTAAATGTTACACTAAAATGTATTTCTGAAAACATTTTAGATAGGAGAGAGGCAGTGCAGGACCAGAACCTTAAGCCATCTTTGATCAACATTATAGCTTGACAGCTTTATCTGAATTTTGGGAGTCTCCGTTAGAAACCAGAGCCAAAATGGCTGCCACCTGATCACAATATATCTTGTATTACAGCTAAACAGTATACTGAAATATGTTTCTTAAAATTTTGTAACATAATCTTAATATATATTTGATCAGCACTGCTTAGTTTCACAGTTTGATGTGAGTTTTGGGAGACTCAGATTAGAAACCAGAGCCAAAATGGCTGCCACCTGGTCACAATATATCTCGTACTACAGCTAAACAGTTCACTAAAATATGCTTCTGAAGACATTTCAAGCAATAAAAAAGCAGGTAGTAAAATAATCTTGATCCATATTTGACCAGCAATGCTTAGTTTCACAGTTTCATCTGAGTTACAGTAGTCTCCATTGGAAACCAGAGCCAAAATGGTAGCCACCTGGTCACAGTACAGTATATCTCGTATTACAGCTAAACACTTCACTAAAATATGCTTCTGAAAACATTTTAAGCAAAAAAAAAGCAAGTAGTAAAATAATCTTGATCCATGTTTGATCAGCAATGCTTAGTTTCACAGTTTGATGTGAGTTACAGCAGTCTTTGTTAGAAACCAGAGCCAAAATGGCAGCCGCCTGTCACAGTATGTCTTGTATGTCTTGTCTAAACAGTTGACTAAAATGTCACAGAGCAATGTTATAACATAATCTTAGTCATATTTTATCAGCACTGCCTAGATTTACAGTTTGATCTGAGTTTTGTGAGCAGTGTGTGTTGAAATAACACTTTTTCCCTTAATGAATTTGTTTTTGGTCTGAGATGCTGGTGGTCTCCTGCGACAGAAGTAAATGTCATGTACAGCACCTTTAATTTAGTGTCAAGACATAAGATAAATATTTTTTTGCAATGCCTGACACCCAAGCCATGCTATGTAGTTGAATAGAACACAATGATATAGTGTGCTGTGTATCTTTATGAATGCTGCTCAGAGACAGCCTTGCAGATGTACCAGACCTTTGGTGCAGCTTATCCATTAGAGTCATTTCACTCTATGAATAACGTGTCACACAGTCTGGGAGTGATCCCAGAGTCCAGATCTGTGCTGTGATTTGATCCTGGTAGTGTTAACAGCTTGCCCTCTCTTAGTGGGGCTCCAACCCACTGGGAATGCATCGATCACAAGGTTTCCCTGCTCGGGAACCCACATTAACACATATAGTAATCATCCTGTCCTACTTATTGATTTGTATGATGGCATAGATTATAATTAAACCTACCGGAACTGATATTTACACCTCTCATTTAATTGGGAATTACAGCACAATTTATCGTCCCATAAAGCACAAAAAAAGGAGTTGTGATTGAACCTTCCCCCTCTTGTTTTTCCCACCCTCTATATTAATCCTGTCAAAGCTCTGCCAGATCAGCAGGTCTGGTATCTGTGCATAACCCAGATCCATGAGTCATCTGTTATTTACATATCTGAGGCTGTGAGACATCCCTTCCGTCTATCCAAGAATAAAAGAGGAGAGGTGGAAGGGATTTCCACACAACAGACAGAGAGAAAGAACAGAAGCGGTGCAGGGGAAAATCAAGAGGTGAGGGTGTGAGCAGAAAGTGGCAGGGTGGGTGCTGAGGAGCAGTAGGGGGATGGGGGGGGGGGAGGACTGATATTTATAGATAAGTAAAAGGCCAGTGATGATGCAGTCTGCTCAGGCCTTGGCAGATATGGTAACAGAACACTGCCAGTAACAGCAATGCTAATGTTACAGGTTCGTCTGAAATGAAGCCAATGTTGTCCTTTTATTAAAAATCATGTATGAGCCAGGACATGACAGAGACTTCTGATGTAATGTTTGGTTTGGTACATGTTCACTGTAAACAGTTTTTGATCAGAGATTCTTTCTGTGTCTTATGAGAAAATACAAACTTTTTTTTTTCCGAAGAAGGCCTTTAAAATGTTTAAAAGTTAAACCTTACTTATGTATGAGACCACAAAGGATGACAGGATTGTAATTTTATTACTACAATTACAGTAAAATTAATGTACAAGAGGTATGGAAATAAATGATACATACAGTACAGGAAGTTTTTTTTCCCCCAAGGAATGAGAACAACAGATTCAGCTTGTCCTGAATTGACAATGGTTGCTGGTAGATTTGATCAGCTGTAGCTAGCTTGCTAATTCATTCATTCATTATTAGGAATCCCCAGTTGTCTGAAAAATGTCCCATTGAACCGGAAGCTCATTTGTCTGACTGCCCGTTACCCCAAAAATGACACCCTGAAACACTCATTGCTCTGAAAATGCACCCTCTCCCTGCAGTTGTTATTTCAGTGACTGCCCGTCCTGTCCATTATGTGGAATTTGTGGGGGGTTTGGCTTTATTAGGCTATGTTTCTGGTGTCACACCAAATGACATTCCAAATGATCTTACTAATGTCACACGAGTTGTTGGATCGATCTGATCAAACCTGAACCCTCACTAACAACTGCAGGGAGAGTGTGTCTTTTTGGAGCATTGGGCCCTTGGAGTAATGTTTGTTTGTTTTCGGGATAATAGGCTGTTCGGTCAAATTGGCGTTCAGGTCCAACGGGACATTTTTTGAACTTATGCTGTTTCAGAATAGCCGCGGCTGTCGGGCCTATGGGCAGTCCAAATTAAGCTGCCAGTGATCCGTTTAGAAGACATGAAAATAAAGAAACACATTGCTTGTATTACATAGAGTTGGCAATTATGAGGGGATGCCATCCCCCTTGTTAGCAAAATAACCAGAATGCATCCCCTTTAACCTGCCATCCTCTCTCCATCCGCTAGATGCAGAGCAATATGTTAAATACGTTTGCCTGACTAATTGATCCTTTATCTGATGGAGGATTGTGGAAGAACCTACGGCCCTGACCATGGCTCTGAAATATCAGCAGCCTAACTGTGTTTTGTATTGATAAATCCATGGCGCTGTCCGTGGTGCTGAAGCTGCAGACGGATTTGACACTTTGCTTTTTTCTCTCATTTTCGCCCTTTTGTCTTACGCACCGGAGTGGGGGTGGGGTAGGGTGGGGTTTGGAAATACAGTCCTAAAAGACTCATTCATGAATCACCTACTGATTACACTGTAGAGCTTGTTATTCCTATTAAGTATGATAAGAGAAAATGTGACATCAGACCCTGAACCCTGCTTCACGTTAGCTTACTTACATGGACAATCAAGACAGAGGTTCCATTTATGCTATGTTTTTTTTTTTTTTATGTAACCTTGAACCCCAAAAATGTAGTTAGCTAATGATGAGCTCCTTGGCTGCCACTGTAGGAAGTAAACTAGTTAGTCTGACATGCTAACATTTGTGGCATACAAACACTCAGTCCATTCTTTTCACTTTTCCACTTATGTTTTTGTTTTTGGGGAGGAAAAAGCAATATTCTGTTTGTTACTTTTCCAGTCATTTTGGTTTGTTTTCATCACCTTTTCAAATATTTAAGATTAAGCTAAATGTATCTCACCTACAGCCCCTAAGTCATTTTCCCCTCTTGGTCCTCGCCATCAGATTCAGTGTAGCCTAGATGGAACTTAAATTAATTTAATATGAATTCTACACTGACCTGACCTTTTACTGTTAATTAAAATTATATATGGAACATTAAATAAAGGAAGTAGTGGATTAGCACTGTCTTTCTTTTTAACATTCCATTATTATACCTTATTTATTTTTTACATTCAGTTTAGGTTGCCAGTTATGCATAAGGGTAAATTCCATCACTTGATGTTTGAGACAGTTTGGACTCTAATTCTAAGATTACTGTAGGAATAAATGCTTTTTTGAGGTAGATCAAAAGTTACAAAAGGGAGGTATTTCTGTTTAAAAACAAACAAACAAACAAAAAAAAAAAAAACTCACAGCCACAACTTTAATTTATTTATTACCGTTCATTCATTTCAGTAAAAGCCCTGTAATCTGTGTGGTCCATTGCCTCTGATGAATAATCACATGCAGTGTGCACTAATGCTGTTACCTTTAGATTTGAGCACAGTTAAACCCCCAGAGTGTACAGAGTTTCAGATGAAGTCAGAGGTGGATCTGCGTTGTCCATTAGTCCAGTGTCATATCCTTATTACAGGATTGATAGTTAAGCAGTAATGGATGTTTACAGTCTGAAAATACACCACTGTGGCCGCACTAATCCTCGAGCAGCAGAGATTACTCAGCTTTTAGCTACTTTTAGCTCTAGTACCTTGCCCTCAGTTTGCTTTCCTCACCAGTATTTTCTTCTTATAAGGCTTCCTCACGCAAGCGTTCTGTATGTTATTATATATAATTGGAATAATTCTGTTTTAGAGCCACTCAAATTCACTCAGGACCATGTCCCCTGATTCTCAGGAAATGCTGGTGTGTCCTGTGCACTATGTTAAAGTCCTGCGGTGCAGGATGTGCGGAGCATTAAACCACTGGCACTCAGTGTTTCTATTTATCTTTTCCTTGTCAGCTTGGGTTCATGTTAACCTTTTTATTTCTCAGAAGTTTCTCAGAGGCAAAGTTGCAGTCAAGGCTGAACTCTAGTTAAGTGAAACATGATTGGGGAACCCGCAGTAAGTTATATTAGCTTCTAGCTCACTTTCTCTGGAGTGTCAACTTAAAATGTCCAGCTGTGCACTGTCAGTGTCACAGGATCCAGTTGTTTATTGTAGCCTACAGTCATTTACATTCAGTATCTTCTAATTTATGATTGATGATTGTCCCATTAATCATTTATGAGTTTAGTTTTGCGCACATAGTTTGTCATACACTGTAAAAGATCATACAGGAATTTAGTGGAATCAATTAATCTCTTCTAATTAACTTATCATTAATATATGCATTTTATTTATTCAAGTTAATTAAAATTAAAATTCCTAGTATTTATTTTCAGAACACTTAAAAACTTATAAACACAAGTTCTTATAACTTTAAGTGTCATAACTTGAAATGATTAATGAGTGAAATGAATGTACTGTACAGAGCTCAAACAACTCAGTAAATTAAGTTTCTAAAGAAACATGATCAGTGTATTAGCAAACTTCCCAGCATGCATTGTTGAGAGTTCAAACTCCCCAAAGACCCTTCTTTTTTTATAGTTTGAAGAAAACATATGATGATGGTGAAACTTGCTTTTTCTCTAATACATTTAAGTTGTGATTCTTGTTGTCAATTTTTCAACATGTTTTCTCAAATAGAACTGAATTAATAAAGTTTATTTAACTAGAAAACTTTATTGTTTTGAATCATTACAAAATTAACATAACTTGTCTTTTCAAATTCAGTCAATTTATTTTTTTTTATTTTAAGGCAACCAACTTTTTAAAGTTAAAACAATAGTATATTTTTACAGTGTTCATGAAATAAATAGAAATAAAGTGGAAATATGTTAATTAATTGGATAAAATCAAATGTAACTGAGCATTTAGACCAAAGTCCAGTGAAAAGAAGATAGTGACGACAAAATAAAATGTAATCTAGACAATAAATGATGTAGGTTAGCTTGTTAGCCTAGCCTCTATAATCATAAATAGCATGGTAATTAATGAGCTCTGAAGAAAATAAATGAACTACTCTCAAAAAAACAGTGCCTCTTTGGTTCCTCTGCTCATTCAACTTTAGATGTTTTATGTGTCTACTATTAAAATTCCAGTCATCATTTGAAGGAAGGGTGTAAGAGGAAACGCCGTGGCCTCAAAAACTCGGACACTCTCTCACCTTGTCTAACCTCCGCCCCCACATTTTGGAGCTACGCTTCGAGTTGCACGTGGGCGACATAAAACATCTGACTCAAAAAAGCAGCGACAGGGCAGATGAGAGGGGAGGACGGACGGATCTAGTGAAGGAATGCGTTGCCGAGTAAATACCTTAAGAAGAGACGTTTGCAACCCGATGATGTGGAAATTCAAGCCTCTGAAAAGGCACATGACGCATCTATGAATGGTGGGTGACACTTACTGATTTTGGCTTGGTGGTGAGGCCCAGGTGGTCTTGATCAAACTCCTCTTTCTCTTCCCATGATCCTCTGCTGTCCCCGTTGGACGAGGGGGCGACTTTGAGCTCTTTGACCTGTCCGCTCATCACCTGCACAGGGTCCAGACTCATCTTCACCATAGAGAATCCCCCCTCTCTGTGCTCCCAAGGGCGCCCTCCAAACCTCTCCTCGCTCCTCAACCTTTGATGAAGACACAACTCTCTCCTCCAAAATCAGACGAACAAATGTCCCGCAACAGTCTGCAGCATTTATCGAGATACTCCTCTCACGTGCATTGATAACCGGGCTTGCTTCGGTAGTTTGCACCTGCCCCGTGAAAGCAGCCGAAGTGTGAAGAGCAAAAGTGTTCACTCTTCTCTCTCCTTTTTTATCCCCAGGAGGATTATTGCTCACTGCGTCCAGTTCCACAGCACATAAAAGACATTCACAACCTCATCCTTCTACACACAGCCTCTCTGCATGCATGCACACACACTGTCACACATACAGCCTGTCCTTTGTAAGTGTGTTGCAGGGCTGTGCAGCGGTCCATCTGCTGCTATCTCGGTCTCACTCTCTTTTCCACACTCAGTGTCCCCCCCTCCCTCCCTCCCTGTCCCATTCAATCACTCTCTCAGCTCCCTGGCTTCCTCTGTCCGCCCTTCTGACCAATCGTGGCCCTGCTTCCTTATTCAGCATGGCTCCGCCCCCACATTGTTGACAGTGCAGTTTGGCCAAGAGGCTCATGGGACATTCAGGCACACACACTAAGTACACGGCAAAAAAATAGCCAGTGTGATGAGCCCTTTAATCTGGTGGCAAATCAGCATTGTTTTTGTTTTGTTTTTAATAAGCAAGATGGACTGAAATAATTTTTTAACCCTTTAAGAAACAAAAGAAATGTGTAAATCAGTTAGCAGAATTTGTACTGATAATGTTTGCAGGGTAATTCCCTGTCACTCTTATCTGAACGTATCCAAAGAGACTGACAGAGATTTTCTAAAAATTTATTCAACAATTAGTTCTGACCAAGTAGAACCCAAATTCCAAAAGAGTTAGGACATTGTGTAAAACATAAATAAAAACAGAATGCAATGATTTGCAAATTATTTTTCGACTTACATTCAATTGATTACAGTACAAAGACAAGATATTTAATGTTCAAGCTGATAAACTCAATTGTTTTTGTGAATATACACTCATTCTGAGTTTGTCTTCTACAGATCAATTATAAGATTATAAGCTTTCTGAAATGATTTCATGATCAGCAGATGGATTTATTAGTAGTTTTGAAGTCAAATATCTGCTATAATAAAATTCTATGGTTGGTTGGTGTGGTGGTTTTCACACCAAAAAAATAACTGCAGCACAGTCTGCAGGGAGGTGAGAACCGAGACCGCCTTTTCAAGCTGTCTCAGTCTGGTTGTTTGGTCCACACCAGGGTGAGTCTCAGAAATATAAACATGGACATTCAGTCTGTTAAAAAGAGTGCACTGAGTACAGTTTTCAGGCAGTTTTATAAATAAATCCAGACAGCTAAAAGAGACCACTACTGTGGTTAACGTGTGGACCTACACAAATTAGCTAACAAGCTAATGTTATTGAGCAGTAAAAATGTTAATGTGCTGCTTGGAAACAGTCCAGTCCCAGTCCAGTTGTAGAACTGTCGGCGGAGCAAAATAAATGAGTAAATAAACAAATAAATCATAATCAGTTGTCACTTATTACTGCTAAATTATAAATGGCGCTTGTAAAGCTCTTGTATAAAAGCAGGCCTCATGCCTATGACCAAAACACAGCCATGCTGATATTCAGTACAACAGCACAACCTTGAGTGTGTTATTGCTTTTCTGCGTCTATACATTGTTTTTAATGAAAATCCTAGCCTGGCATCACTACACAAATTCACACCTGTAGTTCATTTTCTATTACCAAGGGGTATTATCAACACTGTCCTTGCTTATGTTACAGCTAAATGGTGCACTGAAATCTGTTTCTGAAAACATCTTAGTAATAGCCCGTGTATTAACAGAATCTTGATCTGCACTGATTAGTTTGGCATTTCGACCGAGGGCATTTGGAAAGACCTACAACCAATCAGAGCAGCGAAATGTGACGCTCTTCTGCCAATCATTGTATAGAACCCACCTCTTATTAAATAAGCAGTTGAGATCGGCCCGACCAGATCCAAGGCTAGTGGAATCCTACCAGTGCAAATGACAACTTGAGCTCGGTAGATTTGTCTGGTTTCCAGGCTGGGAAAACCTGTAACCTGAAAACCTGTAAGTAAACTATACACACACAACACAAACAGACACAACAAACTGATCCGTGTGGCCAGTGATGTGGGAGTGGAGTCTGACTCTCTGACGGTGGTGGTGTCAGAGAGTCTTGGACAATGTCTCACACTCACTCCACGATGTGCTGGTCAGGCACAAGAGTACTTTCAGTGAGAGACTCAACCCACCAAGATGCATCACTGAGCGCCCCAGGAAATCATTCCTGCCTGTGGACACCAAACTGTACAACTCCTCCCTCTGATAGGCCCTTGGACAATTTCACCCCTGCCAACAACTTTAACCCATTCCATATTTATACTGAGTTCACAGCTGACTGACTACAATAATCCTGTGCAATAATTCAACTTGTGCAATAACTCTACTGTCTACTCTGTCATACAGCATTTATATTTACACTGATAAATATATATTTTCATATCATGAAGCACATTGTACATATTTCTTAGTTTTTCTTATTTCTACTCTATATCTCTACTTCTAATCTATTACAGTATATATGTATAATAACAACTGTATAATATCAGTATATTATTGTTTGGAAAACAAAGCACATACCTCTACTGTATATATTCTGTTTTATTATCTGTTATTGCCATTTTGTCTCTGAGTATATTTGATATTTGACTGCACATATTTTTAATCATCTTCTTATATTTTTAGATTTTCTCTTCTAATTGCACAATGCAATATATTTTCTATTCTTGTAGGGAGCATCTGTAACGTGAACGATTTCCCCCCGGGGATCAATAAACAATTTCTGATTCTGATTCTGACATGAGGTTTTTCGTCTTACATAATGGCCGGAATGCAGCAAAAGGGAAACAAGTAGCAGGCAGAGGAAACTAAAAATAATGTAAGGTGAGAAAGATGGTTGGTTGAGAGAATGAGAGTGAGTGAGGGAGGGGTTGATCAGGGGACGGGGAGTTAAATTAGCCTAAAGGTAACACATAATGGATGTAACCTTCATTTAAGAGCAAGGTTGTACACTGAGTTAACACAGGGCCATTAGTGTCCTTACTCATGCATGCGGAGCACAGCACTGTGCCAGCAGTGGATTACAACAAGCCTAATGCCTTTGTGGTTTGTTGTCATGTTTCATAAAAAGGTGGTTTTACCATTTCATTAATCTTTTAATCACGAGGAAATGAATGCTTTTTGTCTTGTACTGTCTCTCGCTGATGATATCTGGAATATGTTCGTCCAAACGGGTGTGACCAGTTTCTTAACGCCCGGATATTGGCTTCTGTTCATCGCCTACCAATGCAGTTAATAATTCATTTCTAAATTTGCAGCACATTCAAATTTATCGCTTTAGGTTTAACTCTGATCTGTCGGTACTCAAGGCTGAAAATTAGCATTGGTGGAGCCCCTTCCTCTGTGTAACCATCCACTTAGCACTTGATTTAATTTAGCCTTTTAATATTGATGATTTTATTTGCACTATTTAGTTACCAGCAAAGCAGCAGTATAAGTTGTATTATTATTATTTTGTCATCAGTGGTGTTTTGTACTTTTGAAATGCTTCATTAGATCATTTTAGCTACGTGGCTCTGGGATGGCAGTGTTTTTTTTCTGTCAGTGGGTCGGTCCACCACTTTGGTCCAGCCTGAAGCAGTAGTACAGATGTTCATGGTGTGCAGTGGTGTAGCCGGCCGACCTCGGTGATCCCCTGATTATTCATCTCGTGCCGCCATGAGGTTGACATTTGTAGTTTTAGCTGAAATGTCTCAACAACTACAGTCTTACGGGCTGTTAAACCAGTCTTTCCCAAGGCTGATATACCCGGAGACACAATTCTCCAGCAATTTGCAAGAATCCATGATATCAAATAATTGTTGATACCACCCAGACTGCTGAGCAGAGAGCTGAGTAGAGGTAGTAGGACCATGGTATCACATATTATCACTCAGGGTTTGTGTGTAGCTGGACATTCACAGTGTGAGGGGAAAGGTTGCTTAGCAGCCACTACTGTCTTCCTGGTCATGGGTCATGTGATGGTGTCTTAGAGCGGGTAAATGTGTTGATTTACAGATGAATGCCAACGTTCTGTCACCTTCTTTTGACTAAAAGAAAACTAATTTAAGATTTTTCTCTCTTTCTCTGTTGTATTTCATTTTGTTTTTACATGGACACAAGAATGAAACGACTGAACATGGACAGATTATGAGACAACAGGTCCCCGGGCAGAGACACATCAAAGGCCCCCCCGTTCCCCATAGGAGCCCAGCCAGATTTACGCAGACACAGTGTCTCTATGTGGTACTTCTGCGTCACTTCGAGGTAGTTTTGTCTCTCCTTGTAGTGGTTTATGCCTCTTTATATTACTTTTGTGTTTCTTTGTAGTACTTTTGTGTGTCTTTGTGGTAATTTTGTCTCTCCTTGTAGTGTTTTTTTTTTTTTTTTTGTTTTTTTTTTACTCTTTGTATTACTTTTGTGTTTCTTTGTGGTATTTTTGTGTCTCCTTGCAGTGGTTTTTTATCTCCTTGTAGTAGTTTTATACCTCTTTTGTGTCATTTTTGTCTCCTTTTGGTAGTGGTAGTGTTATGCTTCTTTTTAGCACTTTTGTGTCTCTGAAGTAATTTCATCTCTCTTTGTAGTACTTTTGTGTCTCGCTAGTAATTTTGTGTCTCTTTGTGGTATTTCTGTATGACACACAAGTACCACACTTTTGTGTCCCATTATTTTCGTTTTTTGTCTCCTTGTGGTAGTTTTATGCCTCTTTGTAGCACTTTTATGTTTCATTTCATTTTGTCTCTTTTGGTAGATTTTTGTCTGTGTGGTACTTTGTGTCTCCTTGTAGTTTTGTCTTCTTGTGGCAGTTGTATACCTCTTTGTAGTGCTTCTGCTTCTGCTTCTCTAAAGTCATTTGGTGTGTCTGTGGTAGTTGTGTGTTTTTGTAGCACTGTTTTGTATGCTTGTAGTTGTTTTTTGTTTCCTTGCCTTATGCGTCTTTGTAGTGCTTTTGTGTCTCTTAAGTCATTTTGTGTTTCTTTGTGGTAGTTTTATGTCTCTTTTTCATAATTTTGTGTATCTGCAGTCATTTAGTCTCTTTTTCTTTTTTTTTTCCTTTTTTTTTTTTTTTTTTTTGTGTCTTTTGGTACTGGTCTCTGCGGTCATTCCTCTTCTGTATGTCTTTTGGTACTTTTGTGTCTCATTGTCATTGCTTTTTTACTCTTTGTGGTAGTTTCATGTCTCTCTGTAGCACTTTTGTGTCCCTGAAGTCATTTAGTGTCTCTTTATGGTAGTTTTGTGTCTCATTGTGGTACTTGTGTATGTCTTTGTGGTACTTTTGTGTCTCTTTATGTTCATGTTTTGTGTGGTCATAAGACTTTTGCAAAGAAATCTGACCAGTCACTTCAAACAGACGTCAGTAGACCTGTTCAGTAATCCGTCCACACCACTGACCCTTGCATGGTCCTTTAAGGCTTCATGTTGTTAGGACATTAGAGTGTGACTGAGCTTACAGCGCCATCCTGTGGCGCTCTGCAAACTGCATCTCCTCATCATGACCTCTACTGCTGCAGTGTGATTCACCGTCTCTCTGCTGCCCGGCCTGTGTGGTGATGTTTGGTTTTCCACTGAGCTGAAGCCTAATACAGCGAGGCTCAGAATAGACTCGTATTGATCTGTGATGGATGGCTGGAGGAGGGGCAATGGAAAAGCAAGGTTTAGCAAACACAGATTAAGCAGAGGAATGAACTGAAACCAGAAAGCAAAGACCCTAAATTGTGATCTGAATTAATTAACATAAGCTCTGTGTTTTATAACCTAATTTGTTGTTTGACTTGCAAGTGTTTCTGGGGCCTCCTAATAAACTGATTATTTGTCACACCAGGAAAAAAAACATGAATTCAACTTAGAGCTTAAATTTAAGGACCAGTGTGTAAGATTTACAGGGATCAATAGGCAGAATACAGCAGAAATGGAATATAATATTCATAAGTTTACCTTCATTAGTGTGTAATCACCTGAAAAAACACCTGAATTGTTGAGTTTTCGATACCTTAGAAAGAGTGTTATATCCACCTCTGAAAAAAACAAAACAAATGGAATTAACTATTTTTTTCCTCATTAACTTGGCATAAATACATGAGATTTATTCATTCAAGCTAATTAAACTTAAATTCTCTAGTATTTATTTTTAGAAGACCTCAGAAGTTTTAAACATGAGTTCTTCTAACATGAAGTCTTTTGATTATTTTTATTTTGCATCATTGCGCCCTGCCTTCCCAACATCAGGAACGAGCACATAGACACAAGACACACAAGACAAGTTCTTGTGTATCCATCGGTGCATATTACGCACAACATAATGAGATGAAAACAACAAAAAGACGTAACAAGAAGCAAACAACATAAGAAGAAAAACGGCATACAAGACGTGACGAAAACGACGAAACGAGAAGAAAAAACGTAACAAAAAGAAAAAGAAATAAAAGATGAAGCAAGACTTCAAAGAAGTAACAAGAATGAAAGAATGTAACAAGACAACAAGACATGAACGACATAATAAAACTAAAACAACATAAGATGAAACCAACGTAACAAGACGTAAGAAGATGAAAATGGTGTAAAAGATGTAACAAGGTGGAACAGACGAATGAGGGAGAAAATGTGAGGTTCAGTAAACTTTGCACAGAAACAGGCGGTGCAAATGTCCTTCAGAGGGAGACTGTTTACTTTTATACTTTGAGTACATTTTGTAGCCTGTACTTTTTCACTTTTACTTGAGTAAAGAAGTTGAATTATTACTTCTGCTTTTATTAGTCTTTCTTTACACAAGTATCTGTACTTCTTCTTCAGTAACAAATATACGTACTTTTGCTGCTTCTTGCACCACCATGTTTTTACAATAAACCAGAGTGTCCTGATATTTGCGAGTTTTGTGGCCAGTTCTCCTACATGGTTGTAAGAGGAGGATGAGGCGAGGTGTTTGCATCTAAAATCCCACCACGAGATGCCACTAAAATCCTACACACTGGTCTGTTAAATTAAGTGCTACTGTCCTTTGATAAAGCATTTGACGGACCGGAAATTTCTTTAATTTTGTCATCACTAAAAGTACCTGTTAGTGTTTCCGTCTCTCATGGGAAGTACGTCCTTATTGATTCATAAAGCCGAAGCTCAATCTTCATGAGTCATTTAATTGTGTTCAATTATTTCTCCATTGCGGTCCAGCTGAGTAAATGAGAGTCCACAGACACCAGGAGCAAAACTAATTTCCGCAGTCATTACATTCACCCTGAGCTACTACTCTGCGTGCGTGCGTAGTGTGTGTTTTTGTGTAAATACGTGTAGTAACATAGGTGTGAGAATGTGTGTTTATGCACTGGTCTCCCTGCCTTGTGGCCTCAGCATGGTTACCATGAGAACAGCATGGCTGGTGACATCACTGCAGCAATGTGACATCATTGCTAGACGGTGACTCATACTCTTGGCTCACTGTTTGTGTGTGCGTGTGAGTGTTTAAATGTGTGAGGACGCCATCGGAGGAAACACACGGGCAGAGGCAAGACGACAACAACTCTCGACATCCATGTGTTTTATTCTATGTAACAAAAATAATTACATCGTCTTTGTTCTAGGAGCCTAACAATATTGAAAACAAAAAGAGAAATCAAAGCAAAATCATCAGACGGGACAAATAGACATTTACATGAACATCATAGAGAAATGTTGAAGAATAGAATTATATTGCACAAATCGAGCACAAATGATCCCATGTCAAAATAAAAGTAGAATATCCAGGTTGATATTCATGTCATGTCACACGGCTCAGTGCATCACATGTGATCAATACAGCTTCACTTCATGTTAAACTCCACCTGATACAGCCACGGCGATCATATTTCCTCACATGACACACTCCCATCTTTGGCACATAGAATCTACAGAGTGAATTTTGTCTAAGTAGTGTTGAATTGGATGCAGCGAGGGAAATGATGAGAATATGCAATCAAAAACATGACAAAACAAAACAGCGTTTGTGTCTTGCAATCTTGGGGAGCAAAGTGAAAGTGGCTCTCTGGCTCCGAGGCGGCGCTAATCAGGATGGACGGAATCTAATAAGCAGAGGAGTGTGGAGATCAACACATTGTGAAGCCACTTTGTGAGCCAATCTGTTCTAATCAACTGTTTTACAGCACAGCGCTCAACCTAAGATAGGATGATTAACCAGGCCTATGACAATAATGCAGTGAGTCAAAACAACAGGCATCAGAACACATGTGTGAGGGTGACTGTACACTGAAAATCATTAACAAGACCTTTGTTCTGGTAAAGTCGACCTTAACTTCATGTCTTTGTTTTTCTTAAAATAGGTGCAAGAACATCTGCCAGTGGAGTGACTTGAAGAACTTCAAAACGGTTTCAATAAAGCCCTTATGCGTAGAATTTTTAAGCTTATATTTATTGCATCTTTTAAATTTGCTGTCATTTTTGATACTATTACTGGAAGTCATGACAGACAGAAACTTTTTAATCCTACATACTGTGTAGGAACTTTAAAGCTGCGTTAAGTAAGTTTTTGTTCTGTTTTTGCCCGGGGTGTGTGGAAAAAGCCCAAAATAAACATACTTTGGCATACAATCACCTTCGGAAGTGTGTTCGCATGGAACTGACCCTTTTCGCTCCAATAACTTTTTCCTTTCCTGTTTCTTGTACTTAGATCTGCTACATGCGAGGCTCATCCATGTTGAGAAGAAAAAGTAATTTTGAAGATGGTTAAAAGATGTTGGGAAACCTGTAAAAGCAACTTGGAGTCACATCTTAAGCTAAGTAATATTAGCAAAATGCTAACTAACTAGCTAACAAACGATTGATGTAGCTTAGTAACTAGTTAGCTAGTGTTTCGCTAACATTAGATACCAGATGTAACCTGCTAGCTAATGACTGATTTAGATGAGCTAAATTAAACAGCCTATCTAAGTGCAGTAAACAGGAAAGGAGAGAGTTGACTGTGGTTCCACCAGGTACCAGGATTGCTGAACTGTTATTGGAGCGCAGACCAAAAAGGGGTGGGACATATGAAGGGCCAATTGTCTATTTACACATTCAGCAGATACAGAGCAAGATTGGCTCCAGACCCTCCAACAAATTCAAATATGTTTTTTTTTTTTTTAATTCTCAAGCGTGTTTCCACCAAATTAGCTTCAGTTCTTGAACCAGTTCTGTTCAAGATTCTTGTAACCTTGGAGCGATCCAGTGAACCAGCTCACATTTCCACCAGTTTTGTGTGGAACCATTACAATAAATGCATCATCAACTGAGGGCACTACACACTGGACAACGACCTGTGGAATATCACACACCCACTTGGGTTCCCACTTATGGTCATGAAACCGATTATTATTTTGGTGCTTTGGTTTTAGCTGGGTGCTGACTTTTCAGGTTTCCAAACCAATTTATTTTTGGTCAAAATGCTTAAAGAAGTTCAACCCAAAGCAGAACTGGTTATATATTGCTAAGAAAGGCCAAACACTGTTCTTTGCTTGAAGGTGGGGCGATCTGTTCTGGAGAAAGATAGTTGATTGTTCCAGGTCATCAAATTACAGACGCTTTGGGTTTGTGGCTCACTCTGCAAAGCAATGAGTCTTAACAATCCATCCACAGTGTCAGCGTTTGGCGACCTGGGAATGAGACACAACAATCAACTATCTTGCTCCAGAATTGCCTACCCGACCTTTTAGAGGCCCCGTAAGAAATAAGATAATAAGATTATGAGAAAGAGTCAGCCTCTTCATCAATTTGTTTCATTTATGTTGGTCTCTAATAGCATAAAGATGGCACAATGTGAGTCTGTTAAAAAAAAATGTTAAAAAAAAACCAAAAGAATTTACTCCACTTTCAGATTTCTCCACCTCTTTTGAGAAATATTCAACTGTAAGACTGAACAAGAACTAATCAATCACTCAGCCAATAAGTTATCTGTATCATACAACATGGTCAGGTTTGATCTCGAGGCATGTTCATTACATAATAAACAAAGTTGGAGCTGTACAGTGGTTGAGTTGTTATGAGGTGAGACATTATACCTCCATCCACTGGGTGACACTGTGACACAGGACAGTTTCTCCCCTCTCCTCACACCTCAGGCTCCTCCTGCCAACAACTTCCATTTCAGGAAAGACCCCCCCCCCCTTCAAGACCCTGTCAAAGCCATGTGGTGAAACTTAACGTCTATATGCGAGTATTATTTTGTAGAACTGCAACAGTAGGCTACAGCAAACGAAACCACACGTCCCATTACTGGAGACAGTACATACCGTATATCAGCGGACCACGAAAGCAAGTGTAGGTGTGGGTAATAATACTCAGCGCTTCAGTGTGAGGGGTTACACTCAATTTTTTACAAAGTTAAACTAGACTGAGGCATCTCTTGTTACACAAATGATACAAATACAAAACACATGCGAACACTCGCAAAAGTGTCCCGACATACAGCACACACACACACTGAGCTTCCACAAGCACTCACGGTTATTACACAGGCTCGCTCTGTCACTCTCTCTCTCACACACACACACACACATGCTCTCATATGCACACACACACACACAGTAGCTGTGTCATCATATGAAATTAGGTCTAAGCTAGTGGTACATTTACATTTACATATTATATTAGTTTATATTCATAAATACGATTACAGTCGTATCATAATGTACATGTAGTTTTATCATTACATTATCTCACAAAGGAGGCTCCTTCTTTAGCTTCAGGGAGGGAGCGTGCTCATTGGCTGGCCGAGAAGGAGGAGATGAAATGTGATTTGCTGACAAGAGAGAAGTCAAACGTTTTTTGCTGCTATGCAGGGATGTCAGAAAGGCTGACATGTTTTGAATAATACACAGTGGAAAATGCAATGCTGTGCCCAAAATAGTCAGAATTTCTGGTGCAGGACTGCTGTGCGGTTCCTCACTGAGATAACTGGCCTGGAAATATCTCGCAACTTGCTGAATATAATGACTACTAACAGAGGTGCTAAATAGCTTCACTGCCAGCTTCCTAAATATTTTATTCCCACATATATCTCCATTATTTCCACGGGAAAGGAGAAAGTGTTGCGTTAGCCTCGTCAATATTGAAAAACAAACAAAATTTGTTTATTTGTTTAAATTAACTAATGTTAGCAAAATGCTAGCTAACCACACAGTTAATCTACATCAATATTAGCTAGCTAGTTAGCTATATTTTTGCCAACATTAGCTAGCCAGTTAGCTTACGTTTTGCTAACATACCAAGTTTGCTCAACTGTCAGTGGAGCATAGAGCAAAAAGGGGCGGGACTTAGGAAGAGTCAATAGACAGTTCATGATTACGCATTCTTCTTACCTTATCCCACTGTAACGTTAGCCATATTCTCCTAACACAATGATTCTCTCTTTTTCTAAGTTAAAGTAATATCTCTTTCATATCTTTCTGTGACTTTCCAATGTCTGTATTACCATTTCATTCATTTCAAACTACTAGTCATAATAATAATTGAAATTTAAATTCTGCTTTTGGTCCTTGCGCTAAGCTAGCTGTTTCCTGGCTGTAGCTTCATATTTAATGGACAGATACGTGGTATAAATCTTTTCATCTCTATAACTGTCATAAAATCAGATGTTAAACAGAGCACAATATTTTATCTGTACACGCTGGGAATCACTTACTTTCAATTCAATGTACAGGTAGCGTTACACTTTGCAGTCATCTGCTATTATTCACATTCACAAGCAGGTGAGCAACATGTCCACACGCACCACCCAGGCTTCCTCTTCAACCTTTTGCTCTTTTTCAAATTGATTTTAGATCTGAGCTGAGTTCAGCAAAGTTCCTCTCCCTCCACCTATTATCAAAGCGCTTCCTCTCTGACATTTAGGGAGGAAGAAGACAAAAGGAGAGGGGGGGGGGGGAGCAGGACAGTGGGAGAGGAAGAGGAGAGACGGCTATTTCAGCTTTTCATGTGAAACAACAATGAATCATGGAGGCAGGTTTGGCCTTTCAGAGAAATACCGTTTCTGTCATATGGCCTGTAATTACTGTCCTGATTATCCCCACTCCACACTCTTCTAGTGGCTCTTTCTGATGCTCAAATTGTTGGTCTCACAGAAGCAAGATCATGTTTCATATTATTCTGTATGTTTCCCCTATTTCTACCTCTGCTTAAATCACATAGTGTGAGCCTATATGTTTCCACAGTTGGTTCCTTTTGCTGCCCAAACCCATCATTTTAATTTACTATGAAAAACACAAAGTTGATTTTGTTTTGTTTTTTTTCGGTGGTAAGACACAGTTAAAACACATCTACATGCACATTTATCAGCTGTAATAATGAAATAATGTAGTAACTCAGTTCAAGTCTCCATTACAGTCCAATGAAATAAATAATAATGAAATAAACACCAAAAACAGAAATAACAATTTCTTAATTCACTAGCTGTGTTAATTAGCTCTATTACAGCTAATGAACTTTATCTAATAATTAGTGATGGTGAAACAACTCATAAGAATGAGTTATTGCAGTGTATGATACTGGTGATCATTAATTAAATTACTTTGAATGTTTTTTTTTTGTTTTTTTGTGTTTTGGTTATTTTATTTGAGAGATGGGCGGGTCTCTGTTGGAAAAAAGGTGATGTCACTTAATTCTGTCCACCAATTAGCAACGTCTGAATCAGAACACAGACTCACAGTGTCCTGATGAAGCAGGTTAGCTGAGTGTTTAAAGGTTAAAGTTTTTAAATTGTCCAAACTTGAACACTGACTGTAGCACACTTGAAATGACAAAGAAATTCTTCAGATCTGAAGAAGTTTTTAGGGGCTTTAAAGCCACAATGTGTAGTATTTAAAAATGTGCGCTTGGTGCCCTAAAGTGTTAATAAAAACACAACACACATGCCTTTTTTTACGCCAGCAAAAGAACGCAAAGATACTAAAATTTCAGTAACACTTTAATTGAAGGGATGTCATTGCACTGTCATAACCATGTCATGACACTTGTAATGACTCACTTATGACTGTTATAATTAAGTGTCATTTGGTCAGTTACTTCATTTTTAATGCAAAGTTGACAGTGTTTAAGATGTCTTTGTCATGACAACTTGACATTGTCACACTTAAAGAAATTGTTTAGCTTTATGCGTTAACATTACATTATACTGTCACATGTGGTTGGTTTTGACACTGGTCATTGTGAGACCACTGTAAGTGTGTTATGAACATTTTCCTTGACCTCAAATGTGTTACATGTTAAATATGTCATTACACTGTCAAATGCTTTTGTAACGGTGCCATGAATAATTTCCTGGGCTTCAACTTAAGTGACACCATTTGAACTTGTCATAAAGATGTCATTAAGTGTTATGAGGCCAGTTTGACAACAGAGAACAGTACTGAGGCAGTTTAGTCTACAGTTAGGTAATGAACAGATAGTGTTTAGCAAGTTAGCTTGTTGCTAATGTAGGCTAACTGCTGTCTGCTGTTATCCGCAGCGGATGTTAGCTAATTAGCTCTGTTAGCTGTGGAGCTAGCTGCCTAATTAGCCGACTCAGCCCATGACTGTGACAGTCTTATACACACCCGTTCCATTAGTGTTACCAAAAATTCTACACATTATGGTTCTAATTATTTAAAGCTGTTATTAGTTTTGTGTTGTTGAATGTAAAATCTTTGCTTCTTGTTGCTGCTAAAACTGTAGCTGCCATTCAAATGAACACAATCACAAAGAGAACCACGCTGAGAATATGTTAATCTGTATGTCTAGCCTCGTCTTTGTGGAGGACGAGGCTTCATTCTAACCTAATTACATGTCCTTTTAATAATCATTTTGATAGGATATTGATTTTGTTAGCATGTGTGGAAAAGCTTAAGGGGCAGCCAGAAGTCTCTGAGCAGCACATCAGTATGCTCCAGCACGCTGCTGGAGGCGACCGTCTGAGACATTCATCACCTGCCTGCCTGTATGTGGAGTGTAAAGCGTGCGGACGCCGTGCTGTCAGCTATCGGAGAAGCTTGAAGCTTGAAGTGCCATATAACTTGGATGGATTTCGCTGTTGAGGCACATGCACACAACACACAGAGGGAGAGGCTTGATCTGGGTTCATGAGGCGAACTGAGTTTGTAAAATCTTCACACACATTCTCGCACCGTAACACGAACTCACACACAGCTCATGGTGTTTTGTTCACTGAAGTGACTTTCTCTCAATCAGCAAAGCGTTTGCTTCTCTCTTGTCGCTCTAGATGGACCATATGGACCAAACAACAGGCCCTTTGTTGGTTTAATGCCATTTCCTTTTTCCAAACTATCCCATGGTGCACGGCTTCCAAACACTGTCTCAAAATTGGCTTTCTGGGTGCTAGAATTTGCACTTGAGCAAAACATTGGGGAAATCTGTTTATTTACTTTCTTGGCAAGAGTTAGATGAGAAGATCGATATCACTCTGATATCTGTCCGGGAAATATAAAGCTGGAGCCAGGAGACTAGCTTAGCATTAAGACTGGAAACAGCTAGCCTGGCTCTGTCCAATGGCTAGAAATTTGAAAAAAAAAAAAAGGACAAGTTATAACAGAGGTTATAAGCTAGACTATTTCTTGGCCAGGAGTAGTGACTTCCTCGGTCTTGAATTGTGAGACTGCCAGGCAACCAACAAGCACTTTGTGAAAACCCCAGCAAAACCACAACCTGTCATTTTGACACTTCAGTCATTGTTCGTATTGAAGGTCCAGTGTGTAAGATTATGGGGAACTACTAGCAGAATATTATATAATTAATTACTGTATTATCAACTGAAAATAAGAATTGTTGTGTTTTTGTTACATTAGAATGAGCCCTTTATAATATCTACATTCTCTCTCACGGAGGCAGCCATGTTGAACCCCCATATTTCTACAGTAGCTCAGACCAGGAAAACCAAGCACTGGCTCTAGGTACGACCTTTCATGTTTTGCGGCCCCCGTAGTTTAGGAGGGGGAGGGGGTGGTGAGCAGAGTTTAGCTGATTGCAGTCTACGACCACAGCGCCAGATGCTACTAAATCCTACACTCTGGTCCTTTACACAAATTATATATAACATGTTAATTAGTGATTTTTAGAGGTACTGGTAGGCAGATTTCTTTACCCTTGAACAAAAATAGGCCAAGTGTTTCCCTGCTTTAAGTCTTAATGCTAAGCTAAGCTAGGTTTAACCAGCACATATGGGAGTAGTATCAATCTTCTCATATAACTCTCCATGAAGAAGTGGTAAAACCAACTAATCACTTTTATATACTTTACTCATGATTCACTGAAATCAATGTTATTTCACATATATTAACCCTTCCTATGTCTAACCCTTTTTGAAACCTCGGTCAACTTTCTTCTTTCCTGTTTCCACATGTCTACCTCCCCCACCTGATGGTGGCATGGACCCGTCCGCCCCCTTGATTGCTGGCCTGTGTCTTACCCTATCCCTACCCAATCTCACTCGTCGGGCAGGTAATGACTTCGCTATCCTGGCGGAAAAAAAAATTGCGTCTGGGAAACAGGAAAGGAGACAGTTGACTTGGGTTCCACCGGGTATCAACTTTGCTCACCTGTTTTTAGACCACAGAGCAGGTGCGGGATTTCATGCAAATAAGAAAGTTGGGTAAAATAAGAAAATATGCACGTCTTAGCAGATCTTTGCACTTTAGTCACCCTGCAGTCCTGTAATCTCACATACTCTGACAGTGTCAGTGTGCGACTGACACTCCTACATATCACCTCTGTAAAACCCTACAATGAGGAGCTGCAGGAATTTCCACTTTCACAGATCATCAGATTGAATTTGTTAAGACACCCAGCTAGACTGAAGCAGGCGTGTCGCAGGACTGTGCCGCACAGCGGGACGGTCTGGAAGAAAAGAATGGCATCAATCAAACGGTCCACTGTGTTCCAAACATAGCTCATTTCCACTCATCACTGCCTCAAAAAAAGAAAAAAAGGCTTCCCTACCTCCTCCTCCCCAAACTGCATCCCTCCCTTTTCTCCCCCAGCCCATCTGTTCTCCCGTCCTCCTTCCTTCTCTTATTTCAGTTCAAACTCTTCCCCGTGTCCCTCCCCTCCCTCCCTCTGTTTCTCCATCTAGCACTCTCTCTCTCTCTCTCTCGCTCTCTCTCTCTCTCTCTCTATCTACTTCTGCATGTCACACTGCAGCAGTAGGACGATGGAGGGGTCAGACTTGGCCGCCTCTTTAAACTCTTCCAGGGTGATCTCGTCGTTGTGGTCCTTGTCCATCTTGGAGAAGATCTTGTCCACGCGCTGCTGCGGGGTCAGCCCGTCCTCGTTCATACGCATCATGATAACGGTGCCCACCATCTTGTAGATGGCCTGCAGAGGGGGAAAGGAAAAAATGTTTATAATTCTTTCTTTTACAAGAACAGTAACCAATGAAACCCACAATTTAATTCCTAAATGAAACTTTTCTTTACGTTGGCATGGATGTCAAGCAAGACATCCTTTAGAGCTGTGGCTCTCAACCTTGGGGATTGGGACACCCAAGGTGGTTGTAATATTATTTCTGGAGGTCCCCAGATGGTTGTGAATAAAATAAAATAACAGTGTGGAAAGCAGCATGGAATGACAGTCAGAAGTTAAAACAATAAACATTTACCAACCTAAACCCACACGTTCATAGCTGCAAACACCAAAAAAAACTAACATTTGCTTTTTGGAATATAAAAAATTCTGCCCCATTTCATCCATATCTGTAAGCTTTCAGAAAATATGCAGAAATAAGGACAAAATGAACACAGAGAACAGACAGAAGGCTCCATCTGGACCCGTATGTGTATCTGACATACAGCACAAATGAGCCATAACTCATGCCCACTCCCTCCTCACACACACACACACACACACACACACACACCTCGATGATCTCCAGCATTTCCATGCGTGTGATCTTTCCATCCCCGTCCAGATCATACATGTTGAAGGCCCAGTTGAGTTTCTGCTCGAAGCTGCCCCTGGAGGTGATGGACAGGGCGCAGATGAACTCCCTGAAGTCGATGGTCCCGTCGCCGTTCTTGTCGAATGTCCGAAACGCATGCTGGGCGAACTTGGAGGCATCACCATATGGGAAGAACTATGGGGGAGAAAAACAAGAAAAACAAGGTGACATAAATGATGCATCAGATGCACTGTGCATCACTTCACCGAAAGACCCTAGTGAGTTGCATTGTGGGAAATGTAGGATCCAGTGTTTTTGGAGTTGGACCCATACTACAGACTAAAAGTTGGGATAGCTTGACCTCTGCAGCATCTATTTTGGCTATTCTTTTTTAAATTAGTCTCTTGTGAGTTTCCCAACTTTACTGAAGGGAAATACTAAATCATGATATTCATCACTGGAGTCATATGCAGGTAAGATGATCACTGGCGGTGTATTTTTGCATCAGTATGGGCCAAAGAAAATACTTCTTGTTGTTTTTCTGGTGACTGAAATGAATTACAGTCTGTAACATTATTTTTTGCCATTTCTCACTCATACGTGGCTGAAAAAGTGAACAGAATCACCCCCACTATCACAGGAGTGATAAAGAAACTTCTAGAAAGTCTAATTAAAGTGACTTCTAAAGTGACTTCACCAACATGTTCCACATGTTGATAATCCTCATATATCGTGCCTGGGTGCTGACAGAAAGTAAACAGGATGACGCTGCTGCTGCAGCTGCAGGAGGAGGACAGGCCACTCGGAACAGTTTGTCCTGCTGTGATAAGTCTTGTCCAGGTAGTGGAGCTTAAAGTGAGCCAAAACTGTTGTGTCTGTCTAAAATACTCCCACACTTCAGATGATTGTGGCGAGGCTCTCTGCAGTTTGTTCTCTGAGTGAGTCCATGCTCTGACCGGGCGCAGCAGTTCCTAATGGCGCATTGATGCACAATATGCAATCAGCGTATTTTTGTAATCAATGACGTCGATTTTCTTTTGTAAAAGGTTTATAAGGATGGCTTTACACAGGTCTTGTTTAGTCATAGCATTTACCCACTTGGTGGGTTGGTGTGAACACTGGACTCTGGTGCAGTTGTTGGTACCAATCAACTGCTCTCTGGTAGAACTACTGTCAAGTGAACTCTGGGGTGGTTAATTTCAGGTGTTTTATTCAATCACAGAAGCGTACAATAGTAGGTATGAAAACTGCAGTGAGCATGTTGCAATTTTGATAAAATTTCAATTGATTGTTCAGCTCTGTGCTGTTTTCAGAGACATTCATATGCGCGGTCCTCGAAAGTCAGCTGATATTTGCTCAAGATCAACACTAACATGAACAGAACCTGACAATGCTCCATGGTGAACAGCATCCAGGTAGAAATTGCACCGTTTGTTGTCTTTTTACCAGCTGACTGTATGACCAATAATCAATTTTTTTTAACACAAACCAGACCAGCTGGAAACTTTCAGATCAGTTGGAACCTGAGCCTGCCCTGAGGCCTGTGATTCAATCATATTCAGTGGTTTTGTGTTTTGTTTTTTGACCACATTTTGCGTCACCAATACTATGAACTAGCAGAGACTCAAGTACGTTACTTTATGTTGTCACAGCAACATGATGGCGTAGAATTTGTGTTAGTTTCACTGCAGAACAGAACTTTGTGTGATAGTATGAAAGGGTTTTAATGACAGTAACAGAACTGGAGCAGGAGTACAACAGTGTTCGCTCAGGGGACATTAGCTTACCAGATAGTAAATAGTGGGTCGCTGTGTGCACGACCACAACACAGTGAATGCAATTTGTGATTACTGTGCTGAGTAATTTGTTTTTGGTAGTGTCACTGAGCAGTTGCAGTACTGTGTAACACAATACAATAAGTGTGTAAACGGATATTATAACAGGGTCTGCTGAAAGGTGTGAGTTAGTTTTGAAAATGGACTGAAAAGTGATGAAAAATGACGGCGATGTTATTTTTTGTTGTTTAATTTGTGTTACATATATAACATTTCATTATAGACCCAAGGTATGTTAAAATGTTTGGCAAAACAGCCATGCATTTAAGGATCAATATTTCATTTTAGGGTTAATAACAGGACTGTCTTATGAATATCTCTTGGCTTAACTGTGTTTTAAAGTCACTGGAAACCCAAATCCACCAGTTTAGTGTCTTAATAATACAGTACCTAAGTAGTACATAATAATAAACATCTAAATAGTATTTGAATTATTAGTTTCAATCAGAATTCATAATACTGTCTTTGGGTGTGTTTCAACTCCACTCAAACAGGTGCAACAAAACCTCTCTGCCCCCCCCCCCTCCTTATCTGCCTTTTTGAGACTGAGCCAACCTAACAATGGGAAGCTGAAGCTGTTACATTCTCCCAGACACCTTGACAAAACACCTCTGACAAAAACGTAACACCAGTAATTTTACCTAACAGAACACAGGAGTTACCGGTCTGCCACAGCCTCGATCCACAGCAAGTAACATTAGTTTGGATCAAAACCAGCGTGTTTAAAACACCAAAATCGCACAATAACACAAACTAACTAACTGATCGATCCAGAAACCTCCATGTTCTGTGACGTTAAGTGACTAATCAGTCAAGAATTTGAAGAGAGTGATATGACAGCTTCAGTTTCCCATCAGAGAAGCCTGTCTGACAGCAACCTGAAAAGGTGAAAACATTTTAAATAGCACAGCATACACTTAAACTGATGTTGATTTTTTTTTTTAGGTAGCTAAAAGACATTTTGCTGCTGCCCCCGTCCACAGCAGAACACTGCTTAGCTTCCTACATCAGTACTCCTCAGGAGGATGTCAATCAAAACATGATCTGCTGTGCCTACACAGTCTAACAGCAAAATGAGCTGTTTGTTGAACTGGGTTTTCTTCTAGTTATGAATGTTCATTTTATCTCAGATTTTTGTGAGACACTCAACTTTGATAACATATATGCATTTTTACTACTTCAAGCCAAATTTCTGCACGGGACAGGACAGGAGCCAGTCCAGGGAGTGGTAGTTGTTGGTTGAAAGACACACAATCTGAGACTTCACCCATCAGTTTTCTGAAGCTTTCTGTATCAGCCAGGTTAAGTTTACAGCCTTATATCGTGGTACAACTTTTAAAACTGCAGCCGTCTCTCAATCACTGTGACAAACTGATACTTGAAGTGCACGCCGCAGTTGTTTTCTCTGCGCTTTAGAACAGAGTGGGAGAGAAAGAAAGGATATGCAAATCTAAATCGAATTTAAAAATATCTTTAACCCCTGTGCATTCATGGAAAATCAGACAGCCTCTCTCTGGCGTTGTGCCATCTCAAAGGCTCCAGAATGTTTCAGGCAGCAACAGAGTCACTGGCTCCGCCTCCTCTCTGTGCCCCAAACACAGGGCGATTAGTCAGCCATGGTAATATAAGCTTTCTATGTAACAACCCAACAATTTTTTGAGTCATGTAACTTTTTTCATTTTATATAACTATGGAAAATATTCACTTTAGGCAATGCAGGAAATAGCCATGAAAAACACTGTGTAAAGACCCCAGCCCTGCTTATTACTGCATAATCAGCTGCCATGATGATTTCACGTCTCTTTCCTCCCACGACCTCACCCTCACCTTAACGTAGAGCTGCTGAAACTCCTCCAGGTTGAGGATGCCGGAGGGACAGTCTTTGAGGAAGCCTTTGTACCACTGCTTGAGCTCTGCCTCGTTGAATTCAGTGTTCTTGGTCAGGTCATCCAGGACCTCTGGAGCCAGCTTGCTGTTGTGTTTCCCCATGATGCTTCACCTTTCTGGGGGGGTGGGGGGAGCAGATACGTAAGAGAGAGAGGTCAGGGTGAGTGCACACGCAGGTGAGCAGGCACTAGACAAACAACAGCAACAGCAGTGATGCCCCTGCGTTGTTGCGACAGTGCAGGTCTCTGAGGACGCATGCAAACAAGGAATTACCTTCACAGGGACACAAACTGAAGGAAGCTGCGTTGTCTTCATGTGGCTTTGTGTGTCAAAATATACAGTACAAAACATTCACACATATATGGGAATATGAGCCACACTATACAAGTTGTATCTAGACTAATTATGGATCATTACAAATACACAATGTTTTAAAAGTAGTAAGTATTCACACAATGAGGAAAATCATGTGTAGAAATCAAAAATTTTGATGCATCAAGATGCATTGATAATAATTTATAATTGCATCATAGCCTTCTGAACTGGAATCAAACTGAATCGTGAGGTGCCGAGAGATTCCCACCTCTACTGGAGTGTGTGTGTGTAGACTGTTTCACAGACTATCTAGCAACATGGGTGATGTCAGACAAACATACAAAACTTTTGGATCTGTGTATCGCAGTTATTCACAGTAAGGTTTGAGTGTCAAGCAAATTACCCGTGAGAAACAACAACATGGGAAGGCACTGGTACATGACTTTGAAATTCTGGAAAAACCCAGGAAAAACAGGAGGGCTGGCAGGTCTGAACTCTGAAGATTGACGTGACTTTGTCAGCACAAACTGTACATGCATGCAATCATTCTTGCATGAGAGTTTAAAGGAGTATCTGAACTTGCAGGACGGACAGTTTTCGAGAGGCGACTGTTTTAAACCATTCAGAAGCAGCAAAACTGGGCAAACAGCCTTTTTGTGTGAAAGCAGTAGGAAGAAAGAAGGAAGGAACTGCACTACATACAGCTTTTTTTTAAAAAATCAAACTGTTTAAATCTACTCAGATATGCACTCATAAATGATCTGATATTTTTATACATTAATTTGTTTTAGACTTAAACGATTCTACTCTTGGTTTAAGATTGTTAGAACTAAGATGTACAGTATTTCCACCATTTCTGTCCTCCCATTTTATTAAGCTAAACCCAGCATATTTACATTTATGTCAGTGTAGGTTAATGTACATTGTCCCCACTAAATAACTATGTTAAATATTCTGCATATTCACCTGTTGCAGTATTATTTCAGACACAAGTGAAAATATCTAAAAAAGATAAAGCTGTAATCATCAAAAGTAAATCTGCATTAGATAAGTGGACTTATCTGTTTAAATGATCTGCTGAAATTGACATACATACATACATAACAGACAAAATGTTCCTGCTACAAAAGGTCTTTCCAGTTCAATAATGACTCATATCATTCTACTGCCATAATCACCTGATGGCATCACCGCTGTTTTGGCCATAAAATGGCCTGTTACCCTGGCTCCTCACCACACACGTATTCCCATGGCCGAGGACCACTGCAGTGCCTTCATGACGCCATCCCTGACTCATAGTCCTGTCTGACAGCTTTCGCACTTTGACACCAGGACACAGCCGACACAGCCGAGTCAAGCGGCCACAAATCCTCCTCCAAATTGCAGAGAGAGTGTGGGGACAGTTTAGAGGCTGAAATATCATCCTGCCGTGCTTTATGGGGAGTGAGTCATGTAAGAAAGAGGCAACAAAACCCCAAGTCACTGCAAACTGCACAAATATTTTGGACTTTATATTCCCTTGACAAGTGGGAGGCACTGCAGGAGAGCCAGGAGCTTAGAGGAAGAGCAATAAAGAATATCAATAGGCCAACAGGCCAGTTGAGCAGTAAGTTGTTTTGAAAAGGTCACCTATGAGCTTATCAAGTGGAGACACTGAAATGAATGTTTCTCTCTTCTCAGAGAATCCTCTCACAGTTTCAGAAAAACAGAAAGATTGCTGCTCAGGAAGAAAATGAAAAGAAAAAGGTGCCTGTAAACTGGGTGACAAATATAAAAACAGCTGCAGTCAAAGCCTTAACACTGAATGGGTCAGCTGGGTGTTCTGTTCGCTGCAGTCCTGCACAATTTGGCTTTTTTCAGTTATAGCCGGAAATAGCTTCCACTTTTAGTGAGTTTATAATAGAAGTCGGCATGTGGCAACCACAAAAGAGCAATTTTAAGTGTCCAATTCCCACAAAGGCGCCTGTGTTTAAATAGTGCAGCGACACAAATGGATCTCTTCAGAGGTGACTCAGGAATTTTTAAGCTAGGAAGGTGACTGTTTTGTAGGGTTTGTATTGTTGGATTTGAACAATTCTGATTCTGCTTTCCATGTAAGCCTCTGTGAACCCAACCCATCCACTATAGTCTTCTAACCATGCAATTTATGGTCTTATGTACATAATACTAAGCATATAAAAAATGGTAGAAATCAGATTTAATCCAAATTCTAAATATTGTCATCAGTTTTTGTACACTTTACTGTACTGGGTTTGAACTGGGCATGTTTGTGCTCAGAAATTTATCACGAAAATTATGTAATTAATTCCACTAACCAATCATAAAAAGTCCATGTCAGTTGCTATGTCAATGCAACAAAACTTCTCTGCTCACGCTGCTGCAGCTGCTGTTTGAGTCTACAGGGAGCTGAGGCCGTTATGTCACTCCCTTAACACAAACAGTAATTTAACCAGGCCAGAATCAATATCGAATCAAAACATTTTCCCTCACGGGACACTGAAGTTGCTGGTCTACCGCTGCCTCGATCTGCAGCAAGTAATGTTAGTTCAGACCCGAACAAACTTGTCACAACACCAAAGTCACACCAAAATCAAACAATAACACAAACTAACTAGCAAACACAAACTTCTACAATTCCCGTGTCCTCCAATGTAAAAAGACTGTTTCTGTCCATGGAATCTGGTGGTTGTAAAGACAGCAGAGATGGTGATTTCAGTTCCCCGTTGGAAAACGCTGTCTGACGACAAAGTAAAACCGCAAACATTTTCTACATTCAGCAAACACTTAAACCCATATTGGTTTTTTAGTTGGTCCTCTGTTTAGGTGGCTAAAATGTGCTTTGCTGCTGCCCGTGTCTTCAGTGGTTCACATCAGGATATTATGTAGCTTGGGACGTGCTGGGATGCCTGAGGCAGCAGTCAATCAAACGTGAGCTGACACACCCACATACTCAGTGGTTTTAATAATTCTTGATTTTTTGAGTCCTCGTGCATTCTTCACAGCAGAGTTGTGTAAAACGCTAGGCTAATTACCACAGATAAATGTTACCAGCAGAAACACTGAGCTAAGCTAACATTAGCTACATGTAACAACAGTGCTTTCTTGAATAATTTGATATTTACTTAGGCTACTTTTCTATAACAACAGAGAACATCCCATCCTTGTAAAGCATTTTGTAGCACAGCATTTGCTAATAGACAGATAGCTAGGTCGATACAGAATAGTGTTTGCAGTATCAAAATTAAAATTTCTTAATGAATCCTCCAGGGCTGTCGCAGTGTACTTTGAGTTTATAGTGTAGATCACCGCATAAGTGCAATATGCAGTATTAGCGCCATTTCTTTTTTTGGTTCTGTAAATTATTTCATTTATGTTTAAAGGAGGAGGGTGTTCCGGGCATGTCCCACCGGGAGGAGGCCCCGGGGAAGACCCAGGACACGCTGGAGGGACTATGTCACTCGGCTGGTCTGGGAACGCCTCGGGATTCCCCCGGAAGAGCTGGAGGAAGTGTCTGGGGAGAGGGAAGTCTGGGTATCCCTGCTTAGACTGCTGCCCCCGCGACCCGGACCCGGATAAGCGGAAGAAGATGGATGGATGGATGTTTAAAGGAGTAATTTGGTGTAGTAATGCTATGTGTAAAGTTATCTGTAGATCTCACCTTAATGCCTCAGTTTTATGGTCTGAGCAAGCTAGCTGCTGGGTACTAGTCTTACTTACACAATGTTGCAGCTGACTATTTCTTTTTTGCACATAGATACTGTATATCATTATCTTGAGGACGTGTCTATCAATTAAATTTACATGGAGCAGCAATACAAACACAGACTTGCACACACACACAAACACCGTACAACAACAAAGCTAATGCAGTACCTGTCACAAAAGCAACATTCAGAGGCAATTACTGGCATCCGACCTACTACTCTTGTTATTTAGTTGGTTTCAAATGAGGCTTAATGTTCACATAGTTTCTCTTGACTGTCCTTCAATATTACAACATTAGTACAATATTGTCCTAGCCTGCAGGAATAGCCACATTAGCATCACAGCGTGCTAACACTGAGTTAGCATCTAACACTGTGGCTTGTTTTCCCTTCAACTTTATGGAACAGCTTAACCTACAAAATGAACACTAAAACCAGAGTTGCCATGTTCACGTTATTTCTGTGGACTTGGGCTACTTTTGAAGTGTTGCCGCAGGATGACTTTTTTGTCCGCTGCTTGGGTGGACCTATTTTGCACTCAAATTACATTACATCTATACATATCCATGTTTGAAATGAAATCATTCATTTCTACTTTCTACCTAAACCCTACCTGACTCCAGGTCAGCATGTACACTCACTGACCTGGCACACATCATACGCATGCCCACATAAACACCCAAAAATAATATGTCCCTATGCTCTCCGCTTGCTGCCACCAGTTTCATTGGCCGCTGGGCTGGTTTTGGGCTGGTTTTGATCTGCCATTGGGCTAATTTTGTTACACAGACCTGGCAACCCTGACTAAAACAGCATATAAAAGTTTTAGTCGGGTCACAGACAGCCGCTATCAATCCGTCCTTGAGTTTGAACCATTACCGGCCCTTGTATTACTTGTTGAATATTTTAAGCATCGATTCATTCATCTATCAAGCACTGAAGTACAAGCAAGAAGGGCCTGGCCTCTTGGAAAAAAAAAGAAAAAAAAAAAAAGAAAAGGAAAAATGCGGTTATAGCGGTTCTTGCCATCCCCTGTGGTTGGCTTGTTAATAGCACAGTATTTTAAAATTGTGGTTTGGAAGCATAATTTTGGAATCAGCTCTTGTTTGGAACATTGTGCTGTGCTCAATGCACAGCACAGTAGGGCTGTGCATTGAGCACAAAACAGTAGGCTCAATGCACAGCCCTACTGTTTTGTGCGGCATCTTAACATTTTTCCAAACCTTTTGTGTAAAGCATTACTTGCATAGACACACATGCCTGCTTGGACACAGGAGCACACACTCAAGATTCACAAGGTTAACTGCTGCAGGATGGATGCGGACAGATGTTGAGGGCAGCAGTGCGGAGAAAGATCACAAAAGGAGACTCATGTTGTGGCAGCAACACCTTTTTCCCCCTGAGAGGCCGTCATTAAATTACAAGTATTCAATTAATAAATCTTCACACTCTCTGTTAAATGTCTACAACTCTTGATGACAGTCAGGATGAAAGTTTAACTCCCATAAATCACTGACCGTGTCCACTGCAGTGGCTCTGTAAATCACTGACTGCATCAACAAAGACACCACGAGCATACTAACTTCTGCCACAAGCTGTGAGTTTATTTTGACTTTTCTCTCCCATGCACACACACACACACACACACACAAAGACACACAAACCACAGAGTTGTGACATTGTTTCTTGCCTCTGACTGAGGCAGATGAGATTTTATCCCTCTGTTAGGGAAGCAAATGTAGCAGATAATAGAGTTTCCTGTGGAGGACAGTGAGAGGCGCGACTAGCCAGCCGAGCAAACACATTGGTAACTTATCCCATCTGAAAGAATCAAAATAAACACTGCTCACGCCAGCAAAATAGGCAGCCCGTAGGATCATTCCAATCGTTCCAAGTTCAGATGCTGTCTTCCAGTCAGGTGCTCAGGTCTCATCTTACTGAGGCAGAAATCTATTGTGGGAGACTATTCAGGTATTGGAGGTTATCTGGAGATAACTCTGGGTGTTTCTTTTTCCTGGATTAGGCAGCCTTCCAGAGCAAATAAGTCAAATCCCTGAAGAATCAATGGGATGCATTCAGAATACAGATTTACTGGTCTCTATGTCATTTTCTCATTTTGTCTGTCTTGGAGAAGGTGATAGGCATATGCATTAACACATTCATAGATGTGTGCACAAACAAAGGTACGCAGGTGGTGCACTAGAGATTTGCTCGTTGTTTTAAGAGAAACAATGAATGGAAACGCAGACGTATGAATGTATAAGATATGGGCTGTTGATCTTCCTGTTTATGCAGCCTGGTCCCACGTCGACAGTTTCTTTAAGAATATAAAAACATTTGATGCTGTGCCTACAGTTAGCTATTGGCTAACTAGCTTCGTCCACGACAATGTCACGGGAAAATTGCTGCAAAAATGGCAATAATTGTGAATGGGATCAACACAGCTATACAGGTTGTGTAAGCTGACTTACAACAGACATAGTAACTCTTAAAGCTACAGTAATCAACATTTTTAGAACAGTCAGATCACTATGTACAAAGTGAAAGGGGTCATTCGAAGTGACAAACCCACTGAGAATTATCACCCAACTCTGCAGTTCTCAAGTTCTCTCAGTTCTTCAAACATTACATTTGAAATCTCACTCCTGCTACTCTGTGCTGCAACTCTGCCGCTGCTGCTGCTGTGTGGAGCAGACACTTTACAGTTTATAATTGTAGTGTTTGTCATCCAAATAAGTGCTGATAACACGCTTAGACATTGGGGGCGTTTGGTAAGTCATGCAATCTGTGTATGTTTGAACACTGTCACAACACTGATGATAAAACTTCAGAGTTCAGTTTTTATAGATTGTTCTGCCTCCAAGTGACCAGAAAAATCAATGATGCTGCTTTAAAATGACATATTTCTTCAGTCGTCCCAAAAAATGTGAACTGCTCCAAACAACCGCCCTGTGTTATGTAAGTTACTACTGTTTGGTTAGGGCAAAACAAAACAACCCCACCCACCCACCCACCCACCTCATTCACATGAATTTAAAGGTGAACATTTAGTGTGCAGAAATGGTTACATGCTCTTTCTGAGTTTTCCACAGTGAAAATAATGAAATTTAGGAGACAGGACAGAATCCTTGCATCTTTCAACTGTCATCAGCTTTAGTATCAAATTGCCAGTTTGAATTTTGGCTCGATAAACCCAACAAAGGATCAAATCCCAGGGGAACCCACTTATGCTAATGCCAGCGCATTCAAAGTCACTCCTTGTGGTGCTAATATGAATCGCTTTATTCCCCCAAATGCTGTAATTTCCCTCAAATATACCACACACAGCCCTGAATGCCTGCTCTGCACCTCCCACCAAATGGGATCAATTGGCCTGGCAACATGCTGTTGTTGTGCACGATGACGTCTTTGACAGTCCGTTCACGTCAACACACAGTGGAGGCCCATGCACACACACAGACATGACAGCTTCAGGGACGAGGACACATTAGTTCCATCACACACAGGTGGTCCCTGTAATTCTTCCACATATAGACGATCATACACTGACATGAAAACTATAATGATAAAGGAGGGGGAAGAACACAGGTTGAAGAGGTTGTGTGTGAGAAAGAAAAAAGAAAAAAACAGGAAAGGGAGGATGACTCAATCTGGATTCACACCTCTGAGGGAGAAGACGAGCAGACAGACAGGGAGAGAGACAGGGAGTGAAAAGGCAATGAAGATGGAAGGACGGAGAACGATGGGAGGCTGCCGGCAGATAAGCCGAGCTTGTAGAAAATTGCCCCAACAGGCGTTCAGAAGAGAAAGACATGTATCTCATTGAGTCTGAAGGGGCCTTAACGCATGTTCATTCCAGCTGTCAGACTGATAGTAAACACTAAGTCTAATCCCAGTTGCAAATGCGTGGGAGATTCTGTGTGTGTGTGGTGTGTGTGTGTGTGTGTGTGTGTGTGTGTGTGTGTGTGTGTGTGTGTGTATTTGCCAGCCCAGCTTGACGGCAATCTAGCTGATTGGATAAGCTAGTTAAACATGTTTGCGTGCCACAGTCAGTAGCAATAAAGCTTATATTTCGATGGCAGTTCTTTCAAAGTCACCACACTTAGATAGATAGATAGATAGATAGTACTTTATTGATCCCAAACTGGGAAATTCTTGTGTTACAGCAGCTGTCATCAGACACACAGAAAAACAGGTCAAAAGTAAAAAATAAAATATATAAGAAATAGCCATGTATACATAAAGATTATAAATTTAAAAAATATACAAAGTACTATACTGATATGTACAGAAATACGCTACGCCAGTCGCAGTAGTGTAACACTGTGCAAAATATCAATATAAGTGGACATAAATTATATACACGAAGTGGTGAGAAATGAGGTAGAGTGGTATTGAGACAGATGTGCAAAATAGCTAACAAATGTGCAATTAGCCATGACCAACAGGTATTGATACAGATGTGCAAATAGCTAACAGATGTGCATTAGCCCTGACCAGCAGTGCAATAGGAAATCTGGTTGGACCAGAACTATAAGAACTATAGAGAACCCACTGTGGAGAGTTCGGAGTGCTGTCTGTCAGACAGAGGTGAGGTATTGTACAGTGTTATTGCTTGGGGGAGGAAAGATTTCCTGTATCGGTCCTTATGACAGCGAAGCTGTCTCAGTCTGTTGGAGAAAGAACTCCGCTGTTTGTCCAGTGTGTGATGGAGAGGGTGGTCAGGGTTATCCATGATGGATAACAGTTTGTTCAGTGTCCTCCTTTCCACCACTGCTTCAACTGAGTCCGGTTTGCAGCCAATCACAGAGCCGGCCTTCTTAATGAGTTTGTTTAGTCTGTTTCTCTCACCGGCTCCGATGCTGCTTCCCCAACAGACTACAGCAAAGTAAAGTGCGCTGGCCACAACAGACTGGTAGAAGATTTCCAACATCTTGCTGCACACGTTGAAAGATCTCAGCTTCCTCAGGAAATAGAGTCTGCTCATCCCCTTCTTGTACACAGCCTCGGTGTTGGCCTTCCAGTTCAGTCTGTTGTCGATGTGGATGCCGAGGAACTTGTAGTCCTCAACCATATCAATGTCCTCGCCCTGTATCCGCAGGGGTTGAGGAGCTGTCACTGTTCTCCTGAAGTCAATCACCATCTCCCTGGTCTTGGCCACATTCAGCAACAGGTGATTTCTACCAGCCCACTCCACAAAGTCATCCACCAGTGCTCTGTACTCCTCCTCCCGTCCATCACTTATACACCCAACCACCGCAGAGTCGTCAGAGAACTTCTGCAGGTGGCATGTCCCGGAGTTATACTGAAAGTCTGTGGTGTACAAGGTGAACAGGAAAGGAGACAGAACAGTCCCCTGTGGAGCTCCTGTACTACTCACCACCGTGTCAGACAGGACACTGCCCAATCTGACAAATTGTGGTCTGTCTATCAGGTAGTCAGTAATCCAGGAGATTGTGGACGTGTCGACCCTCATCGCCCGCAGCTTCTCCCTCAGTAGCAGTGGCTGGATGGTGTTGAAAGCACTGGAGAAATCAAAGAATGTGATTCTCACAGTGCTGCCAGGGCCATCCAGGTGCGAGTGAGCTCGCTGCAGCAGGTAGATGACAGCGTCGTCCACTCCCAGGTGAGGCTGGTAGGCGAACTGCAGGGGGTCCAGCGATGATTTCACCTGTGGTCTCAGGTGGGCCAAGACCAGCCTCTCCAGCACCTTCATCATATGAGATGTGAGGGCGACTGGTCGGTAGTCGTTGAGGCCAGATGATGTTGACTTCTTGGGGACTGGAATGAGGCAGGATGTCTTCCACAGCACCGGTATTCTCTCCTGACCCAGGCTCAGGTTGAAGAGATGTTGCAGAATAGAAGACAGCTGGCTAGCACAAGTTCTCAGAACCCTTGGGCTGATACCGTCAGGGCCTGCAGCCTTGCGTACTTGGAGCCTCTCCAGCTGTCTCCTAACCTGGCCTGTAGTCACAGTCAGACGGGGGAGGGTGCATGTTGACTCCGTGGAGGGGGGAAGGTGCTGCAGAGGTGTTGTGTTTGTGTCCTGTGAGCTCACCAGAGGGGGTTGAGGGGTTGAGGAGGGGAGGGGGGGGGAGCATCGGGGGTAGGGAGGGTGTGTGAGAGGTCTGGATGTGTGTGGGTGGAGGAGGAGACAGCAGGGGTCTGTGAGCTAAGTCTTGTTATAAGGATGGTGTGAGTGCTATACATCAAAAAGAAAGGTTCTTCTTAATGGGACAATTCACACAAAAATCAAAAATACATATTTTTCCCCTGGGCTGTAGTGCTATGTATCTATCTAGATAGTTTTTGTGTGAGTTGCAGAGTTTTTGGAGATATGTTTGCCTTCTCCACAATGGCTAAAATATGTTTCATGTCAGAACTACTTTCTTTCTGCTAGAAAGAAAGCAGTTCCGACATGAAATTGCTCACTAGGTCAACAAGGTTTTCCTGCATGCTTCTGCAATGTGTAACACAAGCATGATGTGTGCCTAATAGCTCCCTGGCAGTAATTAGATTTACTACTTAGGTATTGAAACAAGGTGCCGAATGACAAGGCAGTTTTCAAAACTCCATTGGAGTTTGGTCGGTGGCATAAATGATATTTCAGTTCAGTACCCAGTCCTTGTCATGGTGAAGTTTTATGCACTTGTGGCGTGAGATGAACAAGAAAATATGGAAAAAAATCAGGCTCTTTGGATCAAGCACCACTGGTCTAATGTGAATGTGCTACATTATTATGAAAACACTTCTGCTGCACTTCTGCTTCATCAAATTATGATGCTGAGGGTACTGTAGTGAGTCTGTTAATGAAGCAATTCCTGTATGTTGATCCAAGGCCAAGTTTCAAGGATGACAGGTCATTGTGGATGCTACATTGGAGATGGAATAATAAAAAGTGAGTGCTGCCTGTATAACTCATAAATAAGATTGCCATATGACAGAAAATGTATAATGTATATGTAACAATTTTGATAACTGATTGTTTAAATCCCCATTCCCTCTACCAGGTGAAGAGTTGCTATATTTCACTGTAACTCAGTTTGGACCACAAAAAAGCAAACTCAAGACGTCATGAGGAATCTGTTTCACTCTTTTGTGATACTTTATAGTTTAAGTGATTAATCAGCAACTCTCTCTTCCTGTCCTCACTTCAGCTGTCCTATAAATTTAAAGGTATAAAAGCCCAAAAATAGTTTTAAAAAATGATATGAGAGAGCTAAATCATGTATGTATTGGATAATTGCAAAAGACAAAATGGCCCACCTTGGTCTAACACCTTTTAACAGCCACAAAAGAAGAACTTTTCATCAAGGCTTTGTTTGGCAACTTCACAGACATTAGACAGACGAGGGTATGCCTCTACTTTACTGGTGGTATTAACTTTCTAATAACAGTGGATTTAAAGGAAAATGCAAATGGAGCTGACTTGATTAATGCGATAAAAACCGCAAAACAATCTACTTGAGTTACAGGGGCATTCAGGGTTTCACCCTAAAATTAGATCACACTTCCTTTACTACTTTTTTTTTTTACTGTGAACAACATTTTTTCCCTTCTACACACTCACAGCAAGAGGCTACATGAGGAAGAGAACAAGGCTGAAAAGCAGTGGGCTTACACTGTCATTATTATGAGGCTCAGGCGCAGGCTTTAACTGAACGTAGCCTGGAGGGGAAAATGTGTTGGTGTCCCTGTGACTGAAAATGATTAGCTGGCAAAAGCTGTAATTGAGTTGGAAACAGAGCAAAAATGGGAAGCTAGGTCTCCCGTACAGTAGTCATTTCCTGTGTGTGTGTGTGCATGTGTATGGATGTGTGTGTGTTTGCAATGGCAATAACCTTTGTGAGAGTGGAAAAAGTACAATGGACTGTAGCAGCAATAGGGGAGCAATCAATAGGATACCAGTCCAATACCAGCCTTTGCCATGAACTACACTGTGTGTGTGTGTGTGTGTGTGTGTGTGTGTGTGTGTGTGTGTGTGTGTGTGTGTGTGAGAGAGAGAGAGAGAGAGATGACAGTGTATAGAAATCTGATGAGATGTGGATGATATGTGAATGATAAACCACACCCTGAATGGTCTTCATGGCAGCTTACCAAACCATCAGAAGTCAAATAGACGAATACAGCGTGTTGTCTTGACAACAGTTACCCGGCTCTCTGCCAAACAGCCGTCCAGCAGCGGATGATGCTTTTGGCCAATCGAAGCGGTCCATCTGCCAACTGGGCCTGACCAATTGGCTGACTGATATATGGGCTTGATGTGGGGGTTTATTGAAAATCTCAGTCTTCCACATCCCACATGATGCCCTGTGTTTGATTTGATGTTTATTGTTGAATTGAGCAGGACAGCATTACACTGGTTGTTTATAAGAAGCAACCAGACTGAATTCTAATGCAATTTCTGTATACAAAAGTATGCAGCAAGACTGAGCAATAATTTGGTAATAGTAGTCTTAGTGTATCGTGATATGACTGTATTGTGCCATTTCATAAAATTCTGCTGTCTAAGTTGTAGTTCCAAACTGATATTATCACTCTCTGCTGAGGAACGCTGTATTTACTTTACACTGTGTTTACGAGAGATAAAACCATACAAATATTTGTGTCCTGCTAAAACATAGTGTAACAGTAGAACAGTAGAGACGAGCCATCAAGTCAGCAAACTGACTCAGTGATATCAGTAGCACAATGTCCACAGATAGTACACAGGACAGTGTCACACAGGTTTTGCACAACCACACAGTCCTGAAGTGCCTTGATTTAGACTTGCCTTCAGACTTGAGACTTGAATAGAATGACCCCAGACTTGCAGAGAATAACTTGAGACTTTACTTGAGACTTGTATAGAACGACTTGAGATTTGTAGAGAACCAGAGAAAACAGTTTCTTAAAAAAACTGCAGTGTGAATGTTGGATATTAAAAGCTGACACAAAACTGGATTGCTGACATTAAAAGTTGTAAAATATCAATAAAGTCTGGAACATTTTATGCTTTGTTAAAAAGTAGAAGCCAAACTAAATTGCTGGCTTTAATTTGTATGAAGAAGCAGGTGAAGGAGTATGAAAAGTTGGAACGGTGTGAAAGGAATGAAGGATGCAGGATATATTGTAAGCTGGGAGCTGAACTTCATTGCCGGCCTGAATTAGCATGAGGAAGCTGCTGGAGGAGCATAAATAATTCCTGTGTTAAACTCCATTTCTGGCTTTAAAAGTTAATACCAAGAATGAATGAAATATGTAGAATGTTTTAAGATATACTGAAACGCTGACGCTAAACTGAGACTTTTATGGAACGACTTGCTGAGGCTTGTATAGAATAACTTGAGATTTGACTTGACTCTTCTATAGTACCACTTGACACTTGCACAAGACTAGAGAAGAACATTTCTGAAGAAATTGTGGGTGTGAATGCTGGATGTTGAAACGCTGACGCTAAACTGGATTACTGTCTTTAAAATTTGAACAGTGCCAATAATGCATGAAAAATATGGAATAAAATTTGTATGGAATGACTTGTGATTTGACTTTAGACATGTACAGAATCACCTGAGACTTGACTTGAGAGTTGTAATAGAATCACTCAAGACTTGACTATATATATATATCACAATATAAAACTACATATACAGTACATTAAACAAAGATCTTATCCATATCACCCACTCCTTTGCTATGTCATGAAATATAACAATATTTACAACTATTATTATTACTATTATTCAACCATATTGCCAAATTCTAAGTAGAAGTAATAGAAGCAATTCTAATCTAGTGATAGTAGCAGAAATATTGACAGTAATAGAAGTTATTCTAATTGTGTTGTCAGGGTTTGAAGGTTTGAAAAGAACAAAGTATCAGCGTCTGATGCTTCAATCCAAAAATGTCAGTATTGTATTGTTCTTCATAAATGGTGAAAGCCTCTTAATATAGAGTGAAAATGAATGGTTATGTAAGAAATGACAGAGACATGAGAGGAAATGTTGGCGCTGAGACGGTGCTTCCTATCAGTGAGATCTCCATATTATTCTAATCTACATATATTCTCTGTGGTGACTGGCGCAGGAAGGATGCATCGCTATAGAAACGCAGCTCACCTCTGTGAGAGTTCAAACTCTAATTTAAGACCAGGCAGCATGTCGAGCCTGGGGAGAAACACGGGGGACAAAACGACTGTGAGCGTGTGCCTTTATGAGTCAGTCTCTTGGCTAACCTTTACCACCCATATCTCCAAAACGTCATTTATTCACCTCAGTATTTATTTATTGCCACAATTATTAAACATTTACTGAAGTCTGGCTGACTCATGTCTGAGTGCTGCTCTAATTGTCGGCTATTGTTTCTGTCTGTGCCCTATCAAACCTGCCCTGCCCTGTAAAATGTGGCTAATAACATTCAGGCAACACCTTTAAACTCAGACAGAGGTGGAAAGATGCCAGCATCCACACACACACATACACACACGCTCATATGCACAAACAGACAAGTAAACACTTTCCTACATTACATAAGCCCTGGTGGAGAGTTGTTTGGTTGTAAGGCTCAGGTGTTTCTAGACAATAACAGTCCCTAGAACAAATATACCCATGTCCCGTAAGCGCACACACACTCACACACACATATTAGTGTATTTATTGTGTAGGGTGTTGAAAGAAGAGTAAAGGAACCGGGGAAACAGAACATGGGAAAATTGCCTGCAGCACTCACCCCTGCTCCTGCTCTGAAAGCTATCCTGTCATCACTAGCCTTTGTTGGCATGAACATTTAATGTGCTCTGTAACAATGACTGGTGGCGGGAGGCACGTCAACATCTTACAACCTCCAGATTAAAGGCAGCACATTGTGTTCAAAGCTACAATATGTGTCATTTTAAGTTCAATCAAACAATCACTTGCATTTCAGATGTTGCCAAACACAACCATATCGTCTTAGCACTCTGTAATCCCTAATATGAAACAAAGCATTAAAGAATATGGTTTCATGATCTAGTGGAAAGATTTGTTATGAAGATGCACTACTGCAGTACAGCTATTTGAATGTAAAATAAACATGTGGAAGTACTGTGTATGTCAAACATATTTGCCTTAACTGGTCGAACGTTGGAAGAAGTACATAACTCTAAGGGGTGGGAATCTCTTGGTACCTCACGATTCCAGTTCAGAGAGCTATGATGTGATGATAAAACGAGTCACTTTTTCTCATTTTCTTCTTCATGCATCAAAATTTGAAGCTTTCAAGCCAGGGGTTGCCAGTCAGATTGTATCCATCTACACCTGCTGACACTCAGCCATCCTCACCAAAACTCAAGAAGTAGCCTAATTTAGAAGTAAACATGATGCACATGTTTAGGTGTGGGAATCTTTCTGTCCGATTTGACTCAGAATCTGTTCTTGATTGAATGAACAGAAAGGGGGGCACAATGTTCAGTCTCTTGCTCCAGTTTCTCTGAAATACAGTGTGAAACATAACTGGCAATTAAATGGTCCACAGCCTTTTTATATTAAAAAGTTAACTTCATTAATTAATGAATTAATCAATTTGAAAGCATCAGTCTTATGATGTGGCAATGAAAACTGAGGGGAGGCTGAGTGCTCTGCTGTGTTAACTTATGTTTCCAGTAGGGCTGCACAATTAATTGCAAATTTCGAAATGGTAGTAGGGCCCAAGGCAATATCCAAATTGAAGAACCCAGAATCAAATTACAATTTTTTGAAAAAGGAAAATGGGTGAGACAGCAGTATTATGATGAAATACTGCAGTGCAGCAGAGATGCCTAGCCTGCAAATCTTGTTTCCAGATGAAAGAAAAAATGTTGTTTGGTGCAGACCCAAATGTCACATCATCACAATTTCAATAGTTTTTTTTTTCTGTCAAAATGAATTTGCAATGCGAGAAATGATCATTTCCACTAATAGTATCGCACATCACAATTTCAGTCAAATAATCAAGCAATATGACTTTTATACCAATATCATGCAGCTCTAATCTCCAGCAGAGAAGAGCACCCCTCTGCTGCACCGTTAGCTCTGAGGAAGCATTCTGTCAGGATGCAGAGCAGGTACAGAGTTTTAAGGTGAACAGACTGAGCAGAGAGTGACTTTGTTCACCACAGTTAGTTTAAGTTGATGCCGTGTGTGTCGCTCAGGTGCTCTGTTTGTTACAGTCACTACAATCACTGCTCGCTCCATTAACATCTTAACGTTAGTGTCTGGGCGAGGGCGTAAAAAGTATTCGCAATAAACTGAAGTTCACCTCACAAATGCAATTAAAGCCAATTGCATCATATTTGATACATGAGTTTCTGAGACCTCTACAACATCAGTATGATCAAATCCTGAAAACCTGTTGAATGCAATCTGAGACATGTTTCTTCTCTCTGGTGGATTTCATGGTGTGCACTGTACAGGGCTGGCACAGTGGACTAACTGAATCACACAGCAAAGGCAAAACAGTTTGACATATGCTTTAATTCCTGCATCCTCCACGACTCAGTATGGTGACATATCACAGAGATAAACACTCCTATTGCTTTGGCACAGTCGAATCTGCATGGAAAACTGCCTAGAAACGGTGTGGATAGAAGACATAATGTAAAATTGATATATGTCAATTACATACATTTTTTTATTTTGTCAAAAGGTCCAATTAACACCTTAATTTCAAAAATTTGGAATTTTCTGCCAATTATTTCATGTGTCAGGCTTTACAGAGTATTGCATGTTATTTAATGTCTACACCCTTGAGATAATTTAGGGAGCATCGCTGCTTGTTTTGAACCTGGTTTTGGCACTGACATGGACTCAACAAAATTAGCTCGACTAATTTAACCCATCTCCTAGATATTACATTTATATGCAACCTATTTGCAACAGCCAATTTGTTTTGAGGGAAACACATGCCATTTTCTATTAACATAATGAGGAATGAGGTCTTTAATTAACATAGCTGTATACATATCCAAGTATCAGTAAATGTTCCCTCACCATCTATTTCAGTTGCTTTTTGCCTGCAATGCACTATCCACTTGTAGCGACTAACTACAGCATATTCAACTTTTTTATGGCTATGTTTAGGCACCGGCAGCACTTGGTTAGGGTCAAACAAAGAGGGAAAGAAAAAAGTCAGCAATGACTTGAAACAGCTTTCTCTAACTGTAACCAAAGTGCTTTTGTTGCCTTATAGCTAACCACAGACAGGTGTCCTGAGTTCATGGCTGGTTGGGTTTTTTGGGGCGATTTCTAAAGGAAGATCTAACGAAGTCCACACAGTAGAAGAGACAAACATAACTGGGCCCCATGTTGCCTACACAGGAGCCTGAGCACTGAGCTCAAAACATGGCTGGATGTTTGAGTACTTCATGATTTGATTCGATTATGATTCAAGAGGGCTACGATTCAATAATAAAATGATTCTCAGCGCATCTCAGTGCATCAAAATTTTAGAGTTTTAAGCCATAGGGTGCCGGTTGGATTGTATTTATCCGCAGCTGCTCATGTTCAGCCATCCTCACCTCAATAAGTAAACATGATGCATGTGTTATATTTATGGGGGGAATCTTTCTGTCTGATTTGATTTAGAATCTGTTTTTGATTGAATTAATAGAAAAGGAGGTACAATTTTCAGTCTCTTGCTCCCGAAATGCAAAATGAAGCATAACTGGCAATTAAATGGTCTGTAGCCTTTTTATTTTTAAAAAGTTAACTGCATTAAAGAATGTATTAATCAATTCGAAAGAATCCTACAGTTCCCTGCTTGTATGTCAATAAAAAATGAGTTGTGTCTTATGTCTGCAGCAGTGGAGAGCAGCCTCTGTGCTGCACCGTGAGCTCTGAGGAAACACCTCACTGTCCAACATGCAGCGCAGGTGCAGAGTTTTTTGTGGTGAAACAGACTGAGCAGAGTGATTTTCTTCATCACAGAGTTGGTCGAAGTTGTTAGATGCCGTGGCGTGTGACGCTCAGCCACACACGTCTGTTGCATCTGATCGCCGCTCCGCTCCGTGAATAACTTAGTGTCTCTGGCCGATGGTAAAAAATCTCACAAGTGCAATTATTTCGACGCTAAGTCAAAACATTATTGCAACCGCTGCCTTTTGAGAAGATGAAATACATCTCCCTGTTAATTGCTAATAACTCTAGCGTGTGCGCGCTGTAGCCCATCCAGGTGATGCGGTGTAGCCTGTCCGGTGAGTTCCACCCTTTTCGCTCCATCAACTTCATGTTAATTGACATTTAGAGAATCGATTTTTGACTTTTTTGAGTTGATTCAGAATCTTCCTCATCTGCATTGCGATGCATCTAAGAATCTGGTATTTTTTTCACTTTATTCTTCCTCAGTCACCGCATTCAAGTTTCATCAGCTGTTCTAAACAAGGGAACCCCAGTATACACAAAAATACACAAATGAAATACTGCATGTTCTGCCAAGGCAGGTGTACCAATCCCTGTTCCAACAGTGACAGGTTGTCAGTCTGTCACAAGCTTGACACATACAGTACAGACACACCAACGCATTCACACTCACATTCACACCTACAGTTTTTGGATCTCCGGTTCACCTGACTTCTGTGTGTTGAACTTGTGGGAGGAAACTGGAGCACTGAGGGTCTAACAGTAGGTGGATTCATCCCGAACTGTTTGGTACAGGACGTTCGGTTCAGTATGAGACTTCCTCGGTTCAGTACGCCCTGTGACTCAAGAAACTGCTTTCAAAACAGTCCATTTATGTCTGCAGGAAACAGAAGTTCTATAGTGCAAGTTTTACCTGGAAAAGTTTTTGCAGTGCAACTGTTGTTGTAAAATGCTAGTCAGCTTAGCCCAGTTAGCTAGTTTGCCAAGCTCATGTAGTGTCGCTGCCATCCGGATGGTAAACAGAAAATCAGAGAGCAGAGCTGGACGATCCTTCCATGACATTTTGATTCACTGTAAGGAGAAAATGGGAAATGGTTTGAGTCAAACTGTGTGCCAACCAAAGTTGGCAATGTCTGTGGAAACACTTCAGTCATGTCATTTACGACAGCAGTGACAGACTGGAAGGCGAGTTCTTCTCCCCACAGTGATCAGGCAGCCTCTCACTGCAAATTCGGACCGTGCCAAAGCAATAGGACTGTTTATCTCTGTGGATATGTGACCATACTCAGTCGCAGAGGATACAGGATTAAAGCATATGGTCAAACTGTTTGAGCCCCCCAACAATGTCCCTGCGCATGTGCGTTTCAGTCAGTCCATTGGGCCTGATTTATACAAAGCACAAACTGCAGTTGTTCAGGAATTATCAACAGCTTAGAGTCTTACAATGGAGCATTACTAACTTTGTGGGGTTTTTTGTCTTTATTGACAATATGTCAGTATTTGAGTGCCTTAAGTGTTACAACCTTAGGGCCAGTGAGGCACTGTTAAATGTTAACATTTTCTTAAATAAATGACAAAAATTATTTGTGTACCATTACACCCCTAGAAGAAACTCGCAGAGATTTCAGAACCATGACCTTCCAACTATAAGGCAACGCTGCTAACTCCTGAACCTGTTCGGTATTTCACTCTGCTATGTTAAAAGAAAATTTGTGCTGCACTATTCTGCACACTCGTTTCTCCATCCAATCTCAAAGTGTTGGTTCATATTATTTGATGGAGTTATAAGTGTACTTATTGATAGTCAGTGTATTGACATTGTCAACAGTAAAAGGTATTTTAGCCAATCAAGAAAGACCTGCCTGAAAAAGTCAACATCAGTTAAAAGCGTGTTGTATTTACAATATTTTCACTGCTTTACTTTGCGATCAGACATCCTTTTCTAATGGGAAACTGCCATTATATAAACCAAATATTGCTCTCTCCAAAGCAACCAAACTCCAGAGGGGAAATCAGTCATTTTACCTTGCAGAACACAGGAGTTGCTGAACTGCCACTGCCTTAATATATTAGTTTTGTTTGTGTTATTGTATGAGTTAGAAGTGAATCCAAACTATGCTTTTCAAACACAGTTCCACAATAACACAAACAAACCAACATATTTAGGAATTTTTCACCATCCTCTGACATTTTATGACCCAAACAAGTAATCGACTAATTGAGAAAATAATCAACAGTCATGAAAATAATTGATAATTGAGATGATGAAAATAATTTTTAGGTGCAGTCCTAAACATGACATTAAATAATCCAAACTATCCCATTAAACTTAGCCAAAATGTGGCCTAATAAATGCCAAATCAATAATTATTGTCTTACTTCTGAGGTCAGCTCCTGACCAGAGTTTCTGGCGTATGTTACCTCACCATTGTATTTTATTGTATCTGTGGAGCCACTGGAGGACACTCTGTCAGTGGTGTCCACTGATAACTGTGGGTGTTCATTAGTTACCCGCTAGTGATGCCAAACTCCTTCACTCAACATTCCTTTGTTGTTGCTCAACCACTATCAGCTGGTCCATGGGTTCACACACACACTCACACACACACACACTCACATCTTTATATTCCAACATCTGTCTCCCTGTGTAATAAAGCATGTGACAGGAATGGATGAATCAATCAGCCAAGAGAGACATACACATGGAGGAGCTCATGCGAGACACCCCTTACAAACACATATACACATACACACTCATGCACACACACAATGAGCCAGTGATGCATGAGACAGATGCATAGTACACACCTGGCCACCGGCTTACAACAAAATGGAAGTGATACAAAGGGAAGGAAAGAAAGATACAAACAGTGGGGGGTGGTTGCGGGTGTCAGACCATCATCCATCTACTGCTGCTACCAGAAAAAAAGGAAAAAGAAGACACTGGAAAAACAAACACACACATGCACAGAGACAGACAGGAAACTGTAGCGTAACATGTTGCTCCAAGCTGATATTATTGTGCTCCACAGAATATGGATCAATAGGTCTTTCCAGAGTAGAGGAAGTAGCTATAATCACATGTTTTCCCATCCAGTGATCTGTCAGTCAGCTGATATGTGTCAGTGCAGCATCTTTCCACCTGCTGCTGTAAATGACAGAGAGCCGCGGCTACTTCTAACATCACTGCAAAAAAGCAAGCAGACGTCTGTAGGAAACAGCCTGTTGCTCGTCTTATGTGATCATCCGTGTGTCTGAGTGTGTGGGTTGCCGTAGAAGCGCTAAAGCTAAACAATATACATCACTGAGTAGCACTTATGTAAATCTTGGTGAGATTTATTGAGAATATACAATAACACTGTGCTGTTTGGAAATGCCATAAAGGGACAACACAGCAATGGCAGCCTGTGTTTATATGAAGTCTTAAAGTGCAGGTCGATAGGAAAACACTGAAATATATTAGTGAAAGCTCCGTCTTCTTTATTTGGATTATCACTCAACAGTGTACTGAGAGAACAGAGCACTGGAGCTAAACAATCGTGCATGATTTTGCAATCTGTTGGGGCTTTTCCACTGACACTGAGTCAAACTGTGCTGTGTTGATTTGCATTTCCATTAACACGTTTATAGCGCCGAGCTGAGTCAAACCAAGTCAAGCTAAGCCAGCACATGTTTATGGAAAAGGGGTATATGTTCTCAGTATGAGCCATGATCCAAACATTAAAGGGATAGTTTGGATTATTTAAGTGGGATTGTATGAGGCACATATCGATAGTCGGGTTACCTTGATTGCTGATGTTGTAATCAAAGACCTGTCAGTCACATTGGGAGTGATATCACGTTCCAACTCTGTTTTAGATTTTGGGGGTGGAGCAACCTTTCTTTAAAGGGATAGTTCACCTAAAAATGAAAATTCAGGCTTTATCTATTCACTGATGAAGGTCAGATTTGGTTTTTTAGTCCACAAAACACTGCTGGAGTTTAACTGGTTGCAGAAAGCCTCCATACTGCTCATCTGGTGGAATCCAAGTCTCCTAAAGCCATGACATGCCATTCACTTGCATGTGCACACCGCCACACCACTCACACCTAGTTCAGACAGTGTGCACACGCATGTGAACGTGGCTCCATGCTAAGGATCTACAGTGAAGATTTCAGCTAAAATCATGGTGTAAATAACATCTTTTAATCCAACTTGGCATGCTGGAGCTTTAGGAGACTTAGTTTACACCAGACCAGCAGTATGCATTGCTGTTTCTTGTTTAACTCCCACAGTGTTTTGTGGATGACCTATTCCCTTTAACTTTATGCAGCAGGGCTGCAATTAACAATTATTTTCATAGTTGGTTAATCTGTCATTCAATTAATCCATGGTGGTTGGTTGGTTGGTCAATAAAATGTCAGAAAATGAGGAAAAGTTTTCCCAGAATCCAAGATGACGTCTCAAATCTCTAGTTTTGTCCACAACCCAAAGATATTCAATTTATGGTCAGAGAGAAGTAAAGAAACCAGAAAATGTTCACATTGAAGAAGCTGAAATCAGAGAATGTGGACTTTTTTTCCTTAAAAATTATTTAAACCGATTACTCGATCATCAAAGTAGTTAGCAATTAATTTCAGAATTGATTAATAATTGATTAATTGATCACTGCAGCTCTAATATGCAGTATGTGAGCAATCCTGCAATTTACAATTTTACAGATAATTACTGATTGGGCATTTAAAGGACTTAAAATAGAGGGTATTAATGTGATGGTTTTATGGATATTTTGAGGAGAAGGTGGTACTGAATAAGATGGTAATTGTGGCACTGTAATAGCTCCCTCATGGGATGCTGAGCACCTCTTGAGACAGGCTGACTCTTGAGAACTAAACACTGTCTACTGAGACTGTAAAAGTGGGTTGCAGTAGAAATAGAGCAACAAAACCAACTGTGTGTTTGTTTTGGCTTAATTAAAAGACTATAAACAATCATACTGCTACAATATCTGGATTGATTGACTGCTTCATTTAAAGTTAACACAAATTCAGAACAGAATAGAGTGTGACAAAGTAGCAAACGTGCGCCCTTCAGCACTGAGAGCCAGCATGCACCAGAGATCTGCTCCTGTCCAGTTCAAGGCTGGCAGCAAAAGGGCTCCGGAGCCAAACTGAGCTGTCACTGCCGCCAGCTGTCTGTCATGGACGTTCCCATCACGAGTTGTGTGTGTGTGTGTGTGTGTGTGTGTGCATTTGTTTGTGTCTTCCCATATTCATGGAACATTTCTTTGCCGCTTTGTAATGTATATGAACCCAATCAATGAACACTACATTATGTATAGACCCAGCAAAGAATACAAATACGGGCAGTGACTGATGATGCAATAACTCATCTGATGTGACCCTTTGATGCACAGCCACATGACGGCCACCAGTGATGTGAACAGCCTCACACACAGCACACAGTGGAAGCTGCTCTTATTGATTGTGCAGGAGCTGGTGACAGAGGGGGGGACTGGACTATGCAGATGGGACTAAACCACATGTTCAGCATCTGTCTGTCTCTCCCTATGTATTTTACTCACACAGGGCAACTCTAAATTACTTTGAAGGCAAATCGGTGAGACTTGCACTTGCAGGTTTCTTTCGCAAACATGCTCTTTAAAGAACTTATCGATAGTCAGTGTATTACCTACAGTAGATGCCATTCTAGTAGATGCCCTAGTTCAGAGAAGTAGATAGGGACACCAGCACAAAAGCTAAGCAATGAACTGCTCTGGACAGGGTCAGCAGCGAAACATATTTTAGCCACTTAAAAAACATCCACCAAAAAAAAAAAAAAAAAAAATCCATATTAGTTTAAGTCTACACTATATTTAGAATTTTTTTACTTTGCCATCAGATAGCCTTTTCTGACAGGAAACCACAAACAGCTTTTACGCCAGGGGTTGCCGGTTGGATTGCATCCACCTGTGGTTACTTATGCTTGGCAATCCTCAGGAAAACGCAAAAGTAGCCTGGTTTAGAACATAAACACAATGCACATATTTACATCTGTCTTTTTTCACCATCCAGTTGTTTCAGCATCCCAATCTTGTTACAGGCGATCATGAGGTCGAGAACTGGGTTTTAAATTTACAATTACTGACATGTCTGCATCAATTTATGATCTTTCAAGAGAGAATCACAGTGCATCTGAGAATCTTTTTTTTTTTCCCCAACACTACTACTCTGTACTATGTGAAATATGTAGCAATACAGTTAAGAGGACAGTAAAAGCTGCCATGCAGTTGCCTTTATGCCTTCAGAAGTATTTGGATTGAAATTTTAATTTAAAAAAAATAATACACCGTGATATACCATTAATGCCTCATATTACACTGTGATAAAAATGTTAGACTGTAGTGCTGATACGCACTTATTACAGTTGGTACAACTACTAGCCAATCACGGGGCATTCTTCTGGTATAGACCTGTGCACAAATTATACACACATTTGATTCAACTAACATGTTTATATCACGCTTATTGAGGCTCTATACACGCACAGAGCAGAGAGTTTCCGTGGTGCGACACACAGGTAGCCTCATTCTCTTCATCCATTGATTGCTCCCACAGCATGAAGGACATTCTGGCACTGACTTCCCCGGCTGCATCTCCACATCAGAACAGTTTCTGCGTCCGTCCAAGATGCAGGTTATAGAGCGTTCTCTAAAAAAAAACACATGACTCACCAAATGTAACACATGCCAGCAGACATGGTCAACAGAGCGCCCCAGAGGAGAGCATCATGGTCCCAGGTTCAACTGACTCTACAGCCCCTAAGTGTCCTTGAGCAATACAATAAAGCCTCTAACTGCTCAGTCAGACAGCTCAGGAGGCCTATAATTGAAACCTTGCCTCATTTGTAGAACTAAATAAGTGTATCACACTGACACTGACAGGGTTAAGGGTTCAGCTCCCCCCTCTTGGTGAAGCACCTTTACTAACAGACCAGTGCAACACTGCCATGACTGCCTCCCTAATCACTTATTGCTTCTCTCAGTTAGGAATTCATGAATACGTGACACATTTTGCAGCCACCACTTGTACACATTAACAAAATGGTACAAAGACACCCAGTAGAAATCATAAAAACGTCCTCCACTCACCCTGTAATGTTTGGAAGAAGAATGAGCTCCTTGCAGCTGTGAAACAAACGCCTCCTCTCAGCTTATTGTCACAGTGGCGGTGTTTTGGTGCTGAGCGGTGTCTCCCTCATGTAAAATAACCTTCGTGTTAACTCACCTCTCTCTCTGGAAGAAGATGAATGAACCGCTGCGTCTCCCCTGCCAACACATTAGCATACAGACCGCCTCCCCGACGCCGCCATTGGCTCCGCTGCCGTCCCAAAGGTAGATCCTGGTCGTCTGATTGGACGGACCGGCCTGTCGATAACATAGCCCGAGCGCGCGACTGTGCCCTCGCGTCCTCTCTGTAGAGCCGCGCGCAAGCGAGAAACAGAGGGAGAGAAAGAGAAAGAGATAGAAAGAGGGTGGTAATATTGTAAAAAGCTATGGAGGAAAAGGACAGCATTCAAAACAGGAACATTCACCAGGTAATTTGTCAATATAAGAGTCAGGATAGTGGTAACACTTTTTGTTTAAGCATCAATAACTCAGTAGTCGTTCTCTCACACTTTTATATTGTACGTCTAAAAGTCAAATGCCTGATTTCACAACAAATTTTCAAAAAAAAAAAAAAAAAAAAAAAAAAGTGATTCTTGTTGAGGAACTTTAATCGAGCCTAAAAAGTTGAGCCCAACAAGGCCCAAGCCCAACAAAATTTTGTCCAAAACCAACCCGAATATTTCAGCCTGAACCAACATTTGTTTTCACAAGCTTCTCTCTGTGTACCAAACAGTAGGTGTTGGCAGTGACAGGGATAATGCATGAGGGGGAAGAGATTTGGAGTTTTGAATTGGCAACAACAAAATTGGGGAGAAAAGGGGAAAGAATATATACAACTACTACTACTACAACTACTACTAATAACAATAATAATAATAATAATAATAATGATAATACAGCCCAAAACCTGACGTAAGCCCATAAAACATGTGAGAAATAAAGCCTGACCCGACCCAAACGGATACCATTGGCTTCAGGCACAGCATGTTGCAATGTTTTATATTTTTTTTCAGAATGAAATTAAGCAAGTGAAAGTTATATTTGTGTGTGTGTGTGGGTGTGTTTGTGTGTGTGTATGGAATTGTTCAACTTGCCAACTTGTTCCAGAAAGAATAAAACCACACTCTGTTCTGAGTGTTCAAACTGACAACCTGTGACAAAACATCAGGCTACAATTCATTTTCAGTGGAAGCTGGCAGCATGAAGCCAGGAACTGACGCCTGACACTTGTTGCTGTATGTGCACACCACATTCACACCAATGGCACAGTGACGCATCACTGTTTTTGTTTTTTCTCTTCCATTACATGTCTTCCCACAATTCCTGTGCCATGTAAACAATGGACAAAAAACATATTCTTGCCATTGGCCGGTTCCCAGTTTCATTAAACCCTATCCTTTTTTTCTTAAAACAACATCAACAAAAAAAATGTATCTTAGCAACTCTATACACAAGTGCTCTTTGATGCAAAGCAACACTTCACTGGCAATTTTGCAACAGTGAAGCTGGCCACATTCAGCTGTTTTGTAGTCACCGGTAATGTAAACATACGAAGAAAGCAAAATCTTTTTGGAGCTCAAGCTGATATGATATTTATAAATGTCAAAACAATTACAAACCTCGTGTTGTTCTTAGTACCTGTGACAAAATAAGCCAAAAAAAAGTAAATTAAACTTTGAGTCGGCTGCAAGGATTGGTCAAATTTGCGGAAAAGTTGCAGTGATTTAACAAAATTGCAAGTTTATTTTAGTGAAGCTATAGTTATACTCTTTTAGTTTATCTATATTCTTTTATTTTGTTGTAGCTATTATTATATTTTAAATAGTTAGATTCTTTCATTGGAGTTATATTATTTTAGTGTAGCTATATAATTGACAACTATCAATTTTTTTATCTATCATTGTACACATTATCACTGATAGGAGTTATAAATACTCTCGACCACCAGAGGGCAGCAACGACTGGCATCTACCTGTAAGCTACAGTTTTATTGCCTATGGATTAGAAGCAGTACCTCTGTGGGGGCAGTGTAGCCAATAGTTCAAGCAAAACATGACAGAAGGACACAACAAAGAAGTTTTAAAAATCATGAAATAATTAGTTAGTGAAAATAATCCTCTGTCCACATGTTGCGACGTATGTAATCGCTATACAGACCACCGCCATCAACAACGCTGCCATTGCTTTTGTACATTACTACAACTTCCTCCTGGGTCGCCACGGATGTTGTTGTCAGAAACTTGCAACTCTTCCTCTTCTTCTTTGGGGTAACTTTTGACCTTGAGTGACGCCCTCTAGTGGATGTGTTGCTTAACATCCATGCCAACATAAAGGACGCATGGAGGTGATGGTTACATTATTTGAAATGAATGCTTCTGTTTTTGTAATTAAAGGACCATTACTCTCACCTCTGCTATCTCCAAGAACAAGATATAGGATGATTCTGGAAATTCCTGGATTACACTAATCCATGACATTTAAAATTCTTGCTTTTTAGATATCTGCACATTGCACCTATGGTTGAGGTTAGGTAAATATTGTAGTTCTGGCAAATAAACTGCAGTTAAAGTATGTGTCAAACTGACAGACTATCTTTATGCTGTCTTGCAAAGTAAACATGGAAGTCAGACATAACTATTATGGCTTATATTTCCATATTTCATCTATTAACTGAAGGAGAAAAGCTCCAGGTGTTATGGGGAGACAAAGCACACGGCCTCTACTTTGTCTCTTAATGATACCAGTGTCATTTTAACGGAGATAAATTGTGACTGCAGAGAATTATTCTGTATCTTTTGTCTTATCATATGACAGCAGAGCCTCCAATAATGTCCCACATGGTTATATAATGATTTCAACTGTAGTGCATTATTGATTCCTTTAGTGCTGACATGGTTTTACAGTCTATTGTTGTCATTTGCAAAATCAATCGACTATAGCATCCATTAATATTTTACGTGAGATTATATAAGATGTTTATTATGACAATAAAACATTTCTGATTTGCTAAATTTAACAGAAGCATGTGCAGTATATTGGTGATTTCACTACCTATTGTATTATTATGGTATTTCCTCTCTGTTTATATGCTGTCGATCTACCATGTATGCTCATACACTGAGATAACACAGGCAGTTTTATTATTGATCTTATTTAACCATCTGTTCAAACACAGAGTAAAACACACATGTTCAAAAGACAGAAAACAGAGACTGGGTTACAACAGAAAGGAGGAAAAATGTGCTACAGTCTGATTAGCCAAGGTCGGCCGGGGCCTCTCGTAGGGAGTGACATAATCTCCAGCACAAGGTAAATGTCCATCACCCTGCAGGACCACTGCAACACACATTTCTGTGCTGCTATGGTGTGTGTGTGTGTGTGTCCTCCAGTCCAAGGTAAGCATCATTCACCCTGAAAGAGACTGATAACCACATAAAATAACCAGTTTCAGCCTGAACGTATAGATCCACACAGCAATGTGGGAGGAAAATGGCTGAAAACATAGATGATACAATGAGCAGGACTTATTCATTCATTTTAAAGGTACATTATGTAACATTTCTGCTTTAAAATGTTTAAAAATCCCAGACCTATTTTGTTGAGTTGTGTACTTACATCATTCCACATGTTCCCAACAATGGTCTGTCACACCACACCATCTCCCTATTGGCTGTCCCACGAGAAGTCCCAGGTTTAAATCCTGGACACGCCCCCATTTGAATGTCACGCAACACAACCATAGGAAACCTGGCAGACGCTCGTGTAGGGGCTTGCAGGGCTTGGTTGCCTGTGCAGATATAAAACAAGGAGAAAGAATGAGCTTTTGGCTGCCAGGCTAAAGGTGAAGTTTGTGGGCTCATCTGTCTCCTCTCTGCTCTGGCTCCAAAACCAACTCATCACTTGGCCAGCTCACTCTCTTCAGTCCGTCACCACTTTTCCTCGGTACTCCATTGACAGTTTATTTTGTAGAGACTGTATAAAGCAACAATAAATCTGTGTTCTTAGTTTGTCACACCACAGAAACGTGTTATTAACTACTCAGCCAAATTTGAATGATTAAAAACATCAGTAAGTGTGTAAAATCTGGTCTCAAAATCGTGAAAAAATAAGCAGTTTTCTCTGTTCTGAAACACTGGCGGTGTGTCCACTCCGCTGTTTCAGTGTCAAACACCACTACGACCTGAAAACAACCTGAAACATGGACACTCTGTCTAGCAGCTTTATTGGACATGTTTGGGCCACCAGAGTCAGAGGACGGTAGCTGGGTGTTATTTTTTCCTTCTGTGTCTGGGTTGTTGGAACTGAAGTGAGCTGAAGTGAATTGCCGGGCTGATTTGGATTAATCAGTTTGCAGGGCTAATATGCAGTTGGGGGACCATGGCACATCACCAAGCCATGCTTCAGGTCCACCCAAAAAATCCTGAACACAGAAATCGCGAACAGTATAACGGTCTAACTCCACAGTTCAGTACTACATAGTTCTCAGTGTTTCAACATGTTTTCAACAACTATGTTCTAACACATAGATAAATGCTATGTTACAGTAAAGTGATGAAATTGTAAACTGGTCTGACTGTTCTAGCTGTTCTATTATGAGCCTTTACATTTAGTCAAAATATCCACATCACCAATGACTATTTATCAAAACTCTCATTGTGTTAAAATCAATAGTCATCTCATCATTGTCAAACTTACATCAAGCTATATATTGTATATTGCTGATTAGCTTTGAAATATTATTTATAAGCCGTATCGCCCAGCCCTGCCTGAGTCATGTTAGATTTTTATCAACTATGCAATTTCACAAAGTCATCAAACAAGGTTTTTTGCTGTTTCTTTGTTTCAGTGTGAGAGTTTGGGGTTTTACGGGTGGTTATGTGAAGGTTCTGTGAAGGTTTTTTTGTTACCTTTGGACAGAACCAGGCAAGCTGTTAAGCCCTTTCCTGTCTTTGTGCTATGCTAAGCTAATCAGCTGCTGGCTGATTGATCATTTTCAGCATCAATACATACAAGTGTATTTACCCAAATGTCAAACTATTCCTTTAAATATTATAGCACAATCTTCTCCTCCACTCCCCAATTTATCTTCTGCCTCTCCTTCCCCTCTAATTCAAATATGTATTATTGAAACCATATTAATTGATATAAAATGAAGCTCTCACCCCCTAATTGAAATATGCTTTATTGAAAATGACATGAATATAGCATGAACCTCTCTCCTTTTTACTTCTATGAATATTCATGGATGTATGTGTGTGTGTGCGTGTGTTCAATGGCAACACAGGGTTGCCACGGGAGACAACCCATCGAGCCTGTCCTCATCCTCTCATCCTTCTCTTCTCTCTTTCATCTCTCCTGTCCTCTGTCCCGCCATTAATCTCCACACTTTGGCACTGTTCGCTGTTGTACTTTCCTCGACTCGTCTTTTAAACACTTACTGTATTGAAATTGCAGGGTTAGTTTTGCAGATTTTATGCTGTTTCATATAATTTTATTTAAAATTACTCTCAAATAAACTCATCTTCCTTTGAAAACAAATGGAATTATCGATTCACAGGATGATTTTTGAAGAAAAATTATTCAATATGGATATTTTTTACAGTGTGCTGTTATTCTAATAAGGGCAGGCCTGGAGGATGTGTGGCTCACAGCTTGATTTCAGGCCTATTCCCTCAGCGAGAGGTGATACAATCTTATTCATGCTAATTGATGGGCACGTTGGCAGCCCGATAATGAAATTCAAACCTCCATTCATGCCTCGGTGTGCGTCTGAGGTTTGCGTGTGTGTGGTGTATAATTCTGCGCGATGGCGGCCTGTAAACTGTCTAATTGACCTTTCCCAACGCCACAAAGGACGGCTCCTCTGCCCGCCTCCTTCCAGCTGGCTATTCCCTCCCTTCTCCTCTTTCTCCATCCTCCTTTTCCATTCTCCCTCGACACTTCCGCTCCTCCTGTCCTCTATTTCTCCTCCCCATGTTCACCCTTCTTTTCATTCATTCATTCCCTTGTCGATACATACGATATCTCTGAGATTGCTGATCTGATCTTAAGTTTAAAAATGTTGCTGCTGTAACTACTCCCTTCTTCTTACATACACCCCTTTCTTTGCTTCTGAGCGCTTCTGAATTTTTCTAATTCTCTCAGATCTTTTAAAATGATACATTTTGCCTGATTGAATGTTACATTTACATATTTAAATTAGAGGAGTGTCCTCAGTAGAGTGCAGATCTCCACCAGGCAACCCACAAACAATATTTGTATGTAACATTCATATTAATAACTGTAATAAGCAGGACTTAGGAAGTGTCAGTGTATGCTTTTTCTTGTTTCATCTGTTTGTCTGATTTTGTTTAGTTTTCTCTGCGTTTTTTTTTTTTTTTTATTTTTTTTTTTTTCATGCTGCCATCTTGGCCAGGTTTCTTTTGCAAAAGAGGTTTCTGATCTCAGAGGGACTTATCTGGTCAAGTAAGGGTTAAATAAATACAAAAATACAGAGTTCACCGGTTATTTTGTTCTTTAAAGTTCCTGCCTCAAATTTCATATTCTTACTTATCTTTATTCATCTTCCTCCCTACCTGTTTTTCCTCTTTTTACTTCTTATCTCACTGGCGGAGAAAGAAGAGAGTGTGTTAGAGGGAGAGATGATGAGTGAGTGCTAGGAGATAGGAATGTGTCCTAGCAGCTGATTATCAGTACTGATGATTAAACACACCTTGTGCTGTGTGTGTGTGTGTGTGTGTGTGTGTGTGTGTATGTGTGTGCGCCATTCCGCTTTGTCAATCAATCTGGCAAATAGTCACAAGTCTTGGTCTACTTTCACAAACCTGTAGCTACTACAGGGTTGCTACCGAGCTCAGTACTTTTTAAGGGTCCAAATTACATTGGCACAGCAGAGTAGGGGAGTGTGGGGTAAGATGAGCCATCAGTATTTGTAATGCGAAATGCAAAGCTGCTGAGTGCAACATGTCTAACCAAACACAAAATATACTGAAAAGCTAAAGAGTGTGTTGTGTTTAATAAACTAAAAGCAAAGTCGCCCAAGGAGCTTCAGCCGATGTCAGCACGCATGCTGATGCTGAAGTTTACCTTCACCCACCACGGACGACAAAACTTAAAGTGAGGCAGCTTCATTAACACTTTCAGGTGATTAATTAGTTAGTTGGATAAGCTGCTGTCACAGATAACTGGGCTTGTTACTATCTTGGTTGATGTTGGCTTAGCATCTTTACCAGCGTTAGCCAACACTCAACTACTAGCTTCATCTGAAATTCCTTACCAACATGTTATTTAGCACATTAAAACAGTGGGTGAGATTTATTAGTATGTCTGAAACTTTAGTATGAAACAAGAGTACATGAATTGCATTATGGGGAAATATCACAATATGTGGGCACTGTGGTAGTGAACGTCAACAGATCACATGTGCTTCCTCCGAGACACACACAGCACTGGTCAATGCCAACTGACAGATTGGGGGTTGTTGTTGAGAAGTTTTTTACAATTAAAATTACATTTTTGCCATTACAAAAACGCTAAAATACAGAATCAAAAACCTACCCTTGGGTAACAGGATTGTATCGTTTCACATGTGAACAGTACCCAACCCTAGTGTTCCAAAACTTTGACTGTCGTCTTTCCAGGTTTCAAACCCGCCGCTGTGTCTGGAACATGACTTTTCTCCCGTCTCTCCTTTTAATGACCCTCCTTTTCTCTCCTTCACCGTCTCTCTACGTCTCCTCCTGTCTGTAGCGATGTAATGAGATTAGGGAAAATGTCTCGTGATGACCTCTCCATCGCAGGTCAACATCTGCCATTTTGTTTGATGGTGTGGATAGAAACTGGGAGTCAGGCTGCCCTGGGCAATACCAGCACTGCAGCATCAGAGCTGCAGAAGAGTTATAATGCATCATGCATGCAGAAATGTTCAAAAGTGACATAAAGTTAATGTAATGGACATGACAGGTGTATATTCAGGATGAGCTTATTATTCAGACTGAGATCAACCTCCGCGTTCCAGATAGGCAGGCGAAGTGGAGGTGTCGCTTTAGATTAGCTGAAATCTACAGTCTTCTTAAATCTGCTGAGGAGAGAACTCATTCCTGTGTGTGTTTTAAAAATCTGCAGTGAAAGCTGCTTTTAGGAGCTTCTAATGTGCCTTAAAGGCAGAATTAGTGGGATTTGTCCGAGCTGTTGTAAACACACCAGAAATAAGCCAGGATGTCAAATACCCATGTTTTGGGTTAACAAAGTTTCACAGTCACACTTAGTAAGTGTGTTTGTGTAGTCATTGTAATATTAATGTAGGCTAAAGAGGAGGGTGATAGGATGGTATATAAAATTATTAGAACACTGGTCATGCTGATTGATACATGTAGTTAACAGTCCCAGTGATGTTGTATTCTATAGACGAATCCGGTGAAGTACCGGAAGTTAAAAAGACACCATTACTGAGTTGGCGTCTCCCTACAGAATGAGCACGAATGAATCCCAGCCGTCATACGAAGTTTACAATATTCTACTTTTAAACTTACTTTTTATGCTGCGTTACTTTTGACAGCAATGTGTAGGAAGTCTGGAAGAACCTGTGCAGTGCGGCTGCTCCAACAGTCGTGTCAGACTTCAACTTTGGGGAAAAAAAACAATGGAATGCAAAATACACAAACTTTTACTTGATGAAGAGCGCTGCTGTCTGAGACCAGAGACTCTACAGAGATTCACTGAGTGTACAGAGGACCATGTTGCATCATAGTGGATAGAAAACATTGACAGCATTAGCAACAGCCATTTCTGGCTACTGTCATAACCAATGTCTACCTAATATGTAACATTTGAAAAAAGGAACCTTCATACTGCTGTCAGTCCAATTATCCATGTTGTCACTTTTAACAAGTAACAGCAGACACTGTTGACTGAAACCATGAAAAATCTCATGAGAGTCTCGCAAATTTGGGGTTCCCTTCAAGACACAACCAGCAGACACCACGGCAATGGTGGTGCTGCAAGATGGTGGAACACACAAAGCGGTCGCGGTGGATCTGTCTATATCATCTCATGGAATGTCTCTCGCCCAATCAAATTACTTGGTTGGACCTAAGTGTTGCATAATCGTTTATATATCCTGAATTTTTTGGCATAACTTAATGTATATTAGATAAATAAAAATTTATGTTTTTATTTATCTAATATTGATTTTTTTAATTGGGTTCTGGGGTTTTGTGTGTCTCGGGCAAGTTCTCCCTCACATGAAAATCTAATTTAAAGCGATACTCCACTCTTAGATATTTTAATCATCTACTCATATGTACCAACCTTATGCCGATGTGAAGATGGGTGAAGATCCCTCAGTTCATTAACAATCCTGGACCTACCTGCTACATGCTACAGTTGACATTTCTGCTAAAAACATGGTGTAAATGACGTCTTTGTGGTTGAATTTTAATGTCGTGGCTCGCGGACACTTGGATTACACCACACGAGCAGGATGGAGACATTTTGATGTTTGTTTTGTGTTCTTTTTTTAAACGTTTTAAACTGGGTCACCATTCACTGACATTGTACTGGATTTGGCTGCAACCCTGTTTTCTGCTGAAACTCCAGGATTGTTTTGTGAACTGAAGATCTTCACCCATCCTCACATCGGCATAGGGTTGAGTACATACTGAGTGGATGATTATCTAAGAGTGGAATATTGCTTTAAATAGCAACTTAAAAGCAACAGCTGGTTGTAAGTCCATAAAAACTGACAGCAGCACTGGCCTTAAAAATCCAATATTACCTTAGGCTCTTTTCACTGGTAATTCATATTACAGTATGAACTTCTTCTCTTGCCACCTTTTTCCAGACAGCTAACGACTCTCACCTCTCTGTCGATGTAGTTCGCTGGTGTTAATGACCCTGTCTTTTAGTAGACCAATGGATGTACCACCTTGGGCACTGAACCGCTTAATCATAGGGGGACAAAAAAGGGAGCAGACAGGGAAAGGGGGGGGGGGGGGGGGGGGGGGTCGGCAACCATGACGATCACTTCCAATCGGACAATGATTTCACTCCAGCGGCTTCACATGGAAAGAGAAGAGGAGCATCAGAGATGATACAAAAAAAAAAGAGGGAGAGGAGAGAGAGGTAGTCTGACAGATCCTTAATTAACTGTGGTAATGAGTTAGAGAGGAGAGGGGGAGGAAGGGAGGCGGGAGGAGGTGTGGAAACAGTAGGACCTTCAGCACCGTAATGCATCTGCACAATTCAAGCAGGCCATATGCTCCACTTTTTTACTATTGATACACATGTCACGCTGTCCATTCACACTAATGCAATTTACAATCATAGCAGGAGATTTACCATCAGAATGCGCTGTTATTTTTCTAATAATGGGTTCTTGATTTCATGCAGAGATCAACAAAAGCAGGCTTCTCATAACTAATGAACTAATAAACAAGATAATCTCATAAATGTCAATTTTGTTGGCTTAAATGACAACTGTTGCTGGCAGATTTGGTCAACTGTAGCCATTAAATAGTGGAAGAAGTTTTGGGTCTGAAAAATGAAGCCAAGGCAAAGTGCCTTAAATCTGCATTCTTTCTAATGGCCATCAGGGGGCGACTCCACTGGCTGCAAAAAGCACAATGATTGCATGTATCCTAATGGAAAAATGACCCTACTTTTCACATGATTTGTTACCATATTAAACAGTTTCCTGATGAGTTCATGGTCTTAATTATTAGTTTCAAGTTGCCTACAATGTTCAAAACCAGATAAATTCATAATTTTATTCAAGTTAACTGCTTTTCCTGCTTCCCTTTAGTTGCTACAACTTCAGGAAAAACAAGGATATGTTGGACACATCCGAGAGTGAGGAGGAAAGGGAGTAAACGCAACATGAATAAAACTTTAACACATTACCTCATCCTTGACCGTTTCTGAGTCACATCAGTTAAGACAACAGCTCCCATGATCCCATACCGACTTGAACAACTGTGCTGCTAATGTTAGCCTAAAAATTCAATCGGTTGTGAACAAAGCTCAGGACTAATCGTGAACATAGCCTGTATCCCCACAAGTGAGTATAACCTGGCTCGAAAGTTACGACTCTAAGTACTAAGTTTTTTAGCCAGCCATGCTAATGATTGCAGTTTAAATTAGAGCAGATAAATACATTGTTACATCCATTCCTTACATTTTTGCTCTCATGTAAGCCACACAGTGTTTTGGTCCACTAATCTCAGTCAGCCCTCCTCTGACAGCAGCACAGCATCTCCCCGTCTCCATATATGGGTACTGTCCGTGTCTGTGTGAGTCGCAGGGGGGTTCATCAACAATTCATCAGTATCTGACAAGTTGGGAGGGAGAAAAGGCCGGACATAAGCTTGTATTTTTCCTGGAAGTTTTATAGTAACTAGTAGCTAGCAGCTAGCTAGTAGGAAACACAACATGAATAAATTTTGTATTTCTTTGTGTGTGACCATTGTTGGAAGAATCTTGGACAGTACACAACTCAACAAAATATATTCGTCTAACATTTTTGACATTTTAATTCAGAAATTATATTATATATAGTTTTACTGGAATATAATAGTAATATTAATATTTTCAGTACAATGCAGGAGTATGGAAGTATCAGCTGTATGATATATCAAATTTTGTCATTGTGTTTCTATTGCATTATTACTCTGATGTGAACATTATTTGACTGAAATGAGTCATATAATGTCACCATTGTAATTTGAAAAATCAATTTTCATGTGATGTCGCTATCCTCAGAAATTACTACGTTATAAGGCATTATGAACCCCTCATACAAATTTACTCATGAACACAAACAAGCACACATACACACACCTGTTCACACACACTTGCTTTTCATCTCCCTGGCCTGTCTATTTCCAGAATGCCCCCAACCTGCACACACATGTCACTGACTCACACACAGGAGCAAACACAAACACAAACACACGCACGGATGCACACATACCTGTCGCGGCAGAACACACACATTTCACTGCCATGGCTACCGTGAAGCTGACCCAGTTTCCATGGCGACAGAGACGGGGTCGGTTTCTGGCTGCCGATCCCCAGGACACACCCATTTTTCAGTTATACAGAGAGAGAGGGCTGGAGAGGTGGGAAGTGAGACGGAAAGATGCAGACGGAGGAATGAAGTGATGAAATAGTTGAAGAGAGACAAATGGAGAGGAAGAGGGATAAAGAGATGAGGGAGATGGAGGGATGAGAGGGGAATGGGAAAGCACTTCAGAAAGAGGAAGAGTGGAAGTTGGGAACAGCTTGAGAAGAGGGTTTGAAATAAAACTATAAAGAACAGTAAGAAAACACATTATGTTAGAAAAATGGAGCAGGACAGAGGCTTGTATTTGTTGTGAAAGTGGGTTTATGTAACAAAAAGTAATCAGGCCACAGTGGTGGAAAAGGTGCTTAAATCCCTTCTTTAGGTAAAAGTAAAATCATGTAATAATACACACTTAAAGTACCTCCTGACATTTCAATATATATTTGCATGAAAACTCTGTATCACAAGATGTATGAATCAGTCCCTCCTGGAAGTTGTGATCACAGCAGTTAACGCAAATTCAACCAGTCACCGTGAATTCTGCACGACCTTGCAATTTTTTCCAATCAAAGCAACTTTTTTGAAAATTTGACCAATCACCATAGCTTCCTGCAGTTCCATCAATCATAGCAGTCCCCCAGGGAAACATCATACATGTATATTTCAATGAACCAACGGTTTTATTATTTTTTGGTATTTTTATTTTTCTATTTTGTCACAGGTACTGAAAAGAACAAAGTTTGTCATCGTCATTGCCATTTATAAATGTTCTGTATGATTCTTCATTTACAAATAAAGCTGACTTGTAATGCTCACTGGAACAAAATTTGCAACTTTTTTTTTTTTTTTGCATTTTTCACATGCTCCCACAACTTCATTGCAAAAAGACACCTAAAAACATTGCAATGTGCATTGCAATTTTAGACCACAACAATCCCCAAAAAAGCCAGCGAAATCCTGGAGGGAATGATGAATGGCGTTAGCTTGGCTCTTCCTGGGGCGATTGTAGCCCAGCTGGTCTGGCTGGATGACCGTCTCAAGGTCCCTGTGCGTCCTTTTCCCACATTTATGAGTACAGTTCTTCTATCATTTACAGTACTTACATATATATGTCGTATTTCACCATCCAACCAGTGTTTGCTGAGAGCTAGCTTTAGCCTCATCTGTTATCATGGAAGCTATACCATGTACACAGCTGTTCAGTAACTTTACGTATTGAACACACTTTCACAGGGTTCCTGTTTTAAAATGTGTCAGATGGAAAAGTCAGCTAGAGATGGACTTCTTGGCTGACTCAAGGAGTTCTAAAGCATTAGCACAATTTCACATTAGCCAGCTACACTTATGAAATCTGCTAGTGAGAACCTCATTTAAAAAAAACACACAACACAGTCAGTCAGTCAATTTAGATTTAAGTCTGCCACCATTATCATTCTAAGTGGCATATGTGCAGTGCAAGAATGGAAAGCTTGACAGGCATAGCAACAGTAACTAAGGGGATGGGACATAGCAAGGGGTAATTTTGCATAAACGGGTTTTTCCTGCTTAACTCAAAAGTAGGTCACATTTGTATTGTTGGCAGCTCCTTTGTTGAAAATTCAGACAAAAATACAAGTTTTGTTTTTTTTTTCACGCTAATACCTCTGTGCTGACTTTTCGATATTAGTGAAAATTATGATTTAAAAATTTTACCAAAAACTCCAAATCAATACCAAGCATTATTATGACACTGGCCAAATAAGACATGCCTATTTTTCACTGGATTTTAGTGCTTATTTCTATTTTCTATGAATTTTTTTTTTTTTTTATTGGCCCACCATTGGAGCCTGTTCATTGGTCACATTGGAAAGCTCTTTTCCTTCATCATTCTTGCCATCACTTTTCCATCAGGCTCTGTGCCCTTTTGTTTTACCAAAAAATAGACCCAGGAGAATGAAATGTGCAGAGAAATATTGCACACAGATATCTGCAGCTGATTGTTTTTATGTTTATTCCTATGCCAAAATAAACAGTGTCATTTGTCACGATCTCTAATTTTTTATCTTATTGTTTCATCTTGGCATAAAATTTTAATCCCTATGGATGCTTTTGTCTGCCAAATTGAGATTTTTTCATCTAAGTTCACTGTGTACACCACACAATCCACGTTCTCCAGCCTCATTTGTCCCCAAAAGATTCAAAGAAAACCATATGACATCCTACTGTATGTCCCAACAGAACTGCATCCAATCTGCCTATACTGTACATGAGTACATTTTTTGGGTTGCATGCAAATACTTGTGACATTAGGAGTTTTAAGCTTTGTAGTTATTTAGGTTTTCATGCAAAACTAAATTGTCTAGAGCAGGGATTTCCTTTTTACCGCAAGACTCCTTAGAGGTCCAACGTGTAAGATTTACAGAGATTTATTGGCAGAATATCGCAGAAATGGTGCAGGTCTTCTTCCATGGAGACCGCCATGTTGTACTGCCATGTTTCTACTGTAACCTAGAACAGACAAACCAAACACTGGCTCTAAAGAAGGCCTTTCACCTTTTTTTTTGCAAGTTGCCTGGCTACAATAGGTTCTTCCAAGCACACAGGCTACATGAGCAACGTGCATGCGGCACGTTTATGCAACCACACTTCATTTAGAGATTCTGCATCTTGCCTGGCATGCATGGTACTCATTATCAACATCATACCAGCAGCATGACACCTCAGCACTAGAGGTACAGAAAAAAAACATACAGGAAAAAAAGGCAGTATTTTTCCAGTGAGCTGTGAAGTCTGGTAACAGCTGTCACCAGCATGGAGCCATTAAAAAAAAAAACAAAGGTTTTTCAAGGTTTTTCAAAATTTGTGAATCACAGATGTCCTTCAGCATACACTCATGAATGTGCACAAAATATTTAGAGACTGATGGGTCCATAGTATGCAAGATTAGCTTCGGACAAGCTGCAGGTCTGTTGATCATACACGCACGCGCGGGCAATCGCATGATCTCCTCCCAGCCTACGCCTTGCTGAGATAATAATAATATAGTCATTTCTCCCCTGCTCCTTTGCAGACCTTTTCTGTCCTCTGCTCTTTCCTCCTGCCATGAAAAGACTTGTGTGGCAGAACAAAGTTGGAAATCGGTTTCTATTCCTGTAGATATAAATGTATTACAGCAGACAGAAGGTGATGTATGTTACAAAGGCCCTAAAATAACTGCTGGGGTAAATTTAGGCACAGCCCGCCTCCGGCACAGTAGAACAGAATAGGATATATGAATGAGCCCTTGTATGGGCTGCAAGTCTGCATTTACTATGACAAAGATAACAGGTGGTGGTCATTTGTGGTTTGTTTGTTTGTGTGTGTCCAGAGAGAGTGAATGAGAGGCGAAGGTGACAGGGATTTTCACTTCAAAGGCAGGCAGGAGCACAACACAGATTAAAGCACACCAGGAATCAAAGGGCCTCAGGTGGGAGGCAACACACAGGTGTCCCCCTGAATGTATGTATGTATGTGTGTGCGTGTATGTGTTTGTGTGTTGCAAAAGAGAGAGCCCATCTATTTTTAACTCTTATCTCTCCCACCACCTTTCTTGATTCTTGCTCTTTTTGGTTTGTTTATTCAATTCAAGACTTTCAACATGGAAGTGTTATTGTCAGAGATGAAGGAAAATCTCCTGCAGATGGGAGCCGCTCTCTGCCTGTGATCTTGTGCAGACATCAACGGATGATACAACATTTGAGGAGCCTTTTATAGTGTGCAGTATCATGTGTTGCACAAAAAAGCACTGCTGCCACAAGTGCAACTACTGCTGCTGCTGCTGCAGTCATGGAGGACAAATTCAGACCTCTATTTGATCGCTACTTGAACGGACAAGCAGAGGTCTTTTTGACAATAACAAAAGACTTAGTTTGATGACATTGTGAAGTGGTGTGGGATCATAGGAGTAGAGGTCCTCATGGGTGAAAAGTTTGTGCTCAAAACCAAAAAGACCTCCCGGACCCAAACTGGACCCATGTCCTATTTGAAAGCTGGGACCGGACATGTCTGATATGTCAGAGAGTGACAAAGGGAGTCGGCGCACATGACTAAGCATAATGTGAATTGAAGCTGCAAGCAGCGATGATCGGGCCCTCACACCTCAAAGGAGTTCAATATCACTACCCGTCTCCGCTAGGTGGTGCTACAGAACACCTAGTAATTTTATGTTATGTTCCAGTATATTAAGTGTAGACCACACTGTGAAAAATGTCATGCAATCAAACGGTGATTGTCACAAAATGGTTTTATATGTTAAAATTTACTTGATTATATGATAATTTGAAATTCCGTCAAACAGGATAATGTCGACATGATTATGAATTGTCATTTATTTTTCAAACTCAAAATGGCTTCACCCTAATGAAATATGCAGTCATTCATGAAGAACTTCGGTCTGGATAACAGCAGACTAACTGCACATGACTCATACGACAGGTCTGGACCGTCTCGTAAACTGTGTTCCTATCTGAAAGAAAATTCAAAATATGGGAAAATCTCATAAATCACTCGTACACACCACTTAAGAATCTGTTTGTACAAGTGATTCTTGCATGAGGCCCACTGACCTAGTAACTGTTCACGTGTAGTGGCTTTTTTCCTACATCAGGTCTTATCCCTGGTTACCAAACACTTTATCACAGTATCTGAAAGTTAGAAAGTGTCTGTAATACGTGCCCAAGTGATTATAAACTAATGAAAATGTGGATATTATATTCCATTCCTGCTATATTCTGGGAGTAGATCCCCCAAACTCTAGCTAGCTTTGGATGGATGGATAATGGATGGATGGGTGGTGCAAGGATCCGTGGATAATGAGAGAAGAGGGGAAGCCACTTTAGACTATTGACATTTACTTTGTGTTTCACCTCGTAAGTGAAGTGTGCAAAAGTAGCATTAGGGAGAGGGAGAAATAGGGCGGACAAGTGTACACACCCACATACACGCACACACACACTCGTACACATTCTGAAGTGCTCCCCCCCTATCCAGTGCAGAATGCTAACCAAGCGGACAGCCATTAGAGCCTGTCCCTCCCTCCCATTGGAGAGCACCCAGCGTGGGCCACAGGGCTGAACCTCTCAGCCTCCCCTCTCTGCCGGCCACGGCTCTCCACACACCCACTCTGCACTTCACCGCGGGGAGAAGAGCGTGTGAACTCCATTTACCGACCCGACTGCTAAAGTAGCTTTGTGCAATGCTAAAAGTGTCTCAGTAGCTCGCACTCACACTCTGCAAGGAACAGAATACACCAGCTTAACACACTTTTTTTTTAAAATTCTCCACTCTCGCTGTTTCAGCTGTCTTGTGCACATAGCCATGGGTAAACACACAAATATACACACACATACACGCCAACACACTTACATGTATACAAGCTGACAAGTGCCTGCTTCAGTACAGGTTGCCATAGCAACACGGTCAGCGGGATTCTTGCGCTTTGGCTTCGCCGAGCATGACAGTGAGGCTAGTAAGTACACTCGCACATGCACACGTGTACCCACCTGTTTACACGCACATGCAATCACACAACATGCACGCTCACTGCACACAGATCCAGGCATTTACTGTATGAACTGTGTTCTCCTGCACATAAGACATGTATGACAATGTTAGTTTTATTCATTTGTCACATTTGACATTCTGCTGGTCATACAGGTGATTTAGAGGCTGTGAACTGTTTTAACATAAGAAGAGTGCAGCAGAGCCAGCATTAACAGATGCTGCCATCTGCAGGGCAAACACTGCAAATGCATCAACAACCACAATCACTTCATGTGTAAGTATGTGGAACTTAACATCTATAACATGAATGTTGAACTTCTCATTACAAAACTGTGGGCATCAATGTGGTGCTGTGACTTGACACTGCCTTTTTCTTCAGATGTGGAACTGCAGGGATTTGCTCCCAATCAGACATAAGAGCATTAGTGAGATGAAGTCCATGTGTTATTAACCACCCCGCCACATTTGAATGATTGAAAAAATTGCTAAGTAATATAAAATTAGGTCTCAAAATCATGAAAAAAATAGCAGTTTTCTCTGCTCTAAAATACTGAGGGTGTGTCCACTCCACTGTCACAGTGTCAAACACCACTGCATCCTGGAAACGACCTGAAACATGAACGCTCTGTCTAGCAGCTTTATTGGACATGCCCAGACATGTTTGAGCCACCAGAGCCAGAGGACGGTGACAGGATGTTTTGTTTTTTTCTTCTGTGTCGGGTTGTTGGAACTGAAGTGAGCTGAAGTGAACTGCTGGGCTGATTTGGACTGAGAGAGTTGTTGAAGGCATGTTCGTAACTGACCACTGGGGAGGGTGGTGGTGACGTTGTGTCAGTTTGTGGGGCTTATATGGTGTTGGGGGACCATGGCTCCAACACGTCACTGGGCCATGTTTCAGGTCCACCCGAAAAATATCCCATTAATGTCTATTGCAATTAAAGGTCAGTGTGTGGGAGCTGTTACTGCTTTTGCCCATGGATTTTAATCCTACGCATCTCTCTACATGAAGCTGAAGGTGTTCATGAGTGTTTAATTGTATATTCAAGCATTTAAAAGAATCTATGCTGCATTATAAGTCATTATTATGTAAGATGCCAAAATGCAGGGAATTGCAAAGCTTCACAAACACTGAAAATAAAATTACTTTAATAACTTAAGACTCCATTCCTAAAGCAGACACATTTCATTCATTTTTCTATAATAATCACTTATGATGCATTGAAAGTTATACCAATGGTGCTGCTGTTTAATGAATCCTTATTATACACAAGTATAAGTTCAGGACCACGGTCAGTGACTCACAGACTCACTGTAATGACACATGAGAACACTAGAGGGGGACACAGCTTCATATCAGCAACACTAAGACTACAAAGAGGTCCTCGATCTACTGTATATGTCTTTTCATTTTCTATTATCCTCCTCAGACCCAGAAGAAAAAGAAAGGTTTTAATATTTAGATTTCTTTTTACATAATTTAAGTAATTTGGAAGAAACATCCTTCCAAATGTTATTTATGTTTGAGAACATGTCCCTTGCAGTGGACATCAGGTCACTATTTACACACATTACAAGGCATCAAATTGGTAATGATACATTTTAATTTCCTCTGCATTTCTATTTCATTCTTTCTCATTTGATGAATATTGTGGTATCATTTGTTATTTTAACAAACTTTTTTTTTAATGATAAAGTAAAGCTAATTAATTCACAACTCACTTAGTGGGTAAATCTTGATATTAAAATCACTCAAAACACAACATGAACATGCTTACATGTCATGAACACTTCATTAGGAGACACATGTTGCACTTCACACACTTCCTTCACAAACATTTTCCCACTGCATCCGTCTCTCCTGCACCATCTTTGAATAAAGCACATACTGCGACCTGTCCTTCGCAGGTCTTGCAGAGGCCTGGTGGTCTGACCTGTACCAAATCCGGCAGCCAGATTAAAGAAACACATGCTGGTGCAGAAACTCCACCTCTTTGTGTGATTTCATATTAGATACAGGCTGATCGTGTGGTCACACAGATCAAAAACTCTGGGTTAAAATGTGTATTTTGAAAGGCTTAAAATTGACGTACATTTAAACATTTTAATATAATATAGTAAAGACTCAAATACGAAACAACATCCTTATGACAGAAACAACATATCTTTATAAATTTTTTCACATAATGACAGAAAGCTCAGGGTGTGCTTTTGAGAGGACATTGGGGTTCAAATTAGCTACATGCATGATGTTTGAAATAAAAGGCCTCATTGTTATGTCCCCACAGAGGACAAAAATGAATTGCCGGGTCTTAGGAATTTGTTGGCACGGAATTTCCATCCTGCTGAAGTGAGTGTGAGCATGACACTGAAACCAAGCTGTCTTGAACAGTGCTAACCATGACGTCTGACCTGAGTTGGCTTTGCCTATAATAATAAATAATAGATGAGGAAAGAATTGCATACTAAGAATTATATACACGAACAGGGAAATGTTCTCTTCTTTTCACAAGCTGCTAACTTTGACATGTTATAAATTAAAGTATATGTTGTTTGATTAGTCATCAGTCAACAGAAAAAAGGATGTTTGCAAGGGTAGTAATTTTATTCAAACTCCACAAGACCAAATTCCCTAATAGAAGGGGTCACTCAGTAAAATGCAGATCTCCCATTAGGCAACAAATGGTGAAGCACCTACTGCAATGCCACCACAACTGCCAGATGCAACCAGCTGAGATTTGCAAAGTTCTGTTGACTTGTGGCCCCTAGTGGCCAGTTAAGAAGAGTGAGAAGTCAGCTGTCATTGACCGTATGAAACAGAACAGTCAAAAACATAGAATTACTGCCTCCCGTCATTCGTCAGCAACAAGTTGCAGTTTACATCAGATGCCTGTCCAGACTCATATAACGTCTGTATTGAAGACTTTGAAAGAATTTAATATGGAACCATACTGACTTGTAACTTTGAAGGAATTTAAGAAAAGCTATTAAGTGTATTTTTGATAAAATGGAAGTTCTGACTGTACATGTGTGATTCCAGTGAATAATTTCCAGTGAGAAACATGCTGTCTTCACTTGGAGACTATTTTTTACAGAGGAGGACAGAGGACTGATAGAGAGCTGAACATTATGTCACAGTGAAGTTGACCTTTTTGGATATAAAATGTCATCACAAAAAAAAAAACTAAGAAGTTAGTTAGCCACGTTAAAGCTTCTCAACTGTGAGATTTATGTTATATGGGATCACATTTTAAATTTGAGCTTAAAGTTTGGCGCAACATAATTTTAAGTTAAAGCCAGGATTTAATCAGGTTTAAAAATTAATCCTTGTCGATGCAACCCAGCCAAAGTGTTTTACTTACTGTTGCCTTTCTATCTTTGGACAACTACTGTATATTTCATAACAGTGGTATACAGTTAATCGGGATATTTGCACTCAAATTTTTAAATAAAGGGAACTTGACTTGACATTTTATGATATGATCACCAATAATGTAAACCTGGTAATAATGTAAAAGTGATTTGTCTGGAAAACTCTGAAAAAAAAACAACTAGTGATTGATGAAATGTTGAAAAAAAAATCTTTATTTGGTTGCTGCATGTTAGCTTTGGTGCACAGTGATTAACAGTCACAGATCTACAGAAGCTACTAACCATGAAGTTAATCCAAAGGCTAATCTGAGTACAACACCATGTACATTAAAAAGTGGCTGCACAGGTAAGAGGATCAGAGCTGCAACAATTAGGCGATCGTAAACAATTGGTTGTCACCTATTTTGATAATCGATTAATCATTTCAGTCATTTTTCAAGCAAAACAACACACCTTCCTTCCTTGATAGCAAATGAAGAATCTTTAGGTTTTGTTGGTTGTACGAATGAAGAAATGTGAAGACGTCACTTTGGCCTCTGGGAAATTGTGATGAACTTTTTTCAAAACTGACTCTCCCTAAGTCCCGCCCTTTTTTGCTCTGTGCCCAATAACAGTCGAGGAAGCTGTTAATGCAGCACACAAGCCACATCTTGATGTTGTTTGCAAAACGCTAGCTAACTATCTGGTTAAGGTTAGTAAATTGCTTGCTAACTAGCTGGCTAATAATTGATGGAGATTAACTAGCTGGTTAGCTAGCATTTTGCTAACATTAGCTAACTAAAGATGTGATTATTTGTGGCTTTTACAGGTCCCCCGCATCATCTTTTAACCATCTTCAAAACACAACATAGACAAGCCTAGCACATATTACCAAGTACCAAGTTACCTCAACTGTAATTGGAGCGCAGAGCAAAAAGGGGCAGGGCATAGGAAGAGTCAATTGTGAAAATAATTGGCAGATTAATCTATCATGTAAATAACTGTTGGTTGCAGCCCTATAGAGAACAAAGGAAGACACATGATATGACATACAGCAGTATGTTACATGAATAAATGAATGAATAATAAATAAATGAATAAATGGAAATAAATTGCATAGAGGTAATAAACAGTATATTCTCCCAGAAATCAAATTGAAGTATACTAAACAATAGAAAACCACATCCTTGTTAACAGTGTGTCAAACTACGAGTGACAGCCACCACTTCATCCATACACAGTTTTAAGGCCACTGGATAGCTCACTTAATGCTGCATTTTGAAGCTGTTTAAAGACAGTATAAAGTTGGAACCACCAAGGAGAACACTATTATTTAGATTACTGTGGTGCAAAAGACACAAAACCAGGTATGTGTGAGCTGCAGTTTAAAGCATTCAAAAGATTTCGGTGCTTTTGTCTGTGGAACACTTAGTCATGCAGAGTGTGGGCTTTTTCCCACTGTGATCCGTCACCTTTTCTTTTAACACTCAGTGAGCATTCAGGAACTGACAACACTAGTAAATGAAGTTTTGAAAGTGAAATTCTTTCTCACTCTTGTTTGATATACAACTTCAAGTGCTCAACAGTCCGGAGTCTCCGTTGTCTTATTTTGCACTTCATAATGTTCCACACATTTTTATTAATGTTTTACACAATGCCTCAGCTTTTTTGGAAGTTGTATTTCCCAAACCTAGATTTTCTCCCAATAATGTCATGACTAATTTTACATGCCGCTGTGTGCATTTCAAGTGCCTTTCAGGATATAGACAACCTACTCATGTTGAGCTGTGTATACAAGGACTGTAACTTCATGCTATACACACTTACTTTGATAAAAAAAAACAATGAAGATGCCCTTGTTAAAACAACTTGTTTTGAGTGTGAGTTTTGGCTTCGGAGTGCAGCCAAAGAACAGTGTAGCGCAACTGTCAGCAGCTTGACCACCTGCTCACATGACACGCCACAACGCAGGTTTGAAGACAAAACAGAAAGATTTCGAAAAAATTTTATGAGGTAGTAAATGCATATGAACAAGATTTCTTTTGGTTATAAAAAATTGAATGGAAAGAAAACCATGTTTTTTACAACATACGTCTACAGCAGTGATGCTGAACTTGCAGCCCGTAGTCATTTACTTTGAAAATAAATAATTTTATGGGAAGATGAGTTTTAATATTTATTCATTTTATCTGATAAGTAACGTCATTATTAATGCTTGTTTAATTAACTGGCCCCTGGTCTCCTGTCATTTTGCAAAAGTGACCCCCAGGCAGAGCGAGCTGAATATCCCTGCTTTACACAATAGAGTTCATGGTCAAGCTTTGAAAACAGAAAAAAAACATCTCACTAAAAAAAATAAATAATGTGTATCGTGTTCAGATGCTCCTTAAGGGGATAGTTTGAATTATCTGAAGTGGCAATACACTGCTGTGGACAGGGTCGGGAGCAAAATGTATTTTAGCCACTTTTCAAAAAAAGCCTACCTAAAAGTGTATGCTATATTTTGAATATTTTCAGTGCATTACCTTGCCATCAGAGAGCCTTTTCTGATGGGAAACTGTTGCTGTTACATAAGGCACTCTCACTTAACCAGACTCCACTGGCAAAAATAATTAATTTCACTTTGCAGAACACAGGACTTACTAGTCTACTGCTGCCTCAGTCTGTTAGCTTTGTGTTTGTGTTATTGTGTGACTTTGGTGAATCTGAACTAACCCTTTAAATCACCGAAGTCGAACAAAGTGAGGCAGCTGTAGACCAGCAACTCCTGGGTACTGGGTGGTGAAATCGCTGATTTTGCCACTGGAGTCTGGTGGCTTTAGAAAGGGCGATATTTGGTTTAACAGCAATTTCCCGTTGCAAAAGGCTGTCTGACAACAACATAAAGGTGAAAATATTCTAAAGTTAGCATACACTGTCCACAACACTGCATTGCTTAGCTTCCTACACCACGACTCCTGCTGCTGCTAACACACTGGCTATCGATAATGCCTCACACAATCCCCCTTCAAATAATCTGAACTATCCCTTTAACCTGTGTTAGTACTGAGAGATACACAGGATCTTTAGGAGTATTGTAGCACCTTTGACAACACATACATTTGGCTAAACTTTAGATGTCAACTCAGAGGCCCCACTTCAAGACGTCTGATGAATGAGTGTGAACTTTATAGTCACCACTGAAGTGACATCACCGTTGGCAGAACGAGGGGAACCCCTCGGTTTCTGGAGGTCACATGGCAAGAGCTCGTCCGGCAGATGAACTGCGGGCCTGCTGTCACTTTGAAATGGCCTGCTCCTCCATGCCAGCCTGCGTCATGAGCTCGGCCACGTTCTTCTCAAGGTCGTCGATGCGGGTTCCCATCTCATCAAGTGCGAAAGTGAAGGAACTGTACATGTTGTCCAGTTAGAACCAGACAGCAACAACACGCTACAGCAAAACAGACACACCAGGTTTTGATTTACGACACAACTTTATGTCACACACGAAAAAAGTCAAGTTTTATCCAGTGACTCCTTGTCCTTTTATCAATCGTGAGGAGAAAGACCCACTGTTGTGTGACTACATTCCAAAAGAGGGGATGTCTTTCTTATATTTCTTTACAGTCTGATACTTTAATGGTTTTATAACAAACAGCGACTTTACTGACTTGTAGTTTATGTTTTAAATTGACAACATATGTGCAATTTGTGGCAGAATTCAGACAGGATCAAAGAATTATTTGCCTCTCGCCAGTGACTACGGTTCATATTAGAAGTGCGCGAGATGAGCCTGGCCTGCCCAGAATCGATCACCAGCGATCCCGACTTGCTCGTGTCACGTGTCATGCACACGTTGGCAACCATAACCTCACAAGATCAGGGCGGCCGCGGTTTTTGGAGCCAGGTGCTGCGGTTGCTCTCCATCGACTGCAAGTGCATGGTTGTCACCTGATCACTGAGCTGGCAGATTCCAATTGGTACTTGATGTTAAAAACAAAGACCACATGTTGTATAAAATGCTAATTTTCTGTATAACTGTAACATTTAACGCTAGATACATCTGTCCGAAATTTTAGTCTGTCTTGACTGCAGCTTTTTGTCACTGCCTCCTGCTGTGGCGGCCCGATCCCGTCTATTTTCCAGGCGAGGCGCACTTCCTCTCAAACAAGCCTATTTTTTCCTGAAGTTAAGTCCCATGGTGGTCCACCGAAAGCGGCGTGAATTAGGCACTCTATTCTCTGAAGTGTGCGTCTTAAGTGTGCTTTCATTTTTCAGAGGCATTTCTTTATCAAAAGTCTCCTAAAGCCTTACTAAAGTCTGTCACAAGCAGAGCAGAGAATGTCCTATATGTAATGACTCTCTTCTTTACAGTCCAAGGAAAATAAAATCTTAAAGATAAAAAAATATATAGTCATAGTTTCCAGATACAGACTGCTCATTCTAAAGAAACAAAACACAACAATTCTTTTTTCCAATAAATATTATATTATATTTCTGCCAAATTCTGATAATAAATCCCCATAAATCTTACACACTGGACCTTTTCACCATGTTTGAACGCCCCCTTGTGGCCATGCACGTTACCACAGGTGTGTGTTTGACCAGTAGTTGCTCTCAGGTGCATCTCTCCCAGTGAACACCACAGACCACACACTGCGCCTCAAACACCTAAAAGTGAAGTTAACAGCTGTATTGTGGGTGTAAACAGTTAACAGTCGGAACAGGCAGCAAAAAAAAAAGGATATTTTTGGACTCCAGCTGTGCAGAGACAGTCTGGAATCGTCCTTGAAGTCGCTGCAGCGTTTTCTCCATCTGAAGGGAAAGAAAGACGTCAGGGGGAAAAAAAAAAAAAGTGTCTGACAAAAGACACAGCTCACGTGGGACAAACTTACCGCCTCTGTCATGTCTGCAGCCGCTTTGCTGTCTGTTTTTGACATGGTTTCTTCAACAACACACACGTCTCTCCATGGAAGCTAAAATCTTCAAATTCAACCGGACTGTGCTGGTCTTGTCTGGTTAAACTGGGACGTAACCACGACGACACAAATCTCAACTCAGCTTCCCCTCAAACACATTAACCTAGCTGTGACTCCCATAACTTTGCGGTAAGTTGAGTCGACAGAGGAAACAACATGACTTCCGCTTGAGTGTTCGTCATTTCAAAATAAAGGCCACTTGACCGAAAGCAGGTTCCATTACTTTTGTTCTTCATTTAAGTATAAAAGTAAGAATAAAGAAACTCATTTCAATCTGTATCACGTAACTTGTAAGCATTTGTTGATATATAATCTGCTTAATGCTGGGAAACGTGTCAACGATGCTAAATGTGAAGTTACATCAAATACGCAACAAAATAATGAGACTCAGTATATCTCAAAAATAATGAGAAACTTTCTCGGGATATTTAGTTTTTAGTATGTTAATAGAATGAGTTAAAATGATGAGAACTCTCAATAAATTGTTAGTATGTGAGAATAACGACAAACCTTTTCAAAATAATAGAATCTCAAAAACTTTCACGATGATGAAAAACCCTCTCAAAATAATCAATTAGTGTTTCAAAAATAATAAGAAACCTTCCCAAAATAATGAGACATTCTCAAATAATAACTTAGTACTTCAAAATAATGATTTAATATGTTAAAATAATGAGAAACTTCTATCAAAATAGTTAGTATCCTTGCAATCATGAGACGGTCTCAAATAAACCTCTTAAAATAATTAATTAGTATCTCAAGATAATGAAAAAAAATTCCCAAAAATTAACATAGTATCTCAAAATAAAGAGAAAATTTCTCAAAATAAAGAGTTAATATATTAAAGTAAGAGGTACTATACTAACATAATGAGAAACTTTCTCATAATAATGGCTCAGACAGTGGCAGAAATGGGCTTCCACAGATTTGGCTTCTTCATTTTCCTCCAGCGACATGGCTTATGCTTTTATTATGAAGGTCAATCTTATTGCATATCCGCTCTCGTGCTGGCTTACTTGTGCTAGCTTGACTTAGACATCCATGTTGATATGTATGCATGGTTGCATATGGGCAGAGCATTTATATTAACTCTTTATGAACTGGTTCATCCTGTCAGACAAGTCACTGTGTGTTTTGTGTGATGTTGATGAGAAGCAACAATTCCCTCTCCCCAGACTGAGGCTGTGGCTTTTTATATAAGAGATTATCCTGGATCATAGTGACAGATGAGAGATGAGAGGTTGTCTGCTATGAGGGTTACTTTAACTTTCATTAAGCCTTATAAATCTTTATAATCTGGATTTTGTGTCAGTGGTGGCCCGTATTCACTCTTGTTGAATATGTTAAATTTTTACTGTGTAACATAATCACAAATGCCTGTTAATGTGGACTGCAGCACTCCATGTGATTTGTATGGTACTGGTGTGAAGTCAACTAAAATAAACCAGCTTACATGAAATATTTAAGAAGCTGTAGCTCTACTAGGCAGAGTTGGATCTTCACTTCCCGTTAGGCCCCTTTTATGCACTGGATGTTACTCTTCAATACAATATTTATTCCCTGCAGCAGGGCCAGATTAACTCAGAAGGGGGGGGGGGGGGTGGGGGGGCAGGGAAAATTGTCATTGTTGTGAAAACAGCTGACATTTTTCATGGCAGCCATATTGATATGAAATAGTATAAACACAGATGTTACCAATGACACTTATTATGGAGCCAACATGCACAATAGTAGCGAATTTCTTAGGATTACCCTACTGTTTCATGGCAGAATGGCTACTGTGAAAAAAGTCTATAGGTTACTATATCTACTGTATAATAGCTACAGCTAAATGTAATTCAGTTATCATGCATTTATTAATTGCACCAATGTTTTTTCAACATGCCTTTTGCCTTGGTTTAATTTGCGCAATATATTTTGACATGTCACAATTAGAGAACGCAAAGTTGCACATAATACAATGAATGATGGCTGAATTACATTTAGCTGTATCCGTTTGGCTGTGCTATAGACCAGACCTGGATAAAATGCAGCCTGGGGGCCAGAAGGCGGCCCGCTGAAAGGTTTCATGTGGCCTGCAAGGCCGTCATGGAAATAACAAGAATTAAAAATCTAACAAAGACACTCAGAAGTATTTTGCCTACCATTAAAGCATTATCACACCTTTATTTTGAAAGGGGTCAGTGCTGTCTTCCCCCTCCCATGAAAAATAATTGCTCACATCTTGATATAGATCTTTTTCACAGCAGCCATTTTTACATGAAATAGTAGAGTAAACCAAAGAAATTGAAAAATGTATTCTATGTTTTTATTTATTTTTCCTCGGGGTAAACAATAATACTAATTAAGGTTGGTCCCATTCAGGTCAGAGTCAGGATGCTGCTTGTGCGTGCTGGCTCACTGGAAAAGCTCCATTACACTAAATGGAATAGGACTGTGATATATTTTTCATTTCATAAATGTGTTGCAGCTCCAGACAGATTTTTTTCTTTTTTTTAGCCGGCTAAATAAGATGCAGTATTTAAGAGCACATATTTTAAGCTAAAGAAATAACTATGCAACTGACACTGCAAGTTCAGAGGTATATTTCAGCTGGTGTGTGAACCATCTTGTTTGAGTCGGACATCTTTGTCGTAGCGCGTGACGTGTGACGTTTCAGGAAGTGTGGGCTCGACCATAAAATAGAAACACACTGAATATGGGCCAGTTAGTGAAAAAAAAAACGATTGTAATACGTGGAACCTGTACTAAGAAATTCTATTTTGTTTCAAGTTTCCGCAAATTCCGAGGATTTTGTGCTGTTTTTTGAAACCTGCTGGTTTGTTCCGCTGAGTTTGGAGCCGCCTGTCAACACAGCGCACAGCAGCATCAACAGAAGCGTTGAATCAGAGATGGGACGCGTTGAACAGATGAGAGGCTACAGACGTCTCCTCCGCTGCAGATATTATCCTCGCCTTCAGTGAGCCGTGTCACTCTGTCGGTACAGGTAGCTAACATTGATGTTGACACTGCTCGGACGGTTGCTCTCTGTTATTTCTGTAACATTACCCCCCCCCCGGCTCGTCGTTTCTGTGATGGCGTGGCAGTAGCTGCTTCTTTGTCCGTGTCAGGGCTGAAAAACACGGATGTTTCTGTTTTTGCCCCGTCAGAGTCGTCACAGGGAATCGGCGGAGGAGAAACGCGGTGCTGTCGTCTCCACTGAGCCGGTGACAGCCAGCTGACATCACTTCTTCACAACTTCTTGTCCGGGCGCTGAACATGGAGGATGAACTGTTTGACCAGATCGTGGCCGTGTTTAACAGCCTGGTGTCGTGGGTCGCCGCCGGTGCCATGGTGTTTGGTGGGGTCGTGCCCTACATCCCCCAGTACAGAGACATCCGCAGGACCCAGAACGCAGAGGGGTTCTCCACCTATGTGTGCCTGGTACTCCTGGTGGCAAACATCCTACGGATACTCTTCAGGTGATAAATCATTCCCTGTCTGTTGTCTGTGTTGTGTGGTGACAAATCCTCAATCAAAAATCTGCCAGTTTAACACTCTTTTGCTTATAAGACCAAGCATATACGTTATGGATCAATACATGGGATCTCTCAAGAATCTGTGGGATATTCTCTGAAATTCGGCTTAAAGGGATAGTTCAGATAATTTGACATTGGGTTATATGAAGTACGTATTGATAGTCTGCAGCACGCCCCCAGAAGCAGAGGGGTATGTACTGTTGACAGGGTTGGCATCACAACATGTTTTAGCCACCTAAAAATGTCCACATAAAAAAAAAAAAAATCAACATCAGTTTACGTGAATGTTAAATTTAGAATATTTTCACCGCTTCACCTTGCTGGGAAACCACCATTTTATAAGCCATATATCACTCTCTTCAAACCAACCAAACTCCATAGACAAAATCAGTCATTGTTTTCTCCCAGAAACACAGGATTTGCTGGTCTACCACAGCTTTGATCTGTTCATTTGTGTGTATTATTGTGTGACTTCTGTGTTTCAAAATGTTGGTTCAGATTCACCGCAGTCACACAGTAGCACAAACAAACTAATAGACTGAGGCAGAAGGTGGTAAAATGACTGATTTCACCTACTCAGTTTGGTGGCTTTGAAAACATTTGAGACATTTGGCCTGTATAACTGGTTTCCTGTCAGATAAGACTGTCAAACATCAAAGTAAATATAGCGTAGGCCTACACTTAAACTGACTGATTTACATTTACTTATAAAAGACCTTAAAAAGTGTGAAACAGAGGAAACAGTTAATCAAGAAAATTATGACATTTTTGCTTGAAAAATGACTGAAACGATCAATCGATTATCAGAATAGCTGGCAACTAATTTTCTTTTGATAGACTGCTCCTTGCAGCTCTAGTCCTCTGTCTCCTTGACTACTAGTTGCAGCTCTACAGGAAATCATGCCTTCTCATTTCTCTCTGTTGCATATATAGCAGTAAAAAGCCTTAAATGTAACCTGCTGATGCACAGACACCCTGATTTTAACCTAGAATTTAGTTCTCAAGTTGTCTTACAGCACAGGTGGTATTAATGCTGGCAAATCTTTGACTTAACACCTGCTACGTGTTACATAATAAGTTCACACATTCTTCTGTTTTTCTTGATCAGATTCGGCCGCTACTTTGAGACACTGCTGCTGTTGCAGAGCATCATCATGATCGCCACCATGCTCATCATGCTGAACCTGTGCACCAATGTCCGCATGGCCACTGAACTCAACACCAAAAGACGCTCCTTCATAGGTCAGAAACCCTCCACGGGGCCTCTTTACACTGCAGATAAAACTGTGTGGCAAAATGTGTGTACTTGTAAGTGCAGCTTCATATGTTGTGCGCCTCAAAGAGCAAGCGAGCGTGTGTGTGTGGGAGTGAATGGAGATAGAATGTGCGCTAGAGATATGATTGCGTGTGAGAAGATAAAAATATCTGAGCCTGTGTAGGCAGGTGCGTGTGTGAGTGTATCACAGGAATATAAGAGTGTGTGAATGAATTTGCATGAGAGTGTGAGCAAGGTGTTAACAGGTCTGCTTATCTCCCAGTGTGAGTGACCACAGGGCCACTCCCTATAGTAGTAATGTGTGAATAAACCAGTAACAGCTGCTTCCACACCTCCACAGGTATTGCAACCTGTGATCAAAGGTGAACTTTGCTCTTCAATAAACTGATGATTGTTGCCTGTGACATGATTTGCAGGATGTGTTTGTTAATGGATGATTTAAAGTCCCCATTTTGCACTGTGCTCCAATAACAGTTGAACAAGCTTGGTACCTGGCAGAACCTCAGTCGGCTTTCTCCTTTCCTGTTTCCTGTACTGAGATAAGCCACGTGCTGGGCTCGTCTATGTCTAAAAGGAAATCAGATTGTGATGATGGTTAAAAGATGCTTCTGGCCAACCTGTAAATGACATATATATACTGTATATCAGCTAATGTTAGCAAAATGCTACCTAACCAGCTAGCTAATGTAAAGCAGTTGTTAGCTAGCTAATTGCATCTGATAGCTAATGTTAGCAAATGCTAGGTATCTAGCTAGCTAATCTACATTGATTGTTAGCTAGCTAGTTACATCTGATAGCTAATGTTAGCAAATGTGAGCTAACTAGATAGCTTATCTATATAAATCCTTAGCTAGCCAGTTAGCTAACGTTTTGCTAATATTAGCCATCAGATGTAACCATAGATAGTAAAATCACACAAAGGTTTCTGAGGAGCTCACAGTGTGTTGGTTCTGGCCATCGCCATCTTGGAGGCGCCTGACTCGGCTAACTCCCGACAGATCCAAAAATGAGCAAAGAGGTGGAATGTGGGTGAGCTTAAGCGGCAAAATGAAGTGGCTAGCAAACCAAGATGACATCTCAACTTTAAGCCTTGATATTTAAGTTAAATGTGTCGGTTATATAAAAATCCACTGTTGTCCATAGAGACCAAATGTGTTAACATGTTTATTGCTACTGTAAATTTGGCCATTTTAAAACGGGGCCTTATGTGGATTGACTCACTTTTGGCTTCAATTCAATTCAAAGAACCGCAATTTTTTTTTTGCCACTTTTGAGTTGGCTTCCCCTTTCATCACTGGAGGTTTCCTCTTGGATGGAACTAGCTAGCTAATGATTCATTTAGATTAGCATGTGTTTTGCCAGCTAAGCCAGCTTAAGATTTTGACGTTATGTCGGAGCTGTCTTGGTAGCTGTCTGTCTTTGTCTGTTATGTTGTTGTCATCACTACTGCATTGCATTGTGGGATATTTATGTCAGCATAGTGTCCAGTACTTGCATACTGTAATATTTACCCAGAAATAGTATGCACCTCACATGCTATTGGTTTCAGTCATGGTAAAAAAAAAAATACCACAGACTGTTTTATCATACTAAACAGCATGTTAGTTTGGAATTTTGGACGCAGCCATCATATGTTGCTTTTACAGGTCTCCTGGCAAAATCTTTTAACCATTTTCAAAAGCCTAGTAGAGAGCAGATGTACAGGAAACAGGAAAGAAGAAAGTTTCCCGACCTTCTGCTGGGGACCAAGCTTGCTCAACTGTTTTTGGAGCATGACGCACAAGGGTCGGGCTTGAGAAAGGTCAGTTCTCAAAAATCAGTCTTCTGAAGGAAAAACACTGGCTCCATACTACACCTCAATATTTGTAAATGAAAAAGAGTTTACTCACTGTTACCATTTTCAATCAGTAGACAGGTGCCTGCTTTGAAAACGTTAATAGATGCCGGATTTATTGGTCCATCATTAATATCAAATATCTCACAGCAGAAGTAGTAAGTTGTATTTAATTTAAAGGGGACTGTTTTCCAGTTCTGTTAATATTAATACTTGAAGTTACAGATGAGATATTAATAACTGATCGAAAACTATCTAATTATGTGCCCCTGAGAAGCAATTCAGGTAGAAATAGAGAGGAATAATTCCAAATGTCCACAGTTCAAAGCCTTCAGCCATTTGCAGTAAGTTAACTGAAACTGAGACGTCACTGTTCCTGGAAACAGTGTGTTTTTGTCTCTCGTAACAGCCATATTAAGTTATTCAGTTCCCTACATGCTGACTCAATGGATCCTGTTGTTTTATGTACATCCTGTTGTACACAAACAGACAAGGAACAGCCCTCTCTGGTTTTAACAGCCATGTGATTTAAAACCTCTGTCACGTGTTGTATGCAGTATGCAGAGTTTTTCTGCACTGTATACTCGTGCTCCAGGACTGCTCAGCTGTGCCTCTGCCTCCCGTCCCTGTGGCGGTCTGAAGAAGGGGCAGGGGAGGACTCTTGAATAATGAGTGCTAATGTCCTTAGGCCCAGTAACTGAATGAAAACTCTGGAATACATTACAGAAAGCACTAAAACTGGAGTCTCCATTCAAAAAGGAAAGCCTGGATTCATCCACCATGACAACCAGTATGATTCAGGAATAATTTCCAGCATTGAAAAATTAATTTCCCGAGACCACTTCTTGATGGACTTAACAGATTGTTGAATTTACTACTCTGCTGCTGAGCTTCTTTCTTTACACAAGTTTTTGTATCCATTTTGTGCAAACCAGTTATGATGGTATATATTTCTGTTAGCGGAAAAATGACACAGTCCTGGTCCTGTTCAGACATTTAAAAACTTTTGTGAAAGCTGTGAAAGCTCACCTTTCACAGCTTAGGAGTAGTTTGACATTTTCAGAAATGTACTTAAAGGTGCAGTAAGCGAATCCTGAGATAGGTAGTCAATTGTTGAGTCTCATTCCCAGGTTGTCAAAAAGGGACATTTTGGGACTCAACCATCGACTGTCTTACAACCTGTGATTTGGCCAAAGTCTCCCATCATGGGTCAGATTTTCTAAAGCCTGACAAGCAGAGCCAAGTGGAGGAGCAGAAGTCTAGTTTTCTCTCAAACCACTTGAGTTACATTGTGCTTAAAGTTTGTTATGAAACTTTTTCCAATGACGCGAATATAAACTGCTTACCCCAGCTTTAATCTGTCCCAAAATATACATCTACAACCGACAGCCAGTTAGCTTAACTTAGTGTGGTATAAAGACTGAAAATAGGGGCAAAGAGCTAGCCTGGCTCTGACAGAAGGCAACAAAATCTGCTCAGCAGCACATCTAACGCTCACTAATTATCACACTGTATCTCATTTGTTTAATCCAGACAAAATCCACATACAAAAATTACAAGTTGTAGTCTTACAGAGGCTTATGTGCAGGACTATCTCTTGGCTGTGAGCAGTAAATTCTTGATGTCAGTGTATGGTTATGTGCCCGGCAACCAGTAGAAGTAAATTTCTTTATTCCCAAAAAGTCAAACCTGTTTCCCTGAAAATTTCATTTTTCTCAATAACATTAATCATGAATAAATAGACAACAATTAAAGTTACAGTTCAAAGACAAAACTCCTTCTTTATAATTTAGAATCTGCTTCGTCAGGACAACGTAGGTGTGCTGACCTGGCCAACAAAAGTGAACAGCCATAGTTTGATTGATTAACAGAAATATATGGAATTAGCTTTTTCCTGCTGAGTCCTGCAACATTTCAAACCACTAAAGGCCGGCTTCATCTACAGTTTTATCCAGGTTTTTCAAATGGAAACTCCCACTCATCCGTTCGCTAAAAGCAGTGATGTAGGTTACAGCGCTGATGACCTCCCTTCCCTCAGTGTATGAGGAAGGGCCTAAAGATTGTCTTAGTTCACTAGAAGTAATCAGTTAAAGCCATTAGTCAACTAGCTGTCGCATGTTTATGATATTAATTAAATTTTTTATTAAGCGCTAATGGCTTCACACCTCCTGTTCCCGCCTGAACTCGCTGTGTCTTCATCATCCCTGGAGTCAGGGTCCTGGTTGCCGTTGCCGTACATCACCAGGGTATCGTTACTATACTGCTAACTGAGCTAACAGCAGCTCCAGCACAGTCAGCAGCAGTGCACCGATGACTAGAGAAAAGTTCTGTGTTGCATCAATCCCCGGGCCTAACGGCGAGGTGCAGATCCCACATGGAATTTGAGCTGGGGTTTTGAGATTAATGAAAACGTGAGTACATAGGGAACACTACTGGGAAGCTAAAGAATGATTAAAAAAAACTCAAAAAATAAAATAAAATAAAATAATGGACCTGCTCATTAAAAAGAGCACAGACAAAACCACAAATACAGAAATCTCTCTTCTTAAATCACCAAAACTGTTGTAACTTTGGCAAGGAATTGTACCTTTATGCAGGACCACCTCATTCTTAGTAAGAAGCTGAGTGAAAAAGTATGTTTTCAAGGTCTTTAAAGTGTAAAGATACCAAGGATACTTGAACAAACTCTTTAATCAGGAAATCAGACATCATTTTAAGATGCCACTAATTACTTTAGAAAACTTGAAAAGTCTGACCAACTGTCACACAGTAAAGTCATGCCCAAGTTCAGTAACCTGACACATCTTGGGTGACCTCTGGCTTTTCTGAAAAAAAAAAATGAAGAAAACCAAGCTCTTTTTTTTCTTCCCCTGTTTCTTTTCCTTTATTTTATTTTCGTCTGTAGCGACAGACAGTAAGGACGAGGAGGTCAGAATCCCTAAGAGGATCTTTCTGGGTATGTACAGATCTTACTGTGTCTGCCATGAAACATCAGTTGTAGTTCATCTGCCTCTCCATCTCTGTGTCTCGTGCATGATGCCCCAGCGTGGCTCTCTCCCTCCAGTCCCGCCAACACTAACCGATGACTAACACCACCTACTACCACATGTGTGGATGAAGCATGAGCCCATTTCACCAGCATCGCATGTAGTCCTGTCGTTGCTTCCACGTCTGATTCATGGAACATTATTTAATGTCCGTCCATTGTGGCTACTGCTGTGATGCTTTCAATGCATGTGACACTTCACACCCTCACTACAAATGAAGGACCAGCTTTCATTGAAAACCCCGTGTGGATGTAATTCTGCATGTTTATTTGTGTTGAAATCTGTCATTTATATGAAATGACAGAAAAAATAATATATTCTGAACTTACATAGACTAGTCAGTAGTAGGTGACACATTTTTGAAGGGGTGTGCATAAGACTGTAATTGCAGCGTTGTAGCAATGTTATGACACCTATCATTAACATGAAGTAGTCTTTAATATTTATGAATTGTTATTCTGTCATTTGGTCAATTATGCCTTTTTAACTGCAAAGTTGTCATTGTTTGAGATGTCTTTGTCACAACAAAAATTCCTTTGTTATGACAATGTGACATTATCAAACTTAAAGAAACTGGCCTGTTTGACAACAGGGACTACAGTACCGAGGTGGTTTTCTTGCTGGCTTTAGCCCCTAGCGTCCCAAGGCTTAGTCAGCTAATTAGGTGGCTAGCTCCACAGCTAACCAAACAAACTAGCTAACACCAGCAACAGATAACAGTAAACAGTGGTTAGCCTTCTTTAGCAATAAGTAAACTAGGTAACCGCCATCTGTCCACCAGCCACCTCTGTAAGCTAAATCACCTTGGTACTGTACTCTGTTGTCAAACTGTCCAAGAAATTCTTAAAGATATGTTACAAAATCTTTTGACAGTGTGATAAAACTTAATGACATCTTTACGACAAGTCCAAAATTTACCACTTTATTTGATGTCAAAGAAAGTGTTCATGACACATTTATAATAGCCTTATGACGGCCAGTGTCAAACCCAACCGCCTATGACATCATAAGGTAAAGTTAAAACATAATTCTTAACAGTTTATTTAAGTTTGATTATGTCAAGTTGTCATGACAAAGACACTGATATATACTGTTCTCTTGGTTAATGTCAGGTTGTCATAAGAAACACATCGCAAACAATGTCAACCTTGCATTAAAAATGACACAACTGACCAAATGACACCTAATGATAACAGTTACATTTCATTTTCATTCAGGTGTCATGACATTGTTATGACACTTGTATGCAGACCACTTCAAATAAAGTGTTACCCATTAGTTATCGATGATTTACCGTAGACTAACTTGTTGACTGTACAGTTTTAAGCTACTTACTGACTTCTTGTAGTTCTAAGGTTTCTAACTTTATGCTTTTGTTTTTGCAGTTTGAAATGATTGATATTCAATCTCAAAACAAATTTGTTTTTGTGTGTTTAATGACCCTTGAACTGGTGCATGCTGATTTTATCCTGCCCTGAAACATGAATGCAAAGCTTCTTTTTAATGGCTGATTTATGCAAAGTCTAATGACTTGTAATTGATGTTGTCTTCTAACTGGCTCTTTGAAAATCTTTTCTTTGAACTACACTTGGTTTCAGCACAATGTCCTTTTTTTTCTCTCATGGATATGTGACATTTGCAGTCCTAACAGGGGAAAAGCTGCTAGAGTCTTCTTAACACACATGTTGATATCAGTGTATCATCATTTGTGCGTGTGTGTGTGTGTGCGTGCATGTGTGTGCAGCTGTACATTCAGACGGATCTTTTTTCTATCAATAATTTGATCTTATTGAAAGTTTATCGGTGTAATTTTTAATATCTTCCATAATTTCAGTCTTCCTGAGAGGATACTGAAGTTTAAACACAGCGTTTTCTGGTGCCTTATTTAAAGGTGATGCAGGTGTTGTATGAGGTACTTATTCGTAGTCAGTGTATTACCTACAGTAGATGGCAGTTGGCACGCCCCCCGTTATGAGAAGCAGGAGGAGTATCGGCACGAAAGCTAAGCTTTGGACAGCAACAAAACATATTTTAGCTGCTTAAACATAGTCCACCTTAAAAGGTCTATATCAGTGTCAGTGTAGGCTATATTCACAATATTTTCACTGCTTAACCTTGCTATCAGACAGCCTTTTCTGATGGGAAACCACGGTTACATCGCTGTCTCCAAAGCCACCTGACTCCTTTGGGAAAGACAGTTACTGGTCTTCTGCTGCATCAGTTGGTTACTTTGTGTTACTGTGTGACTTTGGTGTTTCAAATATATAGTTTGGATTCACCAAAGTCGCACAATCTAACAGATCGAGGCAGCGGGAGACAGCAACTCCCATGCTTGGTAAAATCTCTGCTCCTGCAAAAGGAATGTGGTTGTTTTGGAGAGAGCAATATTTGGCTTTCATAACTGTGTTTTTTTTTCTGTCAGAAAAGGCTGTTTGATGACAAGGTAAAGCAGTGAAAATATTCTAAATGTAGGGTACACGATATTGACTTTTTCAGGTGGGTGTTCTTTTAGGCTGCTAAAACACACGCTGTTGACCCTGTCCACAGCAGTACATTGCTTAGCTTCCATGTCGGTACTCCTGTCTGCTTCTCCAAACGGGGGGCGTGCTGAACACCATCTCCTGTAGATAATACACTGGTAATGGATTAGGGCTGCAAATTTTGTGTGTTTTCCTTAACTTAAGAGAAAAAATATGTATTTTTGATTTTGATGTGAACTGTCCCTTTAATGTCTGATGATGTATTTGTTGAATTATTTCCTGTTTGTATAAAACTGTCAAGTATATTGATTTCTTCCAAAAAAAACTTAAAAGTTTGGTGTATAAAGCAGACTGTTTTACAGTAAGGATGGACTTTGAGATTAGGGCACAGCCTTGTTGTTCCTGGTGTGGGCACTAGATGGCGGTAGAAAAACACATTTGTATGATGTGAAAAGGCACTTGTACACTTGGCTCTGTGTGTTGTAATACATAAAAAATTCTCCTCTTGGGACTGACTAATGCACACTAGATCGTTTGGTATTGAAGTGCTATTTTGCACCCTTTTGTTGGGTGTTTTCAATCATTTTAAGAAAAACAGGAGCAGAAAAACAACCAGTTTTCACCAGCATTGTTGCTTTCTGCATTTCAGCCCATTTGTCCGTTCCTGGCATCTGGCATCAGCTGTTTTTGCCCACATGTCGACGCCGGATTTTCAGCGCCAGCAGCTCAAGCCTCTACGAATGGTCATCGATCAGTGAGCTCTGCCAAGCGTCATTAGAACTGACAGAAAGCCATGTTCTTTGATCGCAGCTTTGCTGGTCCGTGCTTGCTCATTGATCTGCGAATGGAAATATCAAGCATAAGCGTGTTGTAGTCTGCTATTGATAGAAGCATACAAAACACACAGGTGGAGGGAGGGGAGAAGTAAAGAAGTGAGGCAGAGCTGGGGATTGGTCGGACACTCGGCATCACTTAGAGGCCTGGAGCAACTGTGCTCGGTGTCGGGGGTGATGCAGCAATGGAAAAGCAAATTATAGAGAGCTAAGAGTATAAGATACAGCACCAAGCTGGTGTCAGTGTGCAGCCGTCAGGTGGAACAGCTTCACATTGTTTCTGCAGTGACTCACTGTAGTATTTAGTCAGCAGGACAGATTCTCAACCTGTACATTTCTCTGATCGTTCAGTTTGTTCCTTTTATGTCCTCTAAGCCTTCATCGTATTTGTTCTCATAGCAGCACAGCATCATTATCACACCAGGCGCTTCCATCAAGCAGCCGGACATTTGTACTCGCAAAGAAAAAACACAATGTTGCTGATTTTTAATAGAACTTCCCAGGATGCCGAAATAAGGCTGTATTGTGATACAGTAGATGTGACTGGCTGTAAGCATTCCATGTGGAGAAACTGTACTTCAGAATGTGTAATTCGCTGAGATGACATCATGTTACCGAGAGCGTAGAAAGGTTTCAAAGAACGTCTGTGGTGCCTCAAGCACAATCACATAACTGGCCACATCTGTGCCGTACAATATGTCCTTTGTTGTCTTCCGTTGTAGTTTTACTTTTCAGATGGGAGAAATCCTGGTGTAATAGCAGCTCAGTGTGATTTATACGGAAGACTGCCTGCTGCAATCCTTTAAGAGATTAAAAGATCAGATCATTTGGCTGTGTCAGAATCCGAAATGCTGGCGATCACTCAGGTGGAGGTAAAAGCATTTGGAAGGAAAAAGTGAGATGAAATATGTACAGAAAAAGTTCCATCGGTAACAGTGGGGAAAGTTTCACCTTGTCTAATGTTTGCAGAGTGCGAGACATTGGAGCTGTTTTGTGGGAGGGGATGAAGGGATGGTACACTGATTCGCAGCCAACAGCATGATAACTACATTCACCGGCATCTCGACAGGATTTACAGCACGCATACACATAATAATATACACAAATTAACTGAGACATTCACCTGCGTATCAGCAGGATTTACAGTACAGGAACCACTCGAAGCCAACAGCCCAGTAAATTCACCTGTATGCATATATTCACCTGGGAGCTGACTGTACCACTTCCCTTATCTGCCAAACAGTATAGGCAGCCGATTGACAATTTTGGGACCACGTAACCTCCAATGAGAATGGCTGTTCCAATATCAAGTGGGCTGCTGTTTGGTGCAGTAAAGGGAAGCTGTCTATAATGAGGGGGTGCTATTGCAACCCCCACACCCTTACTTTCAACGTTTGTGGCCTGAGTCGAACTTTGCCGTTGTTATTTTGAAAACCTGAAAGAGGAAACCCTGGTTGGATTTTTTTCCAAATCTCCAGCAGCGTTTGAATCAATTTGTGTCAACAGGCCATTAAACAGGGCTCTGCTCTGTGATTGAAAATCCTGTATGCAAACTTGTGGGCGTCTGTGGTTTCAGACTGCGGGGGGAGCTTGCCTGTTTGTTCGTGAAAGGCAGCAGCTCTGTGTGTCACAACCACCGTCTCGTTCACTCTCAACTCAGAATTAGTTTTTGATATTTCAGCTGTCAATAGTGTAGTGATAATGAATTGGATTTTGGGAAGGTACACAATAAACAGCAAAGTGTTTTGATTGGAGGAAAATTGGATCCACTTTTGCAAGTTTTGTGCAGAAATACAAAACTTTGGACAGAACACAAACCTTTTTATATTTGGTTCAGTGTTCAGATCATTGGGTTTGGTTGGTCCACAGGTGGGAGAGCGATTAGCAGCGATGTTAGCATGTAGTTACTGTAACTTTGCAAGTCACTAACCAGCGTTCTGTACTGCTACACAGTTTCATGTGAATACATTTTTGCCTGTGGGGCACAGACACATTTTTGAAGCAAAAGATGATGTATCTGCTGTACCCACTTATCCCATGAGTGTATAAAGGAGACCTGTATACAGTGTTGGGAGGCGTGCCACCATTCATTCCTATGAGAGCTGTTCAGTGGCACATTGAAGCCAACTTGAAGCTTCTGGGGTTGTGGAGCATGCACACAAGAGCCATCCTTCAGCCGAGTTGCTAACTTCAGGTGTGGCTCCCTGCTAACTTGATTGGAGATAAAATGTATCCACTGTTTTACTAGAACCCTTTCACAATGGAAGCTTATGGGGGAAAAAAAGCCGCTTCGATTGCGTGAGGAAAATAGAGGCCATTACACGGTTTGGCCACTGTCAAATTGGCTTCAAAACCTGGCGCTCTTCCTTGGGGCTTGGCTTATTCTTTACAGGACTGCAGGCGACTGGAGCCAGTCTCAGCTGACATTTGGCAACAATCATTCATGCTCACATTCACACCTATGGGAAATTTAGGGTCGCTAGTTAACCGAAACCTGCATGGCTTTGTGCTGTGGGAGGAAGCAGGAGCACTCAGAGGAAACCACGCATGCAACCTTCTTGCTGTGAGGTGACAGTACTAACCACTGCACTGTCGCTTAACTTCATGTTAGATACAAACTCGATTCCAAAAAGTTGTAACACATTGTAAGACATAATTAAAGAGTGTAATGATTTGCAAATCCTTTCTGACCCCCCCCCAAATAGTCTGTTATGTACACGCCTTCAGTGACTCTCTGAGTCAAAAATTCACCCAGCAACCTGGCACAGAAGAAAACAAAATACCACCCTGTCACTGTCCTCTGGCTCCGGTGTCTCAAACATATCTGGACAAGTCCAATAAAGCTGCTAGACGGAGAGTCTGTGTTTCAGGTTGTTTTCAGGTCACAGTGGTGTTTGACTCTGAGACAGAGTGCAGACACACCCCCAGCGTTTCAGAGTTTTCATGATTTTGAGTCATAATTTTATATTACTTAGCAATTTTTTAATCATTTAAATTTGGCTGGGTGGTTAATAACACAGTTTTGTGGTGTGACAAACTCAGAACAAACTTTTACTGTTGCTTTACAAGATCATTATGACGTGTTGCCAAACTCAAAATAAAATTCTGTGCAATGTTCCATCACTTATTCTCCAGTAAATTAACCTAATCATTAAAATTTTTGTATTTTCTTGCAACACCTTTGGAACAAAACACCACAACTTTTATGTGAAATGCAGAAATTGGGTTTTCTTCCCTTCCACCAAAAGATTTTCCTCCATGCCCCCTCTTGAGCTCCCAAGCACATGCAAATGACTACACACAAGACATAAAATCACAAATTAAACATTTTGACATTGTAACATAATAACAACTGGTTTACTGGAATGGCACGGCAAATTGAAAAAAATATACCACTTTTTATTACCTTTCCCACAGAAATAAAAAAAATCACTACCACTGAACTGCTTGTGGCTTGCTCATAAACAAATCTGGAAGGATTTTTATAAAATCTGCAGTTATCTTGATTATGTCACAATGATTGAGTGATACCATACCGCAGAGATGTTGGCCTAATGATGTTACAGAGGTACATGGCAACAGATTTCCATTTCTTTCTAATGTTTGGTTATGGCTCATTGTTCATTCTGTTCCCATGGGGGTCTGTACCTGTAGCTTCATTGGGTTTGTCAGCTTCGAAATAAATCACTGTATCCTGTAGGTGCAGTTATCCGCTCCCTAAGGGCATGTGGAGGCCTAACTTTTCAGTTCTTTTCAGAAGGGATGTAGCCTGAAGTCAAGGTGGCAGTGCAGAATAGTTGCTGTGCTTTGGCTTTCTAGCGAAAGCCTATTAGTCACTGTGAAGTAGCTCCCTGTCTAAAATTCCGAAAATGAAGCTTGTTGAAATCTGAGGTTCAATTTCCCGGCCTGTTATAACTGTCTTTCACTATAATGTTCCTGCTTCTCCCACGGGTGCTTTTGAGTGACAGCGAGTCATTATTTCAACTACCCCCGTAGACTTTTCCAGGGCTGAACTGAAGTTTGCCGGGAACAGTTGGTAAACAAGCCATTGAAATCTCCAACTCTGACCCGTCTTCTTCCTACACATGTACCGCAACTCTGTGGGACTTCAAACCGAGCTGTGCACAAGACGTTTGGCCACCACAGGGAGTCTATTGTGTGCAGCTCCAAGTCTGTTCCCACACAGTGCTGCCGTGGCTGCCACAGCACAGGGATTAAAGAGGCGGAGGAGAATGCCCCAGGGTACCCAAGTGGCACAGCAAGAGAAGGTGTAAGGCAGGATAAGGCTGAGGTACAGTGCTGCGATAAACATCCCGAAGTGGTCAGTGGGAAATGGTTTGACACACTGATCTGCACACAAGATGTTGTTTTTACATTTGCTGCTGCACGATTTGAAAGCAGATTTCTGTATATCTGAAGCCTACACATGCAGGATTAAGAGATGATGACACTACAGCACAGGCATGAAGGAGTGTAATTACTAAAACATGAGGCTGAAATGAGGAGTGCACAAATAATTAAAATGGCTATCATAATCACAACCTTTTTTGTCAGATCCAAAGGTGTTAATAAGAAACATTTTTCTGCTTTTTGCAGAGTCCCTGACCACCAAATTAAGCTGTGAGATGGGAAAAAAATGTTAAATTTCACCACAGAGGAATCTTTACACATGACGTTTCCTCCTCCACTCCTGAACAACAGAGACTGGGGAAAAAATTAAGAAAAAAGTACTTAATATTTTTATTTTAAGAACTGAAAAGTAGGGATGCACAATATTATCCGCAGCCATCAGTATCTGTAGGTAAAGGCTTTAAAATGATCGGCATCGACTCAAAATGTCAGTATTTCTGCCGATATGATGACATTTGTTCATACAAGCCAACTTTATATGGAGTTGCAAGACCATTTATTATTTTAGCAATTTCTAACTTAAAGGATCAGTTCACCCAAGAATCAGAAGTATGTATTTTTTCCCCAAGCCTGTAGTGCTGTTTATCCATCTAGATAACTTAAGTTGAATTAGCATGCATATAAATACATTTGAAAACTCAAAACCAGCATCTCTTTGCAAAAATCATGACTCTGTTACTCAAGGTAATCCACACACCTTGTCGCAAGCAGTTTCATGTGGGAACTACTTTCTTTGTTGTAGGAAGAAAGTAGTTCCAGTATATATTAAAGTAGCTCTGATAGATTGTACTGCAGAGAGAAAGTAGTTCCTACATGAAACTGCTCACAACAACATCTGTGGATTATTCTAAGTAACATGATCATGATTTTTGGAAAAAGACACTTTTTAAAATTTTTCAACTGGGACTTTTATGGTGCTTTGAGCACCACAAGATGAGGGCCATTTAGTCCCATTATATTGGAGAAAAGCTGGACGTCTCTACAGCGGTATCTCCTACACTCTGCAACCCACCAAAAAAAAAAAAAATCTAGATGAATATATAGTGCTACAGGCAAGGGGGAAAATATGTAATTTTGATTTTGAAGTGAACTGTCCCTTTAAGCTGTGTCTTTAGCCACTTAGTGGGGGAGAAGAAGAAACAAGCTGACAGACCCACAGTGGAGTTGTTACAGGTTAACGTGTTAGCAAACAGCTGATTTCTTAACTTATTAAGAGGTGCAACCATGTTATTGTTTTACAAGTCACAAGTAAGTCCCAAGTCTTTGCACACAAGTCCAAAGTCAAGACAGGCGATCCCAAGGCCTCAATTTTCAGTTTCAAGTCTGAGTTCTTAATGTTAATGACTTAAAAAGTCAGTTCTTACCAAGTATAATGCCATTTTTAGAATAGCGTCCCAGGAATCTAGGGAATTAGGTGTTAACCTGCTCGGAATGAGTAGAGTTAATGTCAGTTGATTCATGAAATGAATGAATTGATTGGTAGTACAAACAACATACTCTTTAATCTGTGGCCTTGTTAGAAGGTATGAAGTATTTTCAAGTCAAAAGGCTCAAGTCCAAGTGAAGTCACGTCAGGTCCATATTCAAGTCCAAGTCATCTGCGAACATTCTTATACAAGTCATGGTATTTGCTAGAAGCTATCAAAGACAGCTTGACTTGCTTGCTTAAAGTTCTTAAAAAGGTTTCACTCTCTTCTGAGAGGCGTCATCAGTTCAAGCGACTAATTGGGAGTTCCAGGTTATAGTCCACATGATGTCTGGGTGGCTCCACGACTCACAACTCTCAAGGTGTTAATAACCCCACAAGAGGTTAAGTTCTTGGAACTCCCCATTAATCAGTTTGAACTGAAGAAGCCTCTCGGATGAGAGGGGAAACGTCTTCAAGAACCTCAAGCAAGCAAGTGCTTTTACTTACAATATCTCCCAGCAAATAAAGTCCAAATCGAGTTGCAAGTTTTTCGATCTTGTCGAGTCTATAGTTATGAAATTGTGACTCAAGTCTGACTTGTTGTGTGACGTGAGTCCACACCCGTGTTATTTACACTTTGAGCAGAAACAGACCAACATTAGCATTCGTTCTGTGTTGTGTTTTCTGGGCCACTGTTCAAGTCCAGTACTCACTCTTCTTTCAGCTCCGTTTAGGTTCTTTTTGAGGGGCTTTTAGAATGAATGTGTTAAAGCTTATTTGTTAACACCTGTGACACTGTTTTGTGTTTAGCCTTTATCTCAGCTCCACCAGTCTGCTTCGGTGCAGCATACTGTTAACTAGCTAAGAGTATGGAACACTGTCCATTGTTTCCACAGCTCCAACTACGACTGCATGTGTGTGTCTGTTATACTACCAAACCAGGCTCCAGTTGGATCATACATATTATATATTTCATATCATGCCATTGGAGTCATACATTACATGTATCATGTGTTGGGTTTTGTGTTTGATGTGAGGCTGTGTGTGCCTTTAGCAGCCAGGTTGGTGTTGAAGCTGCTCTATTGCCCCTGATTGCTCCCCTCTGCGTTTGGCTGTTATCAGGCAGAGCCAGCCTGGTGCTGGTTGGCCCAGATTCACAGTCTTCTGGCTCTCCTGCCAGCAGGGCTCCACAGCCTCACCACAACACCTACTGAAGAACGTGCTGCTATACAGTACACATAACAGCTCTCAACGGATATTCTTAGCGTTGATTATGCTCAGAGCAGAAACACATGCCCCGCTATACCTTTTAAGAACAGTTTGCTCGTCTTTTGTTCGACGCTGCATTGTATGGCCATCCTACATAGTTGTAAGGCTTTTGCAGCGGTGAATCGTGGTGTGTGGAGTGTGCGGTGGGCTGACGGGGAGGCTGTGACCTGGTTTGAATTGCTCTTTGAGATTTATTCAGTTAAATTTATGGAATTTGTTTAACTCGCCTGTGAGAAAGGAGCAATTGGATTGGCTCAATATTGCAGAGCCGGGTTAGCTCGCAAGCGTACTTGGCTGCCTCACGCATTCATTCAGAAATGCCATCTAAATGTCAGAATCGGTCACCATTAATTCTCTAATGAAACAATATTTCATTAAATCATAAACTCAAATGTCATAAAGGCTTGTATTCTTTCACTTCAGATTTGATAGAATGTTGGGAAATAGCAGGTTTGTTCAGTTTAGCTGTTTAATGGCGAAGTTATTCCAAAAGAATGCTTCTATTTTTGTTTTGTCTTCTCCTCAGTATGGGCTTTCCACTGGGGGCCAATGCAAACCTATACTGTAGGCCTCCTCAGAGTGCTTAGATGTGCCTCTTAGATAAAGAGAGCCTCATTTAAACGTGATTAAACGAATCGGCTCTATTGCATTTGAGGCTTGTAGAAATCCCATTTAAGATACAGCAGCGCAGAAACATCTTTCGCTCTCAGCCATGATTAGATTTTCATGATAAACTCTTTCAATGTCCTCTGCTAACGCATTAAAGCAGCAGCTACATGTGTGCTTATGCACAGCCCTCACACCATAAAGACACATTGTAGAAGGAATTAGAGGTAAAGATGTCTCACCTTGCTTTATGGTACCTGTTCCCCTCGTCAGCGATAGTTAAACTAGCACCTGAGGCGATGGACGCTCTGCAGCCTTGAGAATATTATCACAGTATGATTAGTATTGGCTCCGTGGCTTTTACAGGAAGCCAGGGTTGTTGTGCTCAGAATCCTTATCTAATCATTTCCTTGGAGAAGGAACGCACACGAGAGGTGTTAGGGCAGAAAACAGGGTGTAAATCATTCATCAGTGTCCAGATTCCCACCCAGCACATTGCTAATTTGTGGAAAATACTATAACCTTGGCTGTCGCCCTCCCTCAGGGCTTTTCGCCACCTTTCACGCTCTCTCACAAAGCTTCCTCCCTCAAGACCCTGAAGTTAAAAGCTTCTGTTTTTGCAAGAATCTGAATGAGAACGAGTCCAAGTCATGTGCAGTTCAGTTCAGTTCAGTTCGGCCTATTTGTGGCAGTGACATATATCTGAATACGAGCAGGAGATTGTGGGAGTCGTGTGAAAATTCGCAGCTCAAGTGTGAAGTTAGTTCAAAATTTTTCACAATAATAGAGTTTTTGCTTCCTTTCTATTCAATAGATACAACTCAGAAAAGAACAGATGGGATTAGTTGGTAATCGTTTCCTCGTGCTGGAATATGAGAAGTGAGGTGAGCGGGAAAAATTTGGTTGCACGCAAGTACAAAAGAGCATAGAGGTGTCTCACAGCTGACGAACTTATGTGGAATTTATGGGACAGTTCACCCCAAAATCAAAAATACATTTTTCCCCTGGCATGTAGTGCTGTTTTATCAATTTATACTGTTTTGATATGAGTTGCAGCGTTTTGGAGATATCAGCCGTAAAGATGTCTACCTTCTCTCATATATTATCGGACTAAATGGCACCAGTCCTGTGCTGCTGCAAGCACCGAAAAATACATTTGAAAAATTCAAAACCAGTGTTTCTTTCAAAAATCACGACCTGGTTCTCAAGATAATCCACATACCTTGTTGTGGGAGGATTCATGTTTGAACTATTTTCTTTCTGTTTCAAAGCAAGTAGTTCTTGTAGATTTTACAGCAGAAAGAAAGCCTGTGGATTATTTTGAGCAACCAGGCCCACAAGTAATGTCCTAATTTCTTGTGTGTAGATAGATGCTCCATAGAGGATGAAGTTTTGTTCATTTTAATTAGAGATGCACAATATGGATTATTTTTCAGATGATACCAATAACTTACCTGCTTCACAGTTTTGTATTTTAACAAGAAGTTTATATAACCTGTAGTTATAAAGGCGAAGATGTGGTGAGAAAAGATGGATGATTTAATATTTCATTGTTGTGACCAAACCAAATCTGACATCTCTATTATTATTATTTATTTGTCTTCAAATGTTCATTTATTTTGTCCAGTAAATTTTTACCAAAGAAAACTTAAAGTATATTTAATAAGTAATAATATAAATTTCCCGTTACTTGCCGATAATTTACCCCATTATTGGTCAATAATTCATCCCATTATTGGCCAAAATTTATCCCATTCCTGGATAAAATTTATCCCATTATTGGTCAAATTTTGTCCCATTATTGACAAATAATTTATCCCATTATTGGCCTATAATTCATTGCATTATTGTCCAGAATTTGTCCCATTATTGGTCAAAAGTTATCCCATTATTGACCATAATTGATCCCATTATTGGTCAAAAGTTATCCCATTATTGTCCAATAATTATTGTATTATTGACAAATAATTTATCCCATTATTGGCCAATAATTTATCTGCCCTGATATGTATCGTGCACAGTTTGCATATTCTCCCCGTGTCTGTGTGGGTTTTCTCCAGCATCTTCCCACAGCACAAAGACATGCAGATTAACAGGTTAATTGATGACTGTAAATTGCCCGTAGGTGGGGAGTGTGAGTGGTTGTTTGTCTCAGTGTGTCAGCCCTGTGATGAACTGGCGACCTGTCCAGGGTGTACCCCGCCTCTCGCCCAGTGTCAGCTCCCGCTGCGACCCTTCAAGGTTCAAGTGGTTACTGATAATGAATGAGTAATGAATCCCTAGACTATATACAGACACAAAATCTCACAACCTCAAATGTGGTTATCAAGCAGGATATTTTACAATTATCAATAACATTTATCATCCAAAATGACATTATGACACTGAAACAGTAAACTTTCACTGGTATTTTTAATAATAAAGTAAAAGTTTACAGTTGCCTGCTTTATGTTCTATAAAAAAATAATATATGCTTGTTGTGATATTACCACTTTCAGGAGAATCTACAGGTTGTGCTGTAAAGATCCAGCAATTCAATATAGCACTTCCATCAAGTGCTCATAAGAGACAGATTAAAAATAGAAAGATAAAACTTCAAGTTTTAGAGGTTAAGATCTGACTTTTAGCTTCCAGTATGGGTCAAGAAAGCATCAAAAACACTGGATCCTATTACCATTTCCCATGATGCAACCAAACACATCATTTTGATCCTCCATGCCTGGCAATACACACATCTACCTATTCTGCTTCAGTACATATTTGTTAGTTTTAAGCCTTTCAAAAACAGTGTTTTCACTGCAGTAAAAAGTAGCTCTCCTGCTTGCTGCACACAAAGGGAGCCGTATGTCTGTATCAACTCAGCAGTGTCGCAGCAGTCTGACAGCACCACAAATTACATTCATGTTGACAAAATTGATGAATTATCCTCATTAAAGAAAGTTGATTTAATAAGAAAAGATTTACTCATTTAATCTGATTAATCGCTTTATTCAAAGGGAGGGATTTTTTTTTTAGAGTGATGATGATGATTCAAATTTTCATTCAGAAACCTCAAAAGATGCTTTGAATGCAAAAAAGAAAAAGACATTTGGTCCAGCCTTATTAAGCTTAGATGACATCACCAGGGTCATTTTGTCACACTCCCTCCACAGCCACAGATGACATTATACACCTGACTTTAATGTGTAAAATTAGGGGACTGCCCTTTCAGAAATGCAAAATGAATGCTATGTTGTTTGTTTTTTATTAATTTTCTGGATGTATTGAATATTGCATCCCCTAGGAGACTCTTTGGACAAGTTTGTTTTCCCCAAATTAAAAGTTTTCCCCTGTAAAGTGTCTGAAAACATGCTTTCTTGTCTCTTTTTTTTTTTTTTTTTTTTTGGAACTGCTTTGCTTTACTGTTTTAATTTTTACAGGATGAGCGCACATCAAGTAATGTTTCTGTTGCTGAGCCAGTATTGGCCAGCTGGTTTAGAACTGTTCTCCCTTGAGTGATTAATTGTTTAAAAAAAAAAATCATTTCTGTGGACTCATTTATGGTTTGCCTTATGTTGTGCACCTCTTTAGACTTCGACTGGAACCACTTCTGGTCGTGGAGTCACTTCGTGGACTACCTGCAGTGCGTGCTGGCCTTCACGCTGGTGGCGGCCTACATCACCTACCTCCTCCTGGACTCCGCGCTCTTCGTGGAGACTCTGGGCTTCCTGGCCGTCTTCATTGAAGCAATGCTGGGCACACCGCAGCTCCACTGCAATTATCAGAACAAGTCCACTGAGGGCATGAGGTACGGAGTCAATACTGAACATCCTAGCTTGTTACATTCACATACACTGAGAATGTCAGGGTTTTTGGGATTTGGCTATTAGGGGCCACAGTAGAGATGGATAGAAGAGCTTTGGGTCAGGCCACGAGAGAGTTACATCGATCCATCACATTATACACCTTAGCCAGCTGAACTACCAGGATGCTGTTTTACTCCCATATTAAACAGGTTACAAAGGCACTGAAATATTTTCTTTTTATATTTTTGATTTTCATCGATTGCTCAACTGCAGACTCAGTAAATAACCAGTCATACAATCAGTCGCCTTCAGACTTATTTGACTTAGTCACAGGATATCAGACAGTCAAGTAAACAAGTTTAACCACAGCTGTGTTACTCTAGCTATGCAAACAGCTGCTGTCTCAGTGTGTTCATACACTGACATACTGGATATGCATGCAGAAACTCTGAAAATGACTAAACACAAAACTAACTGTGATGAAACAGGGAGGGGTGATGTAGAACTGAAGGGGGAGAAAAAAAATCATATTGCCACACAGACATCTGGTTTGCAAAATGAATCGCAACTTTTGTGGGAAGGGAATTTTGCATTTCACTTTCTATGAAGGAAATATAAAAATGATGTGATTTTTTGCTGGGGTCTGTACCTCATGTTCCCTCACGTCTGAACCGGAGATGTGATTTGTAGTCATCTCCATAGCACCACAATGCTTCATTTATAATGGTGTGTTGTGACACATTTCAGCTTTTATCCAGAAACTGCAGCTCCCACGATTTGGATATTGAATTTGGCTGTATTTCGATAATATTTCAATTAGTTGTTCAGCTCTAGGGTGAAGAAAGTGCGACACTGAGCAGTGCTAGGGTTTCACACTTTAAGAGAGCTCCCTCCAGAGCCACAGATGACATTGTACAATTCACCGTTGTGTGTAAGATTAATGGACTGCCCCTTTCATAAAAGCAAAATCATTGCCACGTTGTTTTTGTCTTGTTTTTGAGTATTTTAGATATAATGAATTTTTATCCTCAAGGGGCCTTGGGCAAGTTTGTTAATACCCAAAATTCATTTTAAAATGAAACTCTTTCACTGTGATGTGTCTGAAAAAATGCCTTTTTTTATGGAGCTTCTTTGCTTCACCTTCTTTACTTTTACAGGATCAGTGCACATCAAGTAATATTTCTGTAGACTTTGATTAGACTACTTCTGGTCTTGGAGTCACTTTGTGAACTGTGTGCAGTGTGTGCTGATGGAAACGGAGGGCCGTGCGACGCTCAGCAGTACTAGGATTTTATAACTGAACTATGACCAGGATGCACACTTTTCCTTTTCTCTGACTGCGTGCAAATTAGATGTTTTCACATCACAAACGCAAGTCTCAGAAGTAAAAACAGGAAACTCATGTGGGCTGGTGTAGGAGTTGATTGTGGGGCAACTGTTCTGCTCTGCAGGGGCTCTGGACTGACACTAACCAGGCAGCAATCAGTTACTCAAGATAACCCACACACCTTGCTGTGAGCAGTTTCATGAAAAGAGCTATTTTCCTTGTGCTGTATGCCAGCCATATCACTATGCAGAAGGCAGCGTGTGCTCGTTGGATGTAAACATTAATGGCGTCCTCTTCAGCTGAGCTGTAACCTCTAGTCTGTGAGCAGATGTCTGCGTTCCTTGATAGAGTTGGCGGGTGTAGTTCAGTAGAAAGAAAATAGTCCCCACATGAAAGCGCTCACAACAAGGTCTGTGGATTATCTGGGGTAACTGGGTCATGATTTCTGGAAAAAAGACATTGCTGTCGAGGGTTTTTTTGTTTTGTTTTTTTTTTTGTGTTTCGGTGCTTTTGAGCCCCACAAAGAGAAGGCAGACATCTCTACAGCTGATGTCTCCAAAGCTCTGCAACTCACATCTAAACAATCGAGATGGATAAACAGCGCCACAGGCAAGAGAGAAACTATTTTTGATTTCAGGGTTGAATTTTAATGCATTGTTTTCGAGGTTTAACAGGTGCTTGGGTTTCGGATAAAGTGCTTGAAACTGCTTGAAATTGTAATTGCACTTCCTGCTAATCTACTTACAGACAGGTGACACATTTTGAAAAAAAAAACCTTGTTGTGTTTTCATTTAATTTGTCACCCTTCTGTATAATGCTATTGCAAAGCATTATTTTGGTTGTTTATTGCACAATAATATCAGATTGAGACGAAATAATGATTCTGTATATAAATATATAATTTCCCACTGCTGTAAAGTGTTGGAAGAGCTTGAAAAAGTTTGAAAAGTGCTTGAATTTGACTTTGAAAAAGGTGCAGGAACCCTGTGATTTTAGGGTGCACTGTCCCTTTAATATCAACCTCAGTCTCTTCTACATCATTTCAAGTGCTTTCTGATTGGTTGGCTCGTATACGTAGTTTGCAGCAGCAGTCACATTGTGAGACTTTGCTCCTGAATTTGTGACACCGTCAGAATGAAGCCGCAGGCCGTCTCCGCTCATGTGGACATGTCTCACAGCGTAGACACTCTCAGATTGCCGATAGGTTATTTACTGTCGCTCCTTCTTATTTCCTGAACTATTTGAAGTACAATTTACCAACAGTCAGTCAGACGGCAATCACAACAAAGCTCGCTGCGTGCCTGATTAACGATGACGCCTTTACCCTGATGAGTACTGCTTTATTTATGAACATCACATCCATCACACGCAGCGGCTCGGAGGGTGTGTTGTCCTGTAGCACACTCTCGTGAGTAATGGCTCCAGATTATATTGTCTCACATATGATCATTAACACTGACACGTGCTTATTAAGTATTTCTGGCACCTGTCGACCAGGCTGTAAGGACGGAGGGGCTCCTGACAACTATGTATTATTGCTATCATGACAATTTGGCCTCTGAAGTTTCTCTGAAAATCGATGCGGTAATGAGGTGTTCTGTCTCGCTGTATCTGTTGCTGATGTATCATTTTGGCTCATTAATGTTGATTTGCATCAAGTCTCAGGCTGCAATTAGACGGAAAATAGATTTTTGAAAGCACGTACAGTTTCGGAATCAATTCCACCAGCTCTACTGATTTTCAAAATAAAAAGCAACTTTGCACTTTTAGCACCACATGAGTAGAAGCAGATACAGATAGCAGAAATAAGATAAAGAGAAGTGTTGAATTTGTGGAAAAAGTAATTGAAAAGATGAAACTGATATTGTAAGTATTAAAAGACTTTGAGCGAGTTTGAGATTGTCCGCAGAGCACACAGGCCTGATAAAAAGCTTCCTCGCAGTGTGTGTCCTGCCTCAGAGCAGTGTGTGTGTGCGCGCCCCCCTCCAGCCCCCTCCTCTGCTGGTTGGCTTTCTGCAGCAGACAGATAACAGAGCTCCAGCAGGGCTGCCTGTCCACTTAACCGGCCATGACAGCTCCCACGCTGGGCTTTGCCATACCCTCTCTGTCCCATGCCTTATTTATTTTTGATTTTTTTTGTGTGTGTGTGTGTGTGTGTGTGTGTGTGTGTGTGTGTGTGTGTGTTGTACTTCCTACCCACCCGACACTTTGTCTACCATCGTCATCGTCCACCAAGCTGTCCTCTGTACATGCTGACAGGATAAGTCACCTCAGTGTACTCTTATATTGCTAAGTCCGCTGGATTATTTTGTGATAAGCGTGTTTATCTTACATTTTCTGATCCTCACTTTCCATGACGTCTTAACCGTTTCTGTGGTTCATTTTTAACAAACCTGCAGACAATGGTTGTAAACGTGCACTCAGCCAGGGTGGACATGCTGTAGCCTGCGGCGGCTGATATGGATAAAATCAAATAACTATTGGTGCTTTCAAAAAATATTAACACAAAGAGATTTTTGATAAATAGTCATCAGTAATGGGGATATAATGAGTAAGTGGGTAAAAGCAAAAAAAAAAATTCAAACCAGAGAAACACTTTACTGTAATGCAGCCTTTAAAACCAGGAAAAGACAACACTTATGTTATATCAGAATTTATACCATGGTCTGGGTGAATACTCAATTTTACTTGGCTGCAAGGTGTCCATTAAGTCCTGATTTACTGTGCTCGGGACGTTTCACCAACCCAAAACGTTGGTAATCGACGTCCTGGGAATTAGACAATCAACTCAGGCAATATAATATTTCCTGGTGCATTTAGAAACAGTTCAGAACTGAACTGAACTGAAATAATCATTTGGAGTAAATGTATATGTAATTTACATCAGCTGTAAAGTTCTGGAAAAGCTTGATAATGCACCTTGAAAATGCTTGAAAAGTGCTTGAATTTGACTTTGGAAAAGGTGTAGGAACCCTGTAATGACAGTGTAATGACAGCACGCCTCTTTAAATAAGCTGTTACCGCATTTTGTATTAAAAGTTTGGAATTTAAACTCCAAAGTGCCAAATTAATTCTAAAACACTGTATCCCCAGGCAGTCTGAAACATCAGGTTTCATGTCAGTTCTTTTGTCTCCCCCTGCATCAGATTCTGCAGCCATCAGCCAGTGCAGATAAAGCTGCCATAGAAGGCAGAGGACATTGTCATTTCCAGCTCTGTTTATTGTTTGTGTCCTTTCCTCCCTCTGTGCGAAACCTGTTGAGTCTGGTTGGCTGTTGCTAGGTTACTTTACCTCAGCACTCTGTTCAAGGTTTCTCTCTGTGTGTGTGTGTGTGTGTTTGTGTGCAGGGAAGGGAAGCAAATCCTGTAAAGTGAGGATGTTTTGAAAGCTGTGCAGTTTTTAAAAGCAAAACATCTTAAAGCAGAACTTAGGTGCGGGTTTGTTTTTATGTTGACGGTGTGTTGAGGCACCCAGAAGTAATGATTGGGGGGAAAACAAATGTGCATTTTGCAGAGACAAAAAACAAACAGACAGGAGCAGTAAAGCAGAATGCCCTTTCCTGTAAGTGTGTGGAACAAAAAAAAACACCATTAGATCCCGTGCAGCACATCCGTGTGGAAAAACATCAACTGACTTCCTCCCAGTTAATGGGCCAGCCAGTGTGCCACCACTCCAACTGGCAGAACAATTGAAACAAGTGTCAGACTGCTTCCAGTACTTGCATAGTCAGACACGCAGTAGGAAACTTCACCACCCTCCCAAGCAGGCAAGGGACGGAGTCAGAGGAGGGTAAAAGTCGCCACTAGAATGAATCATATTGGATGTCCCGGCTGTGTATACACACCAGCGCTGCACCGTGACACACTGTCAGACAGGCAGCAGCAAAGCAGCGTTTAATAATGCAGGAGTCAGGGGGAAGTGTGATGAGTCCTGCGTTGGAGGTGTTGGTCCCATGAGGACGTGACTGAAGGCACTTGTTATTTCTCTGATGTTAATTCCCCCCCCGGGTGTCTGTTAACCTCACTGATGCTGTTTGACACCAGTAACTGCTCTGTTACCATAACGGGGCTGTAGAGGTTTGCATTAACGACACCCATACTTTGTGTATGCGTGTGATGATCGCTGTATTCCCTGTACCATCCAGCCCTCTATTTTCAACTCCCAGGGTCATTTTGCCACTCTTCTTCTCTTCCCCCATTTAACTTCAAAGTTTACAACAACTATGTTGACAGATTTACCACTCAGAATTCACTCAGTAGGTCCATAATTTTACTGGGATTGTTCTGATGTTATTATTGCGAATTTATGCACCGATTCTATACCACAAAATTTATTAACCCCAAAACGGGACCCTGCTACCTCCCAGCAGCATCGTACACGTTTATTTTTCACTCCAGGATGGTGAAGTTGTGTTCTATTTTTCTGTACTTTTTTTTCTCCTGGTATCATATCAGTGCTCTGTATCAGCCAATACACAAATTCCAGATATTGGGAAGGAACAAATGGTATCAAACAGCTTTAGATTTCACACAGAGGTAGAGAAAAGCAGCCTTATAATTTCTAGCCAGTGACCAATAACGTTAGCTCTGTGAGTTGTGTCTAAAAGCAGGGTCTTAAATCTGAAATTTTTGGGCTAAACCTAAAACCAGCATCCTCACCAGACAATGATTCATGTAGAAGACATGTACATAAGGACACAGTGTTGTTCTTGTATTCCAGTGTACAGTTAATTCAGGGGGTCTGCAGCCTGCAGCTCTGGAGCCACATGCAGCTCTTCAGCCCCTCTCCAGTGGCTCCCTGTGGCTTTGGCAAAAAATTAGATGGAAATGAACGGTTATTTTTGTAACATTTTAATTTTCATTTATCATTGTTGTAGCCCTACACTGTAAAAACAAAAAAGTTGAAAAAACTCAAAATTTTTAGGCACTGTACTGCAATAGATTTTTGAGTTTTGAGCCCAACTCAAATTCTTAAGTTTTAAAAAAGTTTTGTTGCAATCATTTGCTTGTCTTCTTTATATTGGATTACAGGGCGGCAAAACTTAAAGTTAATTTCAAAAGTCAAAAAGTTTGGCAGTACGGTGCCTTGTACCGTACACCGTACGGTGAGTTGTCTCAACATTTTTTTTTTACAGTGTAAAGTGATTCTCTAGCTGTAAAAATATCTAGTCTATAAACCAAATTTTGAAAAAAGTTTTTATATTTTGTTATCTAAAATGTGTATCATGGCCTATGTCTACAGCTCGCTGCCTTTTCCTCTAAATTTTTGCAGTTGCTAGTCCTCTTGACTCTCAATAAGCTGGGTATGGATGCCAAATTAAAAGAAAAGAAAAGTCCTCAGAGGGAAAGAGAGAATTTAATAGTTGCAGCTCCAGACAGATCTTTTATTTTCTGTCTGTGGCCAAAGATGGCTCTTTTGATTGTAAAGGTTGCAGACCCCTGAGCCAGTTATTATCCTAAGTAGGATAAGGAAAAACAAGATCAGACTGATATTTTGCTATAACACAATCCTCTTTGTATCCTTAGCTTACTATAGGCTTGGACGAGCAACAGAAGTTAGATTTATGCTTTATTTTTTTGTATTTTCAAACCATGTTTTACTTTCACAAAAGAAAAGAATTTGAACATAGCAATTAACTGATGAGTTAGTTACAAACTGAACGCTCTCTCTAGAAACTTTGACTGACCTTGCTGGAGTGAAAACTTCCCCAAATCCAATAGACCAGGACAGAGTTGCTAACATCAAACTGCTAAACTTTGATAGGGTAGCATCCAGGACCACCTTCTCCACTGTGGGGAAAAACTGCACATTATACTACACAGTGGATGTGTCAGTCCTGACATATAACCTTTAACCCCCAAAAAGTAATGTAGTTAGCTAGTTTGTGTTAGCTAACAGAAGTAATCTTAGTAAGCTAGTTACGTCAAAGCAGAAAAAACAACATGAGTTTCTTGCGCTTTTTCTCTTGTGGTTTTAGCTTTGAAAGGCTTAAGTCAGACACGTTCTTCAAACTATTGAGATGGCGAGTATTGCTCTTACTACAGCTCCATGTACACCATCATCATAGCATGTGGAAAATCCCCAGATTGACAGGAGAACTGTGTGTGGGCGAGAAGTTTAAAATGTACCTGCTTTGTGATTCACTCCAAAAGTATCAGCTATATGTACTGTTCAACAAAACATATGGTAAAATTAAATATAATACCCTCTCTAAGTCAATACGACTGCTAGCCTTTCTCACACTGCTGATATTTAAAGAGGATCTTGTGAATGTACCCGTCCTCCTCCTCCTCAGTCTTGCCTTATATTCCCTTTGGCTCAGGACACCATGTTGGATTTTGTTTATTGACTTTTCACTCCTTTCACCAGTTCTTATTAGCACAAACTCAAGTCAAAGTTTCACCCATATTTGGCTTGAAAATGTGTTGCCCTCTTCCTATTTGGTGCCATAAGACAAGCCAGTTCTTGTGTTTTGCGCATCTACTCAAGAGCCCTGCCCTTTTTGCAGACTCTGGTTATTACACTGCACTCTGATGCAGTTATCAAGCCCAAACAGCTCACGTACACTGACTGGCAGCCCAGACCTCTCATTGTACAGCTCATCCAAACAAAGGACAAAGGTCATTATGCGTTGAATTAAAAACAGAAGTATCCAGCTATCATAAATTCTGGGATGAAAGGCCGAGTAGAGGCCCAGAGGCAGTCTGTGTCTTTGGGAATAGGCTTGTTTGCTGCCCATAATTAGCTGCAGTAATTTGTCTCAGGCATTAATTTGACTTTTTAATATGTTTTCAAGCATTTAATTTAAAAGTCAAACAAAATTAAAAGCCCCTAATGCTGGTTGCGTTGCTATGGCCCAGTTCTTAAGTTCTATAATTATTGTTTTCCTCAATGTAAATCGACATAATTTAAAAATTGTCTTGAATCCTCTGAACCACAACCCCGTTTAAAAAACAGTTGGGATGCTGCGTAAAACAAATAAAAGCAGAATCTATTCATTTTCAAGTCCTTTGCAACCCGTATTCAACTGAATACAGTACAAAGATAAAATACTTATTTTTCAGACTTTAGAGGTTTCAAAGAAGTTGAGACAGGAGCAACAAAAGACTGGGAAAGTTGTGGAATGTTCAAAAACACCTGAAAACATTCCACAAGTAAACCGGTTCATTGATAACAGGTGACAGTATCATGACTGGGTGTTAACAGGACATCTTCAAAAGCCTCAGTAGTTCACACGCAAAGATGGTGTGAGGTTCACTTCTATGTGAAAAACTTTGGGCAAATAGTCCAACAGTTTAAGAGCGTTTCTCAACATCTCACCATCTACAACCCATAATATCAATAAAAGATTCAGAGAATCTCTGCACATAAGGGCCAAGGCCGAAAACCAACACTGAATGCCTCTGACCTGTGATCCCTCAGGCAGCGCTGCATTAAAAACCAGCATGATTGTATAAAGCGGGCCTATTCAGTTGGCAGCTGTGGGCGGAATCTGTCCCGTTAACAACCTTAATCCGATTTTATTTAAAGAACCTGCTACATTTTACGTTTATGGGCGCTTTACATTGTTTATTAGAAGATCATCATGTTATTAGTAGTCTAATTACCCCACTCATTGATTATCTCTGTTGTTAAGGACAGAGACATTCATGAATCTAAAAAGTTTTAACTCAGGCTGTCTAAGCAGAGAGAATTTAGGAGAGTCAAACTTAGTGAATTCATTAAAAAAAGATATTAAATATAACACTGTGTTTATTAAAACAAGCTACTTCTAATCTGGGTTTACAAAGGTGGATTTTTTTTGTTTTTCCTGTACTTTTGTACAAAATGTTTCTTTTCCAATTGTGAAGACTAATTAAGTAGAGAAAAACATAAAAAGGTGCATTGATTTACACATTTAAATTCCTAACTTTACGGATCAGACATAGGAAATGTCATGGCGCTTTTCTTTTTTCAAATCTGGCCCTTCTAAAAAAGTAACGGAATAAGCCTGGTACCATGACTTCAGAAAACTGTTGTCAGTAAGTACAGTTTGTTGCCGCAACTATAAACTTTAAAAGTTAAAATTCTAACAACATCCAGAAACACTGCTGACTTCTCTGGGAACAAGCTCATTCGTGATGGACTGATGCAAAGTGTCCACATTTAAGATTATTTTTGGAAATCATGGGCATTGTGTCCTCCAATTTAAAGGGGAAAAGGATCATCCAGATTGTTACCAGCACTAAGTTCAAAAGCCAAGCAAACGTGATGGTACGGGGGGGGGGGGGTGCCATGGCATTGTGGGTAACTGTCACATCTGCGAAGGCCCAGTTCATGCTGAAAGGTACCTATAGGTTTTGGAGCAACATGCGCTGCCATCCACACTACGTCTTTTTAAGAGACGTCCCTGCTTATTTGTACTATATTCAACTGAATATAGGTTCTAAAGATTTGCAGATCATTGCATTCTTCATTATTTACTTTTAAACAGAGTCCCGCTTTTTTGCAGTTGGGTTTCTAGTTGAAACTGGATTTGGAACAAAGTATCTCAGCCAGTGCTACTGTAAATACTTGAAGATGGATATTTTACAGGGGGCATTAGGCCAGATGAAAGGTGTGTGTGTGTGTGTGTGTGTGTGTGTGTGTGTGTGTGTGTGTGTGCAGCGTGTGGGGGATGAGAGGGTTTTGAAGTTAATAGTTTTCATGCTGCTGCTGCTATTATTAGACATCCCGAGCTGGGAGAGCCTGAGTTACATGCTGATACTGACCAGCCGGCCATAAAACAAATAAAATACAACACACAGACAAACACAAAACAGGGAGATGGGACATCCAGACAGCCAGCTGAAGCCTTATAAGGTTTGTGGTCTTGAGCTGCATCCCAGTATGCTAGATAAGAGTGCCAGAGCCTTATTTAGCCTGCAGGCTGCTGTCCACACACACACCACACACACACACACAACACACACACACACACACCACACACACACAGCCACGTGCTGAGATGGATCTGTATTGACTACTGATGCTGCCGGGCCGTCACCCCTGTGGCCGGCTGCATGGTGCTGCAGTGAGTAGCGTGGCTGCAGAACAGAGCAGCTCTGGCTCCCTGCAGCTGGAGAACCTTAAGATCATCTGTCCAACCCATCCTCCCCCCATCTGCTTCCTCTTCATCAGAGCAGATGAAAATGAATCAATTTCTTTCTTTTCCTTCAGGGGGAGAATCCCATTGAGATTCAGCAATCAAAGGGAATCTTATTTTGTGAGGCAAAAATCTGTGTTTTGTATGCGACGTGTTTTTTCTCATTAAAAAAATGACACATATTCAGTGAAGGCAACAGACAGAACTGACGGTATAGGCAGGCAAAGACCATGAAGAACTGTAAAATGAATTTCAAAAAAGCGGCAATCTAATCTCAAAACAAAAGAAAAACTAATATAAAATTACTTGTTTATAGTAAAACCTCAATGAAGATCAGAGTTTCAGCAAAGGCACGGCGAGGGTTTCAAACCTTAGATCTCTGCAAATGTGTGTAAAATGATACATTCTTCTCCTTAAATATCTGCAGTACCGTGTGAAATCATTTCATATATGAGACCATCAGGGTACCCCTTCATAATCCAGGTTTAATTTCTCTTTAAAGGACAGGTACACTTTTTCTCAAGTGTATGTTCACAATACACACATGTCTGTATGTACATTGAAAGAGTTCACACAGTTATTGTTTCCTGTCCATTACTGGCACAAAGTGTGTTTTCCATTCACATGTTTGTTTTTTTTTTGCATATTTTTAATTTGGAACACCAAAAACTCAGAGGCAAAAATCAAAATATCACAAAAAATGAGCAGTTGACAAAAGCAATCCGACAAGTAGTAGGATTGGGCAATGTCTACCAAACTAGTATATGACGATGTCCACAGTGAAACATCGCGATGGGCTAATGGCTAAATTCCACAATGTGGAGCCATTTATTACTGCTTAATTGAGAAAATAATCGACAGATGTAAACTGATAATGAAAATTATCATTGGTTGCAGCCATAGTTCCCCAAACGTGCTTGGAAGGGGATTGTGAGGGGAGGTGTTTGCAATCTGCAAGCTCACTGCTAAATACCACAAAATCCCACACGCTGGTGCTTTAATACATGAAACAAACAGTGCAAGCTTTCATTTATTCTTTTAATCATCAACATTTTTTTTTCTCCCATAAATGTTTCCTCTCAACTCCATATTAATCCCCCCGTTTATACTCCAGTATTTTAGAAAGTGCGTGATGATTCAGTGCTGGACTCTCCTTTAGCCCTTATAGAAGTTTAAAAAGCGAGCAGAAACACAGCCGAATCCTAAGAGACAGGAGCTGCAGAGAGACAGTAAGAATTAAAATGAATAACAGACTTCAGTAAGTCTGTTTAGTAAGATATGACTGAATATGAAAAAATAAGTCTTTATTAAATGATATTAATACATCAAATATGCTTGGCTCCCTCCAGGGAGGGTTTTGTTCCCAAACAGACTGTAGCTGTGCAGCTGTTAATGGAGGACGGTCTGAAGATGCAGTGCAGCGAGTTTGGTGTCAATTGAGCAAAAACCATGGGAGGAGAGGTTTAATTAATTTTACAGTTTTTGAGAAAAACAGAGCGATGGACTTGATAATTCCTGCCAGCTCGAAGCATCTGAACATATCTGCCCACTGGCTCAATATGGCATCTCCATATTGAGTAAACTCTAGTTTAAATGACCAAACCTGGGCTTTACTAAACCGAGATTAGTTTTTAATAACCCAGTCTTAGTGACGTTTTTACAAAACAGCCAGTACAACCCAGTTCTGTGCAGCACTTTAGTGTAGAAATTTTGTTGCTCACTGCAGTTCCACTTGTCCTCTCATGTCAAACTTAAACTGTTCCAAAATGCTTGTGGTTGCTAATTTGTTCATCTTATCTTAAAATAGCCTATAAATGAATCTGTCTTCTTCAGTGTCTCTTTTTGGTATTAAAAGCAGTAAAATACAAAAGCAGTCCTGCTATACATACAGTTCTTCTGCAACACTGTAGAAATTGTTTGGTCCAGTGCAGCTTGACTTCTCCACCGGCGTCATTTCATCCCGGAGCTCAGCATGCTCTCCCTCCTCCTCTCTCTATATACCTCTTGGAAACAGTGACAAATAAATAGCCAGGCATGTTCGCGCCCTGTTCCCCCCGGCCCTCCCCGTGTTACCTCTTATTAAGGAACCAACGGAAGAATTGATCAAACACGAATCCTGCCTCTCTCATCATTACCCACAGGTACACATCATCATAACTCAGACAGCAGCTGCTGAGGAGCAAAGGGGGGAGGACAGGGGAGAGAGGAGTGTTGAGGGAGGGTCTCTTCCCACAGAGCTAACAAGCTCCTTACCGAGAAAGCAAGAGTGTGAGGGCGGTAGGCAAGAGGGGGGAGGCGAATGCAAACAGGTATAGAGAGGCGAAGGTGCCGGTGGAAGGAGGTGGTGGGAAGATGAATGGACAGGGAGGAAGAGAGAAGTGCTGTAGAGAGTGGGCTTAAGAAAAAGTATGCGAAAATGGAAGCCAGAAGGGACATTCAGAGCTGCTGCAGGGAGAGAAAAAATAAGAAGGGAGGATGAGGAAAGTAGCAAGTTTTGCACAAATTGGCCTTACAAATGAAAAGGGCTAAGGTGAATGCGGGAACGATGAATAATGCAAGAGGAGATTTGGATGCCAGGCTTTGCCCCCGACGAGGCCCGGGACTTTTGGGGTTACGCTCATGTCTGCTGGGGGGAGAAATACTAGATTACCTCACATCCGTCCTTTACATTGTTAAGAGGCTTACGGAAAGGCCGGGAATCTGCTAACATTAAGTCTCATCCTGTTTCCGTTATCGTCACACCGCCACATTTCACCTGCTGCGAGAATCCAAGCCTTGTCTGTGACGTGTTTACTTCAGCATGTTCCAACATGACAATTCAGTCAGGACTTTACAAACATTCTTGACCCCCACCATGGATTAATGGCTGTGACCCTTTTATGAGATTACAGCTGTGATTGATCTTTCTTACATCAGTGGAATATTAAATTCAATACATGTCAGATATGGTGAAGTATGTCATGACCATCAACCTCAGGTCAATGTTTGAACACACAGCTGTTGAGAAATAAAGGCATCAAACTGACTAGATGGGTCTTCCCATTTACTTTTCCACTCAGCTCGTCTGGTGTAATCCAAATCTCCTAAAGCCCCGACATGCCAAGTTGACTAAAAACCATGTTTTTACCCTGAATCTTCACTGCAGATCCTTAGCTTGGAGCCATGTTCACGGCACATGCACACTGTCTGAACTGGGTGTTTGTATTGTGACGGTGTGCAAACGGCATGTTGGGACTTTAGGAGACGTGGATCATGCCAGACAAGCAGTATGGAGGCATTTCATGTTTTTATTTTCTTTGTCTTGTTCCGTTTGAAAACTGGGCACCATTCACTTCCATTATTTGGGAGATTCCACGATGCTGTTTTCCTGTAAAACGCCAGCTGTTTTTTATGGACCAATAAAATAAACTCGACCCTCAATGGTACGAGGGTGAGTAGATGATGACTGAATTTTCATTTTTGGGTGAACTATCCCTTTAAGGCTCAATTATTCTTAACATTAGGTGTGCTTAATGCAGACGGACACCTCTGTCCTTACTCTGCGTTCATTTCATCAGTATATGTGCACGCTTACAGATGCGGACAAAACAGGGCAGTAGCATTTTAGTCATGGGGGCAGTGTAGCTAAAGATTTAAGCGAGACACGACCACAGGACAGGACAAAGAAGTTTACGACCACTGCCGTCTACAGTGCTGCCGCCGCAATTACATTATTAAAACCTCTTCCAGCATTGCTACCTTTGTTGCTGTCATAAACTTTTGACTCTTCCTCTTCTCCTTTTTTGAGATAACTTGACTCTGACAGTGGTGCTTTCTAATGGACGTACTGCGTAGCATCCATGCCAACAAAAAGGATGCATGGAAGTCGTTTAAGTCGTTTAGCCTTTACACAAATTACAAGTTTCTATCTTGCTTTCTTGTCTCTTAAGGATAAAATATCTCCAAACTAAGGACATGTTGAGTTAGCCAACTGTCACCTCCTCAGACTGTATCACATGTTCATGGTCCAGTGCGAGCCAGAAAATATGAGGACCACTGGATATCTTTGTAGAACTGTTTGATTACTAATTAATTAACTGTGTGTACTGCAATGTTTTGGGTATTGACATGGGTCATGAAAACATCTGACAATGGAATCTGTTGATCGGTACGTGGATCTGTGATGTCAGCGCAATATCCGACAAGTGAATTACATCAGTATCAGCACCCGATATCGAAATTGGATTGGATCTGCTCCAACTGTAGATATTTACATGCTTTCCAGCACTCACATTTTTGCGTGGCTGGGTGCCATGAGGGGAAAAAAAATCATAAAAAAGGGGTGCCTTAGTTTAAAAAGTTTGGGAAGCACTGGTTTAAAGTGCCTCTAGTAACCACATCAATGGCAAGATGAGATGTGTCAAGACTGATCAATCACATTGTGCATTTTCCTTCACGTTAATCCATTGCAGCATACTTATAAGTTGGAAAAAACAGAGATAAGCAGTTCAATCAGTCACAATTAAGTGCTGATGGATGCTGCTGCCCTGCAGGTCAGACACGAGGCTGAAAGTGGTTTGATAACTAACAGCACTCCTGCTAACCAGTGTGCACTGGATTCGAGCGGAGGCAGAAAACTCTTGAGCCAGATAACTCAAAACCTGGACAAATAAAGCCAAAATTATCTTGCATGGCTAGATATCGCTGGGGGATAAACCAGCCTTTTAAATTCAGCTTCACTTGGCTCAGAGACAAAAAAAAAAAATTCTCCTGCAAAGCTTATTCAAATAATGCTGACCAACCAAACTGAACGCTTGAGCGAAAGGATTTTAAACGTCTCAGCATGTGTTCATATTGTTGTAGGCAGGTTGCTTTAGGAAGCACATCTGAAGGGTCCTGTGTGTTTATGTGAGCACAGGGGTGCATCGTAGACACAGCGCTGGCTCAGTCTTTTCTTTGCCAGCATTGCCTACACGTATCCCTCCCTCAAGCAACAAAAAAGTTTTGAAAAAAAAAAAGGAAAAAGGAAAGTCAAATACAAGTGAGATCTGCAGAAGTACAGCAACAGCAGTGCTTTAAATGGGGCCTTAAAGGACTTTTGGAAGCGATGTCCCCACCTTTGTTCCGAGCAGTTGTATTCTGCGTCTTTGTCTATTTTTGGAGACGAGGACATGTACATAAAGTTGTGTGTTTGGAGCCTGGGGCTTGGTTCTTTTCCTATGTTTCTTCTTCTCTCGTTAGGCTTCCTTTTCCATCTCATTAGTTGGGTTCACGGTGCTTCCCAGTGCCAGGAAGAGGACAAAGATTATGCTTAAAGTAACTCTGCCTGCTCAAATCACATGGGCGCATTTCTCCAGTCGCCTCTAAAACAGTGACTCTTTTATTTCACTGTAACTCATCCCCTGGATCGTCTCATGAGCGCCCTGTGAACAGGCAGCACGGTGCGCACCGGAAACACTTGTATGAGTTTTGTAGTTAGAGATGTGCCACAGGATGTGGAGTTGATGAGAAGCGTGCGCCCTCAGAAGATTCATTATTCCAATTTCCCATGGTTATTATTGTAGCAAATTTGTTTTTCCCTTCTTGACTGAACTGAATATCATCCTTCTCTGACCCCTTTTCCTACTGTTATTAACATGAGCTCCTGGCGACTAAATTGAATTTAGACAGAGAGAAAATATATCAAAACCAAGTGGAATTGCATTTAAGATGCATTAAAGAGTTGTGTAAGGTCTGGTGACAAGGTGCTAAGGGTAAACAGGATGTGTATTCATTCCATATTCATAAGAAAAAAAATGTAATTATGAATAATAAATAAATTAAAAAAGATAAATTACTAATTACAAATATATAATTTGTGAAATAATTTAAATTATTAGAACTCAGCTCTACTATTAAATGTTGGTTCAAGTCAAGTCAATTTTTTTCATATGCGCCAAATAATAAAAGCATTTTCATAAAAGCAGGTCAAGGCCGTACTCCTTATAATATTATAGTTCTCACCAAGAGCAAGCACTGAAGCAACAGTTGTGAGGAAAAACTTCCTTTAAACAAGTGGAGAAACAGTAAACAATGCAAGTTCCAGAATTTCATCATTCATATAATCAAAACTGATTATATTCAAGTACTGGAGTTAATTTTTATTTTCAATAAACATTTAAAGTAAATTAATTAATAAATTAAATAAATTAAATAAAGTTTTATTTAGCTTAACAAGACCAGCCAAGACTGGGTTATTGGCTTATGAGAGTTAACAGCAGCTGTTAACATTAGCTAAAGTTAGCTAGCTAACTTTGACAGTGTTGTTGCCCTAGCTAACAGGAGTTAAATAGCAAAATTTGGTAGAAGTTGTTGAGCTTGCTAGCTTAAGACAGGCAGGGGGTATTTAATTGACTGAAGGCCTGAATATACTCCCAAACAGACACGGACACCAGGGACGAGTTGTAATTCTGTTTTTCTGCTTGGAGGACGCATTCCACACATGCACAGACTGCATTCTGTAGCTGTTTGTCGTGTACACACGCCGTCTGATGAGGAAATTTACATCACACAGACTCTCGCAGATGCAGAAAGTATCGTTTCAGCTTGAATAGTGAGGGGGCAGCGTGACAATATGAAGTAAATTGTGACAAAATTGAAAAGTGTCATTAGGAAACTGCCACAGTGAAATAAAAACACATCTGAAAGGGTGCATTTTGGGGGGAAAAAAGAAGCGCTTAATCGGTAACATAAAATTAACTCAGTGATATAATGAGTTGAGATTGAACGTTTAGTTTCAATAATAATAGTCCATCAAGAGAAAATTAGTTGCCAGTTACTTTGATAATCACTTAATCGTTTCAGTTACTTTTCAAGCAAAAATGTCAAACATTTGCTGGTTCCAGCATCTTAAATATTGCAACGATTTGCTGATTGTCTTTGTTATTTATGATAGTAAATGACATGATAGTAAATGTCTTTGGGTTTTGGACTGATGGTTGGTAGAACCAGACCGATCAGCCTATGTCAGTATCAGCATTTATGTTGGCCAGTATTTTTTTTATTTTTACAGAATATAATGCAGATATTTGTGTGTGTTTGTTTGTTTTGTTTTTAGTTTTGCAGGCAGCATTTTATGTATATTTGATCCTTGTTTAATTATTAAATATACCAGTGATAGTTTATTGTTTCATTGCCCTGATATCATTTTGGATTTTATATATATAAATGAAGAATATTGGCCGATATATCAATATCAGAATTATTTTACTTTCTAATATCGGTATTGGTATCAGCCCCAATAATAGGTTGGACAAAAGAAGCGATGTAAAGATGTCACCTTGGGAATTGTGATCAGCTTTTTTTACATTTTATAGACTAAATGCTTGATCAGTTTATTGTGAAAATTATCTGCAGATTAAGTTGAATTAAAATTGCATCACTCTTTTATTCATCATCCCTTCTCTCCCTCTTTCCTCCCAGTATCAAGATGGTGCTGATGTGGACCAGCGGTGACACCTTTAAAACGGGATACTTCCTCCTCACCCAGGCTCCCGTGCAGTTCTGGACGTGCGGCCTGCTGCAGGTCTGCGTGGACTTCGCCATCCTGTTCCAGGTTTACTACTACAGCCGCTACCCGCAGAAACCGGTGTCCCACACCGTCTCCCACACCACCAGTGCCAAGGCCCTCTGAAAGCCTCCGCGAGCTCCCTTAGGACGTGTCAACGCTCAGAAGCACCAGTGAGGAAGCACTTTTAGAGGCGCTGTGGACATGAATAAACATACATGAGTACCAAAGCACCTTGAGACGATGCAGGCTGCTCACTCTCACCTCCAAGTATACATAAAGACACACACACACACACCATAAATAAGGCATGAACATACACAGACACTTGTGTCGGTGTCTGCGGTGATACCTGAAGGACACTTGTTACAAACAGCCTTTTTGTTTTATTTATGCTTCTGACTTGTTCTCAATGCGACAGTATGCTTATGTCATGGAATGCAGACTTCTTAAAGAATATATCCTTCGGTCAACCTGTGCATGTGGAGAATATTATGCACACACATGAATATATTCAGTTTATAAACTGCAGATTTATGCACTGAAATCTGTGCTCAAGGAAACGTGGACCAGCTTTTGTCGTCCACGTTAGCTGATGATTGTTGCATGGACCCCTCTGCCTTAAAACACACGTTCAGACATGGCTTACCAGCAATAGAAATGTATGAATCAATCAAGAAAAAAAAAAATCTTACTATTCAACATTACTGAATGTACCAAAAGGCATTTGTTATTTTGTAGTTTTTCCCAACTCCGTGGAGAAATGCTGGTCAGTCTACCACTTGTTGGACAGATGGTTGCCATGTGCTGTGCTGTGCTGTGCTGTGCCACGCCACCAAGGCTCAATCTTCTGGGATAACAGAGGAATGGAACTGGAAGAAACTAGAGGCAATCAGACTTAACCAAAAGAAGAAAATTTCCAAAGGCGTGGAGATGCAATGCACTGGCTTTTAAGAAAACAAATGGTCATAAACATAAGTGGTCGAGCTTTGTAAGAAGACTTAAGGGCTCTCTTCTGTCTGAAGCCAGTAGTAGGAATTCAGTTGTTGGAAACATGAAACATCATGACCAGTATTCAGGCTGCATGGGTTGTCACAAGGCCAATGCCAACATTTTTCTTTTTTTACTGAAGCTGTTGATGACATTTTGTATATAATTTAAAATTTCTTATCATTGTTATTTAGCTGCAGCCACAATCTGTACAGTCTGGACATTAGCGCATAAACACAGCCTGCAAGAACACTCCAGTGGTCAAATTTGCAAAAATAATCCAGGGCAAAAAAATTTGCTTCCCAGTCAGTCTGAACACAGCTTTGGGACTGAAAAACAGGATTGTCATGGTATTTATTTGGCTAGGTCAGCAGGTCCTTAAATGATCATTCTGGTTTAGTACTTTTTGCTAAGTTTATGCAAAGTCGGCAGAATGGAAAGAGCGGAAAGACCTGCTGTTATCTGACTTGGGAGCATTCTTGCATTTTTCTAAGTTGCTGCTAGTGTTGTGGTCACACTGTTTAAAAAGTCTAAATTAGCTACTTTTGCTGTTGACTGCAAATGTGTTTTTTTATGAAGATGTAACTGCCATCAGCTTATTGACATTTCTATAGTTCTTTCTTCGCCTAGTGGGGGATAATATCATAGCTGTCAAGATTTTCCAATACTTCAACTCAGAATTACAACTAAGAAGCTGACTTGAATGTTTTTTCGCACGAGGCTGCTTGGAATCCTGGATCAGTTACTGAACGGGCACATTGAGCACAGTCCAAGGGGGTGCCGTAGCAGAGACACAAAACGATCGCAAAAAGATACAAAATGACCACAGAACAACTACAATGACACAAATGACCACAAAGAGACAGAACAACAGCAAAGACATACAAAACTAACACAAAGACAAACAAAATGATCACAAAGAGACAAAAAAAAAACTATAAAAAACTGCAAAACAACCACAAGGGGACATAAAATGATCACAAAAAGGACACCAAATGACAACAAAAAATTGCCAAACAACTTCATCTCTAGATTGTTTTTCCTGTCTCAGGTTCTGGGTAGAGATGTACCGATTGCAATTTTCTTGGCCGATTCCGATTTTTTTTTATGGGTCTGACCTGCCGATTCTGACTTTGGCCGATTCTGATTTTCAGTCTTTCTAAGAACTATAATTGACAGAGCACACAAAAATGTAAAATTAAATTGGATGGTCATAATAAAACACTGACTATTAAACTTCTACATTTTATCCAAAACTGCTCCAGGTTACAGCCAGGCCTTGTTATATTAAGATTATGTAACAGAGGGAGCGCAGTCTTGCGAGATCTCAGTGGGAACGTGACTTCATGTGATCTAATGTGGAAGCAGATGTAAACAAACCAGAGACTGACGCAGTGTCAACTGTACTGCACCGTCAGCTGCTCGACTGCGCCGTCTCCTTGTCTCCTCTTGTGTCTGTGTTGCTGCGCGCATGATGTGACTATCGTGCGGAGCATGTGTGAATTTTACCAGTACAAAATCGGATATGTGACGCTCATGGTAAGGGCTGGTCACGCTGAAAACTGGAGTTCTGGTTCAGCGGCAAAACACAATTCAACTTCATCACATTGTTTTGTGTCTCTGGCTTCTATGTAGGAGTGTCTGTGTAAAAGCCCCCCCTTTTATGTGTCTGTGCCCAGGGACCCATTGCCTCATAATCCATTCATGCTCTGACTTCTTGTCTGAACATTATGAGGTGAATGCAGCATCACTTTGCATTTCTAGCCATCATTCCTATCTTTAATAATAACATCAAAGTATTATTATGTTATATATGTATATATACTGAGATCTGGGAAGGCAGCCACATCACTACAAAGATCAAACAATCGGACATTATTTTAATGGGTACAATGGTGATTATTACCAATAAAAATTACAGCCAAGTTGTAATAAACCAGAATGGTCCTTTAAGGAGAGGTTCAGTCTAGATTTTACAGAGTGACACTATTAAATATGCTCAGAAAAATCATATCTCCACTTCCCATCATACTGGCTGTGGGTAACAGACTGGCCAGTTTATTATTTAGATCATAAATCCAATAACATCCCCTGATATCCCTTCTGATGACTCCACATCACCGTGTCATGCAGGTTGTACTCGTCACCATTTTGTCATAAGAAATTAATTTCCTGTTCAGAAGGAGAAGCAGCCGCACAGCAGAGTGGAGGTTCTCTCTGTTACTGTTTCTGTGTTTTGTAATTTTTCCTCTGGGGAGGGGAGAAATGCCAAACCGGGAGGTGTCCGACTGTCAGCCCTTCAGTGAACTGTGGACCAGAGCAGACCTGATTCTGTCCTCTTCCTCAAGAAAGCCTCAAGAAATGGAAACTTCCCCTTTTGTTCCAGTGGGACGTTGGCAGGAGGTTTCTATGAATATTTCTTTCCTTGCTCTTAAATGTACAAAAAGAAATCTGGGGGAATGACACACGCCAGTTTAGTCCACCTAATATTCTTTTTTTTATAATGTTCAAATGCCTCTGTAAGATCTGTGTGCCTGTTGTTAATTCAGGCAGTTTTGACAGTGACTGAGTTGTGTGGATGATGTGAGAAACGTGACAGGACTCTTGTTGTGACCTCAGACTTTCACTCTGTTTACTGCTCCATGTATCTGATGTTACTTTTTTTTTATTTTCCCACTGTGTTTTGTATTATTTGCTTCATTCATTTTATCATATGAAGGTATTTTCCCATAGAAACTGCCAACTTTTGCATTGTGTTATTTGTGGAATCCACGCCTAGTGTGTTAAACAGGTCAGATTATTCGATGTGGGGTTGTATGAGGTACGTGTCGAAAGTCAGTGTATTTGCTACAGTAGGTGCCAGTCAGTACGGCCCCAGTGAGGAGAAGTAAAGAGGGGCACCAGAATGGAAGCTAAGCAATGTACTGCTGTGGACAGGGTCAGCAACAAAAGGTTTGAAAAAAAAGGTCTACATGGAAAAATTAATATCAGTTTAATTTATCAGTCATTTTGAATATTTAACCAAATTACTTTGCTGTCTGACAGTCTTTTCCAATGAGAAGCTGTTGTTATAGAAGCCAAATATCGCTTTCTCTATACCAACCAAACTCCATGGGCAAAAGCAGTAATTTTTCCTCACAGAACATGTGATGCCAACCAACTGCTGGCGTCTGGTCAGTTTTTGTGTGACTTTGTGAATCTAAGCTCTCCTTTTAACAAATCACAAGTGATACAAACTAACAGATCAAGGCAGAAGTAGACCCCCAACTCGACTGGCGATTCCTAGCGATGGCTGTTAAAAGTGTGTGTGAAAATATTCTTAATATGCTGTACACTTAAAGGGATATAGTTTTTTTTAGGTAGACCTTTCTTAAAGGACCAGTCGTAGGATTTATTGCGTCTAGCAGTGAGCTTGCAGATTAAAAACACGTCGCCTCACCCTCCCCTTCAAAGCATCCAGGAGAACCTATAGTGGCCCCGAAACATGCACAAAAAATGATATGCACTCTCTTTGAGTCGTATTGCACATATGGTACTCCTTTTAAGTGGCTAAAACACATTTTCTTACTGACCCCATCCACAGCAGTACATTGCTTAGCTTCTGTGCTGGCGCCCCTCTATGCTTCTCAATACTCAGGTGTGCTGACTGACTGTTAGAATAACTCACTTTTATACAACACCCCTCATCAAATAATCTGAACTATCCCTTTAATGTACCAAAAATATTCTTTCCAGTGTTTCTTATGCCGTTTTAACTATGTTACATCAATTAGTATTTAATGTTTTTTTATTGTTCACTTCAATAACTTGGGACATCCATCAACATTTGAGGCTGTTAAAACGCCAAGTTCTGTTGAGAATCTAACGTGGCATTGTCACCCAATAAAAGAGGACACGGAGAGACTTGTGCGTCATGTTTTGTTTGATGGAGACGTCTGTGTCAGTTGCGCAGACTTTCACCGTTGCTCCCATCAGCTCGTCGCGCAGCTCTGGCAGACATCAGTTGTCACAGAACAAGAATAAGCCCCACCGGCCGTGGTCCTTCTTTGGGCTTTGAGAGTATCCAAATAACAAGCACATAAATTGTAATGTGCTGGGCTTTCACATCAAGCTCTGCACTGGCACAGAGAGGAGACAGGACACAGATAACAGATGTACAAGACAGGAAGGGGCGAAAAAGACGGATTTGAAAAGGCGTCTTCTAAATGCAGAAGCAGATTATTAATGTGTGTCCTTTAAGTCCTTTTCATCGCGCCGTTAACCACGGCCATGTCTGTCTCTTATAGATTAGCCTTGAGTGACATATGTGCATTGGTGTTTCATTTTTGTTGATGTTTGACTGTATTCATCTGTTGAACAAAACTGAGATGATGAGAAAATCTGCCCCGAAGACACACACAGGCTGTATGAATGTCTTATCTATAGTGCCTATACAGTCTACGAACAGAAAACACTTAAGAGACCTGAACAGCCACAGGGCCCTCGCTTACAGAAATGTATTTCAACGATATCTCTAATTTAAACTCAAGGTCGGTCAGGAATTCATAATCACAGCCCTTAAAATAAATTCTGAATTGTGCTCAGTGCCTCAGGAATGTGAGTGGGTGTGAAAGAGCTTCCCTGCATGATAAATACAGGAAAATGGATAGTAGCAGGACTTTGCAAGTCGAGGTTAGATTTATGCCGGCTTTGTTGTTTGTATTTTCAAAAAGCATGTTCTCTTTTAACAACAAGTTAAAGGAAGAAATATGTAATATGGTTACTGTACTAAATCATAGACTACTACGAAGAACTTTCATATTTTGTTGTTTTTGGAGGCTCCTGTGGACAAAAGCGGTGGCATTTCCACTGTGATTATCAAAAAATATAATTTCAAAAATAAAAAATATCAAATGGAAAATGTCCTCCTGCTTCATTTTAACTGGCTAATGCACTGCGCACTGTAACTTTGCCGGGGAAAATGTAAACTCTGGCTTGTTTAATCTGATTTCATGACGACCCAGCAGCAGGAATTAAAAGCAACTACATAGAAATAGTCGATCTTCTTGCCGATGGTCTTATTTAACTTATATAGGTCATGTAGAGGCATCAGTAATAAATTCAGGCCGTTTCATAACCAGTTAAAAACTCCTTGTAGTAGCTTTGAGCAAACACTCACAATGCTACAGCCAGTATTTTCTCCTTTGAAATTTCCATCCTGATCCAGAATTCAGTTTTCAATTTCCTGTTTCGCATTTGGTTAAAATTCATGCAGAATGTTTGCTGAATGAGTAAGTGTCTGTGTATTGGTCAAAAGAAATCAGTAATGATCTTTTAGAAGGAAGACATGTTTATAATGATTAAATTGAGCAATATATCAATGGAGTCTGGCAGGCAGTCACTGAACTCCAAATTCAGTGTGTATTTTTGGAGCAGTGGGCTTCTGTTTTCGGGCTTAGCTTACATTGATAGACAATAGACAGTTATAAACAGCTCATCAACTTAGTGTAGGACTCGCTGTCGCTTGTTATTGTCAAAGTAAAATGTTGCACTTGCTCAGTTTAGCTTCAATGTCCCTGCAGCCTGCAGGCAACCCGCCTGAGCATCAAGTCTTGCTCAATCATAGACCATATAGGCTGTTAGAGGGGTTCAACACTCCTCATTCTCGACTTTTCTGATGACTGTTCACTGTGTGTGGCAAACCTAATGTTATCTGGGATAAGGTTTTGGCTGTGGCTTGCTAGAGTGTAAACTTTCCCAAATCCAATAAAGCGAGTGATGTTTTGTTGCTCATGCTAAGTTGTAAGCTTAACATAGCCATTAAAGTGCTGAGTAACAGTAATGATAGTGCGACTGCCTTTATTGCTCTACATACAGTAGATTTATGCACTTAGAGCTGAATCACCAACCAAGTTTTGAAATGATCTTGTTGCAAAATATCTGCGTGCCAGACAGTTGTTGGGAAGGACTGAGAGTCCTGTTTCTTTCCGCTAAGTCTACTGCCAGGAGGTCAGTAATCCTCTGTATCTCCACTCATCAGAAATGAAAGTCATCACAAATGTCTAAGGCGTGTGATCTATCACAGAGAACGTGTTGCTGAAGCAAAACAGCCTGTATCATCTGCTCCTCCACATCCCCAAGTTATCCAGCCTTTCATAACAATGTGTCATGACAACCACTATTTACAGAGGACTTTTACTAATAGCTCTTTAATGCCCCCTTTACCTATGAAAATAGATACAGAGGCTTCAAACAATATAACCATCACAGCCCACATACTTAAAGGGTGGAGTCAAAAGTTTCTGACAACAGAAAACATGCGACGGCGGGGGAGGTTGTAATAACGTTCCTCTTGAGAAAAAGTCAAAAGCAGAGGCAGCATTGTAGACGGCGGTGGTCTGTGTGGTGACGTCATCGTTGCCATGCTTGCCCACAACATGGATTTTGCAATACTGTCATTACTGTGATACATGTTTTAGCATATTAAAATGAATGTGCCTACAGCCTACCGGTGAGGGCAACTCCATCATACGCTGTTATTTCTGCCAGTATTTCCTCAGAAGTGTTTTCGATAAAATACCAACCCACTGTTCTTGCACCTGTGGTCTTTCAATTTGGAATTCAATGTGGCAGCAAACAACTTGTTGAACCTCCGTGCATCCCTCATTCAGAGCGCACGGAAAGCTGGTGGGAGAAACTCCCACAGGCTGCGACAATATGTTGGACTAATGTTGTAATATTGAGGGACAAATAGTGGAAATGTTGTAATATGAGGGACCTCTTAGAAGAAAATGTGTGTGTTCATTTTACTTTTTTGTGGAACAGCTGGTTAAATCCTTCTCCGCTGTGTGATTCGCACAGGTGTGTGTCTGTTGCTGCCAGATGTAAATGCACTGATAGACCTGCCCCATGGTACACTGACTATTGTACTTAAATTTTTATACTTTGAGTTGTCTGCCAAATAAATGCTGTTGACATGCTAAATCCAGCCCGCTCTCAAGGTCTACAGACAATAGATAGCATCAATAGAGTGAAAAGAGGTAAAGTCATGTTTTGAGCGTAGTTTTTGTAGTACCGTGATATATTAGTCGACATAAAAACAAAATGATACAAATTTTAGGTCATGTTGCCCTCCGCTACTGTGCTGCCGTTTAATACACTGCAGCATGTGGACAGAAAATTATTTTCACTGTCTAACTGACAAGAAACGTCACGTCCAATACTTTAGGATTTTTAAAAAGTACTCGTGTCCTGTTGTCATGTCTCATTTCAGCTATTGGCTACACTGTGACACCGCCCTCACAACTACCAGAGGCACTGCTCTATTTCAACCATAAAAGACAACATGAACAAATACTGACTAAATGATTGAAAAGTAAGGACAGAAAACCCTGTCCGTACCGTATGTGTGTCTGCTGTTTAGCATAAATGTGACTTCATGACAGGGCAGCATTTAGCAGCTAAAGAGCCAGATAGTTTTCATAACTAATGGTGTGAGGGTGTACTAATTAAAATAAAATAATGTTGACGTTGAAGTTGGCATTACATTAGCTAAACTGCTAGTTTAGATAGATAGGGGACTTATATGTTGCCCAAAACGAGAGGTTTATAAAAATCTTTTTTAGCCTTATAAAAAGTGTGGCCAGGGATTAGCTGGAAGCCTCCATTTGCTCTGGGTTTTGCTCAGGGTTTTGGATTAGAGCAAACTAGCAGACAAAAAGTATATGGCAAATGGAGTGAAATAAAAATTGGATTACTAGCTCAAAGACAAAAAGAACAGAAGTACATTTTAAGACAAGAACACGAAAAGTGAAAGTGAAAAAAACTTTTTTTTAAGTCATGTTTGTTACTTGTGACTTGTTACTACCCACATCTGTTGAAAAAAACAAAAACAAAGAGCTAATAGAGCAATGGCCAAGTGTCAGTGTCAGGGAGGAGACACACTGAAATTTTAAGTAAATATGATACAGACAGAGAAGTGTATAAAAAGTTAATTAAAAATATCAGGAAAACTCATCTCTAATGCACTTTTCACAGGAAATAATCTGCTCCAAATTCATTCAAATCACTTTAACTTTACTTTAACTTTTAACTTCCTGCAGTTAGAGCCTGACTATTTAGGTTAATTGTGCAGTTATCAGTGTATCATCACCCAAGGACAGAAAACGGGTCCCTTAAAGGAAATAGGTTAGATGTCTCTTGTCTACACAACCTTGAAAATATTCTCTTACTGACTGGAAATACCCTACGGTCCCTGAAGATGAACTTCTGAACAGCACGGCCCTGAGGTGAATTCAGGTCAGGGTCTATAGTAGCATGGTTGTTGGCGTGACCTCGCCAGAACTGACTCTGTGAGAACAGGAGAACTCACTGAACAGGCTCCAACATTTCATTGATGCACTACTGTCAGTACTTATCAAATTTACAGCGCATTGAGCCGACATTACTACTGGAAACAAAACTAATTTATTATTTATGACGGATGTGGGGGGGGAAAAAACATGGGCCAAGCCGCAGACAAACCAATTTAGGATGTTCTAAGTGCAGAAGTACAGCACGCACTCTTGCAAATTTCAGAGCGTCCTTGTGTATAATAAATTCTTAAATCAAAGCCTCTCCACATGGGACTGTGTTCATTATAATCTTTATTACATTTTTCAAAAGAGGCTGTTCCTTCAGGCTATGGATTCATGACGCCAAGCGCAAATCCATTTAAGTTGGGTTTCTATTCAAATGATGTCTCATTGCACCATCCTCATCAAAACAATATTTTCATTCCTTAAAACCTAAATATTGTAGATATAATAGTTTTAAGTGTTCTATGTAATATTTCCATGCTTTTTAATGATTCATTTAATCCAGTGACTGCAATTCAGAGCTGGCAGACTAAACATTACCTTATAGCATAACCTAATTTGCACTTAAGCACTTGCGCTGCTTTGATGGGCTCCAACTTGACAACAATTTGGGGAAATGGTTTTTTAATGTCTCACTTCAAAGTACAAGGCACTCAAGTCAAGGAAAATGAAGTGCAGTATTTGCAATTATATGAGGAAATCCTGTAAGACTGAAAATGATGTGAATATCTGAAATTGTTTTAGACTTGAGCTTTTGGGGTCTGTTGCTTTCACTGCCTGAAGGTGGGTGTATGACATTTTCTTCTTTGAAGAGAATCAAACTAATTAAACCTCTTGGAAAGTGTCTCTGACAGGTTTCATTTACATTAAAGGGATAGTTTGGATTATTTAAAGTGGGGTCGTATGAGGTACTTATCCACAGTCAGTCAGCACACCCCGAGTTTGGAGAAGCAGCAGGAGTACTGGTGTAGGAAACTAAGCAACGTACTGCTGTGGACAGGGTCAGCAAGAAAATGTTTTTTAGCCATCTAAAGAAAAACATCAATATCAGTTTAATTGTACACTGTGTTTAGAATATTTTCTGCACTTTACCTTGCTGTCAAACAGCCTTTTTTTTGATGGGAAACCACTGTTATGTTAGCTAAATATGCCTCTCTCCAAAGCCACCAAACTCCATTGGGAAAAACAGCACTTTTACTTTGCAGAACACTGGAGTTGCTGATCAACCGTTTCCTCGATTGGTTTGTTTGTTTGTGATATTCAGTGTTTTAAAGGGATAGCTCTGATTCACTGCAGTCACACAATAACACAAATGAACTAAGAGATCCAGGCAGCAGTAGACCAGCAAATCCCGTGCTCTGTGAGGTAAAATGACGAGTTTGCCAAAGGAGTTTGGTGGCTTTGTAGAGTGACATTTGCCTTGTATAAGGGCCTTTCCTGTGAATTGATATTAATTCTTTTAGCTGGGCTTAGCTTCCTACACCAGTACTCTAAACTGGGGGCATGATGACCGCTGTCTACTGGAGGTAATACACTGTACCTCTTACAAACCCACTTTAAAATATTCAAACTATCCCTTTAAAGAATTTCTTCAGACATTTCATCCACTTTACACCAATATGTGACAAGAGGATTGGCACCAGCATCATGTCCATCTCTTAAACAGATACAATAGCTCCAACTAGTGCTCACTAATTATCTGATTTGTTTAATCTGTACAAAAACGAAGGTTTAAAAATGACAATTTGTGGTTTTTGTGCTAGGTTATTTCTTGGCTGGGAGCAGTAAGTTCCTGAATGCAGTTGTCCCTGTGAGGTTGCCAGGCAGTGAGTGAACGCAGGTTTAGTAAAGATTAAACAAACAAGATCCAACGTGTTAATTCAGGAGTTTGTACAGGGCCAGGGTAGCTTGTTTCCCAGTGTTTATGCTATGCAAAGCAAAGCTAACTGGCTCCTGGCTGTAGCTCATATTTCATATACTGATATGAGAGTGGTCCCCATCTTCTCATCTAATGCTGCCTTCCAGTCAAAGTCAGAGATTGGAATTTCTCTGTTGAAATTCCCAACTTCCACCTCCGAGTGTTCCAGTGCACGACGCCAAACGTCAACAGATTTCTTTGCCAAATGCACACACAACTGAAGTCTCAGCAGTGCAGCCTTACAAAGTTACCAGCTACCTAATAACAATGGTGACATTTTCTCACAATTTACATGTAGAACAGGCTTTACTATATGTTGTATGTATTATTTTAATTCTGTACAGTACAGCAATATAATTTATGTTATCAAACCCTTTTCCATAGACATGAACTGGCTTGACTCGGTTTGACTCCGCACATCAGCCCGGCACTGCAGGGATTTGCATCTCCATTACAACTGAGCTAACCACTTGAAGGTCTGGTGACTGAAGACAGATTAGCTTAAGTGAGCAGCTATAAAACGGCGAATAAATGCTTTTTTCCCCCCATAAGATCTTGACAATAAAAGCCCCTCTTATTTTGTTGTTTAAAATCTTTTTTTATGAAATGTCACAATCAGGAAATGTCGGTTTCACTGTAAAAACACTGTAAAAAAAAAAAAAAAAAAAAAATTTCAAGGCAACTTACTGCAGCAGATTTTTGAATTCTGAGCCCAACTTAACATAACTTTTACGTTTTGAAAAAGTTTCATAACTACTGATCTTCTGTTGAGATAACTTACTTTTCTTCTTTAGATAAACTTGAGTCTTCCAGTTTTAGAAACCCCCAAAAATTGTATTTAAAAAATTATTGAGTAAACTCCTCCTCCTCCTCCTTGAAGTGAAACTTAATAATGGTTAATATTTTAACATTTTCAATTAAAATCCCTTTAATATTCAGGCACCCAAATGATGACAATAAGACTCAAAGCTTTGAAATACTTTTTTTTTTTTTTTTTTTTTTGAGTACTAAAGCTCAAAGATCAAGTCTTTTTTTTGTTTTGTTTTGAGTGGGGCTCAAAACCAAAAAATCTATTGCAGTAAGTTGCCTTGAAATTTTTTAGTTGTCACTACTACTTTTTTTTTTTTTTTTTTTTACAACACACGTTTGTTTGAGGTGGATAGGGGCAACCAGGTGTGATTTGGCCCTACTCTGGAGACGGTCCATCTCGGGCATGACTCAACATAGCTTGGGATGTTATAAGAGATAATGGAAATGCAAATCAGCGTGGCACGATTTGACTTGGTGTGGCCAAAACTGTCAAAGAACACTCTATGAAGTAGGAGGTATGTAGTAGTAGGAACTTCGATTTCGAGTGACCTTCTGTTGTACTTTTTGTCGTAGGAGGTTGGGAATTTTCGAGATCTGATTTGTCTGGAATTCAGCATAACTCTTGGCATTAAAGTGAATAAGCATATTTCCCAAAATAGCTAATTACTCTTTCAAAGCATCAGCCTGTAGTCAAGACAGAGACACAGTGTGGGACCAGTCCTCTTTCACAATGAACAAAACTTCCCACCCGACTTTATAGCCCTTTGACAGATAAATGAGTTTTGTGTTATGTTGAAGATTAATTAGCTCTGCTCCATTGCAAATGAGTCAGCTCACATCATCATGCACATGTGCGAACCTTATATAACAGAGCCCCAGGTACAATAAGTTATTTGATTAGGCCAAAATACAATACAGAGTGAATGGAGATGATATTAAACATCAATAATAAATGTGTGACATGTCAGCAAACAGCTTTATTTCAGACAATCCTCTCAAACGCAGCTACATGAGGAACATTAATTATTAGTCTGAGGTCTGAATAACAATGTGGGATGTTTGGGTGTGAGATTTCCCTTTTGCACAGACTTATCTCAAGTCTGAATCGCAGTCAGTGAGACAGTGAGACTGACTTCAGTTGTTTGATCATGAATATTGTACTGTTAGCCATCTTTTAAAGTCAGATTTGTGGATAAAAACACCCCTGCAGCTCCTCTGTAAAACTTGAGAAACTCAGTTACACTCTGGTGCACAAGCGCTTCACACGATCAAAGCCGAGACCTCGAGCTCCAGAGAGGAAAATCTCCTCCCTGCTCACAATCCTGCAGCTTGTCAACTTTGAAGTCCCAGCACTGGGTGTCTCGGCCTCCTTGGCTGCCACTCGAACGCAGACAGACAGACAGACGGACAGACGGAGCGGCTAAGTTTTCATGGACGATCTAATCTCAGCAGCCCTCTGAGCAGCCATGGACTTCCTCCGCTGCAAGGACGTGGCGGCGGCCTCCGTGATGCCGTGGTAGCTGTCCGTCTCCTGAGAGTCCTCGCTGTTCTGGGACTTGGTGCTGTCCTGCGAGTCGGGCTTCTGCCTGAGCGCCCGGCTCTGCTCCTCCTTCAGCTCCAGGTAGGAGCGCGAGAAGGTGTGAAAGATGGACGTGACGGGGAAGGCCATGAGGAGGATGCCGCTCAGGATGCTGCTGAGCGCCACCACCTGGCCGGGGATGCTCCTGGGCACCATGTCCCCGTACCCGACCGTGGTCATGGAGATCACGGCCCACCAGTAGCTCCCGGGGATGCTGGTGAACTCCTGCTTGGCGCCCATCTCGCTCTCGGCCAGGAACACCAGCGGCGAGAAAAGTGCCATGGCCACGCAGAGGAACAGCAGCAACAGGCCGAACTCGCGCGTACACCTCCTCACCGTCAGCCCGAGCGTCTGCAGGCCTAAGGAGTGACGCGCCAACCTCATCACGTAAAAGATCCGTAGAGCTCGCAGGACTCGGAGGACCAGCCCCACCTTCTCCAGGTAGTTGTTCCCCGAGCCTGCGGGCTTCTCTCCCACCGACAGAGAGTCCACGATGAGGGTGATGTAGTAGGGGAGGATGGCGACCACGTCGATGACGTTTAGAGGCGTGCGCAGGAACATACACTTGCTCTGCGTCTGAATGAAGCGCAGCAGGAACTCCAGGGAGAACCAGGCAACACACACCGTCTCCAGAACAAAGATGTTATAGCACCTCTGGGAGCACTCACCCTGCGGAGGAAACAAAAAAAAAGCACATAAAGACAGACATTAAGGGTTGTGTTACACCAGTAATAACACACTTCAGTGCACAAGATGGGAATATGCGAACTCCAAAAGCACTTCAGATAAGGTTGACGTGTGTGCGCAGCATGAAGTCAGTAATTAAGAATCTATTTCAAAGCCTGGTGTGTGATTTGTGGGTTCATCATTGACAGAAGAGGTTGATGCGTTTGATCTCACAACAAAAAGGTGATTCTGTTCTTTCACAGAACAAAACACAGCGGAGACGCCGCTGAAAGATTCATGAAGTGTAAAACAAAGGCTTTGATTATCTCGTCTCTAAACCTCACTGACTTGTACATCAAACCTGAGTGATCAAGAGCTGAAAGCTGTAAGAGGTGCAGATGTGCACACAGTGTTACATTAGAGAAGTCTTACCAGAGTCAGTCATGGGTAAGCTGTTTTTGCATTTGTAATTTATAAAAGAACTCCAAATTTGCTTGCATATCTAATATATATAATAAAAATATTTCATTTATTTTACTATATATTCTTGATATTATGTTATATAGATATTCTATAGATGTATATTAGGCACCACTTTACAATAAGACTACCATTATGATTTTTAAATGGTTTATAATTAGGTTATTATTTAGCTTATAAAGACTTTATAAATCATTGTTTCATATTACTAATTCTAAACAGGTTATTTCATATATCGATATAGGCTCACAATTTGGCAAGACCCAGTTACTGCTCTCTACTAATTAATCTTACTAATGAGTAATATTCATAACCAGCAAATGCTGCCCTAACGTAAAGTATAAACTACATTACCATTTATTAATGATTTACTGCCACTTATAACTAGTAAACAGTCATGATGAACAATATTGCCAAAGCCTTAGTATATGAATTTGGTAATTTGATATTTTAATTAGATATGCCAAGTGAAACTTTTTGACTGACACAGATGAAAATGAGCCTTTCTGGTGTATTTTAATATACACTGTCCCTCTCAAATAAAGTAATAATAAGAAAATAATAATAATATTAAGATATGCTAATAGTGGTTAAATGTGACTCTATTCTCTTATTGCCTATATTTTACCATCTCTAGGGTAATGCAAAGGCTTGTTCAACTATTTTGTGTTGATATATCAATCTATTGTCAATTATCAATCTATCTATCTATCTATCTATCTATCTATCTATCTATCTATCTATCTATCTATCTAAGCCCACACTGTGGATTCTTAAAGCTCCCACAGCTGAAATATTCTCTTTTTAATGATAATATTTTTTTTTCAAGACTGCTGAAATAGCGTTCATAAATATTTGAAAATATAATTATAAGAGATTACTTGGTTATTAAGTCAAAGTCACCCCTGGAGGAGACTTTGAAAATGCTTTTCATTTATTTGAGTCTTATTAATGAACAAAAAAAAAAAAAAAATCTTTGCTTTATCTGTGTTAGTTCATTATGTGTGTATTAATTAGATTATGAGAAAATTTGGAGACAGGCAATAAAGGAAACTTCCTTCAGACTCTAACTTTTAAATCCTTGAAATGTCGTGTAAGACTGTGAAACAGGTATCTCTAAAGCATGTTGAGTCTTCACAGACGTAGTCCCCTGTTGTGTTACATGGTTCGGATATTCATGACAAGACTTTTGATGTTGTGCAGAAACGTATGATGACATTAGCGAGTCATTAGGGCAACGACTACGTACACTGTGGTTGTAACGTTTATCTCCAGGTGTGAATGTGCGCAAGTGTGAATATATAAGCAAACCACTGCTCTGAGCATTTGCTCAGTCAACAGCTCTGCTCCATAGAGTGACTGCCCTCAGAAAAAAATAGTCTCAGATCGAGCCTCATGCATTTTTCAGAGGATACACTCAGTTTTTGCATGTAGCATGGTTTTTGCCCCTGAGACATCAAACTTACTAAGCCCATTAAGCACCATGTGGATCACTTATCGGTAATGCTGGAGCTGCAGTTTTTCACACACAGCAGCAGCAGCAATAAATTGCTAAAGTCAAGGCTGAGAAATATGAGAAATTAGTTATAATATTGAATATATGGATCTGATGTGTTATGTTCTTTAGTAACACCATTACTGACCGTGATCTTTTGGTTGCTTGTGGTCAGAAATTGCCCCCCCGTCAATCAAGTTTGCAGTGTCAGCCTGAGCTTCACTAAAACAACATCATCTTCTGGAGAAACTCTGACTGGGAAAAATACAATCCACTGGAATATCCTGCCTCTGAAAAAGACTCCGTTTACCACGACCCAGCTACAATCTTTGCGACACGATCTAATGCTGAGGTAAAACTTGTGCTTCTCTCCTCCAATGACAAGGGTGCATATCTAGAGGGGTGGTTGCCACCCCAGCTGCTGCCCCGGTTGTTTTAAACCGTTCTAGCTCAAAGCATGAAAAGTTGTGTTTGGTCAGAAATTTACAAGACGGACACTCTGAGGTCTGAATGCAAGTGAATGCAGCAAGAGATCAACCTTCAGTGCATATAATTTCATGATCTGTTCTGGCCACAGAACAGTTTCATTAAGGATATTAAAATTAAATAATGTTTTTTTCGTTTTGTTTTTTGCCACCTTTAGATGTTTCCATTCAATGCTCAATCTGTTTGAGTTGAAATATTTTCATTTGGGGGCTTTTCCAAGCAAATATTGATATATGTGATTGCTGCATTTAAAAAAAATTTTTTTTTTGCCATCCCTTAAAGTCTCTTTGCCACCCTCTTGCCACCCCATGAGTATTTCTCAAGATCCATTTACCACTGACCATGAAATTTGGCATACGGGATGCTACTGGAAAGTAGCAGGGTCTTGTTTTTTTTATATTTTTGGACATATTTAATGGACAGTACAGCTGAAGATATGACAGGAAATGGGGAAGAGAGTGGGGGGATGACACGCAGCAAAGGGCTGCAGGCGGGACTCGAACCCACGGCCGCTACAGAGGACTCACAGTCTTCATACATGGAGCGTGCGCTCTACCAACCAAGCTACCCAGGCCTGATGCAGCATTTTTGTCATTTTCCAATACTGGTATCAGTATCGGTACAACTCTACTCGTGATGGGAATCAAAAAGCAGCTCCAGTTGAGACCAAGTTCCAAATCCAGTCCATCAGATTCATATCCCTCAAAGATTATCATTTCCTCTCATCAATGTCTGTATAATTTTCTGACAGTTGCACATTGCAAAACATAGCATCAAACTCATGAGTATACACTGCTGGACACTTGCAACAAGGAGTCATGGTGCAGAGCGAAGTGTGGCTTCATTTCACTAAGAAAGATGACAACTAGTGCTTGCTAATGCTAATTTCAGGTAAGGATGGAAACACCAACAACACACTGAAAATGCTTCAATTCCAGGAATCCCATGCATTTGACACTTAACGTTAGCATGCTAATGTGAGCATTTAGCATGGCTGTAAACTCTAGTATTGTTAGATTAAAACCTCTATTTCAAGGTCCAGTGTACAAGATATAAGGGAGAAATGAAATATATTAATTGAATATATTATTCATTATTATTTTTCATTTAGTGTATAATCACCTGAAAATAAGGATCATTGTGTTTTTGTCACCTTAGAATGAGCCTCTTGTATCTACAGAGAGCACGAGTTGTCTTCCACAGAGGCCGCCAAGTGTTTACAGTCTGCAAGTTCACTGCTAGATGCCACTAAATCTCACACACTCTTCCTTTAAAGATTCTACAGAATCTCCTGGACATATTTCTTAGCAGGAGCTGGTTAAAAAAAAAAAAAAAGTGCTTAAAAAGTAAAATCCTTTACATACATCTCAATGTTATTGCACAGGTTTACAAGCGAGGTGCCACTGCAGTAATGGAAGCTTGTTAAAATATATGTAGCACGCAGATAAACTGTATCTACTTTATTTAATTACACAACCTGCTTACTGCGGAGTAAAAAACAGAGCATGAGGACATATGGAAGCTTATTTTCTATTAGTCAGTGTCACATCAGAAAGTCTCTATTGGCTGAAGTCCACAGTTAAATGAAAATTAACAATACGGGAGTTCTCTGCCTCAGCACGGCTCCATAGGTCCCTGGCCAGCTGCTAACAAGCCTTGATAGTCGTATTTTGAATTGTGAAATGATAAAATAACCATGAGGTCAACAGCACAGCTTGGCAGGCATGGGTTTGGGGGGGATTTTAAGCCAAATTGGATCAGTAATTTGAAAAACAAAAACACTTTTTGTTCATATTCTCCCTTTCCAGAATGCCAAAAACATTTGGATAGATTATAGAGGCAGAAATGCTTTGCTGAATATTATTATATTTAGTCAAACAGCCTCTCTGTTCAGTTGGAGGTAAAATATCTGGTCCCCTGTACAGTCCAGATCTTATACTGTCAGAATCATATTTTCTGTTTCTTTTGGGAATGTTGTGGTACTGTTTGTTCCACCCCAATACTAATTTTGATACCTGAACTTTGCATAATAATAGTTTGTATAAAATAGTATAGAAAATACTAATTGTCTACCATTGTGTGCAAAAGGTAGTCACTTGTCTTTGTTACAAAAGGAGTAATTAAAACACAACACATCACATCCAGACAAGACCGACTAAAGATATCAGAGCAGTGCATGGACTCAATTACTCACTGATCAAGCATTTTACACTGTAAAAACAAAGTTGAGAAAACTTAAAATTTCAAGGTACAGTAACTTACTGCAATGGGTTTTTGAGTTCTGAGCCCAACTCAAGCCTTAACTTTTGAAAAAGTTTTTACCAACTATTCATCATTTGTGAAGATAATTTACTTTTCTTCTTTAGATAACTTTGATTCTTTGAGTGTTAGAAACTTCAAAAAATGTAATATTGAGTAAACCCCTGAAGTGAAAGTGGATAATGGTTAATATTTAAATTTCTTCAATTAAACCATTTAATTTTCAGGCACCAAAATAATAAGTTTAACAGCTCAATGTGAAACTTCTCATTGTTTTGGTGCTCAAAGATTCAAATTTATCGAACAAAGAAAAGTAAATTACTTCAACTAAAGATTATAGGTCAGCAAAACTTTTTTTTTAGTTTAATTCAAAATTAAAAGCTTGAATTGGGCTCTCCTTTTCTTTAAGGGGTACTGTAACAGTTTGCATGTGAAATTACAGTAAACAACTGGCAACAGGCTTTACAGTTTTTGTACAGTAGAATGAGTTTTACAGTGTAATACTGTAACTATCATGTCAGTAATACACCATTTTTCTACAGTTTTGCTGTTGTAATCTGCATTAGCACTTTGTAACTGTATGACATTTTCATTATATTAATAAAATGACTGTAAATTGCAGACATATGCTGTAAATAATTTGTTTTTATTTTAATGAACCAGTAGCCTACAGTTAATGTTTGTTCTTGTTTTTGTTAAAATGATCAAAATTTGGCTGTATTTTGGAAGAACAGTACATTACTGTTAGAATTTGGCTGTATTTTTACAGCAATTTATTACAGTGTAGTGTGTATCATTGGACTTTTATATACTGGTATTGGAACAACCCTAGTTTCTTTCTCTAACCTCTCATACGCTTGATGTCTGGGTTTCAATCCACCTGTGAGTCCTTGTGCCCCTGCGGCAGACCTTTCAGGGATGTACAAAAGTATTTTTGTTTTACCAGTTTCCCTAAAATACTGTGAGATTAAAGCGCTGCAGCACAATTTTGAAGCTCTGCTGATTCAAATTTGAGCTGAAATCCACCCTCTAACCACATGCTGCCATTTCACATCCAAAGTAATAAGAGTCTGGAGCCAAAACAAATAAATGTGCTGCTGTCCAAATCCTTCAGGAGCTCACTCATTTTCACATGCTAACCAGTACGTATCACACTTCCTCTGTCACTCTGCTCCTCGGCGTTCACAAGGGAGTCTGTCTGCTTGTGACACACTTGCAACTGATACCGTCCCTTTCCTTGAATTTGACCAGCGTGTTTGGATTGTTCTCTGCCAGAGGCTTTCTGGCTGAGTGCATTTTCCACTCCCTCCTGCCCGTTCTTCATCTCCACGCTGAAAGGCCTCTCATGTATGCGCAGAGGATCAAATTAAAAGCACACAATTATCCGTCTCAGCGATCAGGGGACTTTGACCCCGTCACAGCTGAAGACAAGCACGTAAACCAAACAATGCGAGGAGCGACGGCTCACCTCTGATCGCCGCAGATAGCTTGGAGTGGGTGTGATGCACAAACAAGCGCACTTCAAGTGGCTGTGTCTTCGACACACCCTTTCTTTTAATGGATTTATTAACCACTCTCATTTGTTCACCTCACTGGGCCCCGCTGTGTGTACTGAGTGTCTGTGTGTTTGTTCTGCCAGCCAGATTGAGTTTCAACTCTTCTCCCCTCTCTTCCAGAAACCATCTTAAAATGCTTCTGCACAAAGTAAGAATCTTGTTACCGAGCAATTACGTGGTTGTTTGTGAATCCTCAGGATTTTGAGGTCAAGTGAGTACGATTTCCATCCCTGAGAAGAGATGGCAGCTTTACGATAGTGCGCACTACAAACACGAAATCTAGGCTTCGTGTTTAGCCTTGGTTTTTAATATTTAAATACAATGTGCAAAAGCAAAGAGGCTACATTTGTTTTAAAAAGTTTGCCTTATTTTGCGGTCGACACAATTGGATGCTCTCACACACATGAAGCAATCAGCCGCCGGGCAAGTTGTGTTCGGTCATAAATTTTTAAAGAGATTGAAACCAGTTACATGCAGGATGAAAAGGGCTCTATTACCAACAGTTGGTGCAGAAGATAAAGTAAATGGGTATACTGTAGAAATGAAAAGGCTCACTTTTAACGTGCTTCACTTCTGCTTCTCACACACTGTCTCACACAAAGACACCAATTTATCCATGCATGGATCAGTAGCTCTGAGGGTTCATGCTGAAACATGGAGCAACAGCATACATAATAACAGGGCACAAGCATTAACTGCCAAACTGACAAATGAGAACTTGTAGCAGTTCAAAAACAGAATACTAAGATAAATGGATAGATTTTACTGTTATACACTTTATAAGATGCAAGACAAGGTGTAGGCAATTTTGTAGATACTATACAAAATTTATGTTGACCAGTAAAACCAATCATTTGCTAAACCTTCCATGAAGCCACCTTCTTGTAAAATCCAAAAATGTGATGGATTGTAACTTTGGTTAGCCTCATTCGATGCTAATTTCTGCCCCCTGAGGCTAGAGAGCAGAAAGCACCCAATGGAGCTACAAACTGCAGTCTTACTCACAGGCCTTTTTCACACACGTAATTTGGAACTGTTCTGAGTATTTCCACCAAAAATAAATTGGTTCTGAACCCAAAAAGTTGCCTAACTTGAACCAAAAAAATAGCAATAAAGTTGGTGTGTCATATTCTACAGGTCGTTGTGCATCATGTAACGCTCACTGTTGATGACCCACACAATGGTTCTGATAAAAACTGGTGGCAACACAGGCTGGTTTACTAGATAGCACCAAAGCTCCAAGAGTCTGGGAATCCAAGAACTGGAGCTCACCAGACAGGGATTTGAACTGAAGCATGACATTCACTCATTCACTGCAGTGAGAGGGATGTCAGACAACCAAATTTTGTCTGCCTTTATCATGGGACTATATCATGGGTGCAACCAGCTGGGTCAAATGGCAAAGCACTGTTCCAAGTAAGTTATTAAAGGGACAGTTCACCCCAAAAAATCAAAAATACATATTTTTCCCTGGCCTGTATTGCTGAATATCCACCTAGATTGTTTTGGTGTGAGTTGCAGAGTTTTGGAGATATCAGCTATAGAGTAGTCTGCCTCCTCTCAAATATGATGGGACTAAATGGCATAAGTCCTGTGCTGCTCCAAGCACCAAAAAATGCATTTGAAAAATTCAAAACCAGTGTCTCTTTCCAAAAATCATGACCCAGTTACTCAAGATAATTTAAAGACCTTATTGTGAGCAGTTTTATGTAGCAGTTCCGGTAGATTCTACCTGCAGAAAGAAAGTAGTTTCTACATGAAATCCTAGCGTGCAATAGTCCATTTTCTACCCTTTCTTCTCCCCCCTCTGTCTCTCTCATACACACAGGCCACAGCAGAGCTGTGCATCCCAGCACTGGTGTCACTCACGCTGTCTGTGTTTTGTTGGTCCGCATCCAGCTCACACTGAAGCTGCTGTCTCTCTCTGTCAGAGAGATGGTGGTTTAACAGACGATGGAGGCATAGGGTGGGAAACGAGTCCACGGCTGTCTGTTTGTCAGAGACACAGAGAGGGAGAAGCATGCAGGCGCGCAGCATATGGATCCACCTATAGAAGCAGCAACTTCAGCGTGAGCTTGACACAGATATATATATATATATATATTATATATATATATATGTATGTATATACATATATATATATATGTAAATTTGTGAATAGTTGAATAAAACTTTGCCATTTGAACACCATGGCACGGCTTCGAAGCATTCAGTGCAGCCCAACCATTTTTATTTTGCATGCTAGCATTTGCTAATTAGCATTGAACATAAAGTGCAGCGGAGTCACTGGGAATGTGCGTCATTGTGCAAATGATGTTTTGTATGAGCTGTATTTGAAATTTGACAAACTGAAGTTTAACCTGATGATGACATCAGATTTAGGGATAACCAATGGGAGACCATCGCAATCCATCCAATGTTTGTTGAGATATTTTACTTTGGACCAAAGTGGTGGACAATCTGAAAACCGGGGACCATGTTCCTTGTCAGACTTTTACTATGAGTATGATCTCATTACCATCATCATGTAAGGCAATAATTGTGCACAGCTATAACACATTTGTAATATTAACGAGCACAGGCAGAATTCCAGTCATTAATGGACTGGCTGCAGTTTAAGTGAAATGGTAACTCTACACAGCCCATGCAGGCAATATATTTGTCTGACTATTTATAGCCCTGTAAAAGACTGACGACCTGTCCATGGCGTGCCCTGCCCCTCACCCAGTGCATGCTGGGATAGGCTGCTGTCCCCCACAGTTAACAATGTATTCAATAACCATTAGTGCTTATTTAACCTGCTACTTTTCCCCCGTCAGCACAGCACAAGTCCTCGTGCCTGTCTACTGCACGTCTAAACACTGTCAGTCAATTATATTTTTCTGTCCTCATTTTAATTCTTCTGCCACAAACCTTTAAAATCTGTGATATTGAATGTTGGTTTTGAGATTCTTGCAAATAACTAGGATGCCTGGGAAAGTGGAAACAGCAAATCAGAAGGGCAGGATGGGGCAGAGAAATCTGTCTCAGGGATATGGAAGCTCTCTCTAGCACAAATTATAACAAATAACACTGATGTACCCACTAAGTTAATAGCTTAGTGACCTGCTGTGTGTGTAATCATTACCTCAAAATGACCAAATAATAATATCTTATCAGTCATTCCTCCACTCGGCTGTCCTAGCTTAGGGTTTGTGAATTTTGTGTTAGGATGTGCAGAATATTGATTAGCAGGCAAAGCGTTCTGCCTCAACCCAGATTCAGTAATTACATAATCAGGATTACTCTGTCTGGAACTTTTTAAAGATTTTAATAAATATCATCTTTGGCAAGTAGAAGAGGTCTAATCCACCTCCGCCATGGAGATTGATCAAATTTTTTAAATCATTTAGGAAATTTATTTACTTTTCAATAGCCTGAAAACACTGCTATAACTCACACACACGGGGCGCTGGCCTCCACCCAAGCAGTTTTGTTGCTTGTCAATATGTATTTATTACAGTCGATTCTGCAGGGAGGGCAGGGGAACTTTATGGCCGATGCTTTCCATTCTGTACTGGGCAAAAATATTTCTTTTTATTCCTTTCAACCTGCAGTCCAGAAGCTTTCAGAATACATACATCTGCTCCTGAAGTTCCCTCTGTAAAAGCCACTTAAACACATTCACATTCCTTACTGCCTCAGACCACTGCTCTGCTAACAGAGGTGAACAGCTTCGTTACTCAAGTAGAAATACAGATATTTGTGTAAAAAGGAAGTACTGATTGTAATGTTCTCAAGTAAAAGTAAAAAAGTACAGGCTCTGGAATGTATTCAAAGTATAAAAGTAAAAAGTAGCCCTCTGAATGACATTTCTACCAGCTGTTTTTGGGCAAAGCTAACTGAACCTCACTTTTTCTCATTAAGTCTTGTTTGATTGTCTTTTTGTCTTTTATGCTTGTTTTTGTCTTGGTACATATTTTATATTATTTTTGTCTTGTTACATCTTTAATGTCATTTTCCTCTTGTTAAGTCTTCTTACATCTTTTATGTCATTTCCATCTTGTTATGTATTTTGTATCATTTTGGTTGTTACAACATATTTTATGTTGTTTTCATCTTGTTATATCCAGGGGTGGAAGTAACAAATTACAAATACACAAATTACTGTAATCAAGTAGTTTTTTGGGGTACTTGGGGTAATGATTAATCATTAACCGATTAATTGCTAAGAATTTTGTGAAGAATTTAACCAATTAAAAATATATTTATGACATTTATATTATATTTTGACATTGTTTTGTCTGCCAGAGCCATTTGCTGAATAAGTAAAATTAAACTTGGACTTAAATCGTGGAAAAAATGACCAAAAAAAAAAAAAAAAAAAAAAAAACTGAAAAAAATTAAAATGAGGAAAAAACATACTTTGTATCCTATAAATTATTAATGATTAAACAATTATTAGCGTTTTCAACTATTAGTTCAGGAAAATGCACAAAATTTGCAACCCTAGTTTGGAGAGGTGACTGTGACATCAACGGTTGAAAGTAACTAATACTGTGAGTAGTTTTTGCAACAAATTCTTTGTACTTTTACTTAAGTATATTTCTAACACCAGTACTTTTAACTGAGTAATATTTTAACAATGTAACAGTACTTGTACTTGAGTACAGATTTTCAGTACTCTTCCCATGACTGGTTATATGTTATGTCGTTTTCTTCTTGCTACATATTTTATGTCATTTCCATCTTGTTAGGTCTGTCAAGTTTGACATGCACTGATGGATACACCAAAGAAGAAAAAATCTGTCTGCAAAATAAATACTCAAGTAAAGTACAGATACCTGATAAATCTACTTAAGTACAGTAACAAAGTATTTGTACTTTGTAACTTCCCATCTCTGTCTACTAATTGCCTAATTACCTAATACCTTGCACTGTGTATTTGCACTTCTGGACACATTAACACTTTGTCCTGTCTGCACACTTGATAATGGTATAGCTGAATAGCTGACCATCCACTTCAGCCTGCAACAATAGGAACACTGTGTCTTTACCCATATAGCCATGTACTGTTATTTATATCCTGTCCCCTGCTGCTGTGACAACCCAAATTCCCCACGGGGGTCATTACAGTTTCTTCTGATCTGGCCTAATCTAAGCACTATTGATATTGATGACTTTTGCCTGGCAAAAGTACGCTTCACTCTCTCTATCTGCCCCCTGTGTTAAAATACACCGCTATAATTGATCAGCCCGGTCTCCTCAGTCAGCATATACAAAATAACACAGAAGGGTGCTGTTCCAGGGGAGAGGAAAAAGTCACGGAACGCAACAAAAATCCACAGTCCTTTGGAGCAAACTGGGCAACTTCGCCTATAGGTGGTAGCTGTTAAAACTAAGCAGAATCTGTTATCACAAACAAAGCGTTATTTTTTTTTTTACATTATTAATCAGAGCACCCACAATAATCACTAAAAATCAACAAGGGGAGGTGCGTAGAAACAACTGTTTATGGTTTTCAGCTCTTTGTCTGATTGACTGCCCTTTAACTTTGCTTGTTTCCCTTCTGTCTATGGATTCTACACAATGGGGGGAAATTGAATTAATGCTGAAAGTTCTATTTAGAACCACCAAAACCGAACATGTTCTCTTACAGTAATTTATTGATCTCCTCCGCTGATGCACAGCGCCGAACCTACCAAACATCCTGCTACAAAACAATGCTTTCTCCAAATATAGAGAGTTCACAGTTCACATACTCCGTTTTTTAAGCACTTGAAGATCAAATCATCACTAAAGCATTTGGAGTTACAAAGGAGGTACCAGATCCAATCAAATCATTTACATACGAAAATTGATACGTCCGTTTCAAACATGTAACTGTCACTGCCCACGTTGGCATGGATGTTAATCAATACATCCACTAGAGGGCACAGGCATGGTATTTGGACGCATTGTTTTTGTCTGAAGTTAATGGGAAGGATTGGCAGATCACCTGCAATTTCAAAGTATAAAGTCGCTTTATCGGTACACAGTTTGAAGACACTGGGCTGAACTGATGAACAGAAGCAGACAGAAAGTCATATTAGTAAAAGTGGTCCAGTTAACATCTATTTTTGCTTCTTCGCCACTTACATTTGTACAGTGTGTCTGGTTTATTGTGATTTAGCAAGAAGTCAGTCAACTCATTTGTTCCGAACGGCTCTTACAAACCACTGTTTCAACACAAAGCCATTACAGGCAGAGTTTATTTGCATTAACATTTATGAGCAAGGCTAATGCAAGTCAATTGGGCTGAAAATGATTGCCTTGAAATATAGATATATATTTGAGCGATATTCCACTCAAGCATAACATTTGAACACAACTTGAAAGCTCAGTCTCCCGGGACTCCAAATCCACTCCATGTTCTGATTAGATTTCGGCAGTACTGTACCCTCACATCCCCGGAGAACTATCAGTCATCTTCTCCACACAGCAGAGTGCTTCCTTTGTGGTCACACTGGAAGATATATTTTTAAAATATTGGGTATTACTGGACATTGTTTCAGTTAATGGCAGACAGACTACTCTAGCTGCAAATGTTTACTAATGCAAATGCTTCTATGGTAACAGGAGATGGATTTTCTAATGCTTAAAGTCAATGGGGCTCCCTCTTCATGTGTTGAGAGGCTGTTCAGCTGGGTGTGCTTGCAGCTCCACAGGGAGGAGCAATTAGAGCAAGCACAGCTGAAGCATTTTTCTGTTAGCAGTAAGTAACCACAGGGTTGGAGAAATACATTATTTATCCTCTTTTACTCTCTATTTTGTAGGTTCTCAATTAATTCTGTCTCCAAATGACAATTATGCACCATTCTGCTAAATAATACGCAGGAAAGTTAGATACCTGTGGTGGTAAAACCTTGAGCCCTGCAGGTGTTAAAACCACTTCAAAAGGGGATTTCAGCAAAGCAGCAGTAGGGTATTGTAATCAGAGTAATATTAGTCTTTAAACATTTAGACTTATTTTTACAGGTAAAGAAATACCTTCAAAAGAACCTGTCACCACCCATGCTGAACTCCGCAAGCCTTTGGTGTCTCTAAATTGTTAAACTTTCAAAATCTTAAACCTGGTCTTTGATGCATAGTTTCCTTGCTTGCTTGTACTCAGACACAGACTAGTCTGGCTCACCAGATGTAGTCTGTGGGTATAAACCTGCCATTGGATGACTTGTTTTAGTCATGGCAAAGGTCAAAGTCCCTGTGAAACAACAACCACCTCCAAATAGCAACCTAAATGTTGAAAATGGCAAAATAGCACCTCTGACGCAAATGGCATGAACATAAACAAGCTAGCAGCTGTTATGTAGCATATGTGGAGCCAGACCTTTCTCCAGTGCTGAGCACTTTGGAGATAATATGGTTATATGAGACTAGACACAAACCAATGCAGGCACCAGACACTCTTGTCATTTTTGGCTACCAAAGTCTTGTATCAATAATTACTTATTGCTCCATTAAACACTGACCACTAGGGGGCAGAAAGTGTCCAAAATAGACTCAGTTACACAGTCCTCAAAAACCAGGAGACTCCTTAGCGACCGATACAGCCTGCAACACTTAACCTGTCTTGACTGGCTTAAACATGAGCTGTAGCTCTTATTCAGTCTTCGAGGCTATTTTTTCCACAATACACGCATAAACATGCAGCCAGTGTGTGGTAAAAAGGCACTGAAAATGCATTTTATCCATATTTTGTAATGTAGGCGGGGCAGAGTGTGGTCCCTAGCCCAACAGACTTTGCCTTTGCTTGACCCTGCAGCTGTTTCTGCAGTATTTTTGTGGGCAAACTGTACATTTACTGCCAATAAACAACATCACTGCTCAACTTTAATCCCTCTGTTCAGATAACTAACACCTGTCTGCTCTGAGTGCAGCCACACCACACTTTTTCCCTTTGTCTCTTTTGCTTATCCACACCCACTGTGCACACACACGCATATATACTGCAGTGATTATGCATTGTGTTGATGGAAAACAGATGAGGAATATTCACACATAACAAAGGAAATTTGCATATGGCACAGACGGTTTGGCTGCTCATTTGCTGCTGGATGTTTTGAAATGCACGCCACGTTGTTGTCACATGAGTCGTGATGCTTACATGATGTTTGCTGTCTAGACAAAGGGTTACCTAACACCTGGCGAGATTCAATCAAATATATATGGATGTCTGGATAAGTGTTCAGTCATTTGGACAGGGGAAGACTGACAGGCATGACGGATGACCAATCAACCTTAATTTATCAAAGTGTTGCAAATGCTCAGATTCAGGCAAGGATGTGACTATAAAAAAGGTTTGTTAATATGAAAGGAATGCATACAAGCTTATCAAAATTGTAATCCAAACACCTGTCAGATTGTGTTGGCATCCACACAACTTTCAGTTTTCAATACCCAAAAAACAGGTGCAGCCATGATATTTTGTGAAGTACTTGTATGTGCTGGTCTGGTTTAGTATAGATCACTTATTTCAAAGTTAATTAAAAGCTAGAATTACCACTTTGTGGTTGTATGACTCCTCTAAGTAGTCAAGCTGCAGTTTACATCCATGGTTGTCCAGTCTTACACTTGTAATATATGTAGTAAAGACTTTGATGATTGGCGTTCATGATTGGCCACTGAGCATGACATCAGGTTCTCCAAAAAGTTGACTCCGTTTCAACGTTGAGATGACTGGCCTTTTCACCACAACACAGATTCTGTCTGAATGTGATCTTAAGTGTATATTCTGGTTAAATGGAAGTTATCACTAGATTAAAATGTACGATTCCGGTAAAGAAACATGCTGTCCAATCACCACAGAGATATGGTCAAAAGCCCCCCTTCCATTCTTGAATTATGCCATTAAATAATGCCTGGAAAAGTGGTTTTGCAGAAAATTATGATGTCACAGTGAAGCTGACCTTTAAACATTTGGATATAAAATGTCATCAACTCAGGTGACACGGTGGTGCAGTGGTTAGCGCTGCTGCCGCACAGCAGAAGGTCCTGAGTTCGACTCCCCGAGCCAGCAGGGCCCTTCTGTGTGGAGTTTGCATGTTCTCCTGTGTGGGTTCTCTCCGGGTACTCCGGCTTTTCTCCCAAAGTCAGGTTAATTGGTGACTCTAAATTGCCCGTAGGTGTGAATGTGAGAGTGGAGTGTATGTGAGTAGTTGCTTCTCTGTCAGCCCTGTGATGAACTGGCGGCTTGTCCAGGGTGTACCCCGCCTCTCGCCCAATGTCAGCTGGGATAGGCTCCCTCACGGATAAGAGGTTATAGAAAGATGAATGAATGAATGTCAACAACTCATCATTAGATATTTGTGTGAAATTATGACATAATTAGTGTATGAATTCTTAAGGTATGGCCTTCTGAAACTAATCAGTTCATCTTTGAGTCCAAGTGCATGTTTGTGCCAAATTTGAAGAAATTCTCTCAAGGTGTTCCTGAGATATTTCATTCACGAGAATGGGACAGATGGACAGACAACCCAAAAAAAGACAATGCCCAGACAATAGTCGATTTGCAACGCGGGTTGAAATCGCAAAAACAAATCCCCTCCAAACAGCCACTCATTGCAGCTTCATATTAGCTCGGTTATCGCTGATTTACTGGTCTTCAGACAGCTCAGCCCAAATATAGTTTTTGTGGACTTCATAGGTTGTTTTTGTTAAAGAACAAATGAAACATATTTTAGAATCAACATCGTGAAACTTAAATTAATGAATAGACAAAAGAAGTTTATCTAACTGTGGCGACAGTCTTTTTATAGACATTACCTACTCATTTGATTTTTGTAAAGTGGCATACTAAAATTTGCAGCAGCTGCTTGAAGACCCATTTTTATATTGTATTATATTTCCATACAAATATGTTGAGGCTCGTCCTATCTCTGTACGTCATCTATCACTTTTTGAAACTGAGAGTAGAGAAGACGGTGCTAAAGTTCTAGCATAAAACATAAATATTCCCGTGTGGATTTACAGTTTGTACTTGGAAAGAAACGCTCCTCGTTTCACCCAAAATTATTCACAGAACACTGAATGAGAAGCACAAATCATCTCCACCATGATGGATTGCACATTTCTCTGAGTATGAACAGCAGTATTTCTAACTCACAGTCAGGAGGAATGAGTGATGTGCACCTCCTATTTTCAGCATAGACTGAGACAAAATTCTCTCTATTTTCCTACAGCATTTGCTCACATTTCTCTTCCACCCATGCACACCCTGTGAGCTCTGGCTCCCCGTTCCCCTGTGATGATATATGGCTGGGGAAGGGGTGTACTTTAAAGTGGCTGGGATTTACATCAGAATGGAGTGTATAGGGCTCTGAGGCATGAGCCGAGTCACTGAAAGGTTAGATCCACAGCCGGGGCCCTCGCAGGAGATAAATGGGACGAGAACACAGTTTTCAAAGATGCTTATGTGAACAGAGTAAGCAATTCTGAGGGAAGAAATTGACAAAACACTTGAGATGTTTAATCCCCTATTCATCCCGAAAGTGTGGAAGAGGGACCATGAAATGTGAAATGCAATATAGCTTCATTTTTTTCCTTTTTGCTTGTGTGTGTGTGTGTGTGGTGAGGGAGAGTGGGGGTATAAAAAGGTCTCCCAGCCACTGAATGCCTCTCTAAGAGCCACATTAGATTAGACAGCCAGGCTAAGTGCTTTCCATAGCAGGCGGCTCCTTAAAAACTTCTGGTTTCTGCCTGAACTCGCTGCAGCTCAAGTGACCAAGTGCATAAAGATGCCTGCTTCCTGGGTTTAGGTTGCATTGCCCTCCTGCTTTACTGTGCAATTTAATTTGCCAGAATCCACAAGTCTGACAGCTTCATAACATGATTTCATTTACTGGAAAATAAAAATGTTGAGAAGCTTTGTGTGTCTCACATGTGTATGTGAAAGGGGTCACTCGTGGTGATGGACCTACAGAGGATTCGTTATCACCCAACTCAGCTGCTCCCCTCAAAGCACTTTAGCACCTTTCAGCTCACTGTTTTGGTTTTCTGGCCAACAACTTTACTGTCACAAGCCAAGTGTTATGGTCATAGAAAGTTGGCAATATTGGTGGTCCAACAGTTTTTCTACATCCCAACAGCAGTGTAATGTAGCCTAATGCAGTCACCGTCCAGAGATCAGTGGGGAAGCTTTACTCTGTGATATGTCCATAGGCGCTGACTTTAGCTGAACATTGGAGGGTCAAAAAATGTTGGCCTATATAACGTTAAGGTGTGATGTGACGAGGTGTAAGGATTAATATTTTCCCAAAACTGACACATTTTCTATCCTGGGAACAGAGGCACACTATCCCAATGTATGTGGCTTCCAAACCTGATCACTTTAGTGTTTCATCTGGTGGTATTGATAATTGTTACTGAGGCACACGAACATCATATCGACATTAATCAACATTATAATGAACATAATATAAACTGTGTGTGCTGTGTGCAGCTTGACCTTCGCTACAGCTGCATACAAGGATGAAACGCCAAGTTTAGCCTGTGATCTGTCGCTGTCTGACTGAACAGCCTCATGGAACTGACATTTTACAATTCCTCACATTTTAAACAAACAAATTTTGTTAAATAAAGTCAAAGTAAAGCACTGTTTTCAACGTCATGATATAGCCGAGACAGATTCCACATTCCGTTCGTGTTCAGAGGCTGCTGCTGAGCACAGCAGAGGGATCGCACCATGCATGCTTCAGTGTTCGACATAGTAGGATTAATAAAGTAAATGATCACTCAAAGTTAAAATGCAAAACTCTAAAAAATGCTTCCAGTCACTTGATGTTAGGCTTTGATTGGATTCTTCAGGAGATTTTGGCATCTTTCTTCGGGGGGTGCTTTTTGCCACAGGCAACTGCTGAAGGTAAATCCATCATGATCTAATTCACCCAGAGGTGTTTTATGGACAAACTATAAATCCAGTGTTCTTGAAGCTTTGAGCTTTCATCTGAAGTTTTGTCTGAGATTTCAAATGTCACAGCATCAGTCCAGTGCATTTTATCTCCACAATTTACATTTCCTTGTTTATCATTTTGAAGTATTTACACACAAAGCTGGTGGCAGACATCATGTTGTGCGTCTAATTCAGATGGTAGAGAAAAAAGTTTACTGTATTAAGTGCATTAATAATCAGCGCTGTTTGAATTCATGGCACTTTGTGATTGTTAACTGATTAATTAAAGCGCTCGGTGTGCTCATCAGGTAACACATAAGAGCAACAAATCACACACTACCCCGCATGAAAATTAGATCTTGAGAATAATATTTGTAGCACATGGTATGACTTTATTTTCCTTTCCTGTCAAATGCCAGTTAAATTTATTAGTGTATGGCCACTGTACATCTGCATTTTTTCCTGCTGTGCCTCAAGATTGAGGGGTTGTTGCACCCCCAACAACAGCATAAAACCCAATGCCCCCTCATAGATGGCGCCTATGCACATGTCACATCACCAACAAGAGCATCTTGCAGGAATGCTAGCTGCTATCTGTTGCTGTATTTTATGCCTCCTAGAAGCTGGATTAGTGAGGTAGAGATCCATGGTGGACGCCATGGATCTCAACCAAGTAAATCTGAATTAGTCAGTTAAGTAAAGGTAAGTTGGGGAATTGTTTTAACATGGATTTGTTTTCCAATGTCCTTGAACAGAAGAGGTGCTGGGGTGTTGGTTCAATAACAAACGGTGGATTGTGCTCCTTTGAAAATGTCAGTGGTGAGTTTAAATATATTTTTAATAATAAGGGTCAGTTTGGAAACTTCTGATTTTACCATGTTTCATGTGGCCTCTGCTGTTTCATGCTCTCTCTCACAGCGGTCTTGGTAGCCTAAGTAGCATTTTCAATCTCTTGCTGATGTGTTTTGGGTTAACCAATGTGCCGTTTTAGGACAAATATCATCCAAAGCTGGAAACAAATATATCGCAAATTTTAACCAAATTATGAGTCAATCAGCAAAGGAACATTTGAATAATGCTTGATCCATCCACTATCACTAGGCTATTTCTTATCAAGATAAGCAATAGCCTATGTGGTACCAATTCTCCACTCAGAAAACCATTATAACATTGCAGAAGAAGAGGGCGTATTATTGTGAGGAAGGTTCCATCAGATGGAACAATCATGGATGTATTACAGAGCTATGGGGGTGATGAGGAGACTGTCAGAGCGGAAACAGCTGATCAGCGATGTGAGTGCAATGTTTGCTACATTAAGCACATGAACTCTTTTTCAAAGAAGAAAAAGACACCTCAAAAACTTTCCATCAACCTTTTCTGTATAAATAAGTGACTGTTTGCTAACATGTTAGCCATAATAACTTAAACAGTGATTTTGTCAGAGTTGTTTTCAAAACTTGTTTCCATTTCCCCAAACTGGCCAAAAAATCTGTTATTCCAGGTTTAAATTAATAATACGCTAATATAATTCATTAAAATAATATTTTAATAATTCATTAAAATGCTCTAGGTAAGTGTATTAGTCAAATCAGGAGCTTTAAAATGCAAATTTAGTGGCATTTAAAAGCTAACAAGTCAAGATAGATTGAGGTAGGTTTAGTATAATAAGGCAGTGTGACTAACATGGAGAGCTGCTGCCTGCATGCTGCCAGACTGGAGCCATAACTGAAGCCTGAAAAACATTATACATAACAAATACACAATATATTAGAATATCGAAATGGGTATCTGAGGAAATGATCATTTCATTAGTTTCATTAGCATAGGGAGGATATGTGCAGATGTAAATGGCTGGCTATCAAAGCTAATGGATATTAGGAAGCTGTGTAATAGAGGAGGATGAGTGGGTGGACTCGACTGAAAGAGATGTGGTAATTAGCGAAGGCAATTCACCAAGTTGAGCTGGATTCAGGAAAGTGTTCAGCTACTGAAATGCTTTGCTTGACATCAGAATGAATGAGGACAATACAGGAAGCAAAGCCCACTCACAGAGCACATACATAAGTTTTCAGAGCAAGGCCAAACTTTTCTCCTAACATGGTAATGAGAAGAGGAGACGCTCCGCAGCCAATTCTGCCTGACACCTCGGGACACACCGTGACTGCAGTGCTGAGAACATATTGGTAAGGAATCATGGGGTGCAATCACACCTGTGAGAAAGTTTGCTTTCTCTCTTTTTTGTGATCAGTATTCATTTATCTGCATGCAGATCAATGACCAGCTACCCAGAGGTTGTAAACAAAAGTGCACTCACAATACTTTTAGAACAAAGTAATGTTTTTTAGTAATGTGTCACCTCCTATTAACAGACTTTGCTATTTTGTTCCAATTTACTGTCTGGAGTGTCTGTAGCCTATATGGCTGAGTGATTTATTGAATATAGTCAATATATTCATACATCAATTAATGTGCAGTACAGTATAAGAGTTACTGAAAGGCAGTGTTTAAAGTCCCTGTTTATTCACAGCTGGTCCAGACTGTAATACTAGCTAGTTAGCAGTTACAAGTCATTATGATGTTTTTCCACCATCACAAGAGAAAACATAATCAGTCATCTGATTGTGTACTCTACCCATGGGTTCTTGCTGCACAGCTCCAAACCATGTTTGGGAAACCTTTTTAGGATTTTTTAAATTGTCTTCAGCCTGACTCATAGCTGATAGCTGGAGACTCACGTAGGTTAATCACTAGTCCAGCTTCCTTAAAGGGGAAGGCTCAGTCAGAAACACACAGGTGCAGTGATTAGGCTGCGGGTGCACTACGCAACGGTTGAAGAAGTATTCAGGTCCATTACTTTGTAGGTCTGTCGCAAAAACCATAATATGGACATGCTGCACTATTGACAAGCCAACCGCAGGGGATGGCAAGCAGCATTTCATTGTGTGTCAAATGAATGAATTAGAAATTCGACAAGCAATTCAAGGACCAGCAACAGTTCAAGACGGATCGATACCGGCTGTCTGTGACCCGACTTCAAGCTTGGAAGTTCTAAGTTCTGCCATCTTTTATGTTTGCTTATGTTTTACTGTTTATTTTGTAGATTAATCTTTTGAACTGAGATTGGCGCTAATGATGCCAATACTACATACCGCACTGCTGAGCCAGCCTCAGTGACTGCAGAGGAAATTCCACGATGGCGATAGCCTTATTGCCTAAGCTAAAGTATTAATACCAACTACACTTACTATAAGGTATGCAAGTATAATAGCAACATTAACTTAGAGTATTAATTGTGGAGTAAAATGGTCCAAGACAGTGTTTTGCTATTATGATGTTTTTGGATTAATATTACTGCTGCATTAATGTGTATGTTGCATTTTACTGCTGTACATGTTTAAGGTTAAGCTAATTTTAACTACTTTATATACTGTTGGGCAGTATGATCTACAGCAATGCATCATATTCTATAAGATCATCATGTTTGCATTATTTAACAAATTGCATTATGTTATTTTAGAGAAAACGTAGACTGTGATATACTGTATGTCTTACATTGCCTTAAAATATCAAGATATTTATAAGCCGTACTGCTCGGCCTTAGTGGTATATAATATGCAAAGAAGTGGCAGATTGTGGTTTGCCTCCCTTCATTATGTAATGCAAAGTTTTACAAGAATGACAGCCACCTCATTATACCCATAAACCCTTGCGTTTTTGGGGTTGGCTCCCATGGCTGGTTCAGGTTAGGTTCTTTCTCCTAATGAATTCCTCACTCATGGAGGAGGAGCTCACTTTTTCAGGCATTTCTGGATGGTTAATTGGTGCTAAGAATGACACTGGTTTCAGCTGTCCAGAGTTTGAAACACAGCGCGTCCTTAATCACACCTGTCGCTCCTCTGATTCAAATAATTAAAACTGCCGATCCATACGCGCGTGTAATGAGAAATGACGCTTAATTAGAGATAAGATATGGCTATGTTGAAGCTGGTAGCCGTTCATCTTTCACCCACTTTGTTTTCCTGATTGATTTTCCCTTTGAAGCTTGCGCACTTCATGCTAACATCCCCCTCCCAGCTCGCAGCCTGCTGATGAAGACGTATCTTTGACAGACGGAGAGGCTGCGGGGCTCTTCTTTAATCATACTATGGTCTGCTCATGTCATTCAAGGGGGGAATTAGCGTGATACAAAGGCGCTCTGGAGCCAGATCTCTAAGGCTTTCTGAAATCTCTGAGGCAAAGGCGGACATGAAAAGGCTCGGGAAGAAGACGTCGTCAGCTTTAATATGCTTTTTTGCACCACTTGTCACAGGCTGTGGCAACATGTGTAGTTAGTGGGAACAAAAGCCTGAGGTAGAAATATTTCTCTTCCTGCAAGATGAAAGCTAAATGCAGCAACAAGTGGATGTGCTCTACTCTCACTTTCAGACCTAATTAGAGATGAGAGACTGTACTTTATGAGTGTCATCATACAGGTTCCAGCTTTGGAATATTATCAGCTGTATTTTTTTTTTTTTCAAATTTCCAATACAGTGTTTTCAGTGATCACATTCAGATTCTTTGGGGTTTACTGTAATTAAAGGAAATACTCAACATTTTTGATAAATACACAACCATATAGTTTCTTTCTTATATTAAAAGACTGATAGCAAGCTTGTGTCAGTGTCTTACACAGAGCTGTAGTGAGGACTTGGTTAGCCTCCAGCTAGCCTGTCTCATCAAAGTGAAAACATGCGCCAGTTCTAAAGCTCACTAATTAACGGGATTTATCTACTGTAACTGATTACATAAACAAACACAAATGTAACAGCTTATGTTTTTAGTTCAATGGCGTAACTATTTCTGGATCAACTACAGCAGTGATTCCCAAAGTGTGGACTGCAGCCCTCTGGTGGGCCGTGAAAGCCCTGCAGGTGGGCCCTTAGAGGTCATGAAAAATTGAGTTTGAAATTACCTTACAATATTTATGATTTAAATTGTGTTTTATTCTTCATTTATCTGCCCTAATTTAACAGGTGTTACACTGTATTTGTTGTCCTGTCACATTAACACCAGTATGTACCTCTATCTCATCATTAGTACGATTAGTTTCGTGTGTTGATCAGAGTTGTGATTAAAGGTTTGGCTGGGCCATAGAAATTTTCAGATTTCAAATTGGGCCGTGGCATTCTTAAGTTTGGGAATGGCTGAACTACAGTATTAGCCCAATACATGTGCGAAACATCTACAGCTATACAGTGGGTCACCGCATACTGTTGATGAGGTCAGGTTTTTGTCCTCATTGGCACAATGGTACCAAATCTGGAAACCTCACTTTGATGACAAGGTAATTCTGCCAACTGCTGCAATCTTAGCCAAATCCTTGCTAGATTTGGTTACTTTTAAGACCCTTTTTGTGACTTGAACAACACTTGAAAAAGCCGACCAGAGACGTGAAAAAGCTGCGGATGTGCATATCAGTGTTTTGAATGCCCATTTTTTGTGCACATTTATTACTATATGCTCAAGGACTTCTCATGGTAGTGGTGATTCACAATTTTTGAAAAATCTATTTCATCAACTGCTCTGTTTAATACCAACTGCTGATCCCTCACTCCTCATAACCAGCCGGTTGGCGCCACAAGTCATCAACAACTGCTAGGCTAAAGAAACTGACATCCATTGAAAAAGTTTTGTCCGGAGCATCTGCAGATTAAATCCATACCCAATATATTATGATCCACTTGGCCGGATTGAAGATGAATAAGTCTTCTCTGCCATTTTGACTGTACCTTATTGGCTGCTGCTGTATGAAGCCACTATGCATCTGCGCAGACGCCACATTGGTGAGGTCAGCTCATAAACAAATACATTGTCTATTGAGAGATGCAGACTCCATTGCAAGAAAACTTTAACCTTAAATCTGAACCAAAACCTGAGAAATTGAGCATGATAGTCATTATTTGTTTAAATTAAATTCAGTTACTGGAAGCAATCTAATTAGTTCTATGCCAAAACATTAAACATCTGAATAGACACAACTTACACTGGAACATGCAGGCTGCGATCTATGAATAGGCAACGTCATGGGTAAATTATTTATATTTCAACTTTTGTGAGTTTCTCCAAAAATCTACTATGTTGTTGTAAGGCCACCTGGATGCTTGAACGTTGCTAAATAAATACCAAAATATTAATAAGTAACAATGTTTATACAGTTTGACCACAAGAAGCCAACAATACCATTACACTATTCTATACATCTAAAAGAAAACTGAGACTATACAACGAAAGCTTTATTAAAAAATTTGCAAATCTCCATTGCATCTGGCAGTTGTGGCATTGCAGTAGGTGCTTCGCCATCTGTTGCCTCGCAGAGATCTACACCCTACTGAGTGCACTCTTCAGGCTTAACACTGTTTTAATGTTTCACTTGTATTAGTTTCACTTAGTATTTTATGAACATAAATGTATGAAAGGAAATTTATTCCAGTGTTTCCAGAGAGAGGATACAGTAGTAGCTTAAATACAAAAAACAGCTAATGAAAAAACTGGTTGGAGTTAGTTAGGTTAAATTCACTAATTTTCATGACACTTTGTTTAAGACACAATTTAGAGTTTTGTTTTTGAGCAACTATAGCCACTTGCCATTGAAAATATTTAAGTGGTCATTGCACCCAGCTGTGGTTTGCCAAGAAATAGTTCAAGCACAAAACTTCCTCTAAAGCCACAATTTGTATTTTTATATTTTTGTCTGTGGGGATTAAACAAATGGGATTCAGTTTGTTAACTAGAACTTTTGAGTTGTTTACAGGAATTTCTTTCACTTTGTGGACAGAACCAGGTTGTTTTCCTTTTTTTTCCAGTTATTCTAGGCTAAGATAACCAGCTCCGTTAAGGCACAGACATGAGATTGATACTGATCTTCTCATCTAACCCTCAGAAAGAAGGCAAACGTGCGTATTTCCCCAAAACATTCCCCTTCAGGAGTAATACATTTTCTCTTGTTTTTCATGATAAAATGTTGGTGTGTTCACAAAACATCAACGATACATCCTCAAATGCCATGGACAGTCTAGCCTACATAGCTGTTAAAATAAAAATCTCAAAGGAAGCGTCAAAGTGAACATGACACACAGTATAAAAAGATGTAACACCATTTAAGGCTCTGATTTGTTTACTGGTCAGCTGGTCTAGATAAGGTTTGGGTAAACAAGCCTTTAACTGCACAGATTAAGACTTCATGGCTACAATTTGCATAATCAGCATCTTATATAACAATAATGAGCTTATTTCATATTCATTTGAGCTTATTTCATATTCATTTTTGGAAGCAGGTCAAGTAAAACCAACTGCATGGGTAGAATGTCTGTGGGATTTTGCAAAGCACAAACCCAGAGAGACTATCCATTAAAAGATTTGTGAATGTAGCCATAGCCTTTTTTTTCTGATCCTCATCTTGTGCATGCATTGTCGGTTACTGCATACATTTGGGGGAGCATGGATCTCATGTTACCATGAAGGAATGCATGTTGCAGCAACAGTGAGGGGCTTCGCGATAATCTGGTATTCAAGTGAATGGAGAGGAAGCCTCGTTTGTCCCTGAGCCTTCGCCTCTGTCTCTGTCACGATGATTTACAATAAAGCCCAGGAAGACTCTGTATGTGGGCTGCTGCATCAACATAATCTGAATTCTACTGTAGCCGCTGTAGAGCATTCCCTGAGGCTGTCTTACAAAAAAAAAAAAAAAGGAATCCTGAGACTGGAGTTCCTTCAGTTTGTAGTTATGTGTTATATAATGTCATAACTATGGAGTTCATCATGAAAATCTGTTCAGCATGTGATAGTTTTATTATTTGTTCTGCAATGAGATGCCACAGAGAGCATGCCATTTTACTCCACGGGAATCATTATATGTTTTATTATATTACTGTCTGTTTTTTTTCTTTTTACTTTTCTATCGGCAAGCCTTACCTTCAAAATTCAGAGACCCCTTGCTTTGGAACCTGTGAATGACCATGGCTGCAAAATGATTCCCATGCAGACTGCGGCTGCTTTTGCTGAATGAAACGATTCCAGTTCAATAAACGTGACTTCGTTCAAGAAACCATATTTAGGAAACCAGATATGAGTTTGGACTTTTTGGATAATTTAAACTTTAATTGAATCTGTGAACAAGAAAGGCAAAGACAGTTCAGTAACACTTTATTTGAGTGGGTGAGAATAAGACTGTTATTACACCGTCATAACCATGTCATGTCTTTTGTCTTATGCACACCCCTTCAAATAAAGTGTTACTGAAATTTCTTACTGATTAGTGAACTCACCCTCTCCTCCTCCTCTCTGAGGTCTGGCATGGTGCTGACACACAGCGTCACAGCGGTAATGGCTACAAATAACACTGACAAACAGGCGAAGATCTTCCCCGGCAGGCCAGAGTGTGGGTTCTCCACCATGTCCCTCAGTCTTCGCATGCAGCCCCCCGTGTGAGTCTCTTCCGGTGGTTCCACTCCGGGAGGACTGCTGGCTGTCCTCACAGGACTGCGGTGTGGTGAGCTCGGTGTCCTCCTCTTCCAGCCTCTGCTGCTCCTTGTACTCCTCCTGCCTGAGCCGCAGCTTCCTGAGGCAGCACCAGTCCAGGTTGTTCTCTTCCACCCCCCAGTACAGCAGCTCCTCCTGGAAGGACAGGGCGCACATCTCCCTCAGGAGCCGCAGCTTCCCCGCCGCTAAGAAAGTGACAATTGTGCGGAAAGCCAACGGGCTTCGGTCGAAGAAATACTCATTGCGGCTGCCGTCGTAGTCATCGCACACGTCCATGATCTCGGCCTCGTTGCTGCAGGTCCGCAGCTTGCCAAGCCGTGTCAGGGGGAACTCATCCAGCGTGGACCAGGGGATGCGATATTTGATGCCCCCGACATTAATAATGGCTGCCCCATCAGCCAGGCCAATCTCATCTCCATCCTGTTGGCGGGGCTGGGGCTGGAGCAGGAGCTGGGCTCGCTTGTAGAACAAACCCTTCTTGGAGCTGACCTCCTGCGGGTTCTCCACACGGTTAAAGCGGAAGGTGGTGAACTGGTGGTCAGTGCTGCCTGCCAGGAAGGCTACCTCCTGGTACATTATTGCTGCTCTGCTGGGGGACCCTGTCCTGCGCAATGCGATGGGAGGGGGGCTTCACGGGGTATGTGAGGTGACAGGGAGTTTGTCACCCATTCAGCAGTACAGCATGTTTCTGTAGGACAAAAAAGACAAGTCAACAATTACATTATTCAGTGTCTTTACCAGAATGTGGACTTCACATAACTTCAGTCACATAACTTGGACTTGAGTCACAAATTTGATGACTTTAGAATAGACTTGACAAAGTCAAAAAAGACTTGCAACTTGACTTGGTCTTTAACAGCAATGACTCATGACTTCACTTGAACTTCACATCAGCCTTATGACTTGAAAATACTTGATACAGTCCCCCAAGCCCAAAGATTAGGAAGTGATTTAAAAAGTGTGCGATGAATCAATTCAATTTCCTTCATTTCCTGAATCAACTCATGTTAACACTATTCATTCTCAGCAAGCTGAGACTTTATTCCCCAAATACAATTTGTTTGAATCAATCAGGAGAGAACCATGAAGAACAATGTTGCATTACTGATCTCCAGTTGGGAAAAAATTATGCCAAAGACAATTATATTCATGTACAACTTCCAACTTCGTTTGCCATGTGAAGTTGCACAACAAAAGATAAGTCAGGGCTCTGTTGTTGGCATTACATTTGATGAAAAACATAGTATGACTTGTGAAGGACTTGAAACTCGAAGTATGGGACTTAGGACTTGGCAGTCTTGATTTCAGACTTGATTCAGGCTTGCCTGTCTTGACTTGTGACTTGTCTTGGGACTTGAGTGCAAACACTTGCGACGTGCTTTTGACTTGCAAATCAATGATTTGGTCCAGCCTCTGGTCTTAACGCACTTTTTATGACTGCAGGGCTCCTATCTCTTTATCTCTACTCTATCAAATATTCCAGACAAGTCAATCCATGAAAGGTCTAAAGGCGTCTGTGTGCCTCAAACAAAGTGCTTGATGGATGGTAGAACAATATCTAATATTCCCTCCTCTCTAAGATGTCGAAATTGGTGAGGCTGCATCCGACGATATTTGTAACTTTCAAAAACCAACAATTTGACATTTGTGCTCACATTACATAGTGTGTGGAGGTGAGAAACTAAGCAGGCTTGAGCCGTTCTCTCAAACTCTCACTTCTTATTATTGTGCCTTGGCCCTCTCTTACGCCCTGGTTACAATGTCGGTAAGCCAAATTCATTAAATCCAGTTGTATCGCCTCAATTAGTACATTTGGTCATGGAGGCAAAGTACAACTACAAAAAATTCTTGCATCTAGTGTTGACCAATAGGTTGCCTTGATGGTGCTGTCCTTTGAGAGAATGGAGAGCCCAAATGTCTTGCACCACTGACTTTTATTTAACCAGAGTATAAACTGCTCCACAATCACAGCATAGAAAATTATCACAAAATTGGAAATTGGTACCAATATATCTTATGGATAAATTGTATGAATGCTTTGTGCTGTTTGCAACCATGCGGTGGATCTTGCAGTTATTAAACAGCTAGCCCTGTGAGTGGTCACTATGTCACCAAGCCTCTAGAACAAATATTTTGTGCAGATGTTTGGATTAATGTTGCTTTGCCACTTTGTAGGGTGTGATCATGCCTTTAAATCATAGGCTTTTTGTCTCACCTGGTCTCAAATGTGGCCACTCAGAACAACCACAGACCCTTTTGTCTTCAGATGTGTTTGGACGTCATGTCATATGAACTAGTTCGTTCTGAGCATATCTCAGCCTTAATTGTGACTTAAGTTTCATATCATCAGGCTGAGACAGGAAGAAAACTGTAAACTCTATTAAACTGATCTAAAGAATCTTAACATCATGGCTTCTGCCTTTTTTCTTGGACTGTAACAGAACACAGTTGAAGGTGACCCACAAGTTAAAAAAAATCTCTACAACTTCTCTGGAGTCTAATTGCAGTGGAAGCTCAAAGAAAAGCAACTCAGTGTCAAATTGCGGCCTGAACCCGACGCAGAGAGATTAATAATGTTGTTTTTCTATTTACTGCTTCACCAGGCTCTGGAATGAGACAAATTAAAGCACTGCGTAACAAATTGTGAAAAAATCTGCACCATAATGTTGATCTAATCACAGCACAATGAGGCAGATATGAACTCATATGAAGTAAGCATACTGTATAGCCGAGGTTTAACATGTGTGGTAATGATTTATTCATTTTACATTTTATATGAACATACATGTATAATTTAAACCTGTCAACATGAAAAATAGTGTATAGTGTGAGGATGAAATGGACAACTACTGGAAGCATTAGTGACTATATGGTGAATCTGTCCACATCTTTTCTCTAAGACCAAAATCCAAAATGAAATTCATAACATGTAAAGCTGTTACAGTGACTAAATCCACAAGGTTATATTTCCTATACATACTGAGGTGATACGATGGGTTTATGTGATGAAGTTTTCTGTGTGATTTATGTACTTCTGTTGTTGATGGAGAAAACATTTCAGGGACAACAACGGCAACAAAGGAAAATTTATTAAAGGCACAAGGACAATGGGAGAAAATTCACAGGAAGATGAAAATGATTTCTCCACAGATGCACTTAATGGCTCTGTCAGAGTGGAATAAAAGAGAGAAAAGGAATATGGTAGAATAATCATAATCATCACGATGGCTGTGCCATCAGTGTGTGAATGTGACATGTAGTTGTAAAGCACTTTGAGTGGTCGATAGAGAAAAGCGTTCCCATTTGCCAGTCCATTTATGATGTACATGCTCATATATTTATTTAATTTATGGACAACATCATGCTTTTTCTATGTAGAAAGTCTGTTATGTCCAGTTTTGGTGATTTGAGGTGTACATGCTCCTCTAGAGCAGTGGTTCCCAAAGCAGCACCTTAGGGTGCCTTGAGGTCCAGCCAAGGGTGTAGCAAGAGTCGTTATATCAAGTGTGTGTTTTTTTAAAGGGATAATTTGAGTCTTTTGAAGTGGAGTAAGGTACTTATTGATGATGCCAGTTTGCATGTCCACAGTTTGGAGAAAGAGCAGGGGCTCCAGGGTAGGAAGCTAATCCACAGCTAAGCTGCTGTGGACGGAGTCAGCAGCAAAACATATTTTAGCCACCTAAAAAAAAGCTCACCTAATAAAAAAATCAATATTAGTTCAATTGTATGCTATATTTAGAATATTTTCACCGCTTTACCTTGCTGTCAAACGGCCTATTTTGATGGGAAACAGTGGTTACATAAGCTATATATCACTCTCTCCAAAGCCACCAGACTCCTTCTGCAAAAACAGCAATTTTACCTCACAGAACACGAGAGTTGCTCGTCTACCGATGCCTCAATCAGTTACTTTGTTTGTGAATGACGATTGAACACATCAAAAAGCATTTACATTAGCTACATTGTATGTTACGTTTTATGTATGTATGTATTTATTTATATATTTATTAATTTATTTATCAGGGACAGAGCACATTAATGAACATCAGTAAATATGCCAGAGTTAGCAAGAATGCTAATTTGCATCTGTAGTCCATTGGCAGGTAACAGGAAAAACAAAATAAAACAAAACAATACACTACAAAACATTCAAAACATCTCATTAATCTGGACATGTGTGATTTAAATACTGAGACATAACAGACATACCACAGAATCTACACTGCAGAAATAGTTCATACACATACATAAATCGTAAATATGCATATGTATGGATACCAGTTTCATACATGTTGACTGTCCCTGCCACCCGGGATGGTCCAATATACTAAGAAAAAAGTGCTAAGCTGACACATCACGCATGCATACAACAGCACAATACAAAGAATGAGAAGCAAAACATGATCAGTGCTGGATGTGACACAATAAAGAACTACACTGAAGTGCAGAACCATGTTTTCAAATATAACAACAAAACGGAAGAAAAAAGCAATAAATCCTGTATTGATATGCTGCTGCTAATTACATGGCATAAGCTAAACAACAAAACTAAAATCAGACTGAATGCTAAAGCCTAACGGCTTAACAGACCTTTGTTCAATAGCGCATTCACTTTGGCACTGTGAGTTCCCAACATCAGAAAACTGTAAAACGGCTCTCTCATATCTGGTATACATCAAAACAAGTCAAGGAAGTGCCTGTCAGTGCAGTCAGACCTGCGGGTTGTGCTCTCTTTCCAAACACCAGGCTCACATGTCACATTACAACATTTTTTTGTTTTGTTTGTTTGTCCTTGTTCACTGTGAATGTGTTTCTATTTCATTCATTTTAATTTTGAACAAACAAATGGAAAGAAACAGATTTAACATATCAAATAAATTAAAAAAGCAGCACATCTCAAGTCTGCAAGGCATATGTTTGGCCATAAGTGTCTTGTGAAGCTTCATGGCTTGTATGGAATGTGGCTACTTGTGATTGGTCCCTATATTGAACGTGTGGATATGACATTTGGGTCCAATTTCCAGCTGTGTGTTATTTCTGATCTTGTGTAGATCACCAAATTGAACCTGCGCAGAAATAAATTATATAATGATAAGGGTACATAATACAGAAATTAAGAGAGACAAACAAATGTATGAATCTTAAAAAAGGAAAAGCAGCAACAAACCAAGATAAATCATCTGGCAATGATGTCCACAGTATTTCTCAAGAGATTAGATGTCTTTAAAACTTTTCTGTTTCTCAATACTTTGTCTGAAAGTTCAACATAAAACAAGGTTTTGTAAGAAACAATCAAATGGAAGAAATCTGGCCTTGTGAATATGATATTACCCAAAAGACAGCAGTTTTATCAAGTTATCAACTTCAGTGTTGTTAGACTCTACAGTCAAAAATAAGACCATACTTTCTGTAACAGGGACCAAGATCTTATGAATCTCAGAGATTAATAAAGATATTTGAGTCCAAAAGCTACTTTACAATCTGACACAGGCTGAAGGTATATGAAGACTTGTGATGTGCTACCTTTTTCAGTTTTTTGGAATATGCTTACTGGATTTGGGGTTTAGCACTCCCCTGAGAATCTCATTGCTTGAAGTGCAATATCTTTTTCCAAATGCATTTAAAATATAAGCATATTTAGCTGTATTCATTGTTTATTTTAAGTTATATATTTTGTATCACCTGTTGGATTTTACAGAGTGATTGAGAATGGGCCTAATATAATTAAAAACAACAGAATATAATAAATCTAAAATGGTTACAACTGATAAGTGTCTATGTACATATTTGCATGTTAAATTGGAGTTTGATTGGCTTTGGGTGCAATGTCAGAAAATGTACTTTGACGTTTGTTTGGGAACCACTGCTCTAGAGACTGAAGAAACATTGTCTCTTAGATACTACCTTTCCAAACAAGGTTTGATAGAATCACATAACAGCAAAATCAAAAAAGCTGATGATCAAGCAAAAAAAAAAAAAAAGCCACTCTGACTTGTTTTTCGACTCGTAAAAGTTTCTGCTGAATCTTGCAAAAGCGGCTGTTTCTGCTGAATCTGAGCCGTGTCATCACTCCCTGAACGAAAAGTAAAATGTGTCACTCTGCGTCTCTTTTCACATCTAAAAGCTATTTAGATTCAATTACACATTTCTGAGGCCATGCTGTCTTAACGAGCTGAGACATTTCTTGTTTTATTTAACATGGGCATCTGGATACACAATCCAGAGAACACAGGCTGCACGAATAGCCTCATGCCAGTGATGCTTTACTCAGTAAGACTGACTGGACTGTGCTGGACCTCGGGCAGTGGAGCCGATGGAGGGAGGCTGGGCACATCATCACAACAAATTAAGAGTGGGACCCCTCTAGCTATCCTCAGAGTTTGCTCTACTATTGTGAGGCCAATCATTTTGAAACAGGCCACTCTCTCCAAGAGAGGGGGGTCAGAGCATGTCACCTCTACAGCGACTCAGCAAAGTGCTTCTGACAGGAGCAGTTTATTGAGCATGACACTGCACCCAGGGGTGGCTTCAGGAGCACAGAAAGAATGGACTCATGTAATAGGAGGAGCACCACATAGGGGTAACATGACAAATAAGGTTTACTGAATCATGGAAATAGTACATTCGATCAAGTCCAAGATTAGGCCATTTCCAGCAGTGGTCTAAAAAGGTGCGTTTGGTTCAGTATGTTCAGTTCTCATTGAAGAAATTGCTTGCTATTTTGAGAAATTTGCAAAGCATAAAGACTAGAAAGACAGGAAAAACTGGCTTGGCTCTGTCCAAAAGTAACAAAATCTGCCTGCCAGTACTTCTAAAGCTTATATTACCCTATATCGCTTATTTAATCTATTCATAAAGTGTAAAAAGTTGCAGTTTTATGACAATGGTTGCAGCTCAGAAAGATGTTAAGTCTGGATTGTACTTCCAAACAGACGGTATACAAAGAGCTGCGGACACCTCCGGCATATAGTAGTTCTATTTATATTTCCTGGAGTCCACTTGGGGGATATATTCCACACATGAACAGTAGACCAATGTCTACAGGTTTGGCGTAGTGGCCACATGGACAAGTGAAGTCTGCATGATACCTTTGTGCTAGGAGATGAAAAAGTATTATCCAGGCTTTAATCAGCTAAAAGGCTCATTTATGCTATTTATGCTCATTTAGATACACTACATTTCATCTGTATTTTCCATATTTTCTGAAAGTTAATGGATACAGACCAAACAGGGCAGTACCACCAGTAGTCATGGGGGGGCAGTGTGGCTAATAGTTCAAGCCAAACACGACCACAGGACACAACTAAGAAGTTTTCATGTCACGGTGTATTTAATGGCCGCACAGACCTGTCTCTGCTTTTGCATCTTTTCCAGGAGGTATATTATTGCAGCCTTCTCCAGCATCACCATTGACTCTTCTTCTTCGTCTTTTAAGTGACTGAACTCTGAGTGCACCCTCTAGTGAATGTATTGCTTAGAAACATAGAAGTATGCAGGCAGTGACGGTTACATTGCTTGAAACAGACATATCTATTTTCGTATGTAAAGGAGGCATAAGGAGCCTTTAGAAGTGCTGTCAGGTGGATTGTTTTAGCCTTAGGACAGAGCCAGGTTAGCTGTCCCAGTTTTATGCTAAGCTAAGCTACCATCTCCCAAGGTAGCTTCATATTTACAGTGCAATTTATCGCAAATGGTTACTGAAAATCACATTAGAATCAGTGCTTTTAAAACTCTTCATAAAATCTGATAAATTGCCTCAAGTGATGTCACTTGAGTCAGCACTGGTTAGAGCCAAAGAGTTTGAAAAAAAAATCTGTGGATGTGGAGTTGAAAGAGAACTCACCAGACCCCTGCAGTCTACTCCTTGGCTTAAGATTAGCAGCTCGAAGCTGCAGTAGGCACTACTAGCATAGGGCATCTGAATCTCTGAACTGTCAATAGTCAATTTGCATTGTGGGTAATGTTGTAGGCGTCAGATTTTGACATGGATGTAGTCTACAGTCCTGAGAAGAGTCAGGACAAAATGAATGACAACACCTGTGTAGGGGGGTTGTGGAAATGTAGAGTTTTTGAATCTCCAAACATCAGTTTTAGTCTTGTTGGTAGAATTTTGCAAAACAAGTATATTATGCATACATATATAACTTCTTCATGTTTCACCGATGTAGAGGTAGGTGTTTAGAGGACTGTGCAAGCGGACAGTAGTTTGGGGAGTTTGGAGTTTGAGAAAAAGCGTACTGAATGTCCTACGTATCTAAAATTATCCTGAAATACCTGTGTGCCCACAGTTGTGTATTCTTGGACTGTTTCTGAAGGAACACATACCAACAAAAGCGAAATAAAGTAGAAGGTTTAGGGAACAAATTTGTCATTTGTTGCAAATGTTTGGAAAAAAAAGGAGGGGCATCGGTTTATTTAATGTTGAGTTTTTCGTGCCATTTCACTAATCTTGTACGCTCTCAGATACTTTCAGATAGCTTGGTATCAAGTTTTGTCAAGAAGGGCAGCAGAAGTATGAGAGGATGGATCCAAATGCAGACCAGGGGGTAGAGCTGATGCTCTCTAAATACTCAAAGTCAACACATGGAAGGTTTATGGAGGTTAGGTAGGCGCAGGCCAACACAGTCCAAAGGCAAATGAATCCAAAGAGGCTGGCGGAAAGTACAAATTCCAGTAGGCTGAAAGTCCAAGACACTGGGAAAATAGCTAGTACACCTGACACTAGAACAAATATGAACTGGTAAACTGACACGTCTTCATACCTAAACGACAGAAAAGGTTGATTTGGGTTAAAATAACTGCATTATGTATGTCACATGATGGTGTGACGCTTTACACATGTCATTTACCTCATAAAATGGTCACATTTTGGTAAGTTTCTCCCTCTAATTCATTTGTCATGCTGACTACGTCCACGTGGGGGCACCGCTTAACAACAAATGGACATGTCAGTTGTAAAACGTGCTTCTCTGGTGAGGACGGGTGAGGAGGGCTGGGCAAACAAAGGGGGAAAACACACACACTAAATACACAGGGAGGCCAGTCAGGTTACAGGTTAGACTAATCAGCAACCCCAAAAAAGGCGGGAAAAAGACAAAGACTGGAAATAAAGCAACAGAAACCAGAGTAAAACCAAGAACTACAAAATAAAACAGGAAACAACTAAACTAAACCCCAAAACTGTGACACTTGAGGGGTCCTAATTTCAGTATTACAATAAGTCAATAAAAAACAAGTCAGGCAAGGGTCTTGCCACACTAAAACAAATATTCTTATATTTTGAACCAAGCCTTTGATGCAACAATTACGTGCAAGTGAAAAATCTCTTTCATTTCAAGTATTTTATACCACTTTCATCCTTATTATGTAGGGTGAGTACAGCATGTGAGGTCATGTTATTCCCTTTCAACTTCAACACAAGAAGCTTTTATGACCTGCGACTCTCAACCTCTCTGTTGCTTGTATTTCAGATGTTGAATCTGAGTCAGTTACAAACATCCCATAATCCCTGTTTTCCTTCCACAAAGCCGGAGGTTAAAGATGCTTCTTTTAAGAAATACTTTTAAGGAGGATTTGTCACTTTTCTCGCTTTCTTTCTTCAGAAACAGTACCTGAAAAGGACTGAGCACTGTTCAGGTCTGCATTGTTCTTCTGCCACCAGTTGCTCATGCAAATATAATTTGCATGCCTCTTTGCATAAATCTGCAGCCCCATGCATCACTGATACATCTGCCTCCCCACATCCACTCCCTCTTCATCTTCATCAAAGGCCTGAGGCAGACGTCTATTTTGGGACACAGAGATCTTGAGTGACACCTGACCTGCTGCTAAATCAGACTGATTGGTTCTCCTCCGAGCGACTTTTTGTCAGTGACAGTCTGTACTCAAAAATATGAGGACAATTAAGTTTCTTGCCTGAAGAAGCGGCCCGGCAATCAGCAGAGAGAAAACGATTTTGTAATCTGGAATGACGCAAAACGTCTCTCTCGCACTGCAATAATCATGGAAAGAGTACTTCTCACAACATAATCACGTACGTAATAGACGGAGGGCCGGAGATGGAGAGCACATTTTAGATTCTGAGTCACAGGAACTGATGATTATGTTGACCAGCCGGGGATTGTCTGACTAAAAAGATGCTTTATTACTGATTCTGGGAAAATGTGTTAAATCAAATGAGCCATGATGGCATGAACTATTCCTTAATTCGGAGTTATTTAAGTGAACAGCTTCCGTGCTTTCTGTTTGTATGTTTAATTGCTACTTGAGCAGTAAAATGTTTAAGTGCAAGTTATAAAAGTGTGCCACGCTGGTTGTCCCAATCCAGATTTTTAGTATAAGATGCATTCTCTGTCAGACAGAGTGTAATAACACAAGAAACTTAAAACTGACCCACTGTTGTTGCAGATAAATAGTGCAAAAAGATAGGCAGGGTAGGTTTTGGCACAAAAATGACTCACAAATATTTTTGGATGGATAGCTTGTTGTGAGCAGTTTCATGTTCTTTCTACTAGGGCTGTACTGAATGATTTCTTTGTCCATTGCCATGATACTCAACGGCAAAATTAGTATTTGATTATACACATACCTACATATCTCCGCTGTCCAACGAAAAACACATCTCTAAAACATCAACTGTTTCAGGAGAAAGGAAAAACAGCCAGAGAACCAGAAGAGAAACTTAACGAAGCTGAACCCGTGGTATTTTCTTGTGATAAAAAACACTTTTTAATTGCACCATTAAAATGCTGACATAGTTCGACATCTGACATCCCTGTCACTCACAGCAGCGAACGAGTGGACATCACTCTTCTGTTCAGATCTCAGCTTAACAGAGAAATGTGCAGCTGAGTGCAAGAATCCGTAAATATGGCATTCTTTACAGCCTCACTTTCAACTGAAGTACACCCGCCAAACGTATCACTGTGCCAAAGAAAGTGTGCATCTACTCATGGACGAGAGGTTACAGAACCATTAATGTTTACATCCTGAACTGTCACAACCATGAGCCTCTCATCCATGAGTAGATGCGCACTTTCTTCTATGGTTGGAAGATGGGAGGAAGAAACTCTGAGACACTCTGCCCTGTGAATTATCATGAATAAACGGGTCATGATTTCTGGAAAGACACACTGCTGTTGAGTTTCTCAAATGTTTGTGTTTTGTTAGTGCTCTGAGCACCACAAGCTGAGTGCCGTCTAGTTACATCATAATGTTGAGCTATTGGACAAATATATCACCTATCTCCATGGGCTGAATCCATCGCTGGTTGTTTTTTTGTTTTTTCTTTGTACGATTTTTTTGGTGATATTTGTCATTTTATTTCACTAATGTAATGGTCTGCAGAGTGACAGCTGCTGCTCATCCAGCAGCAAAGTACAAACCTGCTCAACCAGAGGCGAGTGCACTGAGCTGGGCGAGAGCTAAACAGCCTGCAGAGTTAGACTCTTTGCACTCTTTTCATGCGGCGAATTAAGGATTTAAATTGAAGAAACCAGAAGCTTGGTGATTGCTGGAAGAGTGGACAGGCTAACAAAGACCGTTTTGGTGAGTTTAACATTTTTTTCTGTTGCGTTTGAATTAAGTGTGTTTTACAAGGCGTTAATGAGCCGATTAAGCTCGACTTAGTTCAGTAAAAGAGAGAAACTTGAATTCAGAAGGAGTTGGTTGTAAAAGGAAAATAGACACACTTTGTGAGTTTATTTTGTTTATTGGACGCTAACGTAATATAGTGAATATGTTGCTTGCACACGTCTCCCAGCTGAGACTCAAGTGGACGGGAGGACGAGGGAGGGGGGTGCAAATATATCGCCAATTGGCGGTTGATAGGCTGACAATGGTTGGCTGGAAAATTTAACACATCACCCAACCCTATTACATTATTTCCTTGAGAAGGCAGACATCTCTACAGCCAATATCTCCAAAACTCAGCAAGTGTTCCTTAAAGGTTAGGGGACAAAGGGATCATCATGGCTACAATACAGGCTGCCGTCACTTAAACATGAATATGTGTTGTTTTGGGGCATTCAGTCAAATTACTATGCTGTCATTTTCTTTAGAGGAGCATCTCTGAATGCACCATTAACTTTGTAGCCTATAAGTCAGTTTTCTGGGAAAAGTTGGCCCACTCACTTCTGCACGGGCCCACCCAAAATACAATATCTGCCTGCCTGGATCCCTGCCGGAGACTTCAGAACTCAGTCTATCACACTTTACATCAGCAGTGCTTTTCAGAAGTTTCAGAGGCACTGTGACAATCTGTAATTGAAAATAAAACCTGCGCTTCGAGCCCGACAGTCAGTGTCAATCAGTTGATTCAAAGGGCTGGATTCAACAACGTGTTAGACAGGGAGAAGGAGATAATGGGCTGAATACATTCCTGGAAGGGAAAGGATCTATTTGATGGAGAGCCTGAAAGTGGAGAATGTGATGTTTGCGTGGAAGCGCAGTTATTAGGACGGAGAGTTTAGAGATCACAGCAGAATACAAAAAAGAAGAACAACAGCCGCCTACTTACAAACACATGAAGAATGTGGCACATCTCTCCTCTCTCTTCTGTTTTCTCTGTTTTACGTTCTCATTATAAACAGAAAGTGGAGCAGTGGCTTCCTATCTCCAGTGTGCAGGTTCTCTGCCCACCAAACACTTTGCTCCCATTAGCTCACCTTAAGCTGCAGAGGAGGAGGAGGACTACAGTAATGTGTGAAATAAGCTGCTATAGTATTTGGTTGCGTGGCGAACCTGATGCACAACATGTTGGAGAGCACCATGAGACAGAGCAGGCTGCCATATTCGACGCAATCTGTTCTCATTAGTTTGTTCTCTCTGGTTTCAAGGGCCCACAGGAGAGACACGAGTATCCACGCATCAACAGGTTAATGATCCCGGTGCAGGGAGGCAGTGACACGGACATATGGACAATCCATACAAGAAAGTAAAGAGGTTGGGGGTGGGGGTGGGGACTCTCTGAAAAACATGATAGATGTATTAAAAGCTTCTCATTTACTTAATATGTGACTCCTTTACTCAAATACTGACAAGCAAATCCACTTATCCATGGACATGAAAAGTATGGTTTGTTTGTAAAATGACACTACTCTCTCACAGATTTAAAAATGAAAGTAAAGCCTGACTGATATATCAGCTGACTGATATTACCGCCCACTATTGGCCAATCACAGCTCTATCGATCAGTATTGGCATATATATCGTCTGATATGCACAAATAAGAAAACTGTTTTCCACACAAAACATAATGAAGATTGTTTTTGTTTTTTAGCGTCATATGCACCATTGTATGTATATTTTATGTATATATATTGTGTTTCTGTGTGTATATATGTGTATATATACATATATTTACATGTATGTATATATGTATAGAACAGAACCAACAATTTTTGGGGCTGATGCCGATACTATATACAGAACAAAAATCTGATATGGATTTATCAGTTGATAGTGTTTATACATAATATAATATATAGAATATTTACATAAACACGCATTGTTTGCAATGATCCGTCAAAGGTGGTTATAACACACTTTTGACAAAGATACATAATGGAGGCAGGATATTTTACAGTTTAAAAATAAACTTTCCAAAATGACACCAGGGCAGTGAAACATTATTGGTTCTGTTGTTTTTTTAATAATTATAAATAACCATTAAAAAAAAAACACAAATAGAACACTATACATGTAAAACATATATTTAAAAAAACATGAACAAATATGATACATAAACATAACATAAAATGCTGCCTATAAAGCTAAAAAAAAAGGCATACTGTACAGCAATAGGCCAATAATGGGCAAATAATATCAGTCAGCCAATATATTGGTCAGGTTCTAGGTTTTTTAGTTATTTATAATCAAAAATACCAGCGAAAGTTTATTGTTTCAATATCCTGATGTCATTTTGGATGCAGCTGTTCCAATATTGATACCAGCCCCAAAAAATGCCTCTGATACCTAAAATCAAAGTCCATGAGACTATGCACTGATGTAATTCATAATTTATTAACCTCGAAATGGGACCCTGCTTTTTCCCAACAACATCCCGTATGGCTCCCCTGGGTGGCAAAGTCATGTTCTACGTCTTTTATTTTCAGTATTCATATTTTACAACAGGAGTCAGGTGATATTACTCACTTCATTGTCGTATTTATTTATTTTTATAATTTAACTCACTGGTATCAGATTGGTACATGGTATCGGCCGATACGCAAAGTTTACGTATCTGAATCTGTATCGGAAGGAAGAAATGGTATTGGACCATCTCTAATTTTGGACAATAATTGTTAAACTGTAAAATGTGCTGCCTCCATTACATATCTTTACGTTTGAGGGATGTACCGGCTATATTCTATACATCATTTTCCTTATAAAGAATATTGGCCTATATATCAATATCAGATTTTCATCTGTATCGGCATCAGCCCCAAAACTCCAGTATCGATCAGACTCTAATTTAAAGGTGTTATTAATAACATTGTTATATGAACAAATGATTTTTATAAAATAATGCATCCACAGAGCTTCATCATTTAAAATGTTTACGCATCCAAAATGAATGTTTTGTTTATTTCTGTGTAGGATGTGTAATGTTTGACTCCTGGTCAACTACTACAGCAACCTGACAGACATGCGTTAGTAGTAAAAAAGCCTAAATGTAAAGCAAAAGTGGTGTCAAGAGCTCATTTAACATACAAGGAGGCATCTCTAAATGAGATTCAGCCTATAGCACTGAAATGCTCCCCATAGGAACAGAGTAATACCACCACAGGAGGAGATAACATTAAGTAGGACACTCAGAGTCCCTTCAGGAACATTATAGGACTGTTATAGTAATGAATAAAAATACTACGAGGACATTATGAAAACATTAATTGAGAACCATTAGACCCTGTGGCCCCTTCACTACCACTGTAGGAAAATCAAAGGGATATTACAAAGAAATTGAAGAAGTTTGTCACGTGTGTGTGGCACACACTGTCTGCTAATGAGTTGATTTGAATGAACTTCTATTAGTGATACTTTATTTCATTCATCTGTTCCATTTTACGACTTATTGCTGTTTAGATTATTATTGTTAATTGTATTTAATATTGTAATCGCGCTTTGGCGGCGCGTGACAATTATCACGCAATTAAAGCTTATTTAATGTGAAAATTGGATTATCTTTGCTTTGATAAAACACTTGTAATTCTAATGTTTTCTTCGTCATGGCTCCGAACCGACTTGGCAATTTCGACCTCTTTGTCTGCAACAAAAACAACCAGTTGTCAGACTTACCCAGTGTGTTGTTGAGCTTGTGTCCATCTGTTTCAGCTCGCTCGCATGTTCGCGCCCCTCAGTCTGCAGCATGCCTTTAAGTTTTCCACGCAGATGCTCTGGAACATTGTGCACAATTAATGAAACAGTGAGCTCACATGCCGCACGGAGTTTTCAAGTCTTTCTTTATCATTTCAAAACAAAAGCGCGTTTAAACGCCCCCCCAAAATCATTTTTTGGTCCGTTGGAGACGCCAAAGAGGTAAGACATGTTACTCCACATCAACACAGACTCCGTCACACTGCTCCTCTCTCCTTCTCCGACGTGGCAGATGTTGCAGAGGAGTGTGTGTGTGTGTGTGTGTGTCTCAGAGCAGGTGAAAGGCTTGTTTGCGGCTCACCGGTGGTCACACACACTCCGCTCTGACTGACTGTTCAGGTGCGTCCGTGGCTGCGCGCTGCGCTCTGCCGCCAAACTGCGTCTGTTTGAGACCCAGGAGCTGCTTCAGTTCAGTCTCACAGCGTCAGGGGGAGTGTTTGTTATGTGTGTCTTCTCACTGTCAGGAGATGAGCAGGATTATTTTCTTTCTTTGTGAATAATTTGGGCTATATTTATTTTTCCTCATATTCCTGATCTGGCACCAAAATCTGCTCATAAAAATATTTCTGGGTTGTAAAGTTTATCAGTGACAAACGGTAATGACTGATGCTTATGTGGGTCATTTAACTATCATCTTAGCTCAGTTGCATGTCATTATGATAACACTTGAATTATTAAGAATTCATTCATGTAGTAGGGGAGACTGGGGATAGTAGTAACACTTTGTTTGACCATCAATAACTGATTGTGCTAGATCTCTCAAACTTTGATACGTGGTGCAAGTCTTCTACAAATAAAATTCAGTTGGACGTCTACTACACAATCACAAATTATGTGAGTTACAAAGAGTCGCATTGTTACAACCTACCCCATTACCAAGAGTTTTAACAGTAGCTATGGATAGATATTACAATGAGAGGTAATTCGCTCCAATTTATGAAAGAACAATTTAGAGTGACAAAAAAAATGTATTTCTTCTAAATCTTTAAATTTATATGTGTGTTGACTGTCTTCCTGAATGTGCGTATGTCACAGAAGGGTGCAATCACATAATCTGTCTCACCTGAAAATCAGTTTTTTGGTCATAAAATCCGTAATGTTAATATCAGAGATATTTAATACTGATGGCATCGTCTCAGCTCTTTTCTGATTGGTTAAAATGACAGTGTTACAAATAACCACACCACACCACACCACTAACTACAAAACTACACAAAATGTTAATGCAACAACTAAGGTTTGTCAATCATCAATATTTCAAGCTTGTTAATGATGCTCATATTTTCTTCACAGCAGAGTTAAATATATATATTTAAATAACATCAGCCCTGCTATATATTTAGTGTAAAAAAGTCAACAAATTAGATCATGATTTTGGACTCAAATTCAATGGGATGGGACTTAAATGGGACTTCAGAAAAAATATGAATGGTAGTCAATGGCAAGAGGCAAATATTTTCTGAGTTGCTCCAAAAGCTAACATTAGCAGCTGAAGCTACGATGTCTGTGTGTTTCATAACAAGATGTAGTCACAAAAGTGACAGGTCTTGCTTGTTCTTTTGCTTCCTGGCCAATGATTTTTGTTGTTATTTTATTTAAGCATAGATTTTTATTGTGGTCAAGTGTTTAAGGTAGGGGAGGCAACATCACAGTCACAAAAGTGACTCAAGCAAAGACATTTTGCCCCTCATCTCACCAACCCGCTCCACCCCCACCCTCTAACTCTGACATGATGAACCAAGGCAGTGCAGCTGCAACAACTCGTCGATTAATCAATCAGCTGATCGAGAGAAGATTAATTGCCAACCATTTTGATAATCGATTGATCAGTTCAGTCATTTCTCAAGCAAAATTATCGAACATGTGCTGGTTCCAGCGTCTTAAATGGAACGATTTGTTGCTTTTCTTTATAATTTATTACTCTAAATGAAGAGTCTAAGGGTTGATTTGACAACAATCTAAAAACGTAATTTGGCTCTGGGAAATTATGATAAACATTTGATAGAATAAACAGCTAATGCATCAGTTGTGGAAATTAGTTTGTTAGTTGCAGTCCCACAAAGCAATCACAATGCCACAAATTAAAATACTGACAATAAATTAATTTCTGGGATACTTCTCTAATCATCTTTGCTCCTCATGATGAATTTCCGGAGGATCCATAGTTTCCCAGAAAGAAGATCTGTAATAGATTAGGACAGGCACAGTGTATTAGTGTGGTTAACATTGTGGCTGAGGCATTCACCACACTGGACACAGACTCAGAGGCAGAGACAGACCCAGCCGATACAAGAGGTGTGGCTTTGCAGAGCAGCAGCAGCAGCAGCTGAGAGCTTCTCTTTCATTTCAGCCCAGTCTGTCAACACAACGTCAGCTCAAGTGAGCGTATTCAGAATGAAAGACAGCAGAGAGAGACAATAATTGCAGGAGTCTGATTGATGCTAAAGTAAACAGTGGTTATGGCAGTAGCAGCATCCATTTGCAGTGTATCTGGTTTGCTAAACGCCTGTTGCCAGTTCAGGGTGAACGCTGCAAATGTGGTGAAATAAAAAAAATGACTATTGCCCAGATTTTAAATAGGAACCATTTTCAGGGACTAAAAATAGAATCAAGGATTGGTGATTGTTTTTAGAGGCTTCATGCTGCTTGCAGATAATACCCGTCAGCCACAAAATGTGATGTTAAACTCCCATTCATCATACTGAAGTGTCCTTGAGCAAACCACTAGACCACCACCACAAATAACACTCACCAGTTTCAGAGGTGTTGCACTGTGAGTTTAACGTCTGACTTCCCTGTTTAAAAAAAAAAAAAAGCAAGAAAATATTCTCTTTAAACCAACAAAACTCCATAGGCAAAATAGTCATTTTACCTGACAGAACACAGGAGTTGCTGATATACCAGCATCTCGATACTTTTGTTTCTTTTGTGTTATTGTAGGACTACAGTATTTTAAAGGAACAGTTCAGATTCACATAAGTCACACAATAACTCAAATAAACTAACAGTATCGAGGAAGCGCTACACCAGCAACTCCTGTGTTCTGCGAGGTAAAACTACTGATTTTGCCTGTGGAGTTTGGTTGGTTTGGAGACAGCAATATTTGGCTTGTATAACGGCTGTTTCCCGTCAGAAAAGGCTGTCTGATGGCAAAGTAAAGCTTTGAAAATATTCAAAATACAACATACACTTTAAGTGATATTGATTTTTTTAGATGGACCCTTTTGAAGTGGCTAAATTGCTTTTTGTTGCTGGCCCTGTCCGCAGCAGCACATTGTTTAGCTTCTGTGCTGACACTCTGTGCTTCTCCTAACTGGGAGCATGTTGATCAGTATCTACTGTAGTTAATACACTGACTATCAATAAGTACCTCATACAACCCCACTTCAATATTCTGAACTATCCCTTTAAGGCCTATAGCATGATTGGACACAATGATGAATGGGTCATTAGCATAAGTCAAGTAAAGCACCTGCAGCAACGTATTTAGAGTGTATCTGAAGTAGCATGTATTTCCCGTTAGTTTACATTCGCCATTCATCATCATGTGAAACATAGACTTTAAATTGAGCCTATGTAACATTGACTGTGGCATTTAAAGGGAGATGCTAAATGCTATAATGTAGCGTAATAGTGGCACAAGTCAACAAACTGACTCAAACTGACTGTTACAGAACAATGTCTACCTAAGGTTAACTGATATTACTGTAGCTAATATTAGCCAACATAAGCTACTGGTTGCACTAGACCAAGTAATATGCACCTGAGTGTGAATAGCCACACTGGCTATTCCACCCTGGGTGCAAATAGCCACAAAAACAATCCCAGCGTGGGTGCAAATAGCATCTACCTTAAAATACTGTGCTGTTTTGAAATGGTGGCATTTATTGCTCTTATTATTTCTTTAATGTGTCACTCCTGTCCTGACTTTGCGGAAGAAGTGCAGAAACTATGAAGCCTGGACCTCGAAGGAATAAAGATGTCAAATCTTGAACAATCTGGACATAATCCTGAGTGGACATGTCCTTACTCGTGTCAAAAAACCACACAAGTAAGAGACTTTGGGGAGAAAAGACCATAAAGATTTGATCGTTGATAAAGAGATCCTTTAAATTTGGGGAAAAGTTAATTGGAATTTTTAATGGAGTGGGGAAACTCACAGTCAGCGAAAAAAAAAAAAAAAGGAACCCTTAAGAAGCCCCCTCTAGGAATTAGTCCATTTCTCTCTTTGTTTGTGTCTCTTACTTTAGTTGGTGCGTTCCCACAATTAATTCAAGCTCACATCAAGGTAAGAGATCCTCCTGGGCTGCTTTTGTTGGCCGACAGACATTATTAATCTGCCATCCCTTCCCTGGTATTCATCTCTCTCTCAGAAGCCAGACTCCAGACTTTTTCTGTCCCAGCGTGAACTTGTTATTCAAGGTAATCTCAGTTCACATCATTTGATAAAATAAAAACGGAATCTTTTTTAAATGTGAAATCATATTTAATTTAACCATTCTGAGTAATCCATTATGTGAAAAGCTTGCTCACGCATACATAGCCTACATACTGACCAAAAAGAAACAAAAAGAAAAAAAACATCAGCACAATTGAGTTTACAGTCTGAGAGATAAGTAACTACACATAAGTTACAGTGATACAGCTATTAGCTGCTCTCTACAAGCGCCTGACATTGATGAATTACCATGCTCTGAAAATGCTGCATCAGCCATGTGGGAACATAATAAACTTTGACTTCATCATCTCACTCCTCTCCCTCCCTCCCTCCCTCTGTGAGGGGGATGAAGTGACTGGGCCGTGAGTAACGAGCTGCTAAACCTGCGATTATGGTCACAACATGTTTCCAGCTTTGTGTCCTCTCAGGCCTGAAATTGTAGCGGAGGGAGAGAAGAACCAAAAAAAAGAAAGAAAGAAAAGAAAAAAAGATTGTTTGCAGTCGGTTAATGATGCTTGTTCCTGCTAATGTTCACAAAAACAGCCTTTCCGTGGTGTTTGAGGATCATTAACTATGTTTTTATTTAAGGGCCATAGAGGGCTTGGTCATGCTGTAATCATGAAACGGTCTTTGTCACAGGTTCCCAACCTTTTCTGTTAGATGTATCCCTACGGGCCTGTCAGATATACTTGGCGCCACTTGTCATGGTCCAAATGTGTTCAGTTGAATTTTTCATTCATTATTAAGTAAGCAGGTATTGTCACAGTATTGTTGTCACTTGGTCTGGTCAATTTTGTATTTGTAGGATTCCTACTTCCTCTTAGAAGCTGGACATCATCCATTTATACATTACTTTTAGCTAAATACTTCAATTTTGTTTCCATTACTTTGTACTATTTAGTCATTTATGCATTACTTTTAGCTATCTATTTTAACCATTCATCCATTATTCTTTTTGCTAACTATAATAACTGTTAGCCATCTATTTTAACCATTCATTCATTATTTTTATCTAACTATAATAACTGTTGGCTATCTATTTTAACAATTTATTCATTTTAGCTAACTGTATCAACTGTTGGGATAGCTATCTTATTTCCTATATAGCCTAGTAGCGTGACTAGGCGTCCCTGTTTTTTGGCTGGAGCTGTCCCAGGAAATGTCCCCATTTTTATCTGTACATTAAAAACAGGCCGCAAAGTGAAATAACATTTAAGTTGGCAAGAAAGACCGGGCTCTAGAGTCTATGGTTCACATCTCAGTCGCATTGTGCTTGTTTTGGTCATAGCTGCTAACCGCTGCAGCTTCATATCACCGCTATTATTCTTTTTTCAAGCTAACCATATCAACTGTTAACTATGTGTTTTAGCTGTTTATTTATTATTTTAAGCTAACCATATCAAAATAGAAGCCAACTGTACTTATATCATAAGGTCTACAACTGTTCTGTCTATTCATGATTTATCATTGCTATTAAGCAGCTCTTATAATTTACTCATCATTTTGACCTAACTATTCCATCAATTTAATCTAATTATGACTAATTATTTTTGTGTTTATTCGTTTTAACTTTACCATAGATAATTTTGTTTTTACGCTCTAAATCACAACAGTTTTACAGATTAATCAAATTGTAATGCCCTTTTTTCTAAGCAGGTTGTAGGTTTGTTTTCCCTCCAGGATTGATTAAATATTGTTTGTATTGTTTGTACAGGTTTTCATTAGGTCCTGCCTGTGATATTGATCCATTTTCTCTGCACAATATGTTCTTTTCCAAGGGCACAGCAGCTCTACCTGAGTGAAACGTGAAGCCTCCTCACACAATGTAAATTATGAATCACCTAATACCAGGCCTCATGATTATAGACCTGCAGTCGTAATGAGATGCTCACCTTGTGCAAGATCTCGTCATGACCCAAGGCAGGCAGAGGGGGCTTCAGTATTAATGACGCAAGCTGTTGATGAGTCTACCTGTCAGTCTGCTGGGGCTCATCTCACAGCTTGTTGACATCAGGCGGTTCAGAGACCTTCTGGTGAAAGAAAAAGAATGAGCTCAAAGTCTGAAGACAGACATGTCCCTGCATATTGTCAGTAAAGTGGTTAATGTTGTCTGCGATCGTAGATTAAGTAGATTTTAGGGTCCCCACCAGGCAGACTTGGCTTACTCAAAAAGTGGTAATTCAGTCCTTGAGTTTGGAGTTGTGCTAAATTAAATCAACTTAATTTGAACTCTGTTAAATAAATAAGTTAAGAGCCACAATGAGAAAAATAAATCTCTTTCCTCAAGGAGAACTGCTGAGCCGTTTGCAAGGAGTGAGAGTAACAAAGAGGAGAAAGTGACCTCAAACACATCTAATGGTACAAATACATCTAACTGTGTTCTGTCTTTGGAAAGTCAATGAGGAGGCAAGGCAACTTTATTTATATAGCACATTTCAACAAGACAATTCAGTGCTTTACATAAAACATAAAAGGAACATAAAGCAATATAAAAGAGACATTAGTGATGCTAATAGTTCATTTTTCATGTTTCTTTCACCAAACATCAGAGAAGGTAGATTACAGCAAAAGGGTCTATTCTGTGAACTTGAGTCAGATTTCTTTGTCTCTTTCTATCTTGGCTGGATGACATCTTGTTGATACATCTGATTTTTGTTTACAATATTACTGTTATACTCCATGTTACGTTCCCCAGTGGTGGCTCGGGGATGAGGGGTTCAGAAAAGTTCAGAAAACACTTAAACAGCAAATCAGCATTAACTTAAGTTTTTAAATCAGACCAGGAAGACATGAACTGAACAGACCAATAAACACCCATCCACTAAAAGAGAGGAAAGTTGCCTCTAACAGGGAAGCTTTAATGCAAAGACACATGAAAACACCCTTGATCTTAAAGGGAGCGAGGTGGCTGAACCCAGGCCAGGTTAGCAACACCGTAACAACACACAGTCTAGCCTGCCATCATGGAACTAGACTGCCACACAGACGGAAATCAACCACCAACTACTGCAGCTGTAAAGAGGGAGGTGCAGTACCTGAGCAAAGAGCACAGGAAGACAAACACAATACACTGGCACTATAGACTCGTTATAGAAGTAGACAGGGTATTATCGCTCAGCCTTGCTGCTAATATTTCCCAGTGGCCCAAAAAGCATTTTACCCCATAGGCCACCAGGTCTGTTAAACTGCTGACAACCTCGAAGTGCAACCAAGGTCAGTTATGACTCTTTCTATTATCATTTTTCAGTCCATGGAGGTTTTATAGTTATAAAACTTTACTTCAGCCAAAGAAAGAGATTTTAAAAATTTGTGACAAAGTCTCCACAAAGTCTGTGGGCGGGGGGTTGGGGGGGGGACTACTGCACATATTCTGTGGACCGCATAACCAGGAAGTAAACCCGGAAGTTAGAGAACTTTTTCGTCTTATGCGCCAGGCAAGCAACTTTCACTGGACTGAATGGGCGCCATCTTTGCATTTACTATCTAGCTCATTATAATATATCAATGAGTGACACTATAATTTTTCAGTTATAGACAAAGACATGAACACACTTCCTAAAATTATTTTATGCGATATCACTTTGGTGCACCAGTTCTAATAAGTAGGATTCATTTGAAATCTGAAATAAATACTTTAATACCAGGGTTGAAAGATGATAATTCCAGTGTACCACAGTGTTAAGCAATGTTTTAGGATAAATCAGAAACTAGACCCAATCTGACTTTATTAACATTTCATTATTCCGGCAAGTATTGGAAATTACAGCCCATTTTCAACAACATAAACTTTCCAAAGTGGTAAAATATGTTTTTCTTCTTTTTCTTCAGTTGATTGTTTGAGTTTCACTGTGCAGAATTATGTATGTATGTTCAGAGTTTGCCACTAGAAGGATGTTTTCACATTCATCTGCTGAAAGTTTCTCTGTGCTCGTTAAAAATCTGATTTTAAGGGGCAGGTCTACAATTATGATTTGTGACATCACAAATAGCTTGGAAGCCAATTTTTACAGTGAAATATGAGACATCTTGTGTCCAGCAGGAGAATCTTGTTTTTGCTGACCTCCAGCAGTTAAACTTCTCACCTAGTTGCAGTGATGTAAATGTGTACTCAAATCTGCAGAGCAACTGAACAGACATCTGTGAATTGTTCTAAACATTTTGGGGAAACATGCTTATTTTCTTTCTTGCTGAGAGTTGCAGTAGATAAGAAGATTGATACCACCTTCACATCTGTACAGTAAAAACATAAAGCTCAGCCAGCAGCTGGCTAACTTAGCTTAGGTTAAAGACTGGAAACAGGACTATTTCTTGGCAACTTCCTGAGTCTCCGCTCATTGCCTGGCAGCCTCTCAGTGACAAGACTCAAGGACGTTGCTATACTCAGCCAAGAAATGGTCAGGCACAACGTGTAACCACATCATTTCTTTTTTATGAATCTGTTTTTATACAGATTGTAAAAAGAAATATATTAATTAGTGAGTTAATGAGGCGCTTGTAGGGAGATTTTGTAGCTTTGGACAGAGCCAGGCTAGCTGTCCAGTCTTTGAACTAAAATAAAGGTCTAGTGAGTGAGATTTATAGTGATTTAGGCTATTGGCAGAAGTGGGATATAGAATATTCAGAGGTACGTGTTCATTCAAGTATGATCACCTGAAAATAAGAATCAGTCTGATTTCATTACCTTAGAAGGAGCCCTTTAGATAGACTATCTGCTGGGGATTTTCTGCCTGATGCGCCTCCGGGCCAGCTGCAAGGTCGTCAGCTGGGACCAACGCTTCACAGATGTTTCACCCCTTTGATCCCAGAACATCTCGAGGTGGTGAGGCAGTGGCAGGGACGTTTCCTTTCCACTCCCTGCAGCAACCACAAGGATCCTTGCTTTTCCCACTTTGTTTATTGAGCCAAAGCCAGAAAACTCCCTTGCCTTCCGCTGTCTGGATCCAGGGATTCAGAGTGCCTTCAGGGATCTTCCACTAAAGCCTTTGCAGCTGACCTCCACCAGGTGGACTGATGCCCTCTGCTTTTGTGCACACTCAGACAGCTCACTGTTCTTTTCCTTCTTCCTCTTGAAGGCTGCCTCGATACCTTCCTCCCATGGGACAGGGAGTTCAGCCATGATCACCTGACTACACCTTCTGGCTGATGTTTTGTGCCCAAACTCCTTGACTGATGAAGTGTATCTGTCCTCCAGTTTCATTAGTACCCTCATTGTGGTGCCATCCATAGCAGCCCAAAAATTACTTGCAGCCAGATAGAATGTGCTCCAAGCTGAGGTTCTGAGCATCACAGAGATGGCAGCTAGTTTCTGAGCCATACCAGCGATGTACATTTCCGAGACTTTTGAGGACATTATATGGACCCAATAAGGCAGCTATCTACAGAGGGCACAGGTCCTCTTTCACGAACGCCACCATGTTGCACTATGCCCTGTTTCTGGAGTACCCAGAAGAGACCAACCAAGCACTGACTCTAGATAGGGCCTTTAACATTTTTTTGTGAGTTTCGTAGCCACTGTAGGCTCTCCTGCTCAACTGGTTTTCAAACTTTTTGCATCAAAAGCACACTAATGGGCAGGGCAAAACCTCAAGGCACACATATCCTTGTATCCATGCAAACTAGCTTCTTTAAATAGAGTTCTTACTCTGTAGAAGATTATTTTTACTTCATGATGCCAAATAATTACTCATGAAATATTTAAGAATAAAAATTCATTCTTCACTGCGTAAAGGACATAAATTGGTGTTTGCTTTGAAGGAAAATTTTCTTTTGAATATATAATTTTCTTCTGTATTGAGAAATGAGTGTGTACGAAGCAATGATATATCACATTTAAATTTGATTTATAATTTATAGCTGTACATTGCAATAATTATATATAGTTGTCTCAGCTTGCCTCAAGGGACACCAGTGTGCCTTTCCACACTGTTTGAGAATCACTGTCCTACATGTTTGGAAGGGGAGAGTAAGACAAAGTGTTTGTAATCTGTAAACTCACAGCTAGATCCTACACACTGGTCTTTTAAAAGGGAAATATAACATATTAATAAGTGAGTGCTGGCAGTCAGATTTTGTTACCTTTGGACAAGCTAGCTGTTTGCTCATGGCTCAGTTTGTGCTAAGTTAAGCTAAGCCAGTGTTTCTCAATCCTGGTCCTCAGGCCCCCCTGCCCTGCATGTTTTAGATGTTTCCCTGCTACAACACATCTGATTCAAATGATCAGGTCATTATCAGGCTTCTGTGGAGGCTTGATGATGAGCTGATCATTTCAATCAGGTGTGTTGGAGCAGGGAAACACCTAAAACATGCAGGGCAGGGGTCCCTGAGGACCAGGATTGAGAAACACTGAGCTAAGCTAACCAGCTGCTGGTGTTTGCTTCACAATTAGCTGACATGGATGAGAGTGGTATCTTTTCATTTAACTCTTGGCAAGACTTCGAGTAAACTATTTTCCCAAAATAACGAATTTGAAGTTTTCATCTTAGTTTCAATTAATCCTTGTTGGTGCACCTTAACTTACCAATATAACTGCTAGCTAGAGTAATGTGGCACCGGTTATCAATGTTATCAAGGAGGCATTATTACATTATCACTGTTAGTGCAGTTTGCAGTGCTGTGTTGAACCAGGGAAGAAAAAAGAAACAGATTCAATGCACTTATTTTCACAGCCTCACACAACAGTGAACACATTTAGACGGTAGAATGTAGCCCAGCAGAGACACAGAGATCTAAACACAAATAGACATGCAGATATAATTTGTCAAACATAATGGAATAGAGCTGTTCCATTACTTTTTCACTCTGAGGACCATGGCGCGACAAGTAGTCACTGGGGCAACAGCTAATGGGGATCTGAGCAGACACAAAGCTGTAAAATAAAATGCTTATACTGAGTGGAAAAAAGCCAAATGTCACCCCTGAATGGCATTTATTCCCACACGAGCCCCGCAGCCATTTACCTTTCTCACTGCATTTTCCTTTAAGTGAAAAAAAATATATTCCTCCCTCTGCTGAAGGTCTAGCTCTTCAACATCCTGTAATCATTATGAGATAATGAGCCATAATGGTCAAGTCATTTTAGAATAAAGGCACTTTAGAGTTGAATAAATCACATAAATACGTTCCATTATGAGCACTTTTTATAGACTTTTTCTTAAATGTCATTTGACTTTGAATAGGTGTTGAGCTCCGGAAGTATCAATCAAAGCCAGACCTTGTCACTAAGAGGCAACACAGAGAGAAAGGTGCTAAATCCTGGACTGTAGACAAATGGAGATTAATATGCTTTTATTCATCCATATGCAGCATTTAAAGCTGCGCTTATCAATATTTCTACAATAACAATATATCAAATGACTAATGTGAAAAATGTCACTAATAGTGACAAACTTGCAGGGAATTATCATCCGACTTTGTTATTCCCCTCAGTTCTACAGAGCTTTTTAGTATCTTTTAGCTCATCGTTTTGGTTTTCTAGTACCCAACTCTAACAACTAAAGTTTTAGTTTCAATGTCGCCTGTAAATAAAATTTTAGCTTCACTGCCTGGAAACCAAACCAATCTCCTGCACTCATGTTTTTATTGGTTCTGCAGGAATTCCAGCAGCCTTGGCTTCAGTTGGGCGATTCACAGCTGTTTCTTTAAGATGGGATGGGCTATATATGATGATTGACAGAGGAGCTTCACCTGTTAAGATCTGAAGAGTCACATGTCACATGTTTCATTGCTCTGATTGGTTGTTGGTCTATTTAATTGCATCCAGTCAGCAGGCCCATCCAGCGCAAAGCTGAAGCTCAGATAAAACTGTGAAACCAGGCAGTGCTGATCAAATGTGGATCAAGATTCTGTTACTACCTCAAATGCTTTCCATTTAGCTGTAGTACATATTTTGTAGGTTGTTGCTTTAATTGGTTGTAGGTTTATGCAGTTGCATCCAGAGGCATTTTAGTCTGTGTATGATGAACTGAAGATGAGCAAAGAACTTCCAGACTAATTCAGTGATGGTAATGTTGCTAACTATTTGCTAATGCAAATGCTAAAACCCACAATACGCAGCAGATAAATAAAGTTAGCCACTAGCTGGAGAACAACTAACTAAACGTCCCACACATGCAGGTTTCATCTTATGTCCTTTGGACGTCGATGAAGATCAAAAGTTAGACACAGAATGAATATTGGACTCATCAGGTGGCTAGAAACATGACTCTGAATGCTGAAGTTGCTGTCAGCTGGATGTGTAACAAGCTTGCAAACCGTTCACTAACATATTTGCCATGTCAGCTTTATAAGGTGATAAAAAGTATAGAGACAGAGCACAATTAAGTCCCACCTCCACCAGAGGGGAAACAATTCATCACTCTCCACTGACTTGTACTGTGAAGGTGCCTCTTATCACTTTTCACTTGCTAGCAAACAACAGAAAAAAAGTCTGAAAGGTGCTGTGGTGGGATGCAGCCCCAACAAGGCAAAGAAAACCCCCACACCTAAGCTTTCATAAGCTGCTGAACTGAAAAAATGGAGCCCTTATCAAGATAAAAGTAGAAACAGACATGAGACATCAGCTTGATGAATGGAAACACTGTGGGATCCTGACACAGTGTGCCAGAGTTACAGTTGCTAATTTGTCCAGACAAACTGTAGAGGTTGAAGGTAATAAAAGGCCTGGTTTTGATCTTTGCGAGGCTAAATAATGATCATTACTTGGTGATTCGATCAAATAGTTGTAAATATCTAAGTATTTCTCTTCAGTGAGATAATTTCTCCAAGAAAAGCAAGGAGAAGGGACACATTGAGTTTAAAAATATAACTTTTCCTCTCTTATGTATGCTGCTAATTTCATGGTTTCATATTGTAATACTCTGGTGGGTGTGGTTTTCAGAGGTTTCCATCCAAATGTACTGCAATTTTTAACAGAATTTTGAGTAAATCAGCAAAAGAAAAGACAAATGAATGCTCATTTCCATCTACTACCATTATCTGATTATTAGGAATTATTAGGTGGGGCCAATTCTCCAGTTGGAGGAGGGCGCAACAAGACGACATAATTAAAAGAGCACCAGTCAAACCTCAAACAATGAAAAACAAATGAAGAAAACACGACGGAAAGATGAAATTTCCCTTAGTTTCATGTATGAATGAGAGGAAGGTTACGTTCATTCAGAAAAATCTTTCCAACTTCCAAACTCTTTTTGAAAAAGGGGAAAAAACGCCTCAAGTGAGCATTAAGATGTTTTTCCTAATATTGCCATGTCCTTAAACCTTCTCAAATGCAATACTTCAAAAATTGTGTTGATGGAAACACGGCTACTGTTGTGTTGCCAAAAAATGGATGAATACTGCCTCAGTCCCCTGCCTCAAAAAACAATGAAAAGAGTTGTCTTACTTCAGGGCCATGAAAAGCTTTTGGGAGGCAAAAGCTTTTATTGCCAGACCTGCTGTAAAAGCAGGTGGGTCCGTTTGTTGAGACTGGCTCTGATTTTAATTTAGGGACTATTTGCTAAACGAAATACCTTCGAGCTGAAAAAAAAAAGAAAAAGAAAAATCAATATATTGGGTGTCTGGTGAGATGAGGCGCCTTTATCCTGAAAAATTGTGCAAAAAGCACCCAGATGAATCAGAGCGCCGGTGGTAGCCCTCCACAGTCTCAACCTTTTTCATAATGAATTCATATTGTTGAAGATGAGCGCTCACACTGAAAACAAGTGTTTGTAGGTTTGTTCAGCAAGAGAAATTTGAAGGAGGGAGAAGTATAGCCCAGTTCACAGTAATCTCAGTGTTTTAGATTGTTTCATCTGGAGTTTCAGAGATAAGGGTGTTGAAGAAAGTAAATAATGTAGAATCTCCCGTTGAGCTTTCTTTGCGGTATCACATCCCATCAGAGAACAGGTCTTTCTCTCTCTTTATGAACCCCATCAGGTTGACAAGTGCTCTGCTGCTGTTGTGCAATATTGAAGAGAAGGGAGAAGAACAGAGGGAAGAAATTCCCATACGGACCACCATCCTACAATGCCGTGACATTTTTTTTCCCCTTTATGTCACTATCACGTCTTCTTCAGATGGAAAAATCTAATCTTTACAAAGCCTGGAGGATGAAACGATTCCTCCGTTCGCCAGAGACAGAACTGCAGCGATGGAACTTCTCAAGGCCGTCTTAATGATGCCTGAATGTGCATCGGTGTACACATTGTGCACATGTGTGTCAACATGTGAGCGATGCGATTTGTGCAGAAGAAGAGAGGAATCTGAATTAGATTTGAGCGTGTTTTGATTTGATTTGGAGGGAAACAGGCAGGAGAGGAAAAATGTCACCAGGAAGCACATAAGCTCCAGCATCTGAAGGACGGGGAAGTACGGCACTTACAGCACAGTTTACATCAGCTGTTCTTCCAGCGAGTCTTCAACTTGCAACAGTCCCACGAGTCAGAGATGAAAAAGGAACTGCGTGCAGAATCTGACATCTCTTGTCAAACAGCATGCACAAAGAGGAGCCCCGCCAGAATCGGAGAGCAGCCTCAGCAGCAGCTGGATCTCAGGATGAACCTCTGCCCGCTGACAACCTGGGCTGCTTTGTTTTACACACATGCTGGCAAACTGCCCTGGCAGCAAAAACAGCTTAATGAGAAAAAAAAAAATCTATACACTGCAAAAACATCTGTCTTCACAATTCTCATATTGAGCCTTTAGGACTTATTTTCCTTGAGAGAAAAATGAGTTGCCAACTATGGGATAATCCTTCTTGCTGCTAGTAGATTTATACCAAGAATTTGGTTGAATTGAGTGCCAACATCTTGAGACAAATAAATTAGATCAATGCACTTGTAACTAGAAGATTCTTTAAAGTTCCCATTAATTTAAAATCGATTGACTGGAGTGTTTTGGTGGAATGGGCCTCACTGTACAAAAGAACAACTTAAGAACTTTATTCACTGATTTGGGTGAAAGTGGATCATATTTTATTGAAAAAATTTCCTCTGGTCTTCCTTTTGATATTCTCCAGCTGCTCAGCTTTTGGTCATGTAATTACAGGACTTACTTACAGCTTATTTGTCACTAAAGTAGCTAATCATAACTGTTAGCTATTAGATGCCATGAGTGGACAACTGAACCGGCTTGTTTACAGAGTTTCCTGATGGAAAGATAGCTTAATGTGTTGCTAAAGTACATTAGCTAACTGTTATTTGTCATAAGCTTGGTAAGCTGTGACTGTAACTGGCCTAAGTTGGTCTCTGGGGCTGTTTTCGTCCTGTTCTGGCTGTGTCCACTGGGAGCTCTCAGTCCAGGAAGAGTCAGTTAATAGGACCAATCTCCCTCTGAGCGTTACATCCATGGATCACTTTAGCTGCACAGCGTGGGGGCATAACACACAGCACTATTGGCTACTAACGCCAATCAATGTCCTTTCCTAGCTGTCTGTTTCACAGGAAACACGTAACCAATCGGCGACTCTGCTGGTCATTTCATGGGAACGTTAAGCTGATCTGTTCTGCATAGAGGTAAAAGTTTTTCACGGTAAATGCAGATTAAGATTTTGGGACTCATTAGTAGACTAAAGCCAAGTTTTCCACCGAGCAGTGCAGTTCAGTTCAGTTCATTACACATTAAAATGGTTATTTTTGCCTTGCCTTTGGCAAACGTTATGGATGGTAAAGAACCATTTCATAAAGATAGATCTAAACATGTCATACTCTGAAAACCACACCAAACAGGGTTTAAAAGATAAGTGCTACAATATGAAACCAAGTGCTTAAACACAAATAAAGTGACTGTAGCTTGTTAAAAACATCAGATTTCAGCACATAAATTAATTATTTTAGCATCCTATGTCTACCAGACAGGAAAAATTAATCTCACAAACTCAATATTTCCAGTAAATCTCGGTGTCCCTTCTCCTTACTTTGTTTTTCTGTGAGAAATAATCTCACCGAATGGCCAGAGGTGAAATACTTTATTATGAACAACTATTTGATCACATTACCAGGTAAGATCACCATTTAACCTAACAAAGATCAAAACCAGGCCTTTTATAGCTGAGTTATCTTACATTTCTACAGTTTGTCTGGTTAAATGAGCAACTGTAATACAGGCATAATGTTACTGAGTGTCAGGATTCCACGGTTTCCCCATTTGTCCTGCTGATGCCTCATGTCTGTGTCCACTTTTGTCTTTGTTTTTTCGGTACGGCAGCTTGTATAAACGTAGTTCTGGGTTCTTTAACATATCGGTAGTGCATCACAGCACATGGCAGCTTTTAGACATTTTTCTGTTGTTTGCAAGCTGACAGAAAGTGACAAGAGGCACGGTCACACAATGCAAGTCGAAGGAGAGCCATAGATTGTTTTCCCCTCAGGGGTGGATGGGGCTTAAATGCACTATGTCACTATTTCAACCGGTTTTTTCATTCCTCCTCTGTTAAAGTACTAAGCAAGCTGAACCGATGCCAAAAGATGTAGTTAAAACTCTGCAGACCACTGACTGGTTAGAGAGAATTGGAGCAAACAGTCTTCTCATCATCTGTCCTCTGATGTAGGATTTCCTACTCTCTCCTGCTTTAATCGGCAGTCTTTTGTCTTGCTTCCTGCAGCCTTTTCTCAAGCAAAACTTGTCTCCTTGTTGTAATAAACAATCACATACTGTGACGAAAGAACATGAAATGTGTGTGCATAGGGAGTGTGTGGCTAAGTGAGTGAGAGTGAGTAGCAGAAAAGTGAGGGTGAATGTGAGGGTAGAGGAAAAGGTTAGTAATGGGTTGTCATCCTGGCAGTAAATGTACAGTATAGGTTACAGGTATACGGAATAGTTTGTTTCCCAACTGCAGAAAAAGTAGTTGGCTAATCTATCATCTGCTTGGCTGACAGATCACATTATCAATATCACATTAATATAGGTTTATAGGGCAACATACATAACCTGACACTTCTCAGTAACTACTTTGCCAATATCATCATGCCAGCACCACTTGCTGTTGCAGCTACATCTGCCACCTCAAACGTCACCTCACATGCTAAGCTTTTGGTGTTGTTGATTTAACTAAAACCTAATGTTCACTCCGTTGTTAAGGGGGACTCAGTTCTCCAACAGAATACTTGTTGCTGCTTGGATTCTCTGAGGGCTCCTTCTAATCTTAAATTCCTGGCGCAAGTCATTAAACTCAACTTAACTGCACAATCAGGAGATTAAAAGCAAATGTAAGCATGCAAGCTAAGATGGCAACCATGGCGAACACTACCAGCTAAACATCCTGATAGCATGTTGACATTCTTATGCTCTGTCAAAGTCACTGCTGCGCTGCATTTCTTTGAAAGTGGGTCATTTCAGCGTCCCCTGAGTTTGTGCAGAAGGAAATCTGTTTCCCCATCTGAAGAAGATGCACAGATTAAATAGCAATGCATCAAGTGCAGGCACACCAAATTTTTAAATGGAATGAGAAATGACACTGTCAGATTGGTTTTATTCATGTTATGCCCAAAACACACCTATGACTAAATAAGAGACTAAATGCAACCCCTTTGCACCCAGTACCTCACTTTGCATCCTAATTATGTGGCATTTAATTAACAAAAGTGGTGTTGGACACACTAAATGCATTTGGCCCATACGCTGTAGATCAGCTAGTCTTAGTTGGCATCTGTTGATGAATAGACAAATACAGAAAACTGGATAATAGGCGACTGAGTGCAGATGAGCCATCAGTCCAGGAGATACAGAGCAATGATACACTACATTGACTCTATGCACTCAGTGTTTTTTCAGACCACACAATGTACTCTGAAGATCACAGTGGGCAGGAGTGAACATTGATTTAGAGACTCAAAGTCAAAGTTCTGGATGTCTCAAAGTCACATGGAAGGATAACTCTTTTTTTTTTTTCTCTTCCCAGACTGTCACAGCACCCATGTTCGATGCCCTTCACCGTCAACACGGCTCCACGGCGTCACAGACAATCAGCACCCAGCCACAGAGAGGCGTGTGGGGTGGATTCATGGGGTGGCACTGCCTGCCACATTTGTTACTCCTGTCACCAGCTGCAGCAGACATCTCATAAATGGAGTGGGCTGGTGGTGTCAGAGGACGTCCGTCTTGTCACGCAGTAATGTTCAGGTTTGCCTATGCCTATGCCTATGCCTATGCCCCCCCCACCCCCCCCCCCCCCCACCCTCACTCTCACCACCGCCACCACCTCCCAACACCTCCCCTCACCATCCATCTCTACACTGTCTGCTCCCCTGCTCATTATGACATTGAAAGAGTCGGAGCTGCACAGAATACAGCGTGCTGATTAGCAGACTCTGACAATGTTGAAAAGGAGCAAACCAATTAACTTTCATCTTATTAAAGAATCAATTATTTTCAGTATTAAGGGGAGCAAAGTTGAAGATTTTATTCACTTTCATAGACTATTTTTAGCCATCCTTGCTGCCTGGTTCTATGGATTGCAGTGTTTGTCTGTTGGTCAGTCCACCACTTTGATGCAGGCTAAAATATCTTCACAATTTTTGGATGGTTTGCCGTAAAATTTTATAGACATCCCAACATTTATGGTCCCAAGAGAATGAATCTTTATGTCATTGGGGATCCCCTGATTTTTAACGCTAAGTGAATTACCTCTAGCATCAACACTGTTGCGCATGAATGCACTAGAGCTGGACTGCAGACTGGACTCTCTGTGATCTATGATCTATTTTACACACATCTTCTCTATCTTGTCTCCATTTCAACTCCCTGCAGTTCTCATGCATTATGGTGTGTTCAGTTTTTAACTGGAAAGTCAGAAATTCTGAGTTCCCAGTTGAAAATTTCAACAAAATGTTGGTGTTAAAGTTTGTTCTCTGCTGTAATGTGAAACACTCTCAAACGGTTGTAAATTGTTGTTAAAAACTGTAGATATAAGTCATCCTGGCCATTCAAATTAATACAAAAAACATGAATATTGTGCATCATTTAGTATGACATCATTTCATAGACTCCTGTGTCCCTGGAAGGAGGAGGTTCTATTTAAAATTAAATATGAAAAAAGAAAGAAATGAACTTGAACAAGTTTGGGACTGTGACATTTATTCAAAATTCAAAATTGAACGGGAGCTAGTTTAGTTGAGCTGAACGTTGAGCTAGCTCTTTGAAGTCTAAACTTGCACATCACTGATCAGATCAAAATTTTGAGATCTTAGTTTAAGACAAAATGCTCATAAAAATAATATAATTCCCATCCATTTCAGCTGTGCTGTCTATTTAGTACTAATCTGCACATGCTAGCAAGCTATAAGGTTGTGTCTAAATGGGAACCCCAGACCCACAAAAGATCTTGCAAGAGTGATTATTTTAACCCAAACCATAATAATTCTCAAACCTCGTCACTGAGGTTGTCTAACCTTAGTTTGTGCATCATTCACAATGAAGAAACAACACAAACACTAAACATGGTAAACTATAAGCTACCTGCTAAACATCAGCGTGTTAGCATTGTCATTGTGTGTGTTAGCATGTTGATGTTTGAGCATTTAGCTCAAAATGCCACTGTCCCTCAGTACAGCATGGCTGTAGTCTCTTGTTCTTGTTATTTAATACCGTCTTCAGAGTTGATGTCATGCTGAATGACCTCGAGCCTCCTGTGCTTTCAAGGGGACACAGCGCAATAACTGAATTAGACGATATGAAGTTATTCTTGTGTGCACAAACAGCAGCAATGCCTCTTCTCATCGTGTGTCCTCCTCCGTCTTACTTCCCTTTGTGGAATCTTAAAAGGCTAGAACTAGGATCAATGATAAAAGGCCTGTAAAGCAGCTTATTTTCATCAGGATAATTGAAAGAGAACTACGAAACGAACCTGCAGTTAACTGGACGGTTTGCTGCTGTTGCTTTTAAGAGTCATAAAGTGCTCTTTTACAGCAAACCAATAACCCCTGCAGTCATTAAGGCAATCAGGGCTGAGCACTAAGCATGACTTGAACTGCTGGGGTAATAATAACCTGGTAAAGTCCGGCTTCTGCTGCTGTAAAATCACTTCCTGATTAATTAACCCCGGCCTTTTCTATCTATGGCTGAGACCTGAGAGAGCGCACCGTGGTTCCCACTGAAGCCCGAGGGCCACTGGCTTTATGAAGACTGTAAATCAAAGTGGCACGTATATGTAATTTTTCACTAAGTCACAAAGTTTTGTTTTTTATTGACGGATGAATTGTTCTGCTTGTGTACCTGCTGCTCATTTTGGTGAGAATACCATGAATAAAATATAAACTTCTCCGTCCTGTCTATCACTAATGGTGCCGATGATATAACTCCCCTCGTTATCAAGGTTGGCATCCCAGCTGCTGTGTGAAATCATAATTAGCCATATATATTACCTCCAATGTGATTATCTCATTAAATATCAGGCATCTAATCAAATCATAACGATGTTTATATCATCGAGGGTGTGCGTTTAACTCATAAAGTGTAAAAAATGAGCTCTCCTCCTTTCATTTAAAAATGAAAATATTCTGCCCCCTTTATTGTCAAACTGCTTGTTAGCAGGGTCATAAACCTCTTGTTTTTATGTTTGAGGGATGAGAAATTTTATCATACATTGGAGCGGAGTGGAATATTGGATTAGAATATATATGACCCGCGATATTGCTGATCTCCTGGATGCGGCTCGTGGATCCAAAGGTCATCTGGAAGCCGTGAGTCGGTGATCCCGGGCTGAGCCTTGTATCCCACCGACAAAGAGGGGCGGAAGATGCAATTGTTTCATCATAAAGCCGTCAAACGACCCAGTTATCCACATCCATGAACGCGGGCACATTTCACACGCTTTCACACGCATAACACGCTCACCGATAATAAATCCAGCACACTCTGAAGGGAGTACAGTAACCAGGGACCAGCTTCTCTTTCTGCCTTGAGACGGCGGCAGCAGTGTTTTCTCTGGAAACAAGTCTGATTGTGTCTTTCAACAGAGGGATTTCTTTGAATAGTTGATTAGATGGATGCACTCGCTGTTGGCATTGTTGTTTTTTGTCTCGCCTCCTACATCCTGCTCCTCCATATCTGTTTATTCGGTTAATAAACATCATGTCTGGCTCCATCTGTTGCAGAAAATGTCATCTTTTGAGAAATCTTGATGCAGAAATCTTGGATTTTAGTCGAGTCACGCGAATGAAGAAGGGCTCTGTCAGCTGGACTGAATGTTCTCAGCAGTTTTCAGTGCAATTTTACCTCATTTACATGCAGTCCTGTGGAAAAAAAAAGATTTGTGTCCTAAACAGTTGAAACTACGTAGGCAATAAAGTGTAGATTCCTGCCAGGCAACAGAAGGTGAAGCACCTACTGCAATGCCAGTAGGTGCTTCAGAAGTACTTGATCACTTGTCACTTGCCAGTTAAGAAGAGTTGATAGCTCTTCATGATAGCTCTAGGACAGCTACTAGAGAAGCCGTCAATGGTCGTATAAAACAGAGCAGTCAAAAAATAGAATTAATGCCTCGCTGTTGTATGTCTCCACCAACCAGTCAAGTTACAGTTTAAATCCATGTCTGTCCAGACTCATTTAATATTAGTGAGGGAATTAAATTTAGAACTTACCACTATATTGACCTATACCTCTGATGGAATTTAATAAAAGGTATTAAATGTATTTTTTGGCAAAATGGAAGTTCTCACTATGCATGTGTGATCACACAGAATAATTTCCAGTGAGAAACATGCTGTCTTCACTAAGAGACTACTTTTACAGAGGAGTACAGAGGACCGTCATCACCTCACAATTTTATCTGGTTAGATATCTGTGTGTAATTTTGTCAGAATAAGCGTATGACCGCGACCTTGGCCCTTGACCTTTGACCACCAGAATCTAATCAGTCAATCTTTGAGTCCAAGTGAACATTTATGTCAAGTTTGAAGAAATTTCCTTGAAGCATTTTCTTAGATATCACAAGAATGGGACGGACATGAGATCACAGCGACCTTTGACCACCAAAATCCAATGAGTTTATCTTTGAGTCCAAGTGAAGATTTGTACCGAGTCCCTCAAGGCGTTCTTGGATATATATATATATATTTTTTTTTTTTCAAGAATTCGACATCACAGAGGTTGTTCAGCATACAGTCATGAATGTGTACAAAAAAATGGGCTGATCAGCCTAGCAGTATTCAAGATTAGCTGCAGACAAGCTGGAAGTCCAGTCATCACACACAAATGCACACTCACTCACTCACTCACTCACTCATGAAAGTGATTACATGATCATCTCCCTGCTTACACCTACCACCCAATCATTTCATACATTTTGAGAAGAAACAACAACAAGGCTCATTACTGTACAAAATCGACATCCTAAGATGGATATTTCTGCTCTATAGGAAGCTCAGTCGAGCTTTGTGTCTTTGCAAAGCTCCAGTGGCGTTTTTGAAAATCCCTGTTACATAAACAGTGCATAATGACACACAGAGCCATGAAGAAATCTGCCAGCGCAATATGTAATCTATAAAAGACTTCGGCGTTTTCAGAGAAGAAGCTGGAGAAATCAACAGAGCAGAGCACTGGACAGAAATACCCTGGGCATTAGTGAGCGCTGTATTTCTGGAGGAACGGAAATTAGCTGAGGTGTGGGATTTTGATTAATATTCTCAGTCACTAATAACTCAGGACCAGGGAGCTATTGGCTGATTAAAGCTGGATAACCCTGTGAGGAACATATGATCTGAATATATGAGGAAACGTTCAGTCATTGTGATTTGTGGCAATCTAGAAGTGTCTTCCCTTTTTATGATTTAATTCATCTACACCAGAGGTTTTCACAGTGGGAGGCGGGCCTCCCCACAGGGGCTCCAAACAGTTCCAGAGGAGGCTCAGCAAATGAAAGTGAAAAATTATTACATTAGTTATTACATTAGTTATTAAAAGGAGATCACATAGAAAAGCCTATACATGTGTGATTTGGTTACAGAGACATCACTGTGGAATTTGACTTTTTCCCAGAATCAGAAACTAAATGCCTTTGAACAGACCTTATTTATGTATTTGGCTCAACTGTTGAGTGTCTATGAAATCAGATAACATAATCATGATCTCATATACATACAGGAATTAAGCTTTGTCTAACAGCTAAATTCCACTAGGCATGGCTGCGTTGCATTACGGCCGGAGCTGATCACTGCCGTTCTACACAATACCTCTGATTCCACCAGCAGTTCTGCTGTACATCCCAGAAGTGGCTCTCAGCTCCACTCCACCTGTAATACACACCAAGTCTATTTAGCAGATCGAGCAAGCAGGAAGTCAGACATAGAAAAAGTAGAAAGAATCCAGTCAACTTTCAAAATAAAAGACCCCCGTACAGACTCGTGATCATAAAGACAGACAGAAAACAAACTATATGACAATGTTGTGTACTTATCCATGGTAGAAGCACAAAGAGTAAGGAAAGAGGAAATCAACAAAATCTGAGCAAGTAAACATAATGCGGTAGGCAAAATGCTCGGCTGCTGAAATGCTTCTGAAACGCTGCTGGTCAGGGCTGTAAACATGTGGAGGATGGATCAAAACTGTCCTGCAGGCACGCCATGCCAAGTGAAATCAGCCAGTAAGGGGAAGCCCTCAGTCTCAGACTTTGAAAACCCCTGATCTAAGCAGTGAAAGAATGAAAGCATTAGGAAGTATGCTCATTTGCTTTGTGGCCCAGAGTTGAGATGAAAAGATACCACTCTCATGCCTGTACACTAAAAATTAAGCCAAGGCCAGGAGTTGGTTAGCTTGGCTTAGCATAAAGACTGGAGGTCAGGAAACAGCTAGCCTGGCTCTCTCCAAAGTTAAAAAATATGCCTACCAACACTCTGAAGTTCACTAATTAACATGTTTAACTCATCTGTTTAAATGCAGTCTTCAGTATTTTGGGAAAGTACTTGCTTTTTTTTGCTGTGAGTAAGATGAGAAGATTGATACAGTATCTGTATAGTAAATCTAAGGCTACAGCCATTAGCTTAGCTTAATATAAAAACTTTCATGACCCACAAGTCAAGTCAAGTTGAGGCAAGCTGGACTTTAGAGGTTCTGTTTCCACTTGTTTCCAGTCTTTATGCTAAGCTAAGCTAGACAGCAGACTGAAACCTTATATTTACAAGTTATATATAACAGTGTTTTAAATCGTTTCATCTAATAATCCAGTTACACTGTTATAGCCTGTTTACACCTGGTATTAATGTGCATCTCTGGTAATTCAATCACAAGTGGACAGTCTGCCAGTTCACACCTGACATTATTATGTGTCCACATGCATCTCAAGTGACCACTTGTTGCACCTCCCTTCCCTGCAAATAAACATGTACTTACATAATTTCTGTTTGCAAAGACCAAATGCATTGATACACAAATGTCCAAATAGCTAAGAACTTGTAGGAGACAGAGTTTCACAGAGCTTGTAAAGTTTCTCCTATCTCAACAACTCCTAAATTTGGCGATTTTTTTAGGAAGGAAGTCTGGGGACTTTTCCATGTTTGACAAAGAAGTAGCCTTGAGATGCTTACATCAAGAAATGTTGTCTTCTTTCATAAATTTAGTGTAAAAATTGAAATCAGTTGAAACAGTGTGTTCTAATACTTGCTGCTACATGTTGGCAGGTAGAAGCAGGTTGACAGAGTTGTCAGGAACAGAAACAACTTAAAATATTGCATTAATGCTTAATTTACAAGAACTCACAACTGATTAAGAATTTTCCCATAGCCATGTCACACAGTTTATTAAATTTCTTCTCAATTAAAAACTCAAAATTGCACATTTTTTAAGGAAGTCTGGGAATATTGCAGTTTACTAGTTTAATGGTGAAACACAGTGTGTTCACAAACATCTGTTGATTGTTGTTCTTGGCAAGTTATGAGAGCCCAAACATGTAATTTGCATTACAGTGAATCAAATGGAAATCAGACAGCTGTTTTGTGTGTACTTACAGGACTTCAGTTGATTGGACAGGTTTTCAGTGTGGCCCATGTTACATTGTGTACACACTGCTGACAGAATGTGGCCCAGCAACACATTTTCATCCCAGCTTGTCGACTACCGATGCTGTTTTGTCATGCCCCTCCACGTCTCATAGTAATGCACAAGGTACTCTTTACCCGCTGTATGAGACTCCACCAGAAAGCCTATTTAACACTTGATTAACGTTGTGAAACAGCCACAGTTTGGTTAGTTTATTCACTAAGGTCCTCTAAAGTCTGCTGATATACGCTCCAGATCAACACCAACATGAACAGAACTTGATGGTGCTACGAGATTTACATTATCCAGGTAGAAATTAGGCTATTTGTTGACTTTTTACCCACCGACTGCATCACCAATTATAGAACAAAATTTCCTACACATGACTTTTGTTTATAATTTTTGAGTTTTGCCTTCTTGAGCACAAATTAGACCAGTTGGAAAATTGAAATAATGGATTATCCTCACATTGGTTTGACTCCAGAACCAAACCTTTGTGCGTGAACCTGCCATAACTCTCGACAAGGAAGCAAAAAAGGCTATTTCACAAAATGTCACACTATTCCTTTAAAGAGCAAGATCATTTTTAAAAGGTAAAGTTTGAGCTTACCTTTGAAAGAGAACAATAAGACACAGTTCTTTAGTGTGGTGAGTGTTGACCTGGCCCATTTATCAGCTCTACATTTCTTAGATTTACACATTTTATTAAAATAGCGTCTCTCATTTATTTTTGGAACCTATTAAAAACTAACTTTATTAGCAACTTTATTGACCTGTTTTAAAAGTGGGCTTCAGCCTGCCAGTCTGTCTCCGCCTCGACTTTAAGTTAGCGGGAAAAGGAACATATCCGTTATCCTGAACATGCCCTCGAGTGCTGAAATCACAAGTCTGACTTGATTTATCATGTTTCATTATGCAGCTTTGAGCTCACGCTGTTATCTATCTTGGTAACTTGCACCGGCGATGATTGATTATCATGCTCGTGGACCTTGTGTAAGGACTTTTCAGTAAAACCAATTCAAAGATTTTGAAGGATTACATGGCAGGAAACACATGTATCATGCAGGGTCCTGTGCAGAAATAATAATAACGGAGCGATCCAGTTGCCACTGCTCAGACAGCTGTTGCTGTAGAAGATCACAGGCTTTAGTGTAACCAGCAATAACCATAGATAGGATTTACTGTAGTGTTGGTAATTAAAAGTAAGATAAATGATGCTCTAATCCTGAGTATGACAAGGTTTACCTCATTTATTTTCATGATAAATCATGCTTATTTAACAGATTGAGTCAATAACTGTGGATGCTGAATCCTGTAATGGCTCGCTGAAATCTGCAATCAGTCCTTTTCAGTCACTATTAATGGAAGCTCTCACCGATTTACAGCCACTGTCACCTCCCCTGCTGCCCTACATACTGTACTCTAACAGCTGCTGCATGTCTGCTCCCTGGTAATGAAAGGTGTCAAAGGTTTGGACAACCTTTGATCTGAGCCCCGTTATTATTCTTCACCCTGTTTCACCTTTGAGGTGGACTGGCATGACTCAAGATGGAGAAATCCACAGTCAAACACATTAAAGGGATAGTTTGGATTATTTGATGTTGGGGTTCATGAGGTACTTATCGATAGTCAGTGTTAACTACAGTAGATGCCGGTCGGCATGCCTCCAGTTTGGAGAAGCAGAGAGGAGCACCAGCACAGAAGCTAAGCAATGTGCTAAGGACGGGTTTGGCAACAGAAGATATTTTAGCCACTTACAAAAGGTCCATCCAAAAACAATCAATATCAGTTTAAGTGTTTGCTATATTTAGAATATTTTCACCATTTTATCTTGCTGTCAGACAGCATTTTCAGATAAGAAACCGCCAATCTATAAGCCAGATATTGCTCCCTTCAAACCAACCAAACTCTATAGGTGAAAACAATAATTTTACACAGGGGTTGCTGGTTTACTGCTGCCTCAATCTGTTAGTTTGTTTGTGTTATCGTGCAGCTTCAGTGTATCTGAACTATGCTTTTAAAACACCCAGGTCGCATGATAACACAAACAAGCTGAACAAGATGGGGGCAGCAGTAGTCAAGCAACTCCTGTGTTCACTGAGGTAAAATTACTGATTTTGCTTATGGAGTTTGGTTGGTTTGGATAAAGTGATATTTGGGTTATACAGCAGTTTCCAGTCAGAAAAGGCTAGCTGGTGACAAAATACAATGAAAATATTATAAATACAGCGTACACTTTCAGGTTTCAGGCTAAAATATATTTTTCTACTGATCCTGTCTGCAGCAGTTCATTGCTTAGCTTCTTACAGTGGTACTCCATGTTAGTAATACACAGATTATGTCATACAACCCTGCTTCAAACAATCCCAACTATCCCTTTAAATGGGATACAATTATATGCTATCTTAACATATATTTTGGTCACAAATATGCCTGCATTTACCATAGACAGCATTCATCCCTTTATGTTAATAAGAATAAAACATACAAATCAGTGGTAGCCATTATTTGGTTTGTATCGGAGTGCTGAGGATTTGGCCGACAGAGCCCCCCTGTAATGTTCCACGGCCAAAAACAAGACTAAAGTAGCTCAACAATTCGCCTTTGGTCTTTTTAAATAATTTAGTTTATCTTTCATTTAATTTTGTTTAAATAATTCATATATAGGCAAACTCAAAACACAATTTCACTACACTAATGAGAAATGATCTCATATTATCTATCTCATATTTAATATTATCAAATGAAACAAGAACAAGTCTTTGCTTATTTGAACAGATGTAAACTTTTACCAGGCTTTAGGTACAAAAACTAGCTGAAATGATCAAAAGCCATCTGTAACCGCTGCTTTTCCATGGACGCACATGGGGAAAGCAGAAATGAGGACTCTTTTCTCTCTGTGTCCTCCACACACACTTACATGTATTCTTTTCCCATTTCTAATAATCGCAGTTATCAGTAATAACTTGGCAATGGGGATGATGACAGTGACAGATGTTAATTATCATGATGACAGCCATAATGATAATGATGATCAGCACAATGAATATCATTATAGCTCAGATTTGAATTATTTATTCATCATTGAAGGTGTATATTGTGTGGAAGTACTGTATATGGATGACACTGATGAAATGATAATTATGACTATCATTACACTATTATATACTCCAACTTCGGGACGTTAATGCTACTATTTTTAAGTAGCCTATATACACTAAATATTCTTTATGCTCTGCACAAATGGTTTCTTATTTATAAGGAAAAGATGGTTAGTTAAAGTTTGTGTAAAGCAACAATAAATTTATGTTCTGAGTTTGTCACACCACAGAAACATGTTATTAACCACCCAGCCAAATATGAATGATTAAAAAAAATCTCTAAGTATATTAAATTAGGTCTCAAAATCATTAAAAAATGAGCAGTTTTCTCTGATCTGAAACGCTGGGGGCATATCTGCTTCACTGCCTCAGAGTCAAACAGCGCTACGACCCGAAACATGGACGCTCTGTTCAGCAGTTTTATTGGACATGTCCAGACATGTTTGAGCCACCAGAGCCAGAGGACAGTGACAGGATGTTTTTTTTTTTTTTTTTTGCTTCTGTGTCGGGTTGTTGGAACTGAAGTGAGCTGAAGTAAACTGCTGGGCTGATTTGGACTGAGAGAGAGTCACTGAAGGTATGTCTGTAACTAATTGTTTGGGAGGATGAGGGGAGGTGGAGGTGGTGTTGTTCGTGTGCTAGTTTGTGGGGCATATATAGTCTTGGGGGACCATGGCTCTGGCATGTTACTGAGCCATGATTCAGGTCTGCCCAAAAAATCCTGAACACAGAAATCCTGAACAACGGTTTAATGTCTAACTCCACAATTCAGTACTACATAGTTTTCAGTCTTTTCACATTTCAACAACTATGTTCTCACATGTATAATGTATTTAGAAGAAAAAACGTTTTCCTTTACATGGACATTAATATTTAGTACAAGCTAAATTACTAACAAAATTTCAAAACCACTAGAAAGACTTATGTGAAGTAGAATTTAACCAGAAGGTCTCTATGTGACACATTTATGTAACTTAATATACCATTAGCTATAGAAACAGACAACAGAGATTTAATAGTTTCCCTGAAGAGAAAAGTCTTTGTTATTTCATTTAAGTAAGATTTCATGTTTTATCACTCATTATATGATGGTTTAAGGGCTATTTTTAGCAAAACTATCCTTTATCACTGATGATTTAAGAATTTTTTGAAACTGAGCCTTTTGTTTGTTATATTTTATTTGTCGAGCATGGGGCAGGAGACAAAGTTCTTTGTTTGCAATGTATAAAGGTGTTTTTTTCTGGTGATTTTTTCACCATGGTAACAGTATTTTTGGTGTAAGTCCAATAAATAATCATTATACTGGACAGAGACACAAATAGACAAAACATATTTGCACATCATTATTGATAAAGAATTTAATTCTAATTCTAATGTCTATTCAGATTTCATAACAACTTATAACTGCTGTCTGACTTGTGTTTCTTAATGTTAACTACATAGACTGTATAAATACTGAATGTAGCCACTGTGATATCAACCATTGGTTTGGGGATGACCAATTGGACTTGAGCCTTTTAACTTGAAAATACTTGATATCTTCCCAAAAGCCCAAAGATTAAAATTGATGAAAATTAATCAATTTCCTTTCATTTCCTGAATCAATTTAATGCTGTTCATTCTCACCAAATCAACACTTAATTCTCCAGATCCACTTTGTTTGAACCAATCTGACAGCATCCAGTCAAATACTAACGTAACTTTACTGAGCTCCAGTTAGAAAAAATGATACCAAAGATAATTTCAGGAACACACAAAAACTCTGCGCTTGTTCAGGACTCGAAAATAAAAGTTTAGGACTTGGGACTTGTCAATCCTGACTTGGAACTTGATTTTGGACTTGTGTGCAAAGACTTGAGAGTTACTTGTTACTTGCAAAACAATGAGCTCCCACCTCTGCCGTTTTGAAGCTTCAAGTTTATCATTATGGCCGTCGCCATATTGTTTTTTTTGGAACTAGAAGGGAGTATATTTGGACAGGAGGGTGGAGCTGAGGAGGATACGCATTGATCCTGACTGGATCTGACTGAGAACACGAGGACACACTGTGGTAGCAGCTTGTCATTCACAAGGTAGCCACTCCCTAAAGCATACCCTGCTTTGGAATTGGATCATAATATACAAAGTGAACATCATGCTTTATTGAAGATGACTCGAAACGAGTGATTGAGACCATAAACTCAAACACAAACTTAGGAAACTGTTTACTCAGGTAATAAATCAATTGAGAAGTGGGGTAATTTTCTCATGAGCTTACATACAATTGGACTTCCTTTTGCAGCCAGTGGAGTTCCACCCTGATGACCATTAGAAGAGATGCAGGTTTAACACTTCCGCATTGGCTTCATTTTTCAGACTCGGAAGCTATGTCCGCTCTTTATAGAGTCTATGGTGCACCTTCAGTTCTCAGGACCATGAAACAACAGCACATCCTACAGAGTAATGCTTCAGTACAGATGTAGCTGACACCACTGTTAAGGTGGGATCCAGCTGAAAGTCATGTCAATTGCCAACAGACCCTGAGCTTTCTTGTCTTTGTCTTTTGTCAAAGATAAACATTCAGAACCAGTGCTCACCTTTGAGTTCCTCTCTTCAGATTCAATCTCATACTCGCTACTCACAGAGACGCCGCAAGTGGAGCAGAGCTCTGTCCTCAAGTGCCAATCAGACCAAAGCTTCTCACTGCCTCCATTGGCTTATCAATCACATCCATGACTCGCCACCTTTGGGACGGAGACAAAAGAAGAAAATCAGCTCAGAAGAAGTAAGATCAGAGATATGAAGGTGTATCCTTGGTAAGGTACCTGTGGGAGCAGCTGTCACTCACCAGTGAAGAAAGAATCATTTTTCATGTGGGACAGCCTTTACTGTAGCGAAGGACATGATGAAAGAGGGCAAGTCTTGCTAAACAGCTAGTGGCAAAAGTGGAAAGAGTATTGCCAATCTGTACTCAAGTACTGTTACATCACTAAAATATTACTCAAGTACAAGTAAAAGTACTGGTGTTAGAAAACTACTAAAGTTTTTGTCTGAAAAACTACCTGGAGTATTATTTACTTTTCCATTACTTGTCCACCCACCAGCCGGAGCTTGCAGGGGTCCAGTGCATCCATTCATCCTGTGTACGGTCTAGATCGGCTCTATTTTGGGCGTTTTGGACCTCCAGTAGCATGATGACACAGTTTTTCTGAGTGGCTCCCAGTTTGGTTTATCTCATGTAACAGCAGTAACACCAAGATATGGTGGGGACTGCTAGACTACTAGAAAATAATTAAAAAATCGGCTTTTCAAACACATTCGTTAGACCTACAGGATTAAAACTGTTTTTTGATGACTAATACTGAACTTAAAAATAAGTTTTGTTCATTTACAAGAAAACTTAAGGGGCACCTTTAAAACAATCTGCCTATTGTTTGCATTAGGCTGTTTTTTCTTACTTTCTACGTCTTCCCAGAGGCCTCGCTATTTCTTATTCCTAACGTAGTGGCATTTTGGGTGTGCTTTTTAAAAAGCTGCGTCCATGTAACACCAGGGGGGTATTCCATCAAAGCTGATAAATAATTAAATCTGAGCTTAAGGGAAAAAGCCTGGCTTGAATAAACTTTGACTTCCACTCAAGTTTTAAACCATTCCACTAAAACAATTTAGCCTGGTGTAGTCAATGCTAACTCAAGCCAAGCTTAAACAAGCTTGCATTGTGAGCATGCATGGAGAACAATAAACAACCCTGAGCAGCTGATTGCTGAACAGACGATACTACGTCATAAAAAGAAGGGAAAACGAGTGGTTTTCCTCTCAGCAGTGAAGCAAACCCTGCAGATTGAACTATATGACTATATTACTATATAAATATTAAGGGTTCATCATGAAAAAGGGCCAATATTGCTGCAATTAACAAAGCGAAGAAAATGGCTTGCAAAAGAAAAAGAAATAACAGACACTGCATGCCAAAATCATGAAATCCTGTTATGCCTTACCCCACCCCAATAGCTCACTTGGTATAGTGTCTGCCCCATGAACTGAAACCTCAGCTGCAGCGTTGGTTTGAACTATGAAGCAGAAAAATCTAAAAACTAAGAAACTGGAGAAGTACCAATTTAAACACAGCAGAAGGTCATGGTTTTTTTTCATCACAACTTGAACAAAAAGAGTTCATGAATAGATAATTTCAAAACAACTTTAGCACACTTTTGCTTAAATTATAAATTTTAATAAACTTTTAGATAAAAGGATTCACTTTTATGAATACATTCCGTGGAACAAAAGCACACATCTAAATTCATGCTTGGTCAGAATGTTTGTTAAAATGTCTGAACTTTTCCTGTTTCCACACGGACAGAAGTCACAAAATGACGCTTGGCAGAACTGTCTTTTGAGATTCTGTTTCTGCCCGTTGGAAATTGACACACAGCTAAACTAAGCTTGCCATTAGCCTCCCACAGAACAGGTTAGTTGTGTAAGTTGGTATAAGTTACCATGGTTACTGAGCAGGGAGTCCTATAAGCCACAGTCATAGAATGGTTCTCACTTAAATTGGCCAGACTTCTCTAAATAAACCAGGATTTTCCTTTAACCATGTAGATGGAATAACCCCGAAGGCAGCTATGCTCAGCAGCTTAGTTTAAAATTGTGGCCTGTTAATGGATTATGATCATGTACAACACTGTCTGATTCTGGACTCATATCTACCTGAAGAAAGGAAAGTGTAGCAATTTGAGTTTCTTTATTAAAAAACAAAAATCAAAACACAATTTCATTCTCTTCCTTTGACAGATTCCACGCCCTCCGTTTTGCTCCCCATTGATTATTTAGTAGGATTGTTTTGAGCTCAGTTTTATTTTGTCTATCATTTATTTGCTGCTGCATGGACAATGCAGTGCACTCCCAGCACAATTAGCAGTGAGTCAATACCTTGATTCTCTTTGGATTATCTGTTGGAAGCAGTTTGTGGAAGTGTTTGTAGACTGTGGTGCTTTTATCTTTTTTGCATTCAGCCACAGGGTAGGGATCACTGCTCACGACAGCTACCCAGGTGTTGTAGTATTTATTCCCAGCACGCGGCTGTTGTTGCTTCCCCCAATGACGCTCATAAAAATGTTTGTTTGGCTACAAAAGGCTAGTGTTCACTTGGACTCACACTGGGCCGGAAAAATAACATCATTTCAGGTTTGTGGGTTGCTAACTTTGATTAAACAAAACTCACATTTTTCAGGCCATCTCTTAAACCAGAAGACATTTTAGGATCCTCTGAATCACCATTGTGGGTCATAAACAAAACACACCTGTAAATTGACAATTATTTACATTAAAATGCAGGCTCAAACCACAACTGACCAACTATGATTGTGAGAAAAATTTAGCCGTTCCCTCCCTCCTCACAGGATAAACAGCTCCCCATTTATTGCTGTTTGCTCAGGCTTTTAAGGCAGCGGATCATCAGGCGTTCCGGGAAAGAAACGCACTATTACAGAGCCGCTAGAATCTCGCTTTTAATAGACTTTATGACTGTGATTTGTCCCGCTCCGTCCTGTGTAATCAGCAACGCACCTGAAGACAAATTACTTTGACTGAAAGACAAGATGACAGGAATATCACAGATGTCTCTTGGTTATGTTTGCTTTAGTTTGAATACAAAATCTCATTGTATTCATTTCTAATGAAAAGACAGCTGAGAATGAAATGTCATGCTTTTACCTGGCAGATATTATTCTTCCTTTTCACTCCAGCATCTAACATTGCAAACTGATGACTCGTGCTGTCTGTACACTCCAATAATGAGGTCGCTTGTCTCGGTGTAATAACGAGGAAAAATATAAGAGGTTCTTCGCAGGTTGCAACACATTTGCTACACACGTATCAACCCAAGCGGCAAGATGGAACGAGGCCTAATGGTTCTGGTATGGTTTTCATGACACAGAGCCCATTAACTGAGTAGCGTGTCCTGGTGGGAGTCTCATAGTGCCATACACATCACAGTTCTAATGTTTAAAACCCAGCAAAAGAAGAGAGGCGGTGAAAGGCTAATGGGCTTTATCCGGTGTACGATTTAGTGATTAGGGAATAGTGGATAAAGAGAATATTTCATGCGTGCCCATCCTCTTTGGGATGCAAAAAAGAACAAGACTAAATCCAGTTGCGTTACTTAGAAACATCTTTATTTCATGAAAGTATCTTTTCTCTCAGGGCCAAGTAGGAAATAGACTTTACAAATACTTTACATGTCAGTTGCTTGATTGAAACTCAGGATAAAACCACCACCACCACAAACAAAACAAAACGGGATGACTGTCAGAGTAAAAGGAACATCTTGATGTCTTGTTTGGTTGTAGTAGATGAAGGGAAATAGTTTATTGGGCAGAGATTCAAACAGACATCTGCTCTCCTTGCCTTAGGACAGTTCTTTATTTCTGTAGTCAAAATGCAGAAGAAAGGAACTCTGATGGTTTAGAATTAGTTTGAATCAGATAAAAAGAGTCAGTGCTGTGGGTCTGACTCTAGATAGATGCCAAACATTAAAAGTGAATGTAAGCAACCTTAGTACAACAAGTTCATATCAATTTGAAGTTGATTTGTTGGAAGCAGGAAAAATGGGCAAGCGTCAGAGACTTTGACAAAGGCCAAATCGTGATGGCTAGACGACTGGTCCAAAATGTTGGGTCTTGTAGGGTGTTCTTGGTATGCAGTGGTTAGTTCCTACCAAAAGTGGTTTCAAGGAAGGATAATGTTTGAACAGGCGAAAAGGTCTGATCCCACAGAGAGCTAATGTAGCACAAACTGCTGAAAAGGTGAATGCTGGCTTTGATAGAAAGGGGTCATAACACTTAGTGCATCACAGCTTGCCGCATATGGGGCTGCGTAGCCACAGAACAGTCAGATTGCACAAGCTGACCTCTGTCTACTGCTGCAAGTGCACACAACAGGCAGGCAAGTGTCAGAGCTGGACTGTGGAGCAATGGAAGATGGTAGCCTGATGTCGACTTGGCCTCCGAATTTCCCAGATCTGAATCTGCTCAGGCATCTGCGGGAGGTGCTGGAACAACAAGTCTGATCCATGGAGGCCCCACCTCGCAAAGAACTTACTGTATAAGCCATTTCCATCAACATGGAACCGGCCCCGTTCCGGTTCACGTGTTCAGAGAATTTCCACAGAACAGTCAGATTGCTCATGCTGACCACTGTCCACTGCTGAAGGTGCCTTCAATGGGGCAGGCAAGCGTCAAAACTGGACTATGGAGCAATGGAAGATGGTGGCCTGATGTTGACTTGGCCCCCAAATGTTCCAAAGAACAACTGGAACAACAAGTCTGATCCATGGAAGCATCACCTCACAAAGGACTTTTTAACTTTTCCACCAAAAATAAACTGATTCAGAATTTGAAAGGTAGGTTCCTAGCTGGAACCAAAAAATAGCAAGTCATATTCTATAGGTTTTTGCGCATTGTGTAGCACCCTCTGTTGGTGACATACTTGATTAGAATGGTTCCACTCAAAAATGGTGGAAACATGGGCTGGTTCACTAGAACTAGTTGAGGCCCCAGAACTAATTGGTGGAAAAGGGCCATTAAAGGATCAGTCATTAACGTCTTGGTGCTAGCTACCATAGGACACTTTTAGAGCTCTTGTGGAGTCTGTATGAAAGGAAACTATAACTATATTAGGTGGGTGGTTTTAATGTGTCTGTTTTAATATTGTGGCTGTTTGACTAAAAATCACACTGGGCAACTTTGCATGATGGTGGCTCGAGAAGTCAGTGACATGGAAGCATTTAATCTTCAACATACAGAAATCCAGTAATATGCAATGTTAGTAAAGTGCACGCAGCACGGTCATAGTTACCCGCCAGGCTGGTTTAAACCAAAAAAAACACCACAGGGATGAGATGCTGGTGAGTCCTGATCTCTCTGCTCGTAACTCTGAGGTTGTGGCTTCCTTTGGACAGACAAGTACAACATTTGATTTAGGGGGAAAAGAAAACTGTCATTTAGGCTGATTTCAGACATACTTTTTAAGCATCCTGCCTCACGCAGGTTTCAAGGGTCTGTTCACCCAATTTACCAAAAACATATTTTGTCACTTACCTCTAGTGGTATCTAACACGCAGATATTTTTGTCCCTGAGACTTCTGCTGCCACACCACTACAACCGAGGTGAATGGGATTTCAGTTCATTAAAAAAGAAGATATGTTTAAAAAATTCAAGAGTCACATCTCTTTCCAGAATCAATGTCCCCTTTTTAACTCGCTGTCAAAGGTCTGCACTGGAGCTGCTTTCTTCTAAAAAATGAGTTCCTTTAAAAACAGCTGACAGCATTTACTGGATCACTGATCAACAGGGACGGTGATTCTGGAGAGGGATCTTAGGCTCGAATCTTTTCAGTGCATCTTTCAGCACAAAAAGAATTGTACGGAGACCCCCAGAGGTTACGTGGTAGCAAAAACATTGGCCTGAAAATCCTTCCGCTGAGGACCTTGATTGAAAAAGTTGAATCTGGCTGAACTCTTGCACCAGCGCAAAGCAACATCATCTGGCAGGACGCCTTTGCTGTACTTAACAGACTGAAAAAAATAGAATGATGACATGTTATGTCTAAAAAATGTCACCATCTGTTCACTTGTTTTAGTTTAACAGATTTTATTCTACCATACAAACCCCCTGAAGGCTCCGTACCATTGTGCTGGTGTCAAGGCAGAAGCCTTGGAGATGGGGATCTCAAAACCTGCGCAGGAAAAAACATATCTGCATAGTTAGGTAACACTAAAAGTAAAATAAGTTGACTTTTTTGTAATTTGGCTGAACTTATGCTTTGAGGCAACAGAGCTTGACAAGGAATTAGCTCCGGTAAGCATAAGCAAAAGCCCAGTGAGAGTGTTTGTCCTTCAGAACTGTACAATATTGACAGAAGTGGGTAGGCAAGGGAAACACTTACGAAACACAGGAAAATGAACACAAACTGGGACTTCAGTTGCACCACAGGGCTGGTTATCACAAAGACCGAGAGGCTGACCTTAACCATTATGTTATCAAAAGTACAAACACCATGAGGAGGAAGAAATGACTCGAGAAAACACATTCAAATGTCTAGATCCGCTGGTTGCATTTATGACCCTAAAAACTGTTGAGGCCAAAAGAAAAGTAAAACTGGAAGTCCAGAGTAAAATATTTAGCTGCACGCCTTGGCAAACCTATTCCAAACTCTTTGGCATGTACGACCAGCAAAATGTTTATAGTCTTTTCAATCATCTTTTTCTCATCAATATAAAAATTGAAATAGAAAAAAGTAAAACAAAAAAAGGTATCAAATTTCATGTCTCCTATTGTTTGTTATCTTACAATAAAATGTTAACATCAAAGAGTTTTATGCCAAAAAGGCCATATATCAATGCTACAAAAAAAATCTAAGCCTTTATTTACACAGCAACAAGTCATTTCTGTACAGGACATTCATTTTTATTACAGCACACACTCATGGCTCATACATCCTAAGTACACGCCGATTTCAAAGCAGAAAAATAGGATCTTTAGGTACCACTTGTCGGGGTGACCTGGGGCTGAGTTTTTTTTTGTTGTCCTTTTCCTGTGACCGAGTCCCTTCATTTTCCGTGTCACATAAAGTCACTGAGCTCCGCGTCCAAGGCAGCGGCCATCTCGTCCGCCTCCGAGCTGCTGCCTCCTTCTTCCTCGTTTGAGTCTTTAGAGGACTCGTCAGCGGATTCCTCCGCCTCCTCCTTCTTCTCCTCGTCCTCCTCCTCCTTGGCTTCATCAAGCTTACGTTTGTGGCCCCTGCGGAGATAGCAAAAGATGATTTAGAGAGAGAGGTGTAAATCTTTAAGCTGTACGACTCTGCTGCTCCAAACAGGATTTACCCCATAAACATGAATGTCTCGTTTAGAACAGATGCCAAAATGCTGCATGTGTTTTTAGTTTTGCTCCAAGAAACCAGAGAAAAAGCTGAAAGTCAAACGTGAAAATAATAAAACCGTGTACTACGCTCCTTTACTCGCTCTATTACTTAAAGGTATAATATTCAACATTTTCTTTAAAATTAAGGTTTAGACTAATATAAACATCATGAATTTCAGTTGTCATTTATGGCAGGCTCTGCTTGTATTTCCTAATTTTTCTCAAAATCTTTCTGTGCTCAGGATGATTTACTAACCCAAAACGTCAGTATTCAACATCCTGGTGTCTTTCTGGAACGTTTATGAAAGTGCTACCTTTAAAATAATTCAGCATTTTGGGAAGTATTCTAGAGGTGCTGGTAGGTGGATTTTGTCAACTTGGTCAGAGCTAGGCTAGTTGTTTCCCCTTTTCCAGTCTTTATGCTAAGCTAAGCTAAGCTAAGCTAGTTGCTGGCTGTAGCATCATATTTAGCATGCAGACATGAGATAGATTCAACCTTCTCATCTAAGCAAGTACACCTCCAAAAATGTCAAACTGTTCCTCCAAAAGATTAAGCAACAGAGCAAAGTAGAAAGCTGTTGGCTGCTTTTACTACCTTGTAAATTTCCACTATATGTGTAATGATTTAGCATGACAAACCCATTCCACAATTTTAAGCTTTGCTAGTTGTGGTTTGTATAAGTCTTGGATGAATAAGCTCATAACTTGGTCGTTTAACCAAACAGATAGCTTGGCTAGTATGTTGATATTTTTACTCTGAAACAAGCCTGTAAAATGGAAGTTAAGTTTGTCCCTTTAACAGTCAACTAAACTGGTAGTCAGTGAGAAGAGTCCTAGTTAGCTACGTTTGCATTGTTCTGTTAGTCACTCAACTCAATCTAAGAGCTCTGCCTCAATGTAAGGCTCAGGGGATTTTTGCACCAAGGATCTATCTTCTTGTAACATTGTAATTATCAGCGTACTGCTGCTAAATGTGCTGTAGCTGCCTAAAGCTAGATAATTATTAGACAGGGACACAGGCTCTAAGACTGATGGAGGCCAGTTTGACGACCGGGAATACAACAACGTGACTGAGGTGACAGTGGCTCCGAGTAAGACTCTGATTCCGGGAATGATGGGGACACGGTGGGTTCAGGCGGGGACGGGAGGCATGATGCAGTTGGAGTGAATTAACTCTAAGTATACAGCATCTAATAAGTCTGGGGTTTTTTTATTTTTGTGTAGTTGGAAGGTATTTATTCTGTTTATATTATGTTTTGACCAACACAACTTGTGTGAAGTTTTAGTGTGTTGAAATAAATTAACAAAAAGTTCTGTTGTCGTTAGTATTTCACAGGCAGTTTGCTTTGTGGCCCAAAAATATATATTTCAGTAATTAAATTAATATCATAAACGGGCATCAATTTGTTGAGTAATGCCTTGTATTAACTATTACAAGTCAGCGAGGAAAATCTTATATCTACCAGAGTTTCGTTTCTCGAATCTCAACAGTGTAGTTAAGTCAGAATGGACACAATATTGAGAATAAGACCATGGTTGAAGAATGCAAGACAGACAAGATAAACCCTTCCCACATCTGATCGGATGACTGCAGCTCCACCAGCAGCCACTGGTCTTTGCTTTGTTTGCTAAAAAGACATGGCGGCTGTTCTGTAAATCAGTGGTTTTCTAAACCACCCAACGAAATCCATTTTTTGAATGAATGCAAGTAAAAACAGACCTAATTTTAAGAGATGTTCAAAAGTTTGTGGAGTAGTCATGTACGTATCTGAATCTCAAGTGGATGTTTTTCAGCTAGTAGCAAAAAACGAGCACTCAATATGTAGTCAATAAGTAGCCTTTCATAGTAAATTAAAAAATAAGTCCAGTTGCTCTCTTGAACATGAAAGCCATACAGTACACTCTCCAGTTAAAAAAAAACAACACAAAATAAAGGGGATAATTTGCTGTACTGCTTGTTCAGCATAGCGTGTTCCCTTGAGAATATCACAATGCCATTAACAAGGGCTTGTTCTTCATTCCTACAGACTATATCCAGCGTGCAGCCGAACTCCCCCCGAGCTGAAGACATTTCACAAAGGATTGAGAGGGAGCTGCTAGGAGATGTGAAGGCCCTCCAATGTGAAAGAACATAGCGGTGCAGTGGTGATGAGGGATTCAGAACAAGCAGGAAACCAGGGATACGGAGATGGAGGAGACATGAATAGAGAGACAGTAGGAGCGGAGAGGTAAAGATGGTTAGGAAGAGCAAAGAGGACGAGATAAAGACGGTGGCACCTTTGGGAAAAGGAAAGTGAATTGTGGGGGGAAACATACAAATCCCATAAAATTTAAGTGCAAATGAAGCCCAGGGTGCAGTAAAGATCCAAACCACTCTGGAGATGGTCACAGTAAAATCAAAGTGAAAATGCTGTGTCTCAATTAACTACGTAATTACGGAAACAAATAAACTTTCCAATAAATAAGTCATTGTAAATCAAACAGGCCACAGGCATCTTGGATCGTAAAGAGCCTTGGGGCTGGGTGTTGTTTGAAATTTTTCAACACTTGTGGCAGACCCGAGTTTCGATCCACATACCAAAACAATACCTTACTTTGAAGAAAGTGAACAAAAAGCTCTCAAAAGTTCCCAGACACTGAGGGAATAGTAAGCATTTGTGGGAAATGCGCTTATTTGCTTTTTTCCTGAGAGTGACATGAAAAGATCTGTATCACTCTCATGCCTGTGCGTTCAGGAGGGAGTTTAGACGTGGGTTAGCCTAGCTTAGCCTGAAAACTGGAGCCATGGAGACAAAACTGGCTCTGACAAACTGACAAAAAGTATGTCTACCAACATTAAGTTGTATCTTGTTTGTTTAACCTGAACACAAACAGATGTAAATTGTGGGTTAAAAGCAGTGTTGCCAATTTAGCAACTTTCTCGCTGGACTTGGCAACTTTTAAGACCTCTTTCAGCGACTCTTTAAGCTGTGACTGTTCAGTGACCAGTCATTGCCACCTAGCCTTGCTGATAATTTTTTTCACTGGCCACTTGTGGAATTGCAGCGAAAAATTCCCCACCGGCCCAAAAAGCATTTTCCCCCACAAGCCACCATCAAAAAAGAAACATCTGTAAAACTGTTGACGAGACACCTCGAACTGCAAACGAGAACAGTTATGATGCTTTCTAAACTTTCCTTGAGCCTAAATAAAAAAAGCAATTTAAAAATCTGGGATGTCATCAAAATGGACAGTCTATGGGATGAGCAGGAACTCGCAGGCAGGAGCAAAGAACCAGGAAGTAAACCCGGATGCCAGAAAATCTTTCGGCTTATGCGCCAGGTGAGCAACTCTCGTTGGAATGAATCACTATCCAGCTGATTATCATACATATGCGCTCCAGCCACAGAAACTCATTTCACGCTAGGAAAGAACACAAAAAGCAATACAAAAACTTCATCTAAATAAAATAAAGTCTAAAATGGGTAAAACTGAGATTTAGTTTCAGAGTAAAAAGATAATTTCCACACACATTTTAATAAATCGGTGCAGAGGTGAGAAATATGTTTGACATTTTGCTTTGAAATTTATTTTTGGGGAACTCTGATTCCCTGCACCCTGGTGTGGGTCTCGCTTCTTCTCCTCCTCCTCCAAAACTAATATTTAAATTAAAAAAAAAAAAAAAAAAAAAAAACTGTTAAAAGATAAAAGAATAAGAACAATAGGAATCTGAGCAAACATTCTGTTCCAGCTTAGAGCACTTGATATTTTTTGATAATCCATGCTATGGACACATTTCAGTAGGTATTGAGGTTCAACAACCAGCCCTATGCTACATTTTGGTTATGGTTACAAAAACATATAAATTTTAGATGTATATGCTGTGATGTGTATTAATATGGCATAAATGGAATAAATCTTACCTGTTGCTGCAAACAAGGCACTCAAGTGGATTCAAGATGAACCCAAAATAGCAAAGGAAAAAAAAAATGAAAGCACACATTCCTAAGTGGCTAAAGAATTCTTTGCTATGGCTGTAAACATGCCATCCGTCTTTCCACTCCATTTTAGCTTCCCCATGACATCCTCTGCAGAGTGGCTTATTAGCATGATGCTAATGAGGTGTGTAGGGGTTTTGTATGGATATTGCGGAGGACTGACACCGGCTCTGCTGAGAGGGCCCCTCTCATTAGACCACACCGCTGTCAGACAGCCTCGCTAACCTCCCACAACAATGGGGCTCTGGTTGTGTGTTCATTAAAGGTCAGATGTCGGCTAATATCGGTGGAGAGGCTCCGAGACACGTCGGTTACAGCGGACCCCTGCAGACTGTGCGGTACGTGTGGGAGGGAGAGGGTTGTGTTTGGGTTACAACAACACTGCTCTGATCCTCAAAACTGACAAGTTTAATTTTCAGAGCCGCAAGACCAAGGCCCAGTGGTCAGAGGGTAATGTGAAGCTGAGCTATAATGGCGAGAAACGCGATCAGTGATTAATGATTATTTATTTGGCAACAATGTGAGAAAATGAGCCAATATACCACCATCAGTGATACTGTTCCTGCTACCTGGGCTGGTAGGTGACACTTTATGAGTCACTACAGTTGAGCGTGCGTGCACATACACACATGAAGAGGATGAGTAAAAACCTGGTGTGTGTGATTTTTACACCCGTACCCCACCATCCCTCTCCCATTTCCAAATATTAACAGTTGAGACAGCGGGGGACGGTGGGGATGTGTTCCTCCATTGCTTTCTGCTTCGCATCATTACATCCAATCTAAATCCTGGTCTATTAATCCAACCACCCACAGACATGCACGCCGCAGACACTCCCACCGCGTTCACTCATGTCGGCTACAAAACAGGCTTCAGTTGTAATCCATTTTTATTGGATTTTTTTTGCTGCCTTCACATGCTGTTAAACTGCGCTGCAACAGAGGGAGCTTCCTGCGGTGAAAAACTTTACTTACATTTTAACAAACACACTACAGGCGGAGTAATCTTGAACAAATGGCCTTGCCCTGACTTAATTCAGAATTTTGCAAATTACGTCTTCATTTAGATTTTAAATGGTAATGATTGAGGCAGAGACTTTATTTCAGTTCTGTTAAGAAGTAGGGCTGCACTGATCCAAACTTCTGGACTGATACTGAGTAGCGGTGAAGGAAAAAAAACATCCTAAGATGCGTTGTGGTTCCCTCTTGAAAGATTTTAAATCGATGCAGAAAAGTCAATAAGTGAAACCAATTATCAACATTATGCTTGCCTATAAACATTGTGTAAGATCAGGCTGCATGTTCCTTACAGCTGAACCAACTCCTACCTCTTAACAAATCTCACTGGAATCCTTCCAATAGTTGTCAACCTCATGGTAGTGGTACAGGAAAGGTAAAGGGGTCACCATAGTCTATAGGTGGCCTGAATGTGTATATAAACTGTGTTGGCAATCTGTCCAATAACAGTTCAGACATTAGCTATAGCTAATAAATCATTTTTAAAGTAACTTCTTAAATTATTGCTCAGGGACAAACACACTGACACATTCCACCTTTCGATCTAATGAAAATCAAAATCTTTTCCAATATTATCAAACACACAGTCACACATAGCTGTAACTATATATGACCTCTATGGTAATCATTACCACCTCACCTTTCCAAAGGCCTGAGGGGTTTGTGGGTATGACAAATTTGCCCTTCAAAGCTCTCTGCATTGTCCAAAACCCCACTTTCTCTTGAAGGAGTGCAGTCCTATTGTTTTATGTGGCTTGTCTAGAAAAGTCACAGACTGAGCCAAATATCAAAGGGGGAGTTACATACCAATTGAGGAAAGATAAAAAAAAGCAGGTTTGCTCAGTAATTGAAAGTGTCCCCATTCTTTTCTTTCATATATTTGACACACTGTGAGTGCCGGGATAATATGATCTTATGAAACACCTCCTTCATTTAAATTTCCTCATTACTGGATCTCTAAATGTCCTGTAAAGTTGTGGATGTGGTTGTGAGGGACTATTATCACAATTTTAGGAGACAGTTGCTAACAATCTGTCCTCAAGTGTTAGGGAGGAACTTTTCACTTGCTATTATTTTTCAGTGAGAGAGGTTATACGAAAGAGGAACACTGGCTTGTCCAGTAGCTTTAAGATGTTGACAGTTGAACGAATTCAGCCAAGAGTGTGGCAGGCCCAAAGACCTGAGAGAGCATTAAAACCAAGCTGCTGCCGGTGACACAAGAGCCAAGACCGTCCTGATCTGTCAGTTAGTATTCATCAGGTGGAGTTCTGGTCTATTAGGACCTCGATTTGAGTGAAAACTGGGACCGAACCAGCAGATTTATTGGTGAAATCTTGCATTTCAAGCTGTCTCCAGATGGTCTTTGAAATTAAAATCCATGCATGGAACAAAATTCTGTCAAATTCTCGCAAAATGCAACAAATGTCAGTTATGAGGGTGCACAAGGTAATAATGCGTCTGTCATTATCAACGCAGATGTGAGGTCATTACTTTGAGATGTTATTATCTCTATGTACTATGGGAGTATGATTGCATTAGGGGTGTCAAGAGGACAAGACAGCGCCTGCTGGTGAACAAACAGCCTGCAGCTACACCTGCCTCAACACATCATTATGTTAGAGATACATTAGTGATACAAAATGACTAATACAAGGCAGGAAAATTGCATTTGCCCCAAGTTGAGATACATTTGTACCAGACTGTGTGTTTAACGGCACCCAAGGGAGAATTCAGAAGGGCTAAGTTGGGGAAAGACGACAGTTTATTCTTGTGATGCAGAGTAACTATCACAGCTGATGAAGAAGTAAGCTCTTACTGAACTCTGAGGCTGTGAACTCTACCCAAGGCATCCCTATCTAGGACTGGTGAGGAAGGAGGCAGAGAGAAATGAGGAGGAGAGGAGGAAGCCCTGGAAAAAAGCAGAGACTTCAAATGCCTCTGACAACTCTGCTTACAGCAAGAGGGAAGGAGGGGTTGAGGGCAAGAGGGAGTGAAAAGGCAAATGGAGGAAATTAAGTGTGAAAGAGGAGGAAACAGAGCACGGAGTGCAGAAGAGTGAGGTAATGAACTAAATAATGAAGTAAACTTTTCCGACTCAGACCAAATCTTCTGGGTTCCTTGCAAAGTTTCATCTGGTGTGTATGAGGGTCAACATTAGAAATGCACCGATACCGATCGGTATCTGCATTGGATATCAGTCTGATATCAGTCTGATACTGTGCTTATGTACTAATCCTCATAAAACTACTCTGATACCACCACCTGACAAGTATCCACTTCAACACAAGCAATTTGATAACACATCTAAAGAACCAACACGACGTAGAGTTCAAGAAATTTTGTTAATGCTAACCCTCTTTTCTTGGGTGTGCCGTCATTATAAAGCGAGATCCTCGATATTCTCGACGTCATACGCTTATGACTGCAGTGACTTTGGCAACTGTCCGTAAAAGTGTTTAACTGTCCACGTAAAACTGAAACAAATTTAAAGAGTGCACCTGCAGCCTGCAGCTGCTGGGCGTATGCCTTAGCTAATTTATCTGAAGATGATGGAAAAAAAAAAACCCCACCAATGCCACAAGTATGTAACCCACTTTTCTTGGTTGTTAGCATTTTCCAGTCCTTCTGGCTGTATGCTCCTCTTTATTCTCCTGTTTATCTTCGCCAAAACGGCATGACCGTACAACAACCAACTAAACACACGACTGTTACAGTCATACACGCACCCCCTAAGTTGGGGCACCCGATGGCAGGTGGCAACTAATTAGCTCTTGAGTCACAAGGGACATGAAGACGCAACTTATGAAATACTACGTTACAGTAAACTTGCAAGTACATAATAAATTTTGTGAAATTATTCCTACTGAAATATATAATGTACACTGTAAACTGCACAGCTTTATTAGGAACACAAAATTAGCACAGTAACTTAATACAAATAACGCAAAAATGAAATGTGTATAGTAACCACGGTCACCCTAGCAGTGGTAAAACAGTTAACAATAATTTGTTACATTTGGAAAATGAGGAACATCTGATGAAAATAAAACAGCATTTTAATGAACTGTAATGGCATTATTAAGTACTCATATCGGTACTCGGTATCGGCATGTACCCACATGTCAGTACTTGTATCGATGCATCCCTAGTCAACATCCATAGGTCTCATCCCAAGAGGTCTTGGTTAAACAATGATTAGAATAAGTCACCATGATTAAGATAAATGAAGTATCCTTCCACACTCCTCAATCGTTTTCCATCCACAGGGGTCAGTTAGTTACAATAGCAGCTACTGTCTCTGTATTATCCAGCTCCAAATGAATCGTGGACCTGATTTTTACTGTCAACGGGTTATTGCTCGGAAAAAGTAGCCTAACAAGAGCAGAGTGGATGCAACTCAGCAATGCTGGTATCAAATCAATCCATTTCCCCCACAGTCCCATATCATTTACAGCAGATGTGTCAAATGCAGATGGTGCGATATATTCCCTCCCGTCCCTCACGCATTCAACAGCTCCATATGCAGCGAGCTGATAAGCGGTGCGGTTAAATGATTGTTTTTACACAGACATTATCTTCCCCTGCCCTTCATTATATTATCTTACTATGAAAACTGACAAACAGCAGGATAAAAGAGACGCCGGGGAGGGGGAGGGCTTTATGAGGAACGTGTCAGTTTTGCTTAGCCACGTTTCAAAAACAGTCTGACTTTCAGCAGCGTTGCGAGGAAATGAGAAATAAAAATGCACAACGGTGCAACAACAAGCACTCAAACAATGACTAAGTCATTTTTTGAGGCCACATGCTTTCAAGTCCCATTTTTGACAAATGCATGTTGACAAAGGCTTTGGATGCTGGGAGGATGCTCATAGTGGAGAGGTTCAATATGCAGCAGTGTGCAGAACAGCAGTTGACTATCTTTAGCAGCTATGTGAAAGAGCTGGTTAATTATTGCTTTGCCTCACCTGAACCCACCACCTGCTCTCTGTGGGGGAGAAGTACATTTTATGTACGTATGTTTACATTTTTTCAAGTCTGTGTTTTAAGTCTTACAATACTCAAAGATCCAATAACAAATGAAAATGTTTGAGGTTAGCATGTTCTTTTGGTTCGCAGCCATGTGCAGGCCCAAAATGTAAAGCAGGATTAGTTGATTTTTTGGCATGCAGAGGGGAGTGAAACAAGCTGTAAAACAACACTGCCATATTATAAAATTTTACAATTAGTATGGTGAATGTGTTAGCCTAATTGCCACTTGACAAATGCAAGTCTAATATTTATCTCCTTTTAGCTTGGTTTTGGTCTCCACCAATTCCCAGGGCTAAACAATAACAATTGCCTGCATGCCCAGGGAGAGTAAAACGTCATGTCAGGCTCATAAACCTAGCAACTCATTTCCCTGATCGGGCAAGTGGTAAAAAAGAATTAAACTATTTAACTATTTTGATAATCAATGTTAAAGTACATTTTTATGCAAAATGTCATGAAATATGGAGACTTCCTGCTTTACATCGTCATCATAATGAACTGAACAGTTTTGGGTTCACGACTGACAAAAACATCACCTTAAACTTGAAAACTGGGACAGAAATATTTCACTATTTTCTGACATTTAAAAGATGTTACAGCCCTACATTAAACATGACAATTAACTTTGCTGTTATGGGATAACCTCTAATAAATAAAACAATGTGTACAGGGGCAAGTAAAAACTGACTTTGGGCCAGTAGACTGCTGACCCATTTGCTCGACAGGGCAGGTGAAAAAGACATGAACGTTGAACCCTGAATTCCTGAAGGGAAATATGTAGTACTTCACTTCTAAATACCGTGTTCACCGAACAGTTGCTAAATTTGTCAGTTTGCTGGTCATGAAATGTCAAATAATCAGACTTTTTTTTGTTGAAAACATCTTCCTGTTGCAATGGTGATTAAGGTTGATGAGAACAGTGAGAGTGAACTAAAACAAAGAGCTTAAAAACACTCAGAGGCATGGTCAAATTGTACAAGTCATGCTGCTGGAAAACAAAAAAACACTTAACACTTCTGGTTGTACCATTCACTGTATTCTTTTTTATTTCCGCATCCACTAACTTCTCTCTCTCTCTCTCTCTCTCTCTGGCTGCCTTATTGGGCTCATAAAGGAATAATAGGAAATTCCACCCCATACAACTTTAATGGCCATGGCTATTTTTCATACGTGAGGCTCCAACCCTCGTGGCTTGTATTTAATTCAATGGCTGGAACTTTACAGACTACAAATGGCTTTCTGTTTGTTGGCACAATGTGTGTCACAGCGAGTTTTAATATAGTTGCCATACATTACAAGATTCACTGTTCCCCTGACTAAAGCTAGTGATTGTGTTTAGGTTACCTAGAGACTTGTTTTTTTCATCTGCATTGAGGTCTAGACATAACTACTGGAATGAAAAACTGATATACGATACTTGGGTTTGATGCTTGTTGTATCACAGATAAAAACCTCACACTTGTCACATAAAATAAAGGTAGATTAAGGTGACAGTTGCACTAGACCATAGAAGAGAAAACCCCTGCTAACAGTAACATCCCAGAGCAACGAGTGTGACATAGGTATGATGCGGCGTGTCAACTGTGTGATTCACTGTCAGTGTCATTTATATCTCTCCAGTCGCCCATGTCTGCATTAAACCAACCCCATCTCTGGCTCAGCCACAGGCAGCAGCATCAGATTAAAGCCCCCGGGCGGCCTTTCATATAAGTCACTTCTTCTCTCTGTCTGTTTACTGGCAGCACCAGTTTTGACAAGGCTGTGGGGATCTTTTCAGAGGCGCTCGAGGCGGATTTGGACTCAGAGCTCTGGACCCTGCAGCTGGTTCAAAGAGTACAGGGGAAAAAAAGCATCTGCCGTCTTAGTTTTTACAGGATGGCAGGGTGGGACATTAGTTAAAGACTCAGTCGCATAAAGGAGATGCCTCAGGTTTGATCCAAAGTCAGTGTGCCAATAAACATAACATAAAATGTCCAATTGTCCTTGAGAAAGGACAGAAACATCTTAAAGGACAAGCTGTTTGGAATGCTAAGGACTGGGATAGTTTTTTGTTTTTTTTAAAGGAAGTGTCTCAAAGCTCCTCAATTCATTTATAAGCTCAGAGTGTCCCTGCTCATAAAATATTTGAGATGAGTTTTTGCTTTGGGGGTTTTCATCTCAACACTCTAACAGAGCTATGCAAACAACCCTGTTGCCCCCGCTGTCTGCTTCGCCTCTCGTATCTCCAAAATATTAAAGCCTACTCAAGCAAGATGACAATGACAGGTGACACATGCGGGCTCGACTGAAGAGTGAAATTCAAAACAGCAGAGCGAAAAATTTAACGCCTCTATCCGAAGCCGAGACAGCTCTGAGAAATTTTTTGCATGGGCGCCCTTCATGGCAATAGAAACTCTATCCCCGGCTTTGTGAATGTCACAAAATAATCAATGCGTATCAGCAGAAACAGCACGCTTCACTTGATTCATATGTTTGGTCTTTCATCGAGGGAGTGACTCTTTGTTCGTATGTTCAATCCAGTCACTCGGAAAAGTTAATAGTTAATCTATATAAAAGGCGAGGTGTCAAGAATCCAGTCACCATAACAAAGGGAGGCGTGCCCGGCAGAGGAAGGATGGATATGTTGGAATGAGTTTGTGGATATATTGTTTGATCTGAATATTCAAAGGTGCACCATAATCATCCAGTACTGCACTTTGAAAAAGCATAGAAATTATCCGTTTAAAAAACAATCTTCAAATAGACTTTCTGGTCTCAAACATGGGGTCAAGACCCCAGAAAACTGAATCCCAAATTGCCCACAATGCAGCCCAATAAGATCCTTTGTCAGACATTCTTGCCTGGCAAATGTCTGTCTCTCAACCCAAGTTTGTAACACAGTCTGCTATAAATTTATAGTCTGCAAGCCAAAATCGAAATGATGATGTAATCATCAGGGTTATTTTTTTCAGGCTTTGGGAAGCTTCTTATGAGCAAGAGAAAATATACAACTGTTTTCACAGGCTGAACAGTGCTCTCTCTGAGTGAACTGGAATCAGCAGGGTACCTCCGTTAAAGAAATATTTAGGGTTGCTCCGATATGGATACCAGTATCGGAAAATGCTTCTGATACTGACAAGAATGCTGGATCAGGTATTGGCAAGTGCGTGAGTCTATGCCAGTTTAACCTTGGCATCAGATTGCGTTGCAATGTTTTTGTTATTGTGACTGGCTTGTGGTGAGCATAATGATCTGGAGTTTGTGCGTGGAGGAGGAATAATCCACTGGCTTGTGTATTTCCAAATTGGAATTTGTCCAGGAATCGCCAGTGTCTACAGACCAGTGCTATAAACTGATTTAGTTACTAAGTGACTAACTGATCAACGATACCGTGTGTACCCTGTGTATATACTGTTCATAGTGTCTGAAATAACAGGGTGTATAGTCGCAGTTCAATAACAATCTTTGTTTCATGATTTAATTTGTTTTTATGGAGATTGATGGTAAAACTGACTGAACCTTTTTAGTTTTCTCTCTTTTGTGATTGTAAACTGGATTGGGCTGAACTGTTTTGGGTTGTGGGGGAAACAAAACTGATTTTTTTTTTTTTTAAACACACTTGCACTTACACTTATTCTGAATTGAGTGTGTAAATTTGATCCACTATCTAGTGCCTTAACAAATTCCACAAAAGAGAAAAAGGTATGCATGTATGCAACTTTCTGCTAACAATCCCACAATGCAATGGCGTACATTTTAATAATGCAAAAACTATTGTTGTGCGACTATACACGTGGCAGTTAGGATGCAAAATGATGATGATTGGTAAGAATCAGAAATCTGAATTCACTGCTCAATATTGAGTAAACGATTACATAGGAAGTCGTGAATGAGTGAAAGTTGAGTTCGATGAGAATATTAATACCACTCTCAGAGGTATCGATCTTCTCTCTCTCAATTTTTCCCCCCTTATAGCCGTACCACCCTAAACATGCCTGATCTTGTCTGATCTTGTAAAAATATCGATCTTCTTATCTCTCAGTGAGCAAAAATGTGTATTTCCCGAATTGTCTACTAATTCAGGAATGCAACGTGAGTTAACATACAGATATAAAGACAATTAGGCTGCATTATTGCCTGTTCTACATCAACATAAACTTTTAATGCAGCTTACTTCCTGATTAAAAATATAATAAAAAGAAAAATCAGAAAAAAAAAAATCATGCATTATGGCAAGATGACAAGGAGCCTTTGTTCCAAACCAGAGCACGAGTGAAAAATGTAGCTTTACAGTACAGAAATCTACCTCTGGGCGCGCTGATCGAGAACCCCAACAACTCTACAGAACCCAATATTACGGCAGGATTGTGTAAACTTAATGTCTCTCCGGGGTTGTCCTTTGAGTTTGCACAGTGGGTCTGAGGTAATTATGATGTTGATTTAATACTAAAATCTCCTCCACTCTGTCTGAAGCAGGGTACCTGCTGAGGCGTAACGCTCAGATGGTTGCTGTTTGATTGGACATGAAACGGAATTTCAAACCTTTTATCTGAGAGTTGAAGTAAGAAAGGCAACAGTGTAGTGATATCGAAAGAAATTATCTAATGTAAGGTTTACATCGCTGAGGCTAATTAAAAGGAGGTATACTGCTGTATGAAGACTTGGAACAAAGAGATCAGCGTTCAAACAAAATTCACGGATGAAATCATGGTTGAAGAGAAAGAGGTTTTTGAACATTAACATAAAGGCTTTGCAGAACAGCCTTAAACCATGACTGCCCATGTTCTCCTCATCAGTCCACGCAGTGGGGGGAGGGCACAGAGCGGTGTCTGAGCTCAAAGAATTCACTCCAAATCCGACTAATTGCCCCACCATGACGAGGTGGCTCCTAATGAGGTACTCTTCTCTTCACACCTCCATTGTTGGCAGTGGCCCACTGACGAACGTTAATTGTCATCTATTTCTCAATACTGAGACCGCACTCAGGGTCTTCAGTAGGGTTTTTCTAATAACAATACCAGTATTGCCCAAAACGCTGGATTGGGTATCAGTGAGTAAGCGAGTCTCAGCACAGATTTGGTATCACATAATTTATTAGCACAGTACAAAAACTGCAAAAAACTGCAAGTACAAAACTGCACCCTACTACTTCCCAGCAGCGTCCCATTAGCCTTTTTTTTTTTTTTTTTTTTAACCTGAGCGAGGCCATAGAACAATGATAGTAGTCGTGTCATGTGTTTCTATTTAAAACATTAAAACACTGTATCTTCACATGATGTCGGCTGGTACGCCAAGTTCAGATACTGGAATTGGTATCAAGAAGAAAAAAAAAAACGGCATTGGAACAAGTCTACTCTTCAATCAGCTGTGGTTCAAGTGTGGAAACGTATGCATTTTGATAATGGCGTGAAAGTAAGTTTGAGTTTTAGATTTAAATTCTTGATATTCAGATTGAGGGCTGCAACTAACAATTATTTTCGTTGTTGATTAATCTGTCAGTTATTTTCTCGATTAATTAATTAGTTGCTTGGTCTATAAAATGTCTGAAAAAGTCCTCAAATGTCTTGCTTTGACCACAAACCAAAGATTTTTTTAGTTCATTGTCATAAAGGAGTAATGCCACCAGAAATCATTCACATTTAAGAAACTAGAATCAAATAATTATGACAGTTTTTCTTTGAAATATTAAGCAAAATGATTTATCGTTTATCAAATTAGTTGGCTACTAATTTAATAATCGATTTAGAGTTGATTAACTGATTAATCGTTGCATCGTTTCTTTTTGTTAAATTACATTGCTTTGGCTGGTCGTTGTTTAAGCTGCATGTTTAAGAGGTTGGGTCAACCAAAGCATTTTTTTCCCAGCTGAAAATGCCAGGCTCTCGTCTGAACACAGGGTTTGTGAGATTAAGTGGGCGAGAAAACATCTCAGTGAGTACGTCGATCAGGAGCTTATGTTGGACAGAGCCTGGTTCAAGGAGTAAGAGCAGGACACGGTTTGTGTTTGCGGTTTATTCTGCCCCTCCTAACCTGTGACTGGATGAATGGATAAAAAGTGACAGTGACGAGCGCAATGTTTTACCCAAAGTTCAACATTTTTTAACTCTCGGTGACCAAAAAAACACACGGTGGTAACAGTCCCTTAAAGCAGGATGTTATAATAGCTACCTTTGACTATCTTACATTTTATTTGAAGCGGTACAACACAGCTAATAACTTTCCTCCATTTTGGATTCTCCGGCTCTCTGTCCATTCAAAGGTTAGTACTGGATTGCCATTGGTAACTGGTGCCAAATGGTGCCAATTCACTAGTCAAAGTTCAGCATATTTCAACTTGTGTGGATTTACTTCTCCACCATGAATTCATTTGGTTGTTGAGCCCTCCAGTCAGCTCAATCCTCCATGCATCTGGCTATCTTGCCAGTATTTTCCGCTCTCATGTCTTTCATTCAAACATCCAAATATGTTGATGAGGAGATTCCCCAGTGATCAATGTATATGTGTTGGCTCCTACAGCACCAGTTTACTTGGCTGGGAGCTCCTGGTATCTCTGGTAGTGACCAGCTAGCCTCATTCTCCTAGATGCTGTCTTCTCGCTCACCCTTGGTAGCCCTTCATACAGATTCTTGATGGTGACCGGGTCGCTCCTGCTGATGATCAGCACTGCACGCAGCAGTAACCAAATCCAATAATTTGGCTGTTTGTTTCCACTGTAATAAATTAAAATCACAGCACTGCACAGTTTCAAATCCTGGTGTGACAAACCTAAAGCCTTCAAACTCAAGGAGGTATTACTCAACGTGTACTACCTGGATCACATTTTTTATCCTCAGTGGTACCTGAAGCAACGGGCTCACACCAACGCAGCACCCTTGTGTTGTTCTAACACAATTCTATTTTCAGTCTGAACGCCCACTGACATTACACCTCAGCCCCTTTTTCTTTCTGGACTAAAGATCAATGGTGCACAATGCAGCACTGCTAAGAATTCGGGGTATGTCTGTAAAGACTCTCAGACATCCAAGTCATGGTATATCTAGGCCATGGACTGTATCAGTCAGAAGAAGCCTTTCGGATGAGAGGCGAAACACCTTTAAGAACCTAAAGCGAACCCTGCCGTCTTGAACGCCACACATCTAGATCAAAATAGGGCTTGTCTTCTGTTTCTTGATAAGAATTGTGCTCTTGCGTTGCTCTTTCCACATACCTATAAAAGGTTCTCTGAGGATGCTTTATGTTATTCTGGGATAGTGTCAATCATGAGCTAAAGTAAAAGTATGTGAGGCAGGTTGACGGAAAGTGCACATGCAACAAAAAATACATGCAACATTTTCTCATAAAATAATCCTTCATATGGACTGTACATCATAAGCAGGTGAAATCTGTCCCAGAGGTAAAAGTCAGCAAAATCTACTTTTCCTCATGCAGGAAAACAGTGCATACCCTTTCCTGTGTGAGGAGAAAATAGTTTATGTATGTGTGTACGGGTGGTGATAAACAATGGCTATTAACAGGCCAGCCTTCCCCTGGGATGCATCTCTTTGCTTCATAGTGAGATCAATCCGAAAACCGAGAGCACAAATAGAAAAACTGCTTGCATCACCAGCTCGGAGCCACGAGCCAGGAGGGAGAAAACTGGGTCAGATTACTTGCAGTTTTTGTTTTTTCCTACTTACGTATTCTTCCTTCCTCCGCTTTTCATATATGTGAAAAGCCTGAGTAAGCAGTCCTATTCCTTACAGCCTGCCCTCTCTCCCATTCTCTCTCACACACACACTGCTGGGCTGTGTGTTTATCAGGGACAGGGAACACGGGGATCATTGTGAAGTTTCTCTGCGCTGCTCCGCTGAGAAACACGTACTGGCTGGATTCAGCGCGCTCGCAAGGGGCAGCCGAGCAAGGCGGACGGCTGTCAGTGTCTTTTAAACCAGCGTTACATTCATAATCCTCCCTTCCAGCATGTGGCATCTTTCAAAGCACCTCTGGGGATTCAGGTGTCAGGATTCATTGTCAGACTAACAGGACAGCTGGATGTCACTAGACAAAATGTCCCGTGGGCCAGACTGATGGATCTGATCGACTCCATGAGGCGAGACAACACATTCACACAGTGTTGTATAACTATACTTGTGAATACTTCAGTGGCTTTTAGTTTTGATGCTCCAAGCCACCGAGGAAACAAATAAAGATGACAACCAGTGTCGAATCACTCATGATCAAACTATGCACTAATATGTGTATATATATTTCAGTGACACACATTTTCCTGGTTCTTTAGCTTAAGCGGGTCCCTTAATTCCACTGCTGATGCTGTTACAACTATAGATTTTCCTTTATGGGTCTGTGAAAGCAAAACCAATCCTCACACTCCTTAAGTTATTATTTTTACTCTTCGATTCCTTTTTCATAAATTAACACTTCCAGACATGGAAGTGGCAGGATGTGTAGTCTTATATGATATTATTGGTGGTGTTAATTATGCTAATTTACAAGTTTCATGCACATGCACTCAAATAAGCAAGAACAAATAGGGTTGGGTGCCAAAACTTGGTGCTAACATGGCATCGGTTCCTGTATGATCAGTACCTATTGGACCAAATCAGAATGCAGGTTACGGTGCTTCATTCTGGTGCCATTAGTACTGTAACTGCTACTTAAGTGTTAAAATAGTGCAATTCAGTTAGGTTTTACTTATATGTGAAATTGTTATGTAAATTCAAGTGTTTTATACATTTAAGTAAACTTTTAACTGTGAACAGTCAATATATTGATAAATTTCAAATTCAGATTTTCAGTAGCAATGAAGGAAAGCTGTTCTTGAGCATCTTTTTTAGAAAGTATCAGTTCAGGCACAGTTTAGGCACTGTTTTAAAAATATTGTTTTAGCACTGGTATCAGAAAAAACCCAAACAATACCAAACCCTACAGATGAATAATTTAGTCAGTTACCTTAAGTTAAGAGCATTTGCTGAATCAGATGTTTGTAGAAGCCTATCGTACGAAAATAAGTAAGAAAGTTACAATAAGATCAGATGATCAGATTATAACTGTTTTGACATATGCAAACTGGTTCTGCCTGCTATAAAGCATCTGATCTGCTGGAAATAAAACAAGGAAGATTTGATTCTGGTTTACCAGCCGCCAGTAAACAAAGAAGATGAAGAAGTGCTTCTGCTCGTTAATTTTCAAGATGAACCCACATCATATCCTGGTAAGAATATTGGCATCTTTAAATCTTTTAAGGCTTCCAACAGAAAAGTTGTTTCTACTAGTTTTGCTAACACCATGTTTCTGTCCCTTTGAAAAACGAATGGATTAATTGTTTGCATGGTTATTATTTTCCTTTTGATCAGATTATCAAAAATTTATACCAGTCCTCTCAATCAAGACTGAAAATTCATTCTGATGAGGCTGGATCAGATCAGTCTCTTCCAAATGAGATGCTTACACGAGGCACTTTTTTTTAAAAAACACAGCTACAGAGATGTTTTATGTGACTAACATCTCTGGGATCTGTCAGAAAAACATGACCAGGAGCAGAAAGAACAGCATCAGGCTGTTTTATATTTGGTCTAATAATGTTGGCGGACAGAACAAATTTGCAAAAAACAACTCTACCCAAGTGCTGCTTGTCTTGAGTTCTCAAGATAGCATGATGTTGCAGAAAATTCATGATAGTTTTTCTAACTATATAAGGACCAATGGATCAGGATCTTCTTTTCAGGATTTCCACTGCCTCTTCTGGTTTAATTCAGACCTAATGTATTAGCAAAATTACATATTATAGTTGATATGACTCTGGTGCAGGGTGTCACTATTAAGGTTTGTTCTACTGCAATAGTAGTCAGAGTTCCTACTCAGTTTTAATTGGAGCATTAATGGATTTAGGATGGTTCAGTAATAGCATAATTTTCTAAAAAGACTTTTTTGTTCTTGGACAGTTGACTAAGACTTGTTCTTTTAGCAGGAATTCCCTGATCACATTAATTCAGTTGCATGCATTCACACTTATGAGCTGTTCAGCCACTGTCTAATCTATATTTGCCTTACTGTCAAGCACTTTGTAACCATAACACTTTGTTACATAAATGAAGTTTATTATTCTTATTATCTATTACATTATCAGCTGCCCACCCCCAACCCCATCCACTTCATTGGAGTCTTGCTCAAGGGAATCTCAGTGGAGATAATGAGGCAGCGGTAAGTGCTGCTCTTCAACAACCTCCAGAAATTCTTGAGAGGCCTCTGTGGATGTACATATTTTTCTTCCTCTTATAACACAGATATGTACATCTGTGTCTCTTCTACTACTGACATAATATGGTGAACAGCCCACAAATTGCAAATAGCTGAACCCTAGTCTCCACAGTGGCAACAATTATGCAACGTGACCTCTCCACTATTCATAAAAACCCCTCTGCTATTAATGCCTTTAAATTAATAAAAGCACCATTTATGTCCTACAAAAATTATGCTAAAGCCATAATACTGGATTTTTGAGGCTTGTTCTGACATCAGCACAGGGCTGCAGCTAAGTTTTATTTTCATTGTTGTTTAATCTGTTCATTTTCTCCATTAATTAACTAGTCGTTTGGTCTATAAAATGTTAGAAAATGGTGAAAAATGTTGATCATTCTTTGCTCCTGTAACACAGCAGTTACAGGTTTTTTCCCATCCAGCACCTAACATTCCTATACAATCCTGTAATAATAAACGTCCAGGGGAGCCACTGTGCACACCCTCACACACCTTACCCTCTCAACTAATCTGACAGCTGACCTTATAGTGACTTCAACAAACTCTAAATCACCTTTCCAGCAGCAGTTTGTCTGCATACAAACTCCGGAAAGCATGGCAGAAGGAAACAGAGGCTTTGTTTAATCAAACAACTATGCTGGCTACAGCTGCCAAAGAGTGTTTGTAGCTGACAAATCACATAATCACAGAGGCTAGTCTAATGGAAACAGCTCCGGCTGTGTGTCACAAGAAAAGGAACAGAGTCAACGCTGCCCAGCTGTGTTTAGATATGAATCAGGTGCAGAGGAAAAATTGTTTTAAGTGACAAGCTAAATTCAATTAGGCTGTTTGTTTCACTCTCAACCTGAATGTCAGACACCTGCATAAATTCCAGCCGTGATGGTAGGCATTTAATTAATCTGCAGCAAGCATCAGCGTGCCCTGCAGCAGAGGACAGATATGAAAGCTCTGACTTCAGAGGAAAAAAGAAGCTCTGGTACAACAAACAAAAGCCAAGTTTATCTATGAGCGGGAGACAACAGCTTCCATAAAAGTAAATAGAATAATTTGAGCACGTACTCAAGAAATACAGTGCCATTACAGCAGTCTTCAGAGTATCAGCCAATCCTTAAAAACAATTACCCACAACAGGGCCCTCGGGTGCAGACGTACTAATTGGAAAGCTCATGGAGTCTAACTGACAATACACGCACGGAGATAACAGCCTTATTTTCCCATTTACACTCCCATCATCTTCTCCAGTAGAAAATGCAGAGTGAACATTCTCCAACACCAGCGACTCAACTGTAATGAACATCACGGTGAACCTCTCACTGTTAAGTAGCAATTCCTTTACATTTAACCATGCTAACAAGGTTAACGTGCTGCGTGCCTTAACAGTGATCTGAAAGACCAGACGGTGTTCAGCATTAGATTATATTCAACATAAAGACACTGTGGCTTCAAACGTCCAATTCCTGCCTTTGCACATGAAAAATAACTAATCTAAAATTTTATGCAGCAAAGTTAGCATAGAGTACAATTATACAAAAAAGGAAAAAACAAAAACAAAACCCTTGATTGATAGTTTGGGAAAACATCAATTCAGTCAAAACACCAAGACACATGCCACTACTGAAAAACAACGGTCCATTGTCTTTTGTACTTAGTATGCCCACGCATGTCTTTTTGACATGAATCTCAGCTGCAGTCTGGAACTGAGTCTGAAGACGTGTGTTCAGGATTTGGGTTCAGAAGTATAGGGGTGCAATTAAATCAGCAAAGGCACTTTTGAACTTTTGTTTTAAAAAGTACTACAAAGAAAAGGGAACTTGGAGACCACAGACCTCCCCATGAACAATATTCCAGTCTTGTATGATGTGCAAATCTGTGCAACCACTATATATGTGTGGATATATTTCCAAAACTTTTAGAATTATGTCAAAATATGGTTGTGCCTTGTTGAAGCCTCATTATCTCGGCTGCACATTTACAAATGTTTCCAAACAAACAAACAAACAAAAAAAAAATGTGTATCTGGCCTGTGATTTGGATTAAGTTTCAGAGGTATGAAAGTATTAAAAGTATACCAGGCTATTAAGCCCTGACGGTATGATTTTCAATAACATAAAAAAACAGACGCTCCTTTGTCTATTAAACTGATACAGAGATACTGTATTGAGGTGATGCATTGTAGTATTCAGCATGTGCCACCAGAGGTCAGTCTCTCTACTGGTGGACAAGGCAGCACAACTGTGCGGAGAAACACAGTGTCTGGGGACAAACTGATAAAAGACAAAAGTGCTCTGTCCCCGTTTGGGAGTATTTTGGGTTTAGTCTGATGACAAGGGTAAGTCAGCAAACATAGCAGACTACTGACTGGTCAGAGTAGCGTAGTGTGAGACTGATTCAGTCTATGGTGGCAGAGAGGGATGGTGAATACGCATTAATGAGAGGAACAGGTGAGCAGGTGAAGCTGTCTGTCTGGCAGTAAATGTACAGTTTAGGTTTGAGTTTGTCAGTGAATAAAGCCTGTTGTTTCTCAAGACCAAAGCTAAAATTCAGTGTTTGTTGATTCCCAACTGTCGGAACAGCATCAATATGATGATCAGCTCCACATAAGCTGAGGGAGTAGCTTTACTATCTGCAGTGAGCAGGGTCGAGTTGAGCCGTTCTGAAGGTATGAAAACATAGACATCGCCCAAGCCTGATTTGGATCCACTCCAAAATTAAATGGATTCTTGTTCGGCCCATGCTATACCCTACCACCACATTTAATGAAAATTGGGCCAGACATTTTTTTGTAATCCTGCTGACAGATAAAGAAACCAACAAATCAAATCAGCGAAAAAAACCTATATGTAGGTATAGATCAATTCATTTTTTTTACATGAAAAGCATGCATAGAATGTGGAAGTGCTTTTTTCAGGCCTCAGTAGTACCCGCCCTCAGACCAAACAACCTCCACCAAGAAGCTAGTCCAGCCTGTATTTAGCCCAAGAGGCAAGATCTGAGGGGAAAAAAGCTAGGAGTTTGAACACTACAAAACTACATGAAAGGGAATTGTGAATTAAGACATTTGGTGCATCTTTGGGCTGATTTATCCACTAATGATTAGTGTATGTTAAGGCCAAAACACATTCAGTCACAGAAGGTGCAGAGAAGATGCATATCAGCTGTGTGTCTCAGCCAAAGTGCTCTCAGCTCCAATGTTAACTGGCAGAAGCCCTCAATGTTTATCTGCATGCACTGTTAATTTAAATGGAGCAGTCACTGTTGGAAGGTTTGAATGGTCTTTAGAAAACTGCATCTCTCACTCTTTTGTCACAAAATACATAAGAGTAGATGTGTAGGTTGTTGCACATTTTACCCTCTGGTTCTGCTAAATCAACACGGTAGGAGAGAAAATAACACATTGTGATGAAAGCCAAAACCCTGGTTTATTTGATTTGTTTGAGCCTTTATGCTGTAGATAGATAATTGGTGTTACATTACTTTAAGTACAATGCCCACAAATAATCTGAGCAAGAGAGGAATAATAATGAAGACCAGCAATAATTACATAACAGGCTCTGTGATGGAATTGAGATTTCACACTGAATGATTAAAAGCAGTAGAACAAGGACAGACGTTTCATGAGAACATGTAGTCCATATACGAGCCTTTCTGTTAATTTCTAGCATGAGGGCAGCGTGCCAGACTAGATAGCCAGCTCGACACAGAACTATAGCCCAGAGAAGGAGAATAAAGAGGTACTGGGGCGCAAGAAAAGAACAAGGCAAGACAGAGGGCGAGACGAGGAAAGTGAGGGTCCAATTTACAGTACACCAAGATGGGCTATGTTTTTATTTTTCCCTTTCATCTCGGTCAAAGAACACACTGAACAAAAGGCGGCAAATGCTGATGAGACCAACCAGCCCGACTGTGTTGATTCTGCTCTGCTGTTTGGTGAGGAGGAAGAAATGTGGTGGGGTTTTTCAGTGGTTCTGCTGTACCTAACAAATATTTTTTAACAATTAACACTTATTTTTTAGATTAGTCGACTAATCTAATGACTAATTTATTAATTATTCTAAAGATTTTTGTTGTTACTCGATATCAAAAACTTGTCTACTTAATATGTCAATATTGTTTTCATCATAATCCTGAAAAACAGACACATAAAGCACATTAATATGATAACAGTGGTGAATTTTAAATTTTATTATTAATTTTATCATTGTGTCAACCGCCTTTCCCTGAACTAAACAATCTCCACTCATTTTTTATGTACTTCACACAAAATTCAACATGGTCATGACATGTATTTATTTCATCAGTGGAGTAATATGCAGTCAGGATAATTACTGGCAAATGTATTTTATTTTTACACTAGTGGGGGAAAGGAAAATAGCACCAAATGACTCCAACAGCAACAGACAGTAACAACAGTCTGTAACCTTACTTTAATCCCTTTTTTTCTCTCATACATGTCCAGCAAATCAAAACAGAAAATATGAAACTGATGAATAACAACCCTCGCTGACACATGGTGAAATGTTGAGTTAACAGCAGCAGTGCTGAAATTACATTTAACCTGGAGGTCACGGAAAACATGAATTTTAAGTGACTACTACGAACTGAAACGTGTTCCATGTGTTGATAATCCTAATATGCTAATTATGCTTGGGTATTTAGAAAAGGAAGCAGGACGTTGCTGTCTTTGCTGCTTGACAAAGTGCTCTGGTGCTTTCACTTCAAGTGCTGCAAAACTATACAGGTAAAGAGGAGGAGAGTAATACTGTTGCACCGTTGCACATTTAGCAGATCGAGTTATTTCTGTTATCGATGATCAGCTATAAGAAGAGAAACATCTGAGTTTTAAAATCAAGGTGAAGTTTGTTTTCCCTTTAATCAATATGATTTGATTAGATCATCAGAAATATGCTCTACCTTATGAATGTTTACTCACAGATGTGGAGTGAAGAAAAATCACACTGCATCTCATGTTATGTAACCATGCCATTACCAAGGCTGAGGTGTTTTCATAAGGCACAGCAGCTGTAAACACCATGAAGGCATCACAGCAATCATGGTGTTTTATGTTGTGTTTGTGTTGTGTGTTGTGTGTGTGTGTGTGTGTGTCTCACTTGTCTGGCAACCAGCCCTTTTCAAATAAAATTCTTAAACAACAAATCTTGTACCGGCTGTGGAAAGCTCATTTAATCTTATTTTTCTAAGCACCACTTATGCTCGGGCCACAACAAAAATCAGCCGCAGTCGTATTGGCTAAACCGTGAGGGGGCAGTTGCATTGCTGTTTGATGAGGTGATGAATGTCAAGTATGGTAATTTACTGTGGCTGTGCAAGCTGTTTATCGAGAAAAGTTGACACCAGAGAACTTCCACGGTGTGAAAGCATCTATTATTTAATTAGGGAGATTTGAGTTCTGGTGGGTGGTCAGGGTTCACTGCAAACAAACAAGCCATCACTGACAGACAGTTTACAGTCAGCAAGACGGCAGTGAGATACAGGGAGTGGGTTAAAGACAGTGATATAGAGTAGGTTTCCACTGTTTACTGACTTAGTTTTATTGCATTTAGACATGTTAAAGTGTAGTTTGTTAAGTGTTATATAATTTGAAACACCACCTGTCTAAATACACTTCCATCAGCTGCAGAGAAACATGTTTCAAACAACTGATTTAAAGTAAAGCATCATTTCTGACGTCCCAAATGGGCTTCTGATTATCATTTAGTCTCATTTTGCGTATTTCCATGGAATTGCAATAAAAGAACTGGAGACAAAGATACCCCGTGGAACTGATGGCACTAGTGTAATAGCTGTGTCATTATTATAGTTAGAAAAGGGCTTTGAAGTTGTCTTTCTAACAGTACATTATACTACTGATTACTCCTTGATGAAAATATATTGGCTCTGCTTGAGCGACAGAAAATGAGAAGAAATCAAGCGGCTTTGCAACAATATAATGTGTTGGTGTTAAAGGTGTAATGTACATATACATTTATTCTGTTGTGTTACTATGGCGAAAGCTCTGTCAGCATTAGCCTCTGAAGAAGTGAGAGACTGGGATCAAAAAACAACCCTGGCATTTGCAACAGACTTTCAAACCCAAAACCAACCCTAACCAAATGTTAACACAAAAAGTTTGAGATAGTCAGACCGACTAGACTGCAGAAATTTGCGAGACACACTCGCGCGCTATAATCACTACAATTTGCTGACAACAATTTAATAGAATCTGAGAGTAGCAGATGTTTCTTTTAGCCCGGTGATGGCTAGTGTAATGTTAAATTTCATACAATTTCAAGTTTCTAATCTTTCCACTTGCTAGATTGAGGGGATCATGGGAAAGTGTGTTTATTAAAAGCTGCAATTGAAAAATGTCTAGCCTAGTTTAAATGACAAAACATGGTCAATATGACATCCTTCTAAAATCCTTCCAGTACCCCCCCTTTTTTCTCTTTCTAATTATGTTTTCTTTCTTCATTCTTTTTAAAATTAAATAAAGTAAATTTTATCTGTAAAAGCTATATTTAGCTAACTTGTTTGCCATACTTGTGTCTTTTCTATACATGTACGATAACTCACCCTTTAGAGTATTTTGGATTTGTTGAATGGTTTCTATATATTTGTATCAGAAATTCTGACTTCACTTTTACATTATTGTCAATGTATGTTTAACTTTGAAAACCCCAATAAAAAGAGTTGGGGGGAAAAAAAGGTGCAATTGGGCTGATCTCACATGTTTTGGGCTGCATGCATGAACCAACTTTCTGAATCAAAATCCTCAGTGACAAAATTATTATTATTTTCATCATTATTTTGTGAAATGATGATCAATTCTGAACAGCCTAAGCGACCCATAGCTGGATGCCCTTCTGGAATTTGCCCAGTTCTCAGATCGCCAAAGCTGTCACTGCTCAAAGCCTCTAGTCATTAATCAAGTCAGCATTGGCTGTCAATTGTGACTGTTAAGTCAAAGCAGAGCCATGAGCCTTTTCTGTAAAAGGAATTGAAAAAAAGCAGAAAAATTCCTGTTGAGGTCTTTACATCATTCTGTAGCTTCCCAGTAGTGTCCCTTATGTATTCAAACCTGAACATTAAGAATTTGGCCAAAGTATGTATGTTTTAGCATCAAAATGGTTATTTTCCCAATCCCCTCTAGAAACATGTGACCTGATGCAGGTATCTGCACAATGAAAATGCTACATATAAACCCCTAGGTTGAGGGAGGGGAGAGAATTAGGGCTCTAACCTACGTCACTGATTTTTGCATGGGTATTTCAATTTGAAAAACCCTGAAAAGAATGCAGATGGAGTTCATAATGTGACAAACACTAAATCGCCATCCAAACCACCATCCATCCGTTTGACATAGATTTTATGTAAGAATATGACGCTTTTAAATTTTTTTAAGTTCATTTCACCCTAGTGGAGATCCTGTAGATTTACTTTATTATTTATTTTAGAGAAATCATTTTATATCCACATGTAGAGAATAACAATCTCAGGAGTGAAATACAAACAGTTCTCTGAAGAGAAAACAAGAAAACGCTCTATCCGGTTAGACTGTTAGATCTTATGCCTCTCTTCTCCCTGTGGTTCTTTTGCATAAAGCCAGACTGACTGGGTTGGCAGACATGTGCATGCTGTATCCAGCTTACTGACGTCATGTTGGATGATTTCTGGGAATGAAGTTTAACTTTTTCAAAGAGTTCTAGGTGCCGCTTGGAGTCGCCAGTTTAAAACTCTGCAAATCGATTTTGTGGGTCCTGTGCTGAAATGACCAGACAGACAATGGTGCAATCAGCCAGCATAGTTTCATCAGCCCAGGTCTAAAGCGAGGATGGAGGTGTGTAGCCTGAACTGTACGAGCTGTCAAGAGAATATAGAGTTCAAACATTTTCCCCTGGAAGGAAATCTGCACTTTATCAAAGAAAGAACAAAAAAGTGGTGCCAAGTGATGTCTAGAGAATATACTGGGACTTTTGACAGCAGTGCTGAAATGAGAGGATATGGCGAATTTGGTTCTAAATGAGTTTTAGTGTCCACATGGGGAGGCAGTAGACTTCCTGTTTGTCTTGGGAGCTCTGTTGTGACTGCTCTGCTTTTAGCTAATGACCATGAGAAAGAGAGAGGCCCCAACATCAGGTGTCGTCCCTCAGGAAAACAAACTATGACCAGCTTCATCAACTGACTAACGTCTCTTCTCTCAGTGAGCAACAGTAGCTTTTCATGTAACACTAGGGAGAGAAATTATTTCTGCAGTAATCAGTGCGATTATCTTGATGCTCCTGACAAACTGCCCAATGTTACAAGCAATTTTACTCTAATGAATTTTGGGTGCCAAGAACAACAGGCTGTACTTGCTGCTGGAAATGCACCCTTCCCAAGAAATTTAGCAATGATGCCAGCATGGGAGAGATGACAAACAAAACTGGTGGGAGAGAATGGTTATAAGAGTTTACAGATACAGAATAGAAGGATTACTTTCACACCACGAGCTCCATTCATCAAGTAGGGCTTTTCCATTGTCACTTTTGGCCATGCCGAGTCAAACAATGGAACGTTGCCTTGCATTATCATCACAAGTTATAACAAGCTGAGCTGTGCCAAATCGCGACTATGACAGACCATCTCTGGGGTGGGATCAAAGTGTGCCCGACTCACATCCAAGCATGTTTGGGTACTGACCCTGGTACTTTTAAGGGTACCAACTGAATTGCATCGGTGCTACCGAGTACCAATGCATGTTAAATCAATCGACTAGTAAGGTCAATGTGTCCAACAAACACAAAATACAGTTTACATAAAAGCTAAAGAGTACATTGTTTTCACAGAATGCAGGCAGCATTTAAACAGTGTAATTTAAACCTGTACGAACAACAAAATTTTAATTGAGGCATCAACAACTTCATCAAAATCTTCAGGTGATTCATTAGCTCTTTGGAGAAGTTGTTGTTCGAGATGACTTTTTACTAGCGTTAACCTTAGCCAACACTCCACTGGCTGCATCTGAAATTCCTTACCAACATGACATTTATTATGCTAAAACAGTCTGATTTATTAGTATGTCCAAAATCTGAAACTGAAATATGAAACCAAAATTTGTGAACTGCAGATTATTAACGGGGAAATATTTCAGTATACAAACACAGCGGTTGTTAACAACAACAACATAACAGAAAGGACGTGTTTCCTCTGTGACGCAAACAACAATGTTGCCCTGCCAGGTTATAGAGATGGATTTGAGACGGGAGAGGGAGGGATTTTAGTTTTGAGTGGTGTGTGCAACACTAAAAATAACAAAATATTCATATAATGTTGAGACTGAGAAGTTATGACTTGTTTTAAATTACATTTTTATTATTGCAGAGGCTAAAGTATCAAATAAAGGTACTGTTGGGTACTGGTACTGAATTGCAGGTACTGGTATCTGTACTGAATCGGTTCAAATGTGAATGGCACCCATCCCTACCTCCAAGTGGGTGAAGATCATTAGATTTTTAAAGTCTCTGTTTTCAGCTCTGTCTACTTTTGTAGTTTCTAACTGAATCTCTGTGGTTTGAAGTTTAGCTTCTCTTCTGCATTCGTGTTTGTACTTTCAGGTATCTGCTTTATTTTACTATTTCATGTTCCCTCTCAGCTGTATAGAGTGGTGTTAAGTTACTATTGATGAAACATTTTCTCATTTCGCTGCTTCACAAAAGCTTTTGGTAAAAACATAATGGGGACTCTCTTTCTTTGTAAAGAATTTACAGGACAGGAAATGTGTTTATCTGCCGTCTACAGCCACTGACTCAAGAAAAGCGCGTCATCTGTTAAAAGACTAACCTTCAAGCAGGAAGCCCCGCTGAAATGGAGATGCAAATCCCTTCTGTGCTGGGCTGATGAAATGAATCGAACCAAGCCCAAAACATGAGTAGGAAAAGAGGCTAACATGTGCAGCATTACACACCACACACACGGCACACCAGCTGCAATGAGATATGGACTCTTATTGCACAACTTAGAGTGTGGCAGTGAGTCGACCACCAATTTAAATTAGAAGCGGAGCCAACATGTAGTGAAATTTACATGAGTGGCAGCCTTGGTTTGTACATATGGTGCAGCTTCCTTCCTTGAGCCTACATCACGCTTTTAAAAGAGACTACAACTGTGTCCAGAGTCAGACCAACTGACACACGAGTCTCACTTGTATTTTGAAAATGTATAGCTGGCAACCACATACACTTTTTTAAAATAACTAATTTTACTGCCCAGGCTGTTAAGAAAAAAAATGTACCAGACCTTTTTAAAATGAAATTTAAGACTAAACTACACTGTGTTACTCGAATACGTGAGAGTGCATATTCCTAACTTGTAATGAGAACTTGCTAATTATGGCATTTATCTTGCAACTTTTGAGCTGGAGGATAAAATGACAGTCACTGTAATAATTTTGCAGAGTTGTATAACTCTGCCTCATAGTATTAAAAACTTGCTGCGTAGTGTTTTGGCTTCTGATAAGCCTTTCAACTCAATGGATGTTATCCCTCAAACTGGCCTTTCTGGTTTAATATATATATATTTTTTTTACCAGTAACTGCAGAAATTCACAGACTGTTTTTTTTTTTTTTTATTACTGGAGCGCTATTATCAGTCTGAACGCCTGCTCATGACTGCTGCCATGATTTTTATGGCAGACATCCATTCTGTTGTTCTGACCTGCTTGGAGACCAAAGTTCAACTACTCTGAAAAAACAGGCAAAAACACACAGACCTAAGCTTTATACAAGTAGTGTGGACACATTATTTTGGATGCATTCATCTTATACAGAGAGGTATAACTAAGTAAGTGTAAAGAAAGTAAGAGACCCACGTAGAACATTGCACATGAAATAAAAACATAGATCTCTGCTTCGATTTTTAAGCATGGTGTGCCTGCTGTAGGTATTTGACCAAAAAAAAATAAAAAAAAAGCCTCATGAAATCTCATGACTACAATGCATAAGGGAACCCACTATATGGAAACACTGATGTGAAATCTTTGATAATTCATCAAAACCTACTATAGTGTATAACAAATACTGCTAAATCAGCACAAACGTACATACAGCAGCACTGCTCAGACTCTGTTACGGTGCCGGAGGCAGAATTCATCCCATGCTGTGCTGTGTTCCCTTTAGTTTCAACAGTGAAGGGCCATTTGTTTGAACCCATTTCTAAAATGTGCTGCAGGTTTATTGCTGTGGCACCAAGAACGTCCACTGAGAAAAGTGGACATGCACCATTATGTGAAGCATTTCCCAGGAGGCCTGTTACTTGCAAACATGTTACTTAAAAACAGCCACCACGTCTGCTTGCAGAGGCACAAGCTGACAAAGCACCTGCTGTAGTAAGACATTTAAAAGAGTGGCTGGTACATGTTGTAAGGTCACTCAGAACTCTGGTCTCTGCAGAAAACTTTTCTTTTCTTAGCTTTTCTTTTATGAAGCAGAAGCCTTGCTCTGAAACAGATTCATAAGAATGAGATATTAATATTAATGAACGTCAAACAATAATCATTCAATTGCAGACCACTAAGGGGAGAGCATGGTTATAAAATAGTATGCAATCAGAATAGTTTTCAGCCAAAAATTCTTCATTGGGTAAGAGTTATCAGTGAATGTGCATGTCATATTTGGGCTTAAAGTGCCACTTACGATTGCAGTACAGATGAACTTACACTATAATGTCTTAACACGTTGTGAGGTGAAAATCCTGGAGACTGTTTATACCTTCCTTTAACACACGTCTTGGGTCTAGCACTGGCAGCCAACATGCTGGGACAAACGGACACAATGTTTTTTACACAAAGAAAGAAATAATGTAATGTATAACATTTGCTGAATTTACGGAAGCCCCAAATAAGTCAGAATTGGTCGTAGACAGTGTTTCATGGTTAATTAAGGTTCTCCTAACAATCAGCAAATTCACACAATTGGGCAATTTTAAGATAGTCCAGGGACTTTCTCAACTTTTTCTTTATAAATTTCGTGTATATGGTGAAATCAGTCACCATTTTACAAGAAAAGAAACAACTAAATGTATTGCACTTAATGCCAAATTTACAAGAAGGAATGAATGATTAAGAATGTGCTGTAGCCATTTCACAAAGTTTATTATGTTTCTCGTCACTCACCAACTCTCAAAATTGCGTAATTTCTCAATAAAGTCTAAGGATATTGCAGTTAATGGTTTAATGGTGAAATCAGTTTGAACACAGCTGTACACCTGTGATCAGATCACCCAGGGCGTATGTTAATACCAGGTACAAACAGGGCCTAATATTCAGACTGAAAGAATAACTGGTGCTAACAAATTTAGTCAGTTAATGTTAATTCTCTCAGTCAGCCAACAACAAAAATAAAACTCTCTGAGTAGCAGTGTCTGTAATATTTTCATGCTGACAAGATTCCTGTTGTTCAAATGACCGACAAAGTGGTGAGTCTTTCTAGCTAATCTAGCTAATGACATGTTATTTTAAGATAGTTAGAAGCTAGCTTGGTAGATACGGAGTGTAAATGACCAACAACTGGTGGATATCAGAGTGTTGTTGAAATGTCCCAGTTAAAATTTGAAGCACACATTATCTTTGTTTAAGCCCATCTCCTTAAAATTAATTAGGGCATGTGGTCAGAGCTGTAAAGCTCTGAGAAGCTAATGTTAGCCTATAAAGCTACAGCGCAGAGCTTTAAACAACATCATTACTCAAGTATGAAAATATTATCAAACGTGAATTACCAGCAGTTTATTATTAACTTGAATGATGATTATTTCTGAAATGTACCGAGTAATGTTAATACTGGTGGAACAATTCTACCATTAACACTCACTGGATACAAGTTCCCAAATGACAGAACTTTCTGCCTTTCTCATTTTTAGAACACTGCAAATAGAACTTCTTTGGGATTTGAGCTGTCAGACAAGTGACCAGTTTGAATAATGAAAACACTAATTAAAAATGAATAAAAAAAAAAAAAAAAAAAAAAAATCAACTTATTGTTAACAAAATGATTGTTGGTTGTAGCCCAATCCCCTGAACAAAATCTTTAGTCATGATTGAGACAAATCTAATTTTAACTGGGCGAATTTGAGAGAATATTTTAGGCCAAATTAACTTTATTAATCCCTGAGGGGAGTGTGGGGTAATGAGAGAGATACTGCAACAGGCAGCAAATTGCTCGGTGTCATGCTGGTTGCAGTACGGAGGAGGAGGCTTGTTTCATTATAGTGGCCTTCAAAACGGCTTGTCTAACAGCCCACAGGTCTGTGACTGTGCTGTTTAATGATTTAAGGATGAAATGGTCCACGATAAAATCCTCTTTTTAACATGTGGCTATCCGTAGCCTCGGTCCCACTGGAACTACTGGCAGACAGCCCCCCTAGGCTTACCCAAAATCCTTAAACTTTTCATGAGGAGGACGGTTTAAAGCAAAGGGATCGGGAGTGGATCAGGACTATAAATCTTCAAAATGTAAGAAAAATAGAGCATCATCAACTTTTATCCTTCACTGGAGCCAAAAATCAATTCAAAAGGGTTTATAGTACAGTCCAGCTCGCAACGGGAAAATGAGCGACTAACAGTGAGAGGGCAGGCAATAACAGTGTCAGCTTCTTGGTTAGTCCGTTTTGCTGCTCTGTGTTTCATTCATGTTTAATGGGCTCTCAGAGTGAAGCACCTCTTTGATATCACACAGTTGGTGCAGTCAAAAAGAAGACGTGACTTCATGCTCCGCTGCCCTGCTCGGTTGTACATCTATCCTTTGATTGATGAGAGGACACAGTTTAATCACTGGAGTTTTTACATGACCAGTTCTAAGTTGAGGGACTGTCTGCAATTACCCATAAAGATGGAAATTAATAAGACTTTATTGATACCAATGCCATTATTTTGATTCTGCTTCTTGGTCAGATTCTTTATGGATTCCCTTATTGATTCCTGATCAGTTTTCTGCGTGGGAAAAAGGTCGTCCTACACAGGTTTTCAGGCTCAGGGTATTATGTCAGAGTCTGAGCACAGTGTAGAGTAGGAAATAGGCTGTAGACTCTGCCAACCAGTCTGCCCAGACACACAATATATTAATTGAAGTTTCAAATTCAAATGGATGTTTTGTGGGGTCACAATGATCTTTGACCTTTGCCCACCAAAATCTAATCAGCTCATTCATGAGCCAAAATGGATGTTTGCACAAAGTTTGGAGAAACTTTCCTCCATGCACACCCCCATATAATGGGCTATAACAGGAAATATCCAGAAAAATCACAGTCTATGTCTGCCCTAAGTTGTGCATTAATTGACACACAACTAACCTCTAGGAAAGCAGCAACCTTTTTTGGCCTTTTCATGGCTTTATTGACAGGACAGCTGAAGATATGCTAAGAAAAGGCTGCAAGCAGGAGTCAAACCTGCAAACGCTGCAGAGGACTTAGTACATGAGGTGCATGCTCTACCCATGAGCTACCTGACCGCCAGGTGCAAACATTTTAATACAAATTTTGTGACTGCACACTTCACCCTAAAACAGATGCATATATCATCAGAGTATTTAGACAGTAGTTAGTTTTCATTCAGGTTTTCTTAATCAAAGAAAAAAAAATGCTAAGCCTGCCTGCATGGTGCTAACATGATTTTAGGATATCTACCATGGGAAACAGAGATGCTGCTGTTTCAATCAAGTTTTTTGTCCACCAGCCAAATAACACTATTATTATTTTTTTGGCTGGCTAGTGAAGCAAATCGGCTAGCCACTTGCATATTTTCCAGCATTTGGCTGATGCCTAGTGCCCATGTTGTGTTGAGAAATGCTTCAGCATATTGCTGGTGTTTCAACTCTTTCCTGAAATGATCATTTTACAGACATTACAGCTTGCACTGTTGTCATCTTTCTTCATGAAATGAAGCCATGCTTTGGACTGTTTCTTGCTCTCTGTCATGACTCCTCCTTGTTGCAAGTTTCCAGCAGTGTAAATGCATGAGTTTGATGTTACTGTTTTGCAACACTCAAATGTAAAAGGAACTGATATGCCCCAAGGCATGCGATTCTGATGGATTGGACAATTTGGAACTAGTTCTCGTTTCCCATCCCTAATTATATACCTGAATGGTGCTGTCTGAATGTTTTCTACCAGAGCAGAAGTTTCAGGAATCTGCACTGTGTAGGGTACCAGTTATTCTTCTAGAAAAGTAATTTCTGTCACTCTTCCAAGATAGACACTTGAGCACAAGTTTGTCTGTCCACATATATGCGTGGGCGATTCACAAGCAGCTTCACACATAAGAAATGCAGGTTTGGCCGCGCATGAAGCGGACAAAATAGGACATCAGGCAACCTCGGGTTCAAATGCTATGTGACAATGAGGGTCAAAGTAGATGAAACACATTCTGAATTTCACACTTTGCTGCCTGACAACCTGAATGGAAAACTTTACAACCCATTTGCCTCCTTCATCACCTCCGCTCTGGCGATGCTCTAATAACATGCTCACTCAAGCTGACAAGTTTCACACTTTCATTTTCACTCTGAAATAAATACACTCCAGAGGTACACGGTGCAGGAAAGAAGAGTGATGGAGCATCTGAATGAATGTGTATCACCTAGAGACACAGGAAATTAAAAATGAGGGGAACTGATAATAGCAGATGTGTTTGATCAGTGAATGGATCTGATTGCTGTGAAGGTCATGACTGAAAACGTGTGATGTAATACGTTTTGCAATCAAAAGAGAACGTATCGGATGGAAAAATTAATGGTTAGAGACAGAAAGGTGGTAAGACTTTACAAAGTTGTGGGTGGGCGTACATCATCAGCACTATTTGAATGTCATCAACTCTTTATCTAGTTAATCACTAACCTTACTTTCATTCAAAAGGATGGCCGCTAATTGTTTCCAATGATTTCTGAGGAATTTCTCTTTCACTGTTAAAGCAGAATCTTTATCAATGAGGAAAAAACAGACAAAAAAACACTGAGTTGAAACAGTCGACTATGACAATGACTGCCACTACATTTGAGCTGCAGCCATTAATGAATTAATCAATTATGAATTGATTGTTCTATTATTTGCCTTTACCTACAAAGCACCATACTACTTTGTGAAAGTCATCCCTACTATATTGTCACAATATCAGGGTGTTTAGTTAAAATACTGTGATTTTTACTCATTTAATCACCTTAGACGTTTCTACCCCTTGGGAGTTTATAACACGTATTCAGTCACAACCTACATGATCAATAATTATCGATATCCACACTATTGTAACAGGTTTTTCAGCTATATCGCCCAGGCCTACACCCAACCCCAATTCCACTACAAAAAAAGATGCAGCGACAGGATTTAGTGGTACAAACAGTTGGCCAATCAGCCTGCTCCCAGCTCCTTGCAAAATGGTGGAAAAGATGGTTTGTGAAGAGATAGTGTTCTTTTTTTGTTTGTTTTTTTGAAGAAAATAATTTAACTACTGACTTTACAGCATGCATATCATGAAGAGTACTCGCATAAACACAGACAACAGATAACTGCCTTAAATATATTGACATATAACCTAAAATCACTATCAAAGGCACTATCAAATGTTTTAAGATGGAGTGTTGGGACTTGTTGCCTTTGTTATTACTATCATCATTAGTAGTTTTATTGGTGTTGAGTCATTGTAATTTGTCTCATTTTTGCCATGGATTGGATTTTTACTTGCTTTTACATTATGATGTAGTGTTTACTTGTGTGGACGGTGGTGGCTAATAGGGATTCAAATGAACAAATCAATAAAATAAACATACACTACAAGTGTGCATATGTAGACAAATTCTATTGCTATAATCTTGGTAGTAAAAGTGTTGCAGTATTTAGGAGTAAATCCCTGCAACCGCGCATCACTTGGCACCAGAAGTTACACACACTAATCCTCTGTTTGTTGTTTGGCTTCAGCTCCATAATCAGTCTGCAGTATGCAGCCTCAGAACCTCCTCCTAATAAACTGAGTATAGAGCTGTACAATCCCTCATAATGTAAAACTACCTTTAATAAAACATAGTCAAAGACAAGTGGGAGCAACTGGAGCCAAAGCCAATGGAATATATGCATAAAACTGAACCACTCCATAAATGACATGACAAGTGATCAGCGGTCCACCCCGGCTAACACCCCATGTAGAGTGACATTTTAACCCACTTAACAAAGACATCAGAATGCAGCGTTTGAGCTGGGACTGTCTGGAAAGAGACCAGATGAGCCCCTTAGTACTTCTTCTAGGGGTCACCTCTCCATCAAAGGTGGACAATATAAATAATGTGACAACAGTGAACTGGTGAGTGCTACAGAAAAGTACTCAAATCATAAGAGAGCTGATAATCAGCATATTAGAACAGACATAAATCTGGTTTTGTTTTTAGTGATGACTGTTATTTATTTGTTTACTTATGGTAATAATGACAAACTGCTGGGAAGGTGATAATTAAAGCTGAGGATATCAGATATCCTCTAAATGATCTCTATTAGAGAAGCCTGCTAACAGCATTGATTCTACTTTCAGATTTATGGATGACAGCTGGGTGCAGGAAGGTTGTAGTGATGATACATTTTATGTTGAAGGACGTCATTGCAGTAATGGCTTGTTCCGGCTCAAACTAGGGTTGGGTGATCGGACAAATATATCGGCTATCAGCAATTAGTCGAGTCCAGTGCTGGTTGTTTTTTTCTGTCCACTTTTTTCACCCAATTTTGGTTTTTTTTTTTTTTATTTAATGGTCCAGTGTTCAGCTCTGTGCACTCTTTCAGCTGCACAGTACAGGCCCACTAAGCTAGAGGACGAGTCTCAGTCTAGAGCCTGTAGACCCAGACTATTTTCACATCTAATGTGGTGACACGAAGGCCAAGGTTTATTTTGTTTCTGTCGAGTTTGAATGAAGTGTTTTACAATGAGTTAACAACGCAACTACAAGCACATCTAGAGGTGGCGGGCGGTTGGAAAATATTCACATATTGCACAACTCTAGCTCAAACCCTGCCTGATTTGAGGATGACGGTTTAAAAGTTGTACACTGGCTTCCTGCCTGCCAAAGACTTGGTTTATAAAGCACTGAATGGTTTAGGCCCAAAATATATTTCTGATATGTAACTTTGTTACGAACCATCCTGACCTCTCACGTCGTGTGGGACAGGTCTACTTTTGGTCCCCAAAGTCAAAACTAAACGAGGAGAGACAGATTTCAGTTTTTATGCACCGCATATCTGGAACAAACTGCAGCTCTCAGTTCATTTCAGTCAAGGCTGAAGACTTTTCTGTTTACCACTGCCTTTCACTGAACCACATCTGAGGCCTTTAAATAATAATCAAACCTGCACTGTAACTTTTATTTTCCTGTTTTATCTTATGTTTTATTTCCAATTGAACTTTTTTAATTGAGTTGAAATGTCTTTTTATATCGATTATGATCCTTTTACATTTTGTCTTGATGCTTTTGATGCTTTTTATGATTTATGTGAAGCACTTTGAATTGCCTTGTTGTGAAAATGTGCTACACAAATAAATTTGCCTTGGCTAAAGTGAAAGCCTTGAAAGATTGCATGGAGCAACATCATTTTTTACCAATGCAGTGCATCAAGTATATTTCTGTCTTCGCCAGTGGCACTGCTTCTTGGTAAAACCCATTTTCTTACTGCCAGATGAACTGTCTTGTAGTCACCATAATTAAGTCTTAATAATATGCAATTGATATCAGTTTCATTTAGGGTGAGACACAGAATGCTGTGATTTTAAGGGTACGGACCGAATTACGACGGTACAACTGAGTATAAATTCACGTTAAATCAACCTGTGCCAAATGTTGATACCTGGGAGTGCATCTGGGTGAGAGAGTAACTCAGAGTATAGAGAAAAAGAGAAAGTAAGAGAGCAAGAGCTTGTTCAGTAACACAGCAGAGTGAGTGACTCAGGGCGATAGCGAGTCGAAAGCGATCGCAAGTGGGGTTAAACTTTACGAAACTTAACACAGACAAGACTCTCTGCAATGTTTGTAATGTGAAATGCAAAGCTGGTGAAGTCAACAGTCCAACCAAACACCAAATACAGTTCATCTACAATCTGAATAGTCTGAAAAGTGCTACGTTTTCAAAACCTATAAGCTAAATCCCCCTCAGCAGCAGCGGCTAATAATGTTAGAATGTCTGCAGCTAATGTTAGTGTGGCTGCAGCTGGCATCTAAACTTAACCCTCCATGGACACTTGATCAACATTTTCAGGTGATTAATTAGGTCACTGGAGAGGTTTTTATTGGGAATAACGGGGCTGTTTTCACTCTCTTGGTTGGCTGCAGATATTTATTAGTGTTAGCCACTGGCTGCATCTGAAACTCCTCAACAACATGCCATTTAGCACACCACAGCAGTGTGTGAGATTTTTTATTATGTCCCTAACCTTAATATGCAACCAATATTTGTGAATTCCAGACTATCATCATGGAAATATTACAGTATGCAGGCACAGCAGTGCTAATGATGACAACAAGGAAGGATGTCGCATGTGCTTCCTCTGCGACATAAACAACAGCGTTGCCCTGGAGACAGACTGAGAGGCTGCTGGTTGCAGGGCCAGGTTTGAGAGGGGAGAGAAAGGTAGGGAGGGATTTTATTTTGTGTGCTGTGGAAGAACTGAAACTAGAATCTGTTTTTTCCTCCAGTTCACTTTAACAAGACACTGAACCTCACATCTGCCATAAAAAGGATGACCGTGTGTCGAAGAAAACCTGGACATGCTCATCTGTCATTAACTTTTATTAGGTAAGAGAAACAGGAGTCTGAGGGGGAAAAATGCTCAAAAACCCCAGATGATCAAGCCTTCATTAAAAGTATGCATACAATACGCCTTGTTCGATGTACCATTCAGTGTTGCACTTCCTACCGGGGAGGATGATCAATTATTCATACCGTTCATATTACGTTAAGAATAACTTAATTAAAGAAACCTTCTATTGAAGGCTGAAATTTTACAGCTACTGACAATACCTGATGTATGAGACCCAAGGTGAGACATAGGCAAAAAAAAACATTAATGTCCTCAACCTCTGTAATGTGAAAAAAACTCAAAAGTAAGGCACTTAATCTGACATAAAAATTAAAACTACTTCAGCCTGAGCAGTGCATTATAGTAATGGCCTGGAACTGTGCCTGCACTGCCTCTACCAGGATGTGACAGGAGTTTCTGTGAGCTGGTGGGAGATGAAAGTTCATCCACCTTTTATATCCACCCTGCTACCTCCTTGTTAAATCTTAAATCTGTTTGAGCCCTAAGTGCCCCAGCTCACCATAAATCATTCACATCAATCCTGACTAACAACTAATGACTCCCAACACATCCACAAATGGGCTGAAACACCAGCTGGCTGTGAATCTTCCTCATTTCTGAGTTATAGAGATGCATCTAACTTTGCATGAAAGCAATTCAATGTCAAGGAGCACAGACAGGAGCATAATAGACAGAAAGTTAAGACGGTTGAGGTTAAGCCAGTTCAAGGCTGATTTTGATTGAACAAGGTGAGTAAACTCTTCCCTCTGCTCAGCAGCTAATTAGAGGAGACAGTAATGGAAGGGTTTTTGCTCAAAACACTTAGCAATGACGCTTCCCTGCGTCATACTCAACTCCCAAATATACTCATTGTTTTTATTGCCAGTCATGCAAGGGGAGCTTTGTGGGGTGCAACAAACTACCCTGATGCATCTACTCAAGATACGTGCCAAAAATGATAAGAAATTATTATAAAAATGGACTGGAGACTGGAGAGAGTTCTTGAAGCAACATGCTTGCTAGACAGTGGCGGATATAGGCTGTCTGAGGGGCAGGGGCAGAAAAATTAAAAAGGGCACCAGCGGTACATGGTGGGGCACCGTCCACTAGAAGGTCACCCTAGAAGGCACTTTATCATGTTTTATCCACCATAGGGGCATCCATGAGAGCCGCTTCTTTGAACATGGGGGCACCAGGGGGGACATGAGTCCACCAGCGTTGCTAGGTAGTGCTCAAGCAGCGACCGCTGGGGATGAAAAATGAAGCCAATGTGGAACTGCCAAAAACTGCAGTTCCTCAAATGACCACTTGAGGCTGGCTCCAAAAGCGAGTCAATCCCCATAGATTCCCATATTAAAATGTCCAACAGAAAACGTTTACAGCCTGGTACAAAAATGGTTTTAGTCTCTATAGCTTGCTTCTCCCTTCATGATAACTGTGTGGGGGATTAATGTTTTTATGACTCACATGTTTAAATTATATTAAGGTCTAAGTTATACATAATTAATGGTATGCCCACTTTGAGTGAAAGGCTGGTACTGTCACAGACTGGCTAGCTGCTAGGGAGCAACCACTCTTTGTCCATTTTTGGATCGGAACTTTAGACTTTGAAACTATAGGTGTGATGACGACTACGTCCATGTATTATACAGTCTATGGTACTGACTGTATGAATGTCATATCACATATGATTGTCATTATCCATTGCTCCAGTCAAGTGTTTGCCAGTTTATTCTGACACAGCCTACATACAACCTTACTTTAATTTCTAGATCAAAATACTGATAAATCCACTCTGTTTTTTAGCTGTCACCTGTCCCTCTTTGCTGATATCAACATATGAGCCATCCGGCATTAACGAGGGGAGACAGAGGCTGCCGTCTGCTGGAGCTGCAGCTCCTACTAGTGGCAGGCGGTGCCGTAACATCCTACAGGCAACAGTTAAATGGCATTGTACATTAATAAAATATTAATAATTAGATCATTACTAATATTTCTGGTGCCGACTAGCAAAGGTGATGATCAAATAGACAAATAATCATCGTATATTGATTTTTTTTGATAATGTAGCTTGCAAACAAGTTTATGCTTGCTGACGTGGAAATTTGTTTTTATTTGCCTGACTGGTTGAAATATATTTGACCTATTCAAGACTGAGACCTTCCATTATAAACACACACACACACACACACACACACACACACACACGAATGTCAGACATTTATCCATCTATCAAGCTAAAACACTTTTGACTCGTCTTAACTAACGCAAAATATACACATTATAAAAATAAAAGCATGGCTCAGCCTCAGATTGCACAAGTACTTCCGCATCCAAACAGCCTGACTACTGAAGGCTATTTTATATTCTGTTAAATTCTCAAGATTCTCTGATTTCTCAAGAGTGTGGGCATCACCTCAAAATCTGGGATCTTTCACATCGTCTAGGCTCTAGAATTTCAAGAACATCAAGCAACTCTAGTTGCCTACATACAGCTCCTCTAGAACACCATGACCTGGATGACTGAGAATCTTCACAGACCAGACCTTTCACAATTAAATTCTATTGAGACTTCAAGACAATTTATGGCTTTAAACTTTAAAAATCAGAGTGAAGGGTACCCTGGTATGTGCCACATGCTTGACGCCTGTGCGATGAGGCAGAAAACTGATTCACTGAAATAAAGAACTTTAAATTAAAAACAAACAAAAGAGCAGAATCAGCCAAATGAAGATTTTTGTAAGCCCACCATGCATTAATGGATTTTACAAAGACATGTAATCATCCAAGTGAAAAGATTTGCGGGGCTTATGCAGTACCATGCAATGATGTTTAAGAAGCTAAGGCTGTCTGTGAATATGACTTATTCTTCTCACAATGTGCGGGAAAATAAACCATCTTTAGTTCACCTTTGTTGAAGCTAATTATTTTGATTTGCCTCAAACAGTGGCTGCAAACACTGGTCCCGGGGACCCGCAGTACTGCTTAATTTGTACAAAAGCAGATTGTTACTTGCTTTAACCTGGCAGTGTGGGTGTTTTTAGTAGGATGGATCTCAACTGGGGAAAAAATTAACAAAGAATAGCAAGACATTATTTGAATGCAGTCAGCTTGCCTAAATGTATCTGAAATTTTCCAATAAAACATGAGGATATGGTGGCGTTTCCAGTGCTATCTTTGTGTTGTAAATGGATTACAGCAGAATGAACAGAAGCAAGAGCAACGTTGTTTTTACTTTAGACGGAAACAATAGAGAAAGGAAGGAGCACATAGTGAATGATGGTGAAGACAAAACAGAGACATTCACATCACTACAGTATCTTAGCAACAGATGTATGTCTATTTTGTACCAAATATAAGAACGTGGTGAAGCCAGGGATGGAGACTGACAGAATGGCAACTATTAAGCCAGCTCCCGGGGGAGTGGAGGTCCCACGGAGTCGCGTCAAAATCAGGGAGCAGCTATATGACTCCTTGTATGAATCTTAAATTGCCTCTAATGGCCCACTGGGCAACAATACCATCAAATTCTTTTCTCTATCAGACAGCAGAATTACATTAATGCAGTCTGGCAGACAGTTACGGGTGCATGTCAAGACATTTTTATTCATTTTATATAACTCCAGTACAGGGCTTTATAACCTGTGTTAATCCTTACAGAATATACAGTGTACTTGTACTTCCCCTGTGAGAAAATTCAAAGTAGGCTCTCAATAGAGTTAGATACGGTATTAAACATCTTTGACATTTAATAAATGTTGATGACAAAGGGTTTAATTTGGCAATGTTGCAGTGAAGATAAATGTATTTGGAAATCTACTAAACATGCAAATGGATATCTGGATATTTAGATTATGTTGCACACATAGTTTGACATATTCTCACTGTTGTTTTTTATGACATTTTAATATCGTTTTTCTGTTGTTAAAGGGGACCCCACCAATTTTATACATTAATTTCGTCATGAGAAATATTACTCGAACTGATGATGAGAGATAACATAGAAATATGCATTTTTTCCTAGTATTTTTTCTGGCTTTATTACGGTAGGACAGCTGTAGAGAGACAGGAATGGAGGGAGAAAGAGTGAGGGGATGACACAGCAAAGGGTCACAAGTGGGAATCAAACCAGTGGCTGCTGCAGAGAAATGAAATTAAGGGTGTAAGAAAATATCAATATATGCAGACATTTGTGGCAGTGGTTTATTTTGTGTTGTGTTTAACCCTGGGTCGCTAGACAACAACTTTGTTATCCATCTTCATAAAAAAGTAAACTTTTAACTCAGATTTTATGCACATGTTGGTGTTCTGTTTATACTATGACTCTTCCGAAAATTCAATTAAAAATAAAGCAATATTACCTGTTGCTTACAGTGTTGCAATAGATTGCAATATACTGAATCACTGAACATGATATGTAGCATATCAGATTTTTGCCAATACACAGCCCTAATTGACAGCCTCAGCACACAAAGAACATGTTCTACCAACTGATCTACAGGGGCACCCTGAAATGTGTGTTTTTTTAACAAAACAACCTGGTAGTGTGTGGTTTGAAAAAGAATCTGGGGATTTGATACATATCACAACACAAGGGTTATGATTTCAACATATTGCGACACGTTGCAATACTGTAAGCAAGGTTTATGCTAATTTTTTTCATCTGATTTTGAGAAAATTGTCATTGTATAAAGAATACACCATCATATTCATCAAATCTGAGTTAAAAACTTTACTTTTTATGCAATCAGAACATTGATGATCGATAACAACACTGCTATCTAGCAACTGGGAAGTTTAAACACAACACAAAATTAACCACTGGCTTGAATCTTTGCATGAATCACGATATGATACAGTGTTTTAAGAATCTATTCAGTATCACGGTACTCACATATATCAGTTTTTTCTTGCACTCCTACTCACAAGATAACGTGACTTGGGCAGGAGGACTGCTTACCAGGTTTTCACGTGACATGAGAGTGACAGCTGTTGACGGTAATGCAACTCTAAGCAAGTGAGTGACAAGAAAACATGGAGGAGGAAAGTGAAATTATGAATATAAAGCAGGAGGCATCACAGCCAGGTTGGTATTTATTTGCACCTGTTAATGTTAAAATCTGTAAAGCTCTACTGTTCTAATTTAAAAAATTAATGCATAAATTTTGAAAAATGTTAGTCTAATATAGTGTATTTATGGTGTATAGTGTATTTTTTGGCCATATTGCCCACCCCTACTTGTGAGTCTCTCAACTTTATGGAAGTCCAGTACTTTTCCAAAAATTATTTGTCCTGAATTCCAGGCTATAGTGGAGGCCTAATTGATTAAGAAATCATATTTTCAGTTTCAGTATTCCTTTAAGAAACCTTTGTGGTTCAAAATTGCCTGGATAATCGTGCAAAATAGCTCGCAGGCATTCCTGTCTTTCCTGCTTTTAAATCTTTAATTTTATGTTGCTCTCATAGCACGTAATGTCTTCAGTTCTTCTGCAGTTCTTTTATTCATACAGGGTGCTTACAGTAATGTGCGAGTTAGAGCAGAGCTAAGGCACGGGATTGAAGTGGGTGCTTGTGAATTAGCAGCTGTATTACCAAATTAGTGCAGGTTACCGATGTTTAAGCATTGTTTTAAGCCCATTTCTTAGCTGGGAATTCTGATTCAGAAGTTAAAAAACAAAATATATAAGTAAAAGCAATTTCTTGGATTTCAAAAGAGTTAGACTGTTATATGTAATGTTCCACACATTCCTCTGAGGTGAACATTCTTTAAAACATACAAGCAGAAAGAGGTCAGGGCAACATCGTGGTTAAAAATATCGACAGAGGTAGAAGGACAGAGGTGAATCATGACCTGGTAAGCTGTGATGTTATTAGACTATGTCACTGGTATCTTTCTGTGGAAAGACCCAAAGACCTACCTGCCAATTTGAGTGGACAATGCTTCAGAATCAGACGCACACTCTTCCCCTTGTGTGTCAAGGCTGTCTAATCATGTGCAGCTCCAATGCACCACTGCATCGACTGGAGCTGGACTTCCAGAGGTTTTCAACAACAACTAAACAACACAGCGGACAGTGTATTTCAGGCTCGACTCATTAGCAGCAACCAAAGGTGTCAGACCAGGTGACAGACGGACTGACATGTCCAGAAGAGGGAGGCGAGGAGGAAAATCATGCGGCTGCCTGCTGAGGCCTAAGTAGCCAAGGATACCGAGCCACAACCAAGACCATCCAGAAAAAAAAACAAAAAAACACAGAAGCAAGGTTTCTGAAAGTACTACTGGTGGAGAAAAATGTACCACACAAGGTATCTCCTTTGTTAAGCTCTGACAATCAGAGCAGTGAGGCTGAATGTGGACTTGCAGACAGGAAGTCTGGAAGAAGAGGAGCTATTAAAGAATAGCTCAAGGCTACAGGTCGTGATTTTTTGTTTGGCCGATCGAGGCTCTTATTCTTTGTCGATCAAGTGAAACTTGGAGTTTTCCCCAGCAGACATTTGGACTTGTCAAACACAGGTGTAACTAATAACTTTATCAACTGCTGCTTTGCATTTTAATAGTAGCTGGAATGGATCGATATGTCTGAATTGTAAGCGTGAAATATACGCAGGGCTGACACTTTCTGATCGACTGTTCAACTGGTTGGTCATTATGATCTTGTTCAATCAAATTGTAATTGGTTGGAAAGTTGCAGATGTTACTTTAACAGGGAGAGAAGAGCTTCTTAATCCATTATTTTCAGGGGGTGGGACATTTACTGAACATTCTCTGTGTCTAAGTACCGTGGCAAATTGCTACATCGGCCCCAGTTTCAGAGGACAGAACACTTGATACTGTTTTATTTTTGATGGCATTTGTGGATTTTACTTCGGCCGACTGCTTTATCACGAGGGTCAGCTAGGTCAAGCTCAACGATAGATCGATACCAGCTGTCTGTGACCTGACTTTACACTTGAAAGCTGTAAGTTTTGCTATGTTTTATGTTGTTTTAGTGTTTATTTCTAAGTTCTTCTGTTGAATTTGGCATTAGCATGTTGCTAATGTGGCTATTTCCACATTAGACTAGGGTGATGCTGGACTAATGTTGTAATATGAGGGACTGTGTGAATGTTAGCCTCATTTGAACCACACTGAATAACAAGAGTAGTAGGTTTAATGCCAGTAACTGTTAACTGTTTTCTCATATAGCTTTTTGTTTAAGTTTATGGGCAGGAATAGGAATCATAATAACAATAGGGCAGTTTTTTGCAGGCACTTGACTGTGGATTGACAGGACCGGGATGGGACAGTAGCCATTTTGCTCTATAGAGTACTTTAAAAAATTTGAACAATGGGACAAAAGCAGTCTGATATAGCAATTAATGCTTACTATAGAGTAAATTACTGAGCATCTATTCCATAGGAAATGAGAAAAGTCAATCAGGGAGTGACTCTGAAGACATCTTGAGAATCTGATTCACTCAGGAAGAATAAAGAAAGGAGAGCTTTCTGATGCTGTATAGAGTCAGGTCAGAAAAACGTATTGAAAGAGAAAATGAGATATAAGGCAAAGATTGAGTATTGACAGGGAAGAAAAGAGAAAGTGGCAATGCTCATCTAGCACATGCCAGTCAGATCCAGAATATAAAAGAAGTCCATCTTGAGTTAACCTTTAGTGCAGCAGGGGAGCAACTTCTATCTTTATGTGTAAAAGTTTGACTCGCATTTTTATTTGCACACAAAAAACTAATGAGAAACTTGTAAAAAGAAACATGCAGTACATATTCTTGATGTTATTTCAGCTGTCATTTTCTAATCTTTACTATGATGTCTTATTCATTTACTAACCTGAATGGTTGTGTGTGTGTGTTTGCGAGGTGTTTCGTTCATCTGTCAAACCAGTTTCTGTTATCATTGGATAACTGAGGCAGCGTCTATGCATATAGAACTATTGTCCATGTGCCTGATGAAGGCCAAACAGACCGAAACGTTGTATTTATGTAAATTCACGGTGCGAGCATGGGTAAAAATGAACTAATAGAAGGCAGGCAGTGGGTGAGGACAATAATATAACACATACAATACGTTTTTTCCCCTGGAGAAATCAGTCATCAGTGTAAATGATTGTGCTGTATTTTTAACATTTATATCTGCTAATAATATCGAGCCTATGCAGCCGCCAGGATTTTCAAGCCAAAATGCTCTTTGATATTCACTGGGCAATATTTGCCGATTATTCAAAGATCGATGCCCGAAAAATCCACACTCATGTTGTCATCAAAAATAAACTTTTTGTCTTCTTAGCACTTCTGTTCTCTGAGGCTGGGGGCTGATGTAACAATTTGTGCTGATTCTCTGACATTGTGTCAGTTAGTTTGGGGTCAGTAAATGTTCAGTAAATAGCCTGTCACTCTAAAATAGAATGCATCAGGGTCTGCAGATGTCCTGTTGATGCTTGGCTGGTAATAATGCAATACTACCAGGGCCTTTAATAATGTGAGATCTGGTAGTAGCATGTTATTTCCAGGCGGCACTGGTGAAAACAAAGGAAATAAACTAGGGAAAATCGATTTTAAAATACAGAACCATAGCCACATAAACTATTCATGTTTTTCATCATTTAATGAATATTTAAAAATCATGACCCCATCCCTACCCAACATCCTGCCAAACAAAAGAATGTCACTGTTTGATCTGACAGAGATGTAGACTAGCTGATAGCTGAAATGGAAGACAAAGGAAAAAACAACATCAATTTGTGGACAATATATTTTCGAACGCCAAGTCGAATGCTTGGGAAGATTTTGGCGCAGTCAAAGACTGTGATAATAATGTTATCAGTGGCTTTGCTGCTTGTCAAAAGTTTTAAAAAGTATTAGCTTCTGAGATAATTGCAAGCTAGACTTGTCGTCATTATGGAAACGCATCAGCAGCTGGGGGAAATACATTTGCTGTGCCAACTCAAAACACACATGAGCGACTGCATGTGTGTTTAATCACGGGTGCGGGTGGGGTCACAGGACTTTTATAAATGGTTCCAGGTGGGTGCGGATTTGACTTGGATATAATTGCAGGCAGCGGGTTGGTTCTGGCACTCAGCTTTACAGGTTTGAGCAGGGGGCGGGTTTGCAAAATTGGACTGGTGCAGGACACATAGTGCCGTTGCAAACATGACAACAAGCAAGCCCAAACGCTGACAGAAGAGGACTGCAGCCAGGCTAAAAACGCCCACGGCCAAAGTAATTTCTGTATGGAACTTAGAGATCATACAGTATTTTGCCAGTAAGTTGCAATCATACACCAAAGCAGCAGAAACGCACATTATGTGCATCAGAGGATTAAGCTGTGAGAGATGAGAGAGATGTAAACGCAGCCACAGACAGCTGTAATACTGTATTTTACTTTGGTCTGGACTATAAAGCTTCTGGCTCCATTTCATGCTATTTGCTAAGTTGATGTTCTCAATCATGGTGAGATTTGTTCCTGAGCTCTGAAATAAACTGCACCAAGTTTAATTTATGGACAACTTCACACGAAATGCACAGTAATGCTGCATGCTAAAGATGCACAAAAGACAACAAAACAATCTGTCAGGAGAGACTAAATCCAACAGCTCGGCTCAACTCAGGCCTGCCTTTCAGCAATAAGAGACTCTCATATGTTCAGAACTCTTCGACTGCCTGCTGTCTGTTTGAAATTTGTCTCCATGGCAAACGGACCAGACCGTCTGGCTTCAGCATGGTCGCGCTGATTAAGTGGAGTGTTATGATAATAGTCATTGCAGAAGTAAGACCTGAGAATATATAGCACATTTGCAAGCATTCTCAATGGATTTACATTCTTGCCAAGTGCAATTGAAGTTCAGCATCCTTCTCGCCTGCAGGTGTTTATATAAGATATACAGAAATCAACAGTGAGAGAGAGATCCAGTGGGAAAGAGAATTATATGGTATCCATGTACCACATTTTACTTAACTCGAATTACTGCCTCACGGTCGCACGCCTCTGCCAGCCAAAGTTGGAGTTTATATCCATGTCAGTAACAGACTCATAAAATATGTCCAATGAAGATTATGAGGGAATTTAATGAAAAGGTATTTAGCGCATTAAGTGAAATTATCATTATATTGACATCTGTGGTCCCAGTGAATAATTTCCACTGAGAAACATGCTGTCTTCACTTAGAGACTATTTTTTTTACATAGGAAAGAGCTTAACATTATAATGTCACAGTGAAGTTGACCTTTGACCTTTGGGATAAAAAAAATGCCATCACTTCATCATTTAATCCTGTCAGATATTTGTGTGAAATTTTGTCATAAAACATGTTAACAGTGACTTTGACTTTTGGTCTTTGAATTTTAATCAGTTCATCCCTGAGTCCAAGTGGACGTTTATGCCAAATTTGGAGATATTCTGTTGAGGTGTTCTTGAGATATCTAATTAATAAAATACAGGACAGACATGAGGTCACAGTGACCATGACCTCTGACCTCCAAAATCAAAAAACAGGGACGGACGTGAGGTCCTAGTGACCTTGACATCCAAAATCTAATAAGTTCATCCATATATCCAATTGGACATCTGTGCCAAATTTGAAGAAATTTAGCAAAAAGCGTTCTTGAGATATTGCGTTCGCAAAAAATGGGATAGACATGAGGTGACAGTGACCTTCAGTTTATCCTTGAATCCAACTGGACATTTGTGCTGAATTTGAATTTGAAGAAATTCCATGTAGGTGTTTCTGAGACATTGCATTTACAAAAACAGGGTCAGACCTGAGGTCACAGTGCCCACAGTTTAGATACAGTAATCTGATTACTTTATCCTTGAGTCCAATTCGACATTTGTGCCGAATTAGAAAATTTTTTTTCAAACCATTGTTGGTTTACAAGAATGGGGCACACATGAGGTCACAGTAACGATGCCTTCTGACCTCCACAATCTAATCAGTTCGTCCTTAAATCCAACTGGACATTTGAGCTGAATTTTAAGACATTTTGTCCAAGCATTCTTTCACAAGAAAAGGACAGACATGAGGTTACAGCGACCTTGACCTTTGACCACCAAAAACGAAACGATTCATCTTTGAGTCAAAGTGAAAGAAATGCCCTCCAGGCATTCTTGAGATATCGCGTTCACAAGAACGGGATGTACAGTCGGACGGCGAACCCAAAAACATGATGCCTCTTTCCATGGCTGTTACCAGAGCAGAGGCATAAAAAAAGGTTGCTGTAGTCAAGGCACAGAATGAGTCAGAAAAGTGGTAAATAGAAAATGTCTATACTAAAGAGAAAGGTGGATTTTGCCATGAAGTTCTGTGTCTCACCTTGGCACACTACTCGTCAGATGGCCCTCACTGGATGGTGTTTGCATCCTCTCCTCCACGCCCCGCGCCTGAGGACCTCCTGCTATCTGCCCAGCTCTTTGCTGTCGCTGCCGCTGCTCCTCCTCTTCATCCTCCACCTCCTCATTACCTGGCCTCTCCTTCCCTCTTCCCTCACTTTCGTTGTCGCTCTCCTCGCCTAAGATGTCGTCCACCTATTTTAAAACAAAGGAGCTTTTGTGAGATGTTGTTTTAAGCTTCGGACAGGACCAGGTCATGGTTTTGTTTGTGGTTTACAAATTCAACATGCATACATATATATCATAACTACCAAAAATATCCCAGCACTTTGCATATGGACTACTCTCAATTGCAGAGAAGATTAATTACTTTCTCTCCTTCCACTGAATACCAATTAGTTTTGGCCTTTTAATAATTTGTATGAGATGCCCACCAAAATCAGAGCCAGAAAATAACATAACTAACTTCTGGCTAATTTCATGGAATAACTCATACTTGCAAGTAATCATTAAATAAAAATAATGAAATTTTCTATTCGATAAATAATGTCTGCTTAAAGACTCATGAAGAGGAACCATGTATATTAGTCCATTCCCTTGATACACTGCAGATTCCAATTATGCATCTAATTATATCTGGAATGTGGTTTTCCCTCTAGAAATAACTGGGTTACAAACTGAACTGTAATCATGGAAGGTGATTAAACTTGAGCCCAACAGTTAAGAGTCTCATTTAAGCAACTTGAGACGAGGGATGAAACGAGCAGCGTTTTCACGATAAACCACGGTAAAAATCACTGTTTCAAATTTTGACTATCATTAAAACCGTGTTTGATGACAGGGGTTTGAAAAACTCAAAGGAAGTACCTGAGGCAGGAGTAAGTCACACATGTGCAAGTCTTAAGCAAGTCTCAAGTCCCAAGTTACTGTGGTGAGAACCAAGCAAGTCAAGTCCCTGCTATAAATCAAGCAAGACAAGTCAAGTCTTGGCTAAGGTCAAGTGAGTCACAGGTCAAGTCAGATGAAATTCTGATGATTTACCCCTGTTTCTACATTTAGATCAAACACAGCTGTGTTAGTCCCCAACATATCATGGCACAATTGATGTAAAAGACAATAAATTTGAAGCCAAGATAAACATACCGGAACTGGCTGTTTTTCAGTGTGACCGGCCCTGACCGGTGACCAGCCGGTCACAGCCACATATCCAATTCTGTGCCAGTAATATTCACATACATGTTTTGCACAATGGTCACGTCATGCGCGCAGCAGACAGCCGCAACAGCCGCAAAAGCGCTGCTCACAGCTACACACACACAGACACATGCTTGCATGAAGTCAGTGTTAGAGACAGATTCCAAGAACGGGATAAAGAGAAGACAGACAGTCTACAAGGAAATGCTGCAGCTGACGATGCTGTAGAACAGCTGTAAACTTTCTAGCTCTTCAGGCTAATGTTAGCCAGCATCATTAGCCAGCTGCTTCTGTTTTTCTAAATGCAAAACTTTACTACAGTTACAGTTTACTACAGTTTACAACTGTTGCACCGCATCAGTTCACGTGAAATTACGTCCCACGAAATCACGACAAGACTTTCTCGCAAGATCGTGTTCCCTCTACTACATAATCTTATTACAATAATAAAATAAGGCCTGGCTGTAATCTGAAGGAAATTTTGGAGAACATGTAAAACAGTATTTAATGAATATTTAATAGTCAGTGTTTTAACATGAACATCCAATTTAATTTTATAACAAAAGTTGAAAAATGTTTGTGAATGCTGTCAATTATAGTTCTTAGAAAGACTGAAAATCGGAATCAGACCCTTAAAAAAATCGGAATTGGCCTAGAAAATTGGAATCGGTGCACCTCTCTGTGTGGACTTTGTGTGGATGAAGTTGGATGTTCAGCTCACTGATTTGTGAGCACAGACCTTGCATAATGCTGTCATCCTTAAATACAAATTTTATTATTTTTGGACTAGCCCCCTCCATGACAGCTGGATCCTATGTTGGCCCCTCTTCTTCTGCTGCATCCTCGCAGGTTACCAGGTTTGCGTACGCTACACTGAACTACAAGTCACCCAATCTTCAACAAACAAAAGTCAAATCTTTCGAGCTATCTGTCTCAAGTCTAAGATGAGTCACAAGTCATGAATCCCAAGTTTTATCAACAGGCATGCAAGTTGTTTTGCCAATTAATGCAACAATGCAGGATACAGACACAATGAAACACCTGTGCAGCATAATGCAATACAGGAAGACATCAAGATATCAACGTTTAAAAATGCTTTAGAACCCAGATATCAACGCAAAAAATGGTAAGGAACCCAGATTTCAACGCTAAAAATGCTTAAGAACCCAGATATCAGCGCAAAAAATGGTCAAGAACCCAGATATCAACGTTAAAAATGCTTTAGCACAAACTACCAGCTCAAAAAAATATCACAACAGAGTCACATCAACAACTACTGGATATTCTAATGTCTAAAATAAAACCAAACATGATTAGGAGTCATGAAATGAGCTTTTACTGCAGGGCTGTAATAACAGATTGTAAATGGGTTTGTTCGATCTCCTTGCAGACTGCATAACATTTGAGGTAGGGTAATAAACTCATCACATCAAATTTCTACCAAGAGGAAACAATCCACAACCAGATCTAACAAAGTTAATCTGTCCAGTGGGATATCCTGCCAGCTTCAGCAAGCTAAACTGTCAGCTCCACCAGCTCATAAATCTTGTATTCCTTGAGCAGCTCATAATTTATAATGCTCCAAGGTTACTGGCCATTAAAAGTAGGTTAGCCAATTGACAACCATTAGATCAATGGAAATCTGAGGCGCATATTGCCACAGCAAATACGCAGCATCTTGTCCAAAGACTCATTAGTAGCATGCAGCCGAGTGAAAACTGGGATTAATGCAGGGGGGTACTCTCTCGGGGCTATAGCCAGGATCATTACTGGCATCACGCCAGGCTCATTAAAGCCTTGTTGTTGGATACTTGGACAGCCAAAGAGCGCCTTGGTAAAGGTAGAAGGTAAGTGTGCCCATGCATTGGCTAATCTGGAAATAAAAAAACGGAGCAAAAAAACTCTGCACATTAGGTCAGTGGTGGTTTGTCTTTCAATTCCATTTGCTACATCAGATTTAAATGAGAACGACCCTGCAGGGCACCAACAAATTACAGGGTGGGATACCAATAAGACGGGGGTTTTGTTTGTTCCCTCACTGTCAGCACCGCACAATTTAAGATTTCATCTCAACGTGAATAGCTTTTTGTCCCCTCTAAAATGTTTCTCTTTTCATGGCATTGTCCCCCATCACTATCTCCCTCGAGCGCTAACTGTGACAATTTATTTGGCCTTGCCTTTGTGACAGCTGCTAAAGATTTTAAAGGAGGTCTATTTTTCAGTCAGTGAAAATACTTTGGCTTTCAGACAGCAGACTGACCTACATAAAACTTGTACATCGAAAGCTTTTATACCAATGCTCTATAGATATTTATAAAATCTTGCTCAAGAAAGACATTTCAGGTGAATAAAACCTGTATCAGCAGGTTAACCTCCAAGACAAATGGACATACTGTATAAGCAGGTGCATGATAAAATTTAAACATTTTCTCAGGGTTATCTCAGGGCCCTTTTCATATAGAGAAGGTCTTGGCTGTACTCATTCTAATACTATTCACAGAGACCAAACCACTCCCAGCACTAAGGACACAGGGGTGAGGAAAAACTTCCTTTCAATGGCGCCTACAGACTGTGAGATTTCAGCAAACTCATAAGCTTGTTGCAAGCCACACTGTGCGACATGGATCTAATGAACGACATCAAATTCAGTGCCGACTGTACAATGATCACTAGGGTTGCAATTAACATTTGTTTTCATAGTCGATTAATTGGTAATTCAGTTTGCTGTCTTAGGGAGAAAAGACACCAGAAAATATTAAAATTTAAGAAACAGGAATCAGAGAATTTTGACTTTTTTTTCTTAAAAAATTACTCAAATGATAATTCGATTGCCAAAACAGTTGGAGATGAATTTAAAAAATGATTTATTGTTACGATGTAATGATGACACCTGCTGAATTGTAGGCTAAGACGCAGGTCAATATACAAGAAAACCTCATCAGCATCCGTCATCAGTCTGTACCACTATAGTGGTAAAAGATTAAGCTAAACAAAAATCGAGCCCTTTCATGTGTATTTCTGTGTATGGAAAAAAATCCAAAGAAGGGGAGGAGGAGAATGTGAACCCTGCTGAGGGAAAAGAGGCCAACTTGGGACACCAATTTTGCAAAGAAAACTTGAGGAACCTACATTCAGCGCCTCATTTCATGCTGTGTTCTTTTTGGTTGGTTAGTAGACCCAGGTCATCACATAGTGAAAGGGTCAGTTCTGACACTGTCAGAACTTTGTCACAAGACCATGACAACAGCCATTTTGAACCTCTTGGACCACCGTTTTGAAGCCCAGCCAAATACATCGCCATGTTTCTTTCAAATTGGTCACCTTGTCTGGGAGAGCCCAAAACTGCAGTGTATATCCAGCTTTAAGAGTCAAAAAACTCAAGCAGAACCAGGCTATGAAAATATCACGTTTGGTTTCAACTGGCACTGTCGCTACTGTAATTTAATTAATGCAACATCTGTGTGACTGGCACCAAAAACAGCATGTAAATTCTAACTGTCACACAAGCAGTTAGGGACAAGTGTCGTTGGTTGATGCTTAGGCCCATCTGTCATTTGAGCACTCCCTTCGTAACTCTGTACATTAATATGTCATAATTTAGATCACAGCATATGAAGTGGTAAGATTATAGGACTACTCTTTGATTAGAGTTTTGGCACCATGGTCATTTACCTTCACTGCAACTGGACCCATGAAGGAGAGACACAGGAGCTCTAACGATACGATGATTGAAAGAAAATTAGTTGCCAAGTTGATATTCAATATAGTTAATATTTTCTGTGTCATTTATGATAGCAAATGTCTTTGGACTATTAGTTGGACAAAAGAAGCTATCTGAAGAGGTCACATTCGGCATTCTTCCCTTTTTTGGACATTTTATCGACTGAGCAATTAATCTTGAAAACAATGTGCAGATTAATCAATAATGAAACCGAGAAGAGTGCACTCAGTAGAGTGCAGATCCTCGCCAGGCAAGATATGGTGAAGCACCTACTGCAATACCACCACAACTGCCAGATGCGGCCTGCGGAGATTCGCAGTGAAGTCCTGCTGAGATTAACATGACCCCCATGTAAGCTGTCCCGAGCCGAGACAAGATTTCAAACTGAAGCAGTTGTGGATCACTTGCAGCCCCTAGTGTCCGGTTAAGAAGAGTGAGACGTCAGCTGTAATATCCGAGACAAACATGGTGGCTTCACTAAGAAAGCTTCCAGTTTTTTGCCCACAAAAGTCTAATCAGTTCATCCGTTAGTCCAGGTGGTGATTTCTGCCAAGATTAAAGAAATTCCCTCCAAGCGATCCTGAGATATCATGTTTACAAGTACAGTACAGACATGAGGTAACAGCGACCTTGACCCTTGACCTCTGACCACCAGAGAAGTTAGTTCCAAAAAAAAAAAAAGGAAGTAACTTCAGTTGTGTGGAGGTGGTTTGGTTACAAAAGTGCAAGAAGACTGTAAAAAAGGAGGGGATACAAAAAATAATTTCACCACCTCAAGCAGAAGCACCAGGTTGAGTACGAGGAGGGCTCAAGGGCTATCGTGAGTTCACACCTGGAGAGGATATTATCGTTAGTTGAAGCCCTGATAGATAACCACATGAAGTAATGTTTAGTGGGAATCAGTACAAAAATTATCAAGCTTGGTTTACTATCTGTCCCTTTAATGAAAGCCATTTTGCAAGTGTCAACTACTTTGTCTGGCTTGCAGGTTCCATTATCCATGTGGAAAATGTTCGAAGTTATAAAAGGGACAGATATTTCAGTTATTTCATCAGAGTAAAGCATGATAGTTGTAGTAGTTAGGAACATTTAGGAATACTACTTTAATATACTTGAGCAAAGAATAAACATAATGCAGGAATAAGAAAAGGAAAAGAAGTGATTTTGGTCCATTTCTGTGACACCAGGCAGTGGCAAAAGCTAATTTCTAAGCAGAAAATAACTCATATAACTAATACAAAGGCAAAACACAACATAATAATACAAAGGCAAAACACTTCCAGGCAGTTCTTATCTGCTACAGACAAATACCACTGAGGCACTGTACAGTATACAGCCGGTGCAGCCATGTCTGCTTCTGATCACTAGCCTTTAAAAACCAATCAACAGTTCACTGTGTCAGGAAGGGTCTTGTAACCTTAGGAGAAATGAAAGCATTAACGATCTCCCACAAACGCCATGGCAAACTTCCCACAGCATCCTTTCCCTGGCTGTAATCAAAGGCCAAGCAAAGAGCGCACCATGAAACTTTTCTGAGCACAGCACGGCACCCCCTCAAAGCTATTTTACAGTCAGGCTACTGGTCTCATCACTGCGAGCCGCAAATACAGTTTAGTCCAAATGTAATTCCAGGGCATAGAATTTATTTTGGGCGAAACACTTCAGTTGGCACACTATTGTGTTCGGCACAGTTTGCAACTACCCTGTGGTCTGCTGTGACGATTTATCTGTTTCAAGGAAAGGAGGACTGAGATGCAAACATGAAATAAGTGGACATTTTTGTGCACTCAAAAGCACTGCTGATTATTGTTTGACATGAATGGACAAATCCAAACATACATCAATCACAAGGAAGGCCGACTGGGTGTTTCCTGTCCAGCAAAGCTTTTAAGCTTTCACTTTTGAATTCTGGACAAGGGTATTTTAACTTCAGACTCAAATCAAGCCTGAGGTGTTACTCACACTGAAAGATTCATGTGGAGCCAAAGTCATTCATTTTAAATGAAAGCCGGCAATTAGGAGTAGCTGTTACTGTGGAGCAGTGAACTTCTGTAGCCCAAAGCAGTGAGTTCCAGCTAGTGCCGAGGCCAACCTCAAGAAAATTAGCAGCCATTACATAAGACTTTGATTAAGTTCCTGACGTAACATCTTGCTCTGTACTTAATCTGTAACACCCTGACACAGGGCTCAACAATAAGGCTTGCCCATGAGTAAAAGCCATGTCAGGAGAGTAATTCTGGCGACTCACTTGGCTCGACTGGGTAAGCTGTGAAAAAGAATTAAACTATGAAAAAATTTTGACAGTCGATTAATTGTTGAAGTAATTTTTCATGCAAAATGGTAGAAAATGCTGTTTTCAGCCTCTCAAATATGGAGATTTCCCAAGTTTTTCATTTATTATTATATTAACATTTTTTAGGTTTTAGACTGATAAAACAAGGCTTTTAAAGACATCACCTTGGACTTTGAAAAACTGGGATGGACAATTTCACTATTTTCTGATATTTTATAGATGTTGCAGCCCTAGATTAAACAGTACAAACAGTGTCAGTGGAGGCTCAGTGAATTGAGTTAAAGTTAATACATTAGTTATCAATAGGAGATCACAGAGAACAGCCTGAATGTGTGATTTGGTATAAGAGGTTCAACTTTTCAAAAATTAATAAACGCCTTTGGACAAACTTTTTTAAACGTATTTTGTGTATTCAGAACACTATGGGAAGATGTTGGGAGGGCGTACTTATGCAAACATTTCAGACTTCTCAAACTGAACAGTCCCAAAGTAAAGTGTATGCATTTATACGCCTCAAAATAGTGCAGTAATGATCATTTTAATTTTCTTTGTTATAAATCAGTGTTTATTTTGACAGTGAAAACTATGACAAAAAAGTATTTTTTAACCATTTTTAAATACCGAATAACACTTGATCACAAAAACCAAGAAAAAATGTATTTCAATTTTCATTAAACTAAAAGTAATGATGCGGAAGACGTCTTAACAGACAACAATCACACAGTGTACTGTACGCTCCCGCTTAGTAAAACAGCAGCTCTGCCTTCTAAAATGATCTTTTCCTCGAAGCTGATATAGCTGTTGCTGCTGCTGGCTCTGTTCCAGTTCAGTCAAAATGACTGTATTTGCTATTGAAAGGGAGTAAAAATATGTGACAAAAAGAAACTCAAAAGTGTTTATTGACTAAAACTTACAAAACTCAAACTAAATATGACTAAAACAAATAAAACACAAATACATTTTGTCACACAAGGTGCCAAAATAAACATGGTTACGAATAGGACAAGTGTAATGAGAGTATACAGTAGGTATAGCCAGCTGAAATTGCAGTGGACATCGCGATCAGCTGCACACAAACACTGAAGAGCTTCACCTGCTATGAAGTTAGTCAAGTAAAAACTTTCAAGCACTCAAAGGAGTTTTTGTCCCAAAAGTTTTTGAAGCACAGGTTCACCTCAGGTCTGTCTTTAAAAAAAAAAAAAAAAAATTCAATGTCTCAGTACATTAAGATAACTCAAAAAAAGGACACAATAGCATACCTGCCAGTAAAAATCAGCGGCAGAACAGGTGAAGCAGGAGCCCACAGTGAGAACTCGATACATTTCCATGCAGCCAGTCAATCAGAGCTCATTGTCCTGACCAATTTCTGTTTGCACTCAGACTGAGGACTGCACGGGGAGAAATTTGCATAGCCAATTCCCACTGAAGGGGGTTTATAACAAGCTTTATTCCTCACCAAAATTACTCTCCACCTGTGAAAGGTAGTCAGAGGTGGTAATAGAGCAGACAGTTGATTGCTGAGTGGAGGAAGACCGTTGACGGGTCATTTATTGTGGGCTCAGAAGAAGAAAAGCGAGGAAGCTCACCTGAGGACAGCGGAGGAAGAAATGAATGCAAATGTTTAAGAGGAGCGGTGCACTCTCAGAAATGAAAGTTCTGACTAGAACCATATAGGGTTCTTTGGCTTTTCCCCATAGGAGAACGCTTTTTAGGTCCTGTTAGAACCTTTTATAAAAGTTCCCCTCAGAACCCTTTCAGAGACTTCAACAGAGAAGCTGACATAAAGGGTTTAACCCAGAACCCTCTATGAGAGGTTCTACAGAGAACCCTTTGATGTGGTAAAAGGCTCTTTCCACATTTTAAGGGTGCTAACAAGAACGTGCCCAGGAGGTTCAACAAAAAAACCCTGTATATTCCAAAGGTTTGAACCCACCGGAGGGTTCTACGAAGAACCATGTTGTATTCTACAGATAAGGCAAAAAAAATATTGAATCCCTTCTATTGTATATTGTGGTCATCCATCATTTTAACAATCTATGTGACAGCTACCATTGTTTGAGTTGAGGAAACATCTTTTAACAACTTTTAGGAATGCTTTCTTAGGATGAAAAGGGCTCTTAATAGAACCCCTTGTCTTACAAAGAAATGGTTGATGAACTCTTCCTTCAAAAAACAGTTCTTCTGAAGCAAATGGCTAAGGGCAGAACCTCAGCCCTTCAGGAAGAACCCATTTGGAACCCTTATTTCTACGAGTATAGACAGAAGGCATGTTGTATTCCTGGTAAATCAATCCACCATAGGCAATAATTAAAGAAGCGGTGGGAGCAGGGAAACAGGGGCATAAAGACCTCGACCACCTCCTGCTCGTTACTGTGTTCACCTGAGCTGTTCATTAGCTCGGGGTCACATCAAGGGCCAAATGCCACACAGATACTGAGTCAAGGGCAAATCCCATTCGGACGGGAACAATTGCAACAAGAATTCATATTTTTACTCCACCTCTGCCTACTACTACATGAAGGAAGCACTCAAATGTAGAGCACACAACCATCTTTTCAGAACCATCTTTTCTTAAAGGCTCCCGCAAAGGAAGATTACTGGCTTCTTTTCACCATCATCCAGAAAGATGTGCTGCACTGCAACTGAGGTTAGTCAAGGGTAGTTACATAAGCTGACTGAAAAAATTATTTCGCAGTGGAACAGCCTCAAACATGAAATACCTCAGAGTTCATTCAGAGACTTCAGATTTCAGAGGGGTTTTTTTATATCAATGATTTCTGAATGTACAGTTCAGAAAAAAAAAAAAACCCAACCAATTTACTCCGGTAGAATGGATGAGAAAGGACCGAAACGGGACATCTTGCCACAGTAAGATGACTGAAGATATTTCTGTCAGGCTGCCAAAGATTGTGTCCAAACGTAAAGCAGAGCAGAAGGAATATTCATAGCACTCCAAGTTTAGGGACAGACGATGGAGTCTGGTTTGGATGTTGGAGTAGCTTGTCTGGGAGTATTAATTTGCTGGTTGTGTCGTCATGATGGTTGACTGCACCTGACCCTGTAGCATTGCTGCTCTGGTATCTTGCAACGCACTGCTTTTTAAACGGTGGCTGTAAAACTCAGTGAAATGTATGAACAATTTCAGGACCACGGACAGCACCACACACTCAGTTAGGGCAGTGCTTCTCAATCCTGGTCTCAGGCCCCTGCCTGCATGTTTTAGGTGTTTCCTGCTCCAACACACCTGATTCAAATGATCAGCTCATCATCAAGCCTCCACAGAAGCCTGATAATGACTGATCATTTGAATCAGATGTGTTGTAGCAGGGAAACATCTAAAACATGCAGGGCAGGGGGGCCTGAGGACCAGGATTGAGAAACACTGGCTTAGGGCAACAAGACTGATGATTTCACCTTTTACTGTTGCATTTTGAGCCATTTTCTTAAGAAAAAAGACAGAATTCACTGGTTTCCTTTGTCAAAATATCTTTGTGTTTTAAAACTCTGGTTGGACAAAAAAAAGCACGTCACCTTGGGCTTGAGGAAGTTGCATAAGCATTTCTTATGGCATTCTGACATTTCATTGACTGCATGATTAATGAACAAAGTAATCAACTCATCGATCAATGATGGAAACAATTATTGGTTGCAGCCCTGACCCAGTAGCTGCTTAACTGTCCGGCCTCCCAATGTGTAAGTTTATTGTACATCAGAAATAAACTAGTATCAAAAGTATGACTGAATAACTATCAAGAACATGACTGCAGGTTTAATCTCATGTGTGTTCCTCAGATTCTGTTGTTTAAATTAAAATAAAAAATAAAAACTGTGGCTAAACTTTGACAAAAGTGCCAGAGTTTTTACAAGAACTACTTCTTTATAATTTGGATGTGACTGACATGTTTGCTTGATGTGCAACACCATTTTCTCTTTTCTTCCCTGTCAAAAATCTGTTCATCGTACAATATAATAGAGTAGAGTAGAAAGCCTTTATAGTCATTGTCCAGGATACAACAAAATTAAGAGGGCTACTCTTGATTGGTGCATTAAAAAAACACAGAAAAACTGAACAAAACAACCCCAGCCTTGTTGGCACAGGTTCTAAAATAAGTTAAATCAATAAATACAATATATGTTATCTAATTTTGCCCTTGTACAGATGCACTTATTGCACTAGAATATCTGAAGAAACATTCTCCTTTCAGAATAGATCTTACAAACCTTAATCTTCATAGTTTGGCAAAACATTTGTTGTTTACCAATGAATCATATTTTTCTGCAAGAGGAACTCATTCCAGCAATATCTGCAGCACAACTGTAGCTATTAATAATATTATTAGTTAAAACCTGTGTTGGATAAGTCAAAATGTCTGCTGTAGAGCTGCAACTATTAGTCAATTAAACAATTAGCTGATCACCAGAAAATGAATCTACTGTTTTCTTGAGTGAATGAAATAACTTTTCAAGCATAGATGCAAAACATTACCTTCTTCCAACCACTCAAATGTTACAAAGTGACAATTTCTTGCATTTCTGTGTGTTATATGATAGTAAACTTAACATTTTCGGGGTCTGGATGGTTCAGACAAAATAAACAATTTGAGGAAGTCATCGTGAACTAAATATATAATGAGATGATCAGTAGGTAGAGCCCTAGTCTGTTGTGCAAAACTTTAGCCAATTAATCAAGTATTTTTTCAGCCCTAAATTGTAGCCTAAGGCCAGGCTGCATGGTGCTTTCACAAAATATTAACACGAAGAGATTTTTGATAAACATCAGCAGTGTGGATATAATGACAAAGTGGGTAAAGGCAGAGCTGCCAGAACAGCCTCAAGTTCAGAAAAGTTAACTTACAAATTAGATTGCTTTACTGTAATGCAACCTTCAAAGCCATGAAAAGACAACACTTATGCCATATCACGATATAACAAGATACAAAATCAAAGATGATATCCAGCTTCTTATCACAATATCAATATAATATGAATATATTGCCGAGCCACAGCCTGAAGGAACATTTAAAAGTTCACCTTGGTTCCACACATATTGATGGAAATAAACATTTGACACCATTCAATCAGACAGTCCAAACGACATGACATGGTCACATCATAACCCCGACTACTCCTCTGCACTGCAAGGCCTATAAAAAGCATCAGTTGCCACGTTTAATCTCTGTGGACTTCATGCCAAACAAATGCAATTATCGCCCTAGCATTTCTACATTCCATAGCCTTCACATCTTATCAGAGCTCGGGCCGTCGTGTTGATGCCGCCTGTGACAAGTTGACAAGTAGCACTCATATCTGGCCCGGGCAGCGTGGTCAGCTGAGAGGGAGCTTCACACCAGAGTGAACATGGGACTTTATTGCAAAGAAGAAAAATTAAATGAAACTTTTAAATCAACAGAAAACCTCTTAGTCAAATCCTTCAAACCATGTTTTTTGTATCTGTGGAAGCTCTGTTGGGACTGCTGCAACTCTTCACACTAAAGCTGTAATTACAACTCAGTTGCCCCAGAGAAATAAGGGTTTCATATACTGCACACTGCGTTTATTCACTCTTTTTGTACATATTAGCCATGATGGGGTACAACACGAGCCAAAAACACCATCCTGGGACCATCCTAAGTCTACATTTCTCAGACTACTTCAGGGACACTAATGTCTTCATACAGCAACATTTCTTTTTATTTTTAGAACATTTTGAGGGGATTAATTTGAAGGAGTACTTGGTCATCACTGTTGGGCAGGATGAAGATGAAAAGATTATACATTTGGTTGCAAAATAACCTCGTGTAATCTAGTAGGGATGTCACAATACCAGAAATTTAGTTGATATCAATTTAGTCAATACTAATACTGATGAAATTCCATGATTCTCCTAATTCAGTACCACAGTAAAACCATTGTTATTTTTCTTTGCCATCTGAAATACAAAGTTCTACGACAAAAGACCGACATTTATGAAGCCTGGCGCAAATCATTGTCAAAGGAGCATGTTGCTGATGTCTTTAAAGTGATTTCTGCTGCTGCTGAACTTTGAATATCAGTTGAACTAAGGGTGCAAGTAGCGCAAATTTACTGACAAAAACAGACCATCAGTGCTGAAATATTTATTTAAAACAGCAACGTTAGATTTTGAGGATGGTAACCTACGACTATGAGCTGTGGTTAGCCTTTAGCCATTATATACATTGTGGAACGGATGGAAAGTTGGCTGTACAGCAATACCAGCTGTCTCAAACAAAATTTCTATTAGTACCATACATTTCAGGTTTAGGATTTTGCTTAGCTTTTCTTTTTGACCAGTTGAGGCAGAGCTCTCTCTGCTGCCGCCATTTTCAACATGTTGTAGATTCTTCCATACTGGTAGGCGTTCTTCTTCTTCCTTTGGCATTTAACAGTAGACTAGACTAGAACATTTGTAGGCGTATATGCTGCCCCCATCATGTCTGGAAGAAGTACTGTCACCTTTTCAGATTTTTGCATCAACTTGGTGCCTAAGTATCAGTTCTTGTGACATCCTTACTCTCAAGTGATAGGTAGAACATTACACTCACACAGAAAAAAGCAATCCGCAATTTATATCCATCTTAATATCATGACAAAGATTCTCTAATAAGCCTCAATATATTGCAGACTCATGCAGAAGCTTGTCCTCTCCAGTAACTCTCAAGGATAACATCTCGCCAAGGATGAGGGAGATCAATACCTGCAGGCGGAGGGAGTGCGGAGATCACTGTGACTGATGATTCTGTTAGATCTCCTGTGATCCCAAGCTTAATAAGCCACATCTCTGAAGGCCCCTATGGAGTCACACATGCCACAGTAATACTGACCTGTGTCTAAATCTTCACCTGTGTAATAATCACCCACTTCTCATTCGCTCACGTAGCTTTAAGTCATCAGGGTTTCATTTCATTTTCATTTTGTGAGCCAGAACAGTTGAACAGTATTGACAGAGCCAGCGTTCCACAGAAGTGAAGGCAGTTACAATTTTAACTCCAGCAGGAGTTTAAATCCAGCCGATTTTCCATTCACATTCAAGTTTATTAATAGAGCGACTTGTGCTTTAACTCCTAAAAATGTGTGTTTAAATGCCCTATTTTAAAACTGAAGTGGTGCAAGAACTCAATGCTGGATTTCTGTGTACACGACAACAATTAACAGTTATCTTCCTAATTATTTACACATTTTTATTATACAACCCCAATTCCAAAAGAGTTGGGATATTGTTTAAAACAAATAAAAACAGAATGCAATGATTTGCAAATCCTTTTTGACCTTTATTTGATTGAATATGGTACAAAGATAATATATTTAATGTTCAAACTGATAAAATTCATTCTGAATTGGATGCCTGCAACACGTTCCAAAAATGTTAGCACAGGGTCATGTTTACCACTGTGCTACATCACCTTCTCTTTCTTTCCCCAACCCTTAACAACACTCAAGTGTTTGGGAACTGAGGAAACTGATTGTTGAAGTCTTAAAAGTGAAATTCTTTCCTGTTCTTGCTTGACATACGACTTCAGTGGCTCAACAGTATGGGGTCTCTCTCTATCTCTCTGTTTTTTACTTTCATAATGTGTGAGACGTTTTCAACTGGGGAGAATTCTTGAGAGAAAGCAGGTCAGTCTTGCACCTCCACTCTTGCAGAATGTGTCTTGGCATTGTCTTGCTGAAATAAGCATACAAGACTGGCAGTATATGTTGCTCCAAAACATCTATGTACCTTTCAGCATTAATGGGGTTTTCACAGATGTGGCAGTTAGTCATATCATGATGACAGATGGTGAAATCTCTAAATTCCTCAACTTCACTGTGTGCTGAGAAATGTTGTTCTTAATTTGGTGGACTCTCTGCCACGCCGTTTTTCACAAAGTGGTGAACCACACCTCATTCCAACATGTCGAGGATGCCCCTTTAAAACCCAATCATGATAGTATCACCTGTTACCAATGAACCTGTTTAACTGTGGAAAGTTCTAAACAGGTGTTTTTTGTATATTCCACAACTTTACCAGTCTTTTGGTGGCCTTGCTGCTGGCATCAAATTCAGAATCAGTGTATATTTACAAAAAACAACAAACTTTATCAGTTTGAACATGACATATCTCATCTTTGTACCATTTCCAACAAAAAATATTTGCAAGTCATTGCATTCTGCTTTTATTTACATTTTATTCAGCATCTCAGCTTTTTTGGAATCAGGTTTATATATTTAAAAAGCCTGACACAGATCATATCAAACACAGAGTACTGACTTGATGCTGCACAGGCAGGGAATGCAGACTAGAGTAATGGAAAGTCAAGCAAATTAGCAAGTTAAAAAGTATTTTGCTCCGACCAGAGTTTTTGAAAAAGTGACAGTCTAGAGCAGACTACTACACAGGGCCATCATTCCCGACTAATAACATCTAACAAAGGACTGACAGTCCACATGGTGCAGTATGCTGTTCCTGAAAGCAGCAGATGATAGAGTATCCAGCCAAACCCAGTCATCACACAGCCAACAAGGGAGCAGTGATTTCAAAGAAAGGTCACCCAGTTGGTACACTGCTGTGATTTTTTTGCTGGGCAACTTTGCACATGTTGCCCCAAGTAATCTGACACAAACCACCATGTAACCATTGGTGACATTTAAATGTGAAGCTGTCTACCTGACTCAGATGTGTACCTTGCTTCAGCCAATTAAGGCTGGTTCTATCCCTTTGCCTGAAGATTCATAGTGTTTAAGAACGTCACAGACTGCCCTTTAGCGACGGGAGTCTGAGGAGGATGGCATTTGAGATACAGTGTATCTACAAAGGACCTTTCCTTTAAGTCAATGTCTTTACTTTACTTTTTCTACAGTACAAAATACACTGATTAGCCACAACAGTGAGACTATCGACAGGTGAAGTAAATAACATTGATAATCTTGTTACAATGGCACCTGTTAAGAGATGGGATATTGTAGGCAGCAAGTGAACAGCAAAATGGGCAAGTTTAGGATTTGCGATGGCTTGACAACTGAGTCAGAGCATTTCCAAGACAGCAGGTCTTGCGAAGGGTTCCTTAAAAGCAGTGGTTTGTACCTATGAAAAGTGGTCCAAGGAAGGACAACTGGTGAACCAGCGACAAGGTCATGGATGTCCAAGGCTAAATGATGTTCTCGGGAAGCGCAGGCTAGCATGTCTGATCATTGCTAGGTATGGGTCTGCGTAGCCACAGACCGGTCGGAGTGCACATGCTGACCCCAGTCCACTGCTGAAAGCGCCTACAATGGGCATGTGAGCGTCAGAATCGGACCACAGAGCAGAGGGTCGCCTGGTGTCAACAAGGTGTTGACTTGGCCTCCAAATTCCTCAGATCTCCATCCCATCGAGCATCTGCGGGATGTGCTGGGACCAAGTCCATGGAGGCCCCACCTCGCAACTTACAAGATTTAAAAGCATCTGCTGCTTACGTCTTAGTGGCAGACAGCACAGGACATCTTCAGAGGTCTTGTGGAGTCCATGCCTCGACAGGTCAAAGCTGTTTTGGCAGTATGCGAGTGACCAACAAAATATTCAACTATTAGGCAGGTGGTGTAATGTCATGGCTGATTGCTGTATGCTAACAAAGATTTTGTACTGCTTGCAACCAGTAAATAGTCCTACCTCCAAATTTTGGCAGCCTGATAGAAATTCCTTGGCCTTAGTGATGGTCAGCGTTTCAAATTTCAAAGCCTAGTACAATAGAAAACCTATATCTTCTGGTCTTTGGTCAGTATATGGTCTCAAATTTGTCAGTGCCAGTTTGGTTCCTTCAGGTTGAGTCTTAAAGACACAGGTATGTGCCAAGTTCGGGTTTCACTTTCAGGCCCATGCAGAACTCTAATAAAGACTGATACGTTAAAAATGCATGGCTGAGAATATTCCTGACATTTTCATTTGAAATATATTACAACATTGACAGTTTAAGTCCTCACAATGAAATAAATGAGCCTGACCCTGCACCAATAGAGGGAACCGTGCCTTTTTATGTAGCAAAAACGACCAGATGGAACAAAACAAAATCAAATCATCTCTGATCACCGTTGAACTTCACTCAGCTTTATGCTCAAGCATTCTAAATGTCACATTTACACAGTAAGTGCTGCTGGTGTTTTTAGGAACAATGCCAAGTATGAGCATTGTACACCTCATTAACCTACTCAAACTTCAACGATGATAGTGCCACATTAGCAAGAAGCTGGCCTTTAATCAAGATAAAAAATAAATGTTAAGTCCATGCTACTATGACAGTGTTTTATTGCACAAGGGTATGGATTAACAAAAGCATAAAAGCACAGTGCTTTGGCACTCAAAGTGTTGGCCTTTGTGGCTCCAAGATGAGATAAATGAAGTAGTTCTGGCAACTTCCTGCTATTCTGAGAGTGGTGATGGAGGCTAGATAGATCTTGTCCCTGTAGGAGTTCACATAAGATGAACAATTACCACATTAATGGCATCAATTCTCAACTTGTTCATGATTTCGCTCATCATCAGAGGCCAGCCCTTATACATTTTGGAGACCTCCATAATTTCAACATAAAACAAATCATTATAAGTGGGGACAAATCAATTTGAGATACATATTTCTTAGCACAAGACAACTTGTGCTCAAGCTCTGCTCTGATGAAAAACCCTAACACATTAAATGTATACACGTGGTCAGTAATGACTCAAAGCTGGCCGTTTCCAAAGTTCAACAGATACTGTTAACATTTGCATTCGTTCCAATAATAATGAGGAATATGCTTTTAAAATGCCACATCGTCTCCTTTTAAATTACCCCATACTCTCCAATAAAGGAGACACATTTCTCAGTCTAACCACCCCGGCTCAGACACAATCACACAAAAGGCCTGACCCAGTGGCTGACATAATGTACCATTTCCGGATTAATAATAGAAACACAATTTCCAGTTTGCTTCCCGCTGCAGTCATCATGATGTCTAATGGGCACAAACACAGACGTGATCTTTGAAAATATGTTCTGCTTTTGTCACAGCTGCTGTATATGAGCTGCATCGGGAACAATTACCTTTAGGATGATGGTTTCATCTCCCGGATGAGAGAGGCTTCAAATACCAAGAACTTCTTTGTGTAATTTATCCGAGAAAAATACAACTTTCAGATCTAAAAAATGACTTCCGACTTTAGTTTGTTGTAAAGTCAGCAAATACATCCGTCTCCCAAATAGCAACTGTCATAGCTTTGTAATTGAAACTGAGCACGGCAGTCCTGCCAAGTTTTGGGTCTCTCACAGGGGTGCAATCAGTTTCATTACAATACCATATTATATTGATTCTGTGGATAACAATATGATAATTGCTGATAGCACAAAGTCTGCCACAATATAATTTCGACTCAATTCATTTCAGAGGCCTGAGAATGACAGACGATATCATATGTCCATTTAACACATTCAGTTACATTTTTGTCAACTCACAAAAAGCAAGATATGATTCAACTACTCATAACGGACTCTTCCAGACATTTGTGATACAGACATGCCATGGGAATTTCAAATTAAAGGCATATCTTAAAACTTACAATATAGATCGATCTTTGCATCAATCATATTAGATCACTGAATCTATATATTGATCTAGATCAATGTATAGTTACACCCCTAGTTCCTTGGCATGTCAAAGTGATGCGCATGGGCTTCTAGTAAGCCCCACACAGCATTTCAAGAGTTTGGAGGGTGGTGCCTCCAAAAATACAAGAGTAAAAGTGTAAGGGATGGACTGGAATGGATTCAGGTTGTAAATGTCAGCATGTGCCATTAGTTTTTAAATTGTTGAACTCTGACCCAAGCTGTGATGACCTTTGTGGTGTGTTGCATTGCCGTGCATGTGGAAATAAATTTATAGTTAGTCCTGACAAAAAATAGATGCTCCCTTGGGTGAAATATCAACATGTAGATACAGCTACTATGTTTGTTATAAAATCGCTGATTGGGTCTCTGAAATGAAGTGGTCCTCTGCTGACAACATTAGCACTGTAGCTAAAATGGCAACATTTAGTATAGTTACAGCAACACTGGGAGTAAATACTGTGCCAACCACCATTAAATGCACAGCTCAAGATCAATACTGGGAAAAACTTCCTCCATGACCACTTTTTTTTTTTTTACATGGATCATCAACTGGTGAAGATACTGACATTTAAAACAATTTTTTTTTTAAAGATATCGTGTGTGTAGCCATTAAAGCATTTTTACATTTTATCCGTGGTCACCATTCACTGCCATTGAGCTGGATTTGGCTGCAACCCTGTTTTCTGCTGAAACTCCAGGATTGTTTTGTGAACTGAAGATCTTCACCCATCTTCACATCGGCATAGGGGTGAGTACATATTGAGTGGATTATCATTCTGGGGTGGAATATCGCTTTAAGTGCAAATCTCAGAAGCTTTTGACAAAACTCTTTTGACAAAAGTAAAACAAAGCCTAAACTTTTAATCAGCTGATGTAGCTAACATTAGCTTATTTAGCTAATGCTAGCTACAGGTGGCAATGGCTGGAGCTATAAATGAAAAACATGCTTTTATCTACTCCATTATCATTGAAGAGTGCATGTGTGTCAAATATCAAAATTTTATTTAGTTATGGTACTCTCTAGAGGTAGAGACAGACAGTGTGGCAAATCAGAGGATTTCTTGCCTCCACCCGAAGATGTCATAGCTTAAGTATTAAATCATCTGTTATTTTACAAGCTAACACGTATGCAAAATCAATACATTATGTCTCTTTAGCTTCATCCTCAAACAACCAAACAAGATTTTATCATGGAGCATTTTGAAAGCTTGGAGATGTGGATAAAACATAAAAAGAGAAATGTTAAATAGCTGTTGGCTTCGTCAATACTCCAGGTCAGTATTTTTAGTGGATATGGGATGCAGCCCTGCATCTTCTTTAAACACATAAGTGTAGGAGAAAAAAGGAGACGAAAATCTATTTCCAGAAAGGCATGGCACAGCAGTTCTCAAACTGAGCCGTCCCCTGCAGCTACAGAGTTACTTAACCTCAAAATTCAACCGAGTTAATAACTGGGCTGTTTTGACTGTTTTGCATCCCAGTAACTGGAGTGAGTTCGTCATTTAAAGCATGACCAATCACACTGACATCCAGATCATCCAATTAAATTTAACTAAACGAAGTTCCATTTCCTTGCTTAATCTATAATCAGTGTTCAATCTAAAGCTTTAAGGAGAGAACGCCATACATATACTTTGTCTACTTAGAACAAGAGTCTTGTTTACCGTCTCTGTAAAATAAAACACCTTTATACTTTATATTCATTGTTTCTCACCCATTGTGTGTGTTCTAAATATAAAAGGCAAATGTTCTCTTGGAGAACCTTTTATGCATCTTCACTGGCAAATTGCTAGACTTAACAGTTCAGAGCACATTAGCTCCATCAACAGCCAATAAGCATTAAGTTTTCTTTATACTTGTGTGACACACTGTGGTACGGGGCTCTGCAGACTGCATGTGAGCTACGAGCACGCACAGATGCGTAAATCCTCATTGCATTGTTCTTTGCAATATTTTCCAAAATGCCAGGGGGGTTACAAACAAAATATTCTGTGAATAAGAAAGGAGCCAACAATTGTTACCAGAAGAACGTCATTATCCAACATGGTTATGTGCTGCATTTGTGAACTGTAATTACTGTCGCTTACCTCCAATTCTAAATTGTTCAGTTCAATTCAGAGTCATTTGGCAGTCCCTGACCTAACCTAAACAAAACATTCTGTGAGGAAACAAGAAATCAACAAATGTTTACCAGAAGTACATGGCTATGTGCGCTCAACCCACGTAAATCATGCTTTACTCCCCTATGCAGTAAAAGTATTCATCCTGAACCACTAAATTCAATACATGTGAATAAACTATATACAATAAATAATACAAGTACTGATCTTTACACAATAAAGGAGTAACTACATGGAAGAGAGCTGTAAGAGTGAATCAAAGCCATAAAGTTGTGATTCTTAAAAGCCAAACAATGAAATGAGAAATAATTAAGTGCTCCGTATAGCTGAGGGGAACTGAACTGCGACGGATGAGTCAGATGATAATTTTCTGTGGGTTTGTTACTGAGAGTGATCCATTTCATATTGTACATTGTCATTTCATCCATTGTTAATAAAAATATATATTTTTAAGTTTTAAGATGCTTATAATATATAGTAAATCAATTCAAGATCACATACACTACTATACTTTTTAGAACAGAATTTTGCTTACTATTGACTTTTTAGGTGAGTTTAAGGGGAAAATAAAATTACTTGAGTGGTAACCGATGAAGCGTTACAATTAGATAACCCCGTTATATGAAAGAGCGACAAAATAATTACCAGTAGCCAAAAACATGTTCTCACATCAAACGTGGCTTGTCACATGCCACGTCCCATGAGAACAAGCCACAGAGCTCTTCCTTCAAAATAATCACCTGCTGAGAGGCTCTTCAGATTTCAAGGATCCACTCTGCACATTTTCCCCCCGCTGAAGCATTAGCAGAATGCAGGCTCCATTAAAGAGTATTATCCAAGCAGGAGGTGCGGAGCTCTCAGACACTAGCAATCACGTCACCCACCTCGCAAGGATGGCAAAAAATAGAAAATGCAGAGAGCTGACTGACATGACAGAAAATATGATTTGAATTTCAGACTAGGTGGCAGGCTGGAAGATGTGAGGAAGAAGCGGCATTAAAAGGGTGTGTTGTGCTGATGGTTTCACTGTTGTTTATAAATCTCAACATATATTACTTCTATATTCAACATTTGCCAAAAACTGTCTAAAAAAAGCTGCATGATAAATTGTATTACATTGTGATTTTAATTCACACCTACATCATCTCATCCATACATGAGAATGGAGGTAAATCCAGTCTTTCAAACCAAGTGCTGGTTAGCTCTCAATAAGTTGCACTAACAAATGACAAGCCAGGATCACATGTCACATAATAGCAGTCAACCTGACAGCACCATAGAATAAAACGGGCCCACAAAACCCTTATGAGAAAATCCTTGTTGAACACACAAATGCCCATAATGCTCATCTTATAAAGTAAATGTCGCTGTATAACAATTGACCGGTAACCTTGGTCAACACACCATGCAATTGCTTACCAATAAAAGCCTGCCAGTGGTTTGTATAGTGAAATACTTTTATTGTGGAGTAAGTGAGAAGTAAGTAAATACTTCTTTACAGTGTCAGCACTACAAAAGCATTTCAGAGGGATCTTATCAGATGAAGTCAAGAGCAGGAGGGTTAAGAAGAAAAAGAAGTCTGAACTTCAAGGACTCCTTTATGCAGGAGCTTTAAATCTATACACGCCACACAGCAAGTCTTGATGTTTATGGTGACATTGACAAAGTTTGGTTACTGGCACAGTTGGTCCTCCAATGCAGAGCTATAATAAAGCAGGTGCATGCATTTACACCCTGTTGTGAGGTTTCAATGGAAATTTAACCCTGGAAAAACAGCACAGAGTCACTCCTGAGACAAGGAATGCCTTGGCTACAATATATATATACTCCCTGGCTTTTGCCTGTCTCTGTTTTTTTTTTTTTCAGATGATAGATGTCCAAGCCTTTCTGGACATTCCTACAATTCATTTTCTTTTTTGTGAGGGCAAAACAACAACTAGATTGTTTTTTCTCTCACAGAAAGAGTCAAAACAACCCATCTTACCTCTTTGTCCATGCTCTCTAGATCCTCCTTGCACAGTGTGTACAGAGGCATAGTTTCCGACATGCTCGGCTGTCTTTTTCGACGAGATGGTCCCGGCTGCTCGTCATCTTGGCTGGACCCTGCCACATCATCTTGCTGACTCTTTGAGGTTCCCCTGTGATACAATAACAGAAAACTGAGCATAAAACACTACGGGCCCTATTTAAAGAATCCAGAATGTATGGTCTTAAGTGCTTGGTGCATGTGCATTTAGGGCGTGTCCAACTCAACAATGCACCTGACCACACCTCATTTTAAGACAAACACGTCCATGGCTGCACAGATAGTGGTAAGTACATTTGCTACTTGCACAGTGTGGGTACTGGGCATGAAAATGGCAACTGCGGCAGAAAGTAGCAATGACAGTCGCGCTGTGCACTGCTCTGCGCCCAGTGTAACATCTAACCAGCATCATGCTCGCATAATGACAGCGTTCACGCAAGCTTCTCATTATATAGAATCTGTTTTGTTGCTGCATTGCAAAGCTTCAGCAGCAAATGAGCAGCCAAACTTTCTGTGCAGTGGGTGGTTTTCCTTCAATATGTGTAAATATTCCTGATTGTTCCTTCAATATATCGTGAATATTCTTGATCTATTTTTCCATCAACATGATGCATATGATTGTGGTGGCATAAACAGAGTGTTGTGTCTCTGTGTGCGCAGTGGGTGTGGATGAGCAAAAGAAAGAAAGGAGAAAAGAGAGCGCTGGTAGCTTCAGTTCAGAGCAGACAAGTGTTGACGATCAGAGCAGAGGCACTGATGTTTAGTGGTGAAGTTGTCCAGTGGCAGTAAATTTACAAGGTACAGTTTGGACATAAACACTGCAAAAAAAAAAGTTCAAGAAGTTTCTGTGTCTTGTCTTCCAGCTGCTGGTTGAAGTGGAGTGTCTGTGGGATTACAAACCAGAGCAGGAATGAGCTGCTCTCTGGCTCTGTTGCACATTCTGCTCTGCCTAGACAACATACTGTGGATATAAATACATTTTAGTAACTTTTTACTGGGCACCAGCCTCTCATTTACGCACAAATACTAAAAAAATAGACTTGCAGTCGAAATAGACAATTTAACTCGTTTAGGTCCATCAGATGTAGCTGGGATGCAAAATGCCCAGAGCTGTGCAGACAGCTGCTTTGATTAACTTGTGTGAGGAATGCAAGTGACATATGCATTGCTTACGGCCAAGACAGGGTGAGGTAGGGCTCTAAGAATGCAAACTGCTTTAGTGCAACTAAATAGGTGAATTAGCTAGTTGGATTGCTTAACAGACATGAACAAATGTGAGAGTTTTACTGTGACTCAGGTACTCACATCTAATGTATTAGTAGCTCGAGAAGTACCTGTTTTGACTTGCCTTTGTAAAATTTTTCTAATTTATTCTTATTTTAATTTATTCCTATTTTAAGACATCCTCACTAAAAAGGATTATCAGCCTTTATTCAATAGGTTATCTTAAAAATAGACAGGAAATGGGGGAGAGAGAGGGGGGAGACATGCAGTAAGGGGCCGTAAGCTAGAGCTGAACCCATGGCCACTGCAGAGGACTCAGCCTCCGTACATGGAGGGCACACTCTACCAATCGAGCTACCACGGCAGCCCCAAGTCTGTAGGTTTGTTTTTTTTTTTAATGCTGTTTGAATCATTTCTTTTGTAAAGCATGTTCTGATGTTCTACTCTTGCAAGGTGCTACATAGGTACTTGGTACGTGCTTCAAAAAATAAAAAAATAAAAAAATAAAAATATGGCTGCGCTCATATGGGGGCCACTTCTTGCCACTCAATCATATCAACGGATAAATTAAATTGATTAATCTGAGAAATCTATTGTTAACTGAGTGAATAAACAAACACACATACCAGAAAATGCCTCCTTAAATAGTCTTATAAAGAAGTAAATAATAATTACTTCTTTTCTTTTTTTATTTTTCACTGTTAAGACAAGAGCAAAGATAACAGCTGAGTATGTTTATTGTTTAGTTTTTCTGCTGGTTTGTCTCGTTCTACTTTTAAATGAATTCTTGTGTTTCAGTAATCTTCACAGGAATTTCAAAGGAACAGAATCATTTGCTTTTATCAGTACATTTTTCACAACCCAGACAATTTGCAGCGGTACAGGGTAGTACAGGGTGAAAAGAGTGAAGGTTGAGGCTGGAAACAAACGATGAGAAGTGCAAAGGCTTTCCCTCTATAACGAGGGCCCTTTAGATGTAAATCTTATGCAAGTGGGAAGAGGACGTTTCCCTACTTCCACTTGGCAGTGCTTAATTGAACAGATCTGCTTTGATGATTAAATCCAAGTTCATGCAACTCCCAGAAAACTCCACAGTGCCTCTAATCCATGAATTATGTGGGCCAATTTTATGCCTGTGATTAATAATTAGAGTATCATCATAGATATTTCAAAACATTTTAAACCACCGTGACTACTCAGTTAAAAAGAAGGCTTTTATTCCTCTGGAGTTAGGTGAAAAACAGTCGGGCCACATCCACAATGACAAACAAATACACATAAAGAGGAACGTGCTTCATTAGCATCTGTGAATGACACGTGAATGACAAATGGAATGGAAGATCACGGAGGTGACTTTGAGGAACTGTGAAGTTTTTCTCGCAGCCGTCACATCATTCCAGTCAAACTGTAGGTGCAAATTAAATGAGGGCATGACTGGAAAATCAAATATTTATATGACTAGATGAGTATAAGGATACTATTTCAACTGTAGGAGAGAGACTTTTCCCCCCAAGTCGTATAAAGTAACCAGAATTTTATTGCGCCTTTATTTATGACTCACCAAAATGTAGATAAAAATAATACAAGACAAGCTTGCAGGCTTGTCTGGGAGCTGCATCACACACTCTGTGTTTGACAGGTTTCCCCAGGCACCTAATGCTATAAACAATCCATACAATAAAAAGGTCTTATTGTGCCCTAGTTGATCGCTGAAGATGCCGCATGTCTCCGCTGAGAGTAATTCCTGTCAATTCAAACTAGTGTAGCACTACACCAACAGCTGTTTTAGTTTACAGAGAAGGGAGGGATGGAAATGAGGCCCTGAGGAAAAATCCATACATTTAAGGTAGGTTATGAACGATTCTGTGGGCAATACTAAACTGAGAAAAATCAATAGTATAACCCTGACTATTTTACATGTTATAGTTCTGCACGACCCCCGAGGGTTTTTCTGGATGCAGTGCATGAGGATAAATACTGCCTCCTTTTTCTGTCACCATCAAAGGTAGACAGTGAAGAAGAGAAAATGCAATATTAATGTCACAGTTTTCACTATTACAATCGATGGTCAGTTTATGACTGAGCACTGCTACTCAGCCTGTGGAAACTGTTGTGTTATGTCTTTCGTTGCTCTAGAGGAGCTCTGTGGGGTTATCTTAGTTTGAAAGACTTGGGCATTTACTAGAGAGGAAGGTTAGAAAAATATAACATGGCTTTGTTAAATGCTCGATTCTGATCGGTCAATTATAGCATTTTAAGGTCTGTTAATTCTATACAGCACACCGTTGCTATGTATAACAGGCCGTTACTGCGAACAGCAGACTGTTGCTATGGACACAGGTCTGATCATAGACTCTGGAGGAACAATAAAATCATTCTTAAATCACCAAAATCCTTTTCAAATTAATATTATATGTCAAATTATTGATTTTTTTTTTGGTACATAACCATGTAACAAGCAGGATCATGTACAGTGAGCAGGTAACAGAAATTTGTGCAAAGCTGGATAATGTATTATTATCCCTTTCATAATACATACATACATAATCACTTTGCATTTTGGAAAGTGCAGTTTCATAGAAGTGTGTTTAAGATTGACTTACACTAAGTATTAAAAGTCAGGATATTCTGGGGTGCTTGCAGACCTTACCGGTTTGGTTCAATTGGTGCATTTCCCAGTGTATTCGATTCATTTGGGCTGGTGTGAAAGCAGTCAATCAAACTCTGGTGCAACCCAAAGAACAGCACTGAAAGCACTTTTACCACTTTTCCACCAGACTAGCTCTGGTTGTTGAACCAGTCCACTTAAAGATCTTTATAATCTTGGTGCTATCTTGGGAACCAGGCCATGTCTTCTCCAGTTTTGGGAGGAGGAACTGTAATCAAGGATATCATCAACCAAAGGAGTTACCCTTTGACCTGCAGAATATGTCATGCCCACTTCGGCGAACGCTTCAGGTCAGGGAAAACCTGCTACTTTTGGTTCCAGGTGAGAACCAACTTTTCAGGTTCTGAACCAATTTAATTTTTGCTCTGAAAAAAAAAAAAAAATTATAATAGTTTTTTAATCAATCATCACCTATTTTGCAAAAAAAAACAAAACAAGCAAAATTGCTCTGATTCAAGTGCTTACTGGTTTCTTTACTCCTCCACCGAATATCTCTGAGTTACATTTGAGAATGTCATCTTGGGCTCTGGGAAACACTGATTTACATTTTCACCATTTTCTGGAATTTTATAGACCAAACAACTAACAGATTACAGGAGAAAATAATCGTTAGTTGCAGTCCTAGCGCAAACTGAAATGGAACTGGTTCCATTTTGGTGGCAAAGGGGTATAAAGAGATGCGGTTCTCAGGTTTCGTAGTCCAGTAATATTGTTATTAATTGTGCAACTCTAATGTAAGTAATCATTTTTTTCTTGGTCCAGACCAAATAAACTGAGCTACATCCATGTGTGACAGTTCCTCTTCAACTCTGATGAATCAATTTTGCCAATTCGTCTCTAATTTGTCTCTCACAAATAGTTCCCTCACTTTATGCAGATTCAGTACTCCACTGAGTGACCCTTTAAGACCAGGAAAGCACATCATTTAACCTATAGACAGGTTTCCTGTTTACAAACGATCATTAATGTGTGCACAAGGGGTAGAAAACTCATGGCCACAATATCATGATAGCTTACATATTAACAAAATTTAGTAATAAGACAACTATGCTAAGATCATATCAATGATGGATATGTATATGTCACCTCATACGACCCCATTTCAATAATCCAAATTATCCCTTTAAATCCATGGAAGACGTTTACTTAATATAATGTTTATCCAGATTGTTTTACAAAACATACAATAGTAAACAAACAACAAGTTGTTAAAATAACTGAAATAAGTCACAGAATTTCTTGTTTCATATTGATGCATCAACAATTTTTCATTATATTCGTGTGCTCCAATTCTGTTTTTACCTGAGACAAGACTGCTCTCTCTGGTCAGAGAGCATTAAAGACCCTGACCCCTGGTGGTAGGGTGCTGGCCGTGACACCTGAGGGCCCCTGCGGATCAGCTTCCCCGTGACGGCGTCGTAGGTCCGAACCTCAGGTGCTTGAGGTGGAGGTCTGTGGTGGGTTGCGGCTGGCTGGAAAAGAGGCTTATGCAGGGAGCCCAGATTATCAAGGAACGCTGCTGGACTGTTGCTCCTTCAAAAGACAAGAAAAAGATCTCAGACTTGGAATCTGCAAGATCAATATTAAAAAATATCTGGACTGAATATTTGAAATGTTTTTTCTAAGTATTGTTGCTCCAGTACCAGGTAGCCCTCCAGGTTTCCAACAGGTAAAACTCCCCTGTGTTGTGATCGGATCTTGTAAAAATCCTCCTGAGCTGTGACTGGCTGTTGTAAAACCCACAACAGCCAATCACAGCACAGGGGGTTTTACAAGAGCCAACCAAGACAAAGGGGGGATTTTACATGAGCCAATCACAAAAAAGGTGGGTTTTACAACAGCCAATCACAAGTCAGGGTGATTTTACAACAGCCAATCACATAACAGGTCAGATATACAACAGCCAATCACAAGGCAGGTGGGTTTTGCAGCAGCCAATCACAGCACAGGAGGGTTTTATACCAATCAACCACACAAAAAAAGGAGGGGAGGGGGGGGGGTACCACAACCAGCCAATTGCACCATAGGTGGTTTTCACAAAAGCCAATCACAGTAGGGAGGGGCGGGGGGGGGGTTAACAGCCAATCACAAGACAGGTGGGTTTTGGCTGTTGTAATACACCATGCTGTTGTAAAAAACCACCTGTGTTGTGATTGGCTGTTGTACAACCCTATGTTCAGATCCCTTACCTCGGCGTCTTGGAGTAGTCCTCCTTCAGTGGGTACAGCTGCTCCTCCACCCTCTCCCAGCGCTCCAGACAGCTCCACAGCCAGTCAGGGTTGACAACATGGAGGTGCTTGCAGCCTTGTGCCTGGCGAACCTTCTCGGTGCCTGGGTGACAGCAATGAATAAGGGAAACGGTGAAAATGTGAACAGGCCGTGACCTTACAATCAAAGGCTATTACCAAATACACGCACTCTGGGTCTGCTGAATAATCAAGATCAATGATCAGGTCTTTGAAAGAGAAAAGAAAAAATAATTGTCTGATCAATATTATCAGAAAGAAATCAGTGAGATTTGTCTTTTAAAGTCACTGTCCGTTCAATTTTCTGCCAGCTCAATAGTTTTCTTAGAGATCCAAAAGGCTGTGTTTTGTTTGGTTAGATCCACAGAGAGCAGTGCTTGTGCTGTGCTGAATAAGACATATTGATGTTTGACACAAAGAGACTCTAGGAGCTCATTAACCCCGGGTTATTTAGGTTCTGCACGACTAACAATCACATACTGTTCACATATTGACACATACGATTTGAGCACGTGTCCTCTTCAGTTGCTGTACAGTCTGCAGTGCCCGTTTTGTGTTGTGCTGCTTGTCACAAACTGGAAGACTGATTAAAGGGATGTTCTTTAATGTATCTCTCATTAGCAGAACAATTAATTCAAACAATCTCAATAGTCCATTATGATTTAAATATGCTGAAAGAAAATAAACATTCAGTTGAATTTGACGCGTACTCTCCATGATAGAGAGAAACAGAGCTAAGGGCCTAAAGCCATGCTAGCAGCTGTGAGGCTCAATTTAGATAGTGTTACCTAGGTCTGTCATAATCATGAAATTTAAGCTAATTAATTGTCATATAAAAACTTCTGATTAACAACTGAGGTGTCTTTTTATGCCACAATTATAGTACAAGCCTAAAGCATTTCTGTTTGCCTGTTAAGCATGTCGCACAAATTTTAAATACATTTACAGAAAATGAGCATTTAACAGCAATAATGATTATTTTACTTTATCAATTAATCTGTCTATCATTTTCTCCATCATCAATTTGATGTTTAGTTCATAAAATATTATAAAATGGTGAAAAATTTATGTTGATCATTGATTCCCAAAGGTCAAGGTGCTATTATATTCAGTTTATTGCCAGGTAGGAGTCCCAGAAAACATTCAAAATCACAGAATTTGTAGATTTTTTCTTTACAAAATGACTTGATTATCAAAATAGTTTGCAGTTTATTTAATAGTTGACAACTAATCAAATAATCAACCAACCTTTGCAGCTCTAGCGCGCTTCCAACCACTACCATTACGCAAATATCAGAAGTTAAGTGCCTTGAAATAAACAGTTGGTTGCGCCAGTTCTCCACTCAGGGGTCATTAAAACATGGCAGAAGAAGAGGGCGCTACGAGACGTTCAGAAGAGCACCAGTCAAATCTCAAACAGTGGAAAACAACCTAAATATAGTGATGAAAATACGTCATTCCTGCTTGTTTCATCCCGCAGTTTTTTCTACAGGTGAATGGAAATGATTCTGACGAGTATGCAAAATGACTGCGGTCAGCTCAAATACTTGCCTGAGTCTAATTATGTTGTAACTGTGACAGACCTACTGCTAGTAGACAAATGTACAAAGTATAAAATCTAACCACAATTTACATTCTATCCTTGTTGAGATATTTCAGCCAGGAAAAAAAGTGGACATCGCCATCCACAGAGCCATTCTGCTAACATTGCTAACACTGCAACAAGGGAAAACAAAAGTGCTTTATCATTAAAAAAAAATATATATATACAACAAAGTACACACTTTCTATCATCAGTCTGGCTGTGAGGTAAAAACTGAATGACCTTCTTTTTTGGTATCCATCTAAATTTGTGTGTTGGGATTCATGTAGGACTTGAAGAGGTTATTTAAGAGGTAAGGATTGGTAGAAAGGTTTAAAGGACAAGGGAAAGGTAGAATTGCAAGAGGTGGGAGCTTTTGTACAGCTTTTGTTTTTAAAACTGTTTTCAATGTTATAAAGTATTAACAACCACTATTAATAATTCTGTACTTTAAAAGTTCAAATATTCCACAAAAAAAGTGAATGGTCCCACCAATGTTCAAGGCAAGCGGCTCTTTAAAGCACATACTGTGCAAGTTAACAATAAAGAACATATATCAATTTTTGTGGCATTGACCAGATGAATACCTGCCATCACATGCACTGACAACACGATGGACATTTTCAGAGGCTCTTTGCAGACTAAGTGACATACTGCTCATATTGTCCTGATTCCATCTTTGGCTGATTTTTCTCTCCTTCTGATGTACAAGATGAGTGATTGCCAAGTGCTGCTCTCAGCCGGGTGGCTCCCAAGGCAACGGTGCCGCTTCCTGTGCTTGTTTTCAGAAGGTAAACTGGATTGGTAGCATAACAGGCATGAATCCACTTTCAGGCCTCTTCAGACAGAATAGCATTAAGCTGAGAAGAGGCTGTATTGTTTGTATCTTGTGAACTACCAGAAAATGCAGACAGCAGTAACAGTTGATGACAGGAGTGTACTCAGGGTGCTTAATAATAAACTGGCATGATTAACACTCAAAACAAAACAGGACATTTCAACCAACAGGTTTATACATCATGGGTTGCGTCCATCAAGGCAGTACTTTATCTTCAACATCAGCATAATCAGCTTGTGTTTGGGATACAAACACACAAACACAACCTCCAGCATTCCCATGGTTCTCTAATGTCAGAGCAGTGAACCATGTTTCTGTCAGTCAAGTGGGCCTAATTACAGAAAATGAGCTGCCTCAAGGAACTGTACAGAAATCAGTCCAGTTACACTGGAGAACTTCAGGTAAGGCTGACAGGTAGGGAGCACCGAGGTCCACAACTGTTTGTCTCTCAAAGGTACCTGACAACAACAGGATCCAAGCTTTTCACTCAGAAGTTACAATACTGAAGATTTTCATTAGATCAATGCCCTTTTTGATACACATGGTCTGCACCTTTCTGCATTAGGCCTTCAATGTATTTATATTATGTTTAGCACAGATGTTTTTATTGGTAGTAGCAGAGTCCACCATTTCTGCACTAAATTCAGATTTCCTGCCTACACATAAGGGATATATCATCATATCATATATACATATATCAGTCAAACGATACCAGTATAAGCATATATGGTTTCTGGTATGCGCCTAAAAGCTATGATATATGCTTATATGCTTCTCTATTTGTGTTTTTTATTTATATTTATATATAATTATTAAAAATGCCAAAAAGTTAAAGTTTTACAGATTCAGTGCACTGGTTTTGACGATGAAGAATAAAGTTTACTACTAAATTGTAAAATACCTGCCTCCAACTGCAAAATGTAATTTGAACATGCACAATGCAAAACCTTCCACCTCTCTCTCTGCCTCCCCATATCGACTCCGCTAAGCCCCTCCTACCAAATCATGCACAAAACGCGCATTTGGTGTGAAGCGGAGCATCAAGGCCGTCGACGTCTGTGGTACTCGACACGTAGAACCCTGATGACCCTTGTTTGTACAGAGTCTCTGTGACTGGCTAGCTACATGCTAGCTAACCCTGATTAGTTGTTTGAGTCAGACTGGGTCCAGTTTTTTAAAACTAAACTAAATACAAAGGGGAGGGTGGTCATAGACACACACATTTAAAAGGAACTCTCCAATTAAATATTGTTAGTGACAAAATTGGTTGTTTTACACCAAATTACATTGGAATAGTATTTCCTGCTGCAGCTTTAAGTTACTGCTAATGCAAAATATTTCCCACTAAACTGAACCAGTGTCTCTGCAGTGGTACACCTTGCTGTCATATGTTAACCAGAGCTCATCACACAGTAACTTCCTGGAGCAGCTGACCTCTGAGAGACAGTAATTATGATGACAGTGTATTCAATCTTCATTATCCGTGCTTGGCCAAAGTTTTGACAAGGCTCAGAGACACAAATCTGCCAATATGTCAGTAAGCCTGACATTTGAACAAGCCTTGCATGACCTCTCCTAATTTCTAGCCTCATTAGCAGACCATTACTTGTGCCAGTGACAAATTATTTAAGCAGAAGGCTATTAAAAATACCTCAACTATATTCAGCAAAAGGAACTAAATTAAAACACACAGGTCAGAAATAGAACAAAAGATAATTTTTAATGACTTTCAAAATTGAGTATTAGCCAGGCTCTTAAAAGCATATGTTTAAAAACTAGCATGGCATGTTCAGTTTATTGTCAGATGTGACATTAGCCACGTTTCCACTACAAGAACCAGTCCGAGGAACTGGCAGCTTTTGGAGGAACCCGCCACAGGGACCAGGGTCTAAATTTCAGGGGACGTTATTTTACCCCCAGATAAGGAGGGGTTTGCAGCAGTATTTCTGATCGGTCGAGTACTTGCAGCATTTTATTTAGGTTTTTTGTTTGTTGTACTTCGGCACATGGAGTTATGATCAACGTCAGCACAACTTGAATCTCCTCCATGCTAAGTGTTGTTGCAGTGGACAAATAATGATGCCTGTCCATGCCTTTATATGGTGTTATTGTTGTTGTACAGTTGCGCATACAAAATATATTTAAAAATAGCTTTCAAAAGTCAGCTGGCTAATTTGCTTATCTTTGTTGGTCTTTAGACTGCAGTGATACGTAGACAATAATGGGCCGAAGGAGCCTTTTAATTCTTTCATTAATAGTTCCTGGGACCAAAAGTTCCAGGTACTTTGGTTGGAAACGTGGCTACAGATACTGCTAACCTTGGTGCTTTATCAACAGCATATTTAAATTTCTACATACCAGCTCTCGCTGCGATGAGATGTGTTGTCCGACTGGGATCTTGAGCGTTAAGAAGCAGGTTCTTGCCAATCTTGGCCCCCAGTGCTTTGGCATGGTAGGACTCGCGGGTCCTCTCCATGGGGTAGTTGGTCGGGTACAGGCCGCTGAACACTATCATCGTGCCCTCCAGTGTCTTGCTTTTCAACTCTGGGACAATCTTGCGTATGTCCGGCGTTTCAGAGGCCTCCTTCCTCAGGTAGGCCTCGTAGCGTGCATAGTACTCTGCGTGGATCCTCTCCAGCACCTCCTCCAGGTAGATCAGGTGATCGTCCTGGTCATTATCAGCTTCTTCTTCCTCCTCCTCCTCCTCCTCATCCTCCATACTTTGGTCCAGCAGCTCCTCCCCCATCGTGACCCCAGATTGTTCACTATTCTGGGACTCAGTTTCTGGCTCTCTCCGATCTGAGCAGCCTTCCCCAGCTCGGGGTCTGGGAGAAGAACTCCTGAAGGTTCTGCTGCGTCGGAGCTGGTTTCTCCGTCACTATGACCTTTACTGTCCCCTTCCTTTGCCTTATCTCCATCACCAAGCTCTTGCGTGACTCCTTCCTGCCCAGAATTCTGTGCCTGGCCAGACTTGCCTTCACTGTCACTTTCTGATGAGGGAGGTTTTTCTGTAATCGAGTCACTGTCACTGTCACTGGAAAGGTCAAAGTCCAAGTTATTGGACTCATGGCTCGGCGCTGAAGAGTTTGCACTGTCCTGTGCCTCTCGTGTCACCACTGTCCTGTTGCTATCATCTTCCTTAACATTTGTTCTGTCCGCCACCTGAGATTCCTTCGACCCCGCCTCAGTCTCTGACCCCTTACCTTGTCCTGATTCATCCTCCACAACCTCTGCAGGATGTGTCCGTTCATTTGTTGGTACTCCCTGAGAAGACTGAGATGTCGTGGACTCTTCCTTTCCAGAAATACTGAGGTCTTTTGCTCTTTTCCTGGGGCCATTGTTTTGCTCATCTGCACCAAGTGTCCCCACTGGTTCTGTGCTCTCTGCTGATCGACTTGACGGGCCTCCTGCTGGAACAAGACAAGGTGATCATACTGTATTCAAGGACAAATGCATCAGAATCAATAGGAGAGCAAACAGTAAGAACAGCTACAGATTAAAGGATTCTGCTGCCAATCAATCCAATTTACATCTGACTTCCCCATTCTGACAACCATGAGCTGTTGAATATTAAATAACTATTTATGATATAAAGAATCACATGAAGAAGCTGAAAATATACAAAATAAAACAACAATTTGTGAAATAATTTAGACAATTATTAAAACTCAACTCATTATTATAAAACGTTCTTCCGTTTTTATTTAAAAATGCCACTTTTGAAAGGTCTGCTTTTATTTCAGAATGGGATTTTTCTCAATGACACCTATATTTCAAGCCACTTTTCAAAATGTCACAATTTATTTCATAATGTCACTTTTAATGACAGTGGTGTTGTTAATGCCCTCTCATCTCTCTGCTAGCAAACTCAGCAACTGCAACTGCCATAATTAGCCAATTAGCACCTGTTAGCAAGAGCAAGAATAATGTCAAAGTAATTCTGAATCAAGTATCCTGCTGCTGCTGTAAAAGGTGTCAGTTCAGTGTGCCTGTGTACAGTTTTATTTAGAGCAGCAGCTCTTGCTGAATGATTCAGATTTACATTTACATTGCTGTTGCCTTAGCTAACACAAACTAACTGGCTAAATTTGGCTAAATTACGCAGGCGGTTCTTTTTTTCCCGGAATGGCAAAGATATGACTTGGCTTACCCTAACTAATCCTACCCAAAAAATGATATCCAATAAAATGCAGCTATGAAGAAAATGCACAATGAAATACAATTCTATAATGATAAGATGAGTTTTAATAATTCCTTCCATTACTTCACAAATTATTGGTTCATTTAAATATTTACACAAATTAGTTATATGATTATCTATTTCATAATGTGTTTTTGATTTAATATTGAACATTTTGAGATTCCACAGCCTGCTGGCTGAGAAAGCCTAAATGGAAACTTGGCTGGGGCCAATTTGTTGACAAAAATGATCTTGTACACAAAAAGCAGTCAAAAATAGAAATGAATGCATTAATCAATTTAAAATGGAGTGCATACAGAAGTATAAAGTGTTATACTTCTCCTTTCCTTTCCTCTTTCTATTCCCATTTTTTCTGTTTCCTATTTTCCCCACCAAATATCCTACCACATTTTTCTTGTTGTCCTCAGCTAACTTTCTTCCCAAAACAACAATGTTAATCATTCAAATACCGCAATGCACAGCGCTATGGCATCATTATAGATACTGAAAAGCACAGGGCTGGACTGGGGGAGAGGGCAGCTAAATAATCAGAGGAGGCAGGGCACGCTAGAGCAGGCACGGCCCAGTGGACACCAGCCTACAGAATATGAATGCAGCAAGTAAGACTGGGGCCAAACTTTTCCACAGTGTAATACATTTCGAAAAACAAAGGACCCTTTTTTCCTTACATTGTTTGTAGCATCTTAGTATCAAGAATAACTGACAATCTACAGGACGGTGACTCAGTGTTTTTATTGATACATTACTGATCCACTATTTAACAGCACATAACGATTCACATGGTGAAAGGATGATAACAAGCCACATAAGCTCCCTCTGTAGTCAGAAGTATACCAACATATCCGGTATAATATATAGCCTTGTGTGCTTCAAGCAGCACAAATATTATATTATATTAATATTTATATTAACCCTGGATCATACGACTATGTGTAAGGGATCACTCACAGTGATCACAAGTAAGACTGTTGACATTTATTTGAATTTTAAAAGTCTGAATGGCACTGACAAATCAAAAATGCTGCTAAAATATTTGTGTGTAAAAAAAAGGTTAAATAAAATGAAGCACCTGTATTGCATCGCTGAGTCATGTTGTGGGCTATGTATTCCTTCCCTTAGGGAAGTAGAATATATGCTTCAGTTTGAGCACTGAGTTTTCAGATGGTTAGGTTAAGCAAAGTGTATCCATTTACAGGTTAGGTTATGCTATCGATACCGGTATCAGACATGAAAAACTGGTATCGAGCCAGGCAGATTGTTATGCAGGGTGCATGAGTGCAACAGAACATTGACCCAGGTTGTGCTGGGTACCAAGACTGCTCAACTATTATTGGAGCATAAGGCAAAAAATATATATGTAGTCGCTGCTGCCAAGAGAAGTGCTGATCCTGTGTGTGTACGTCCCTCATGTGATAGATACCAACTCAAATCATTTAACTTGCAAAGCAGCAGGAGAGGTGCTTGAGGCAGAAAGCATTATATAGCAAATTTGTATTTGCATTGGACCAAATCTGCTTTGGGCAAATTGAAACTTGTGTTTGAAGCAAATAACAAACTCTCTGTTCTGTCTTTGCATTTATCAACAACATAAGGGGCATTAGTGGGCCCGGCAGCTGTTGTAACAAGGGATCAGTACAACCAGGAGTTATCATTAATTGATGTGACAGCCCGAGAGTGGGTGTAATCCAGGGGGGTCCTGCAACAGTCCCCAAGGAGACACGCTGGCTGGCTCCAAGCAGCAGCGTTTTCCTGCTTCGATGATGAAGAAAATAACAGGATCCCCATTATGAGTTAAACACAGGGGGATATAAAGAGGTCAAAGTATTGGAATCCTTTACAACGGTTTGTCCTTGTTCATTGACGGGTGGCTTTGATTCATGATGAGGTTTGTGGACAGAGGTGTGCAGCCTCATCAGGATGTTCGCTGCACATGAATGCAGTTTGATGAGTTGGTCCAGCCTGAGTGTCTCTTTATAATAAATTGACAAACAAGGTACCCAACAGAGTAATCATTTAGCTAATACGCAGCAGATCTGTTGGGATAAATGTTAACAGTATTTGAATAATTTCCCATCCATTTCCTCTGTGCGTAAGCTCGCAGATCCACTATTAAAATGTTTCAAACTTTTTCCTCCTCCTGTGGTAATTTATTGGGATGTTCAGATTCATGCAATTATCCAACATATTTAAAAAGAAATCCATGTGCTTCTCACTGAGGAGATATAGTATTTATCAGATGGTCTAATTGGTTTTACAAATATTCTCCTTAGCTCAAAGCCATTTAGCCAAACCTCACTGCTGCTGTCTGGTTATATTGTCCTACCATCATTGTGAATAAAGTTATCTAGAACAAGAGTTCCAGTGCTACTAACAGCAAAATACAGTTTCACTTGGTGGTCTATGAACCGTCTTCCCAGCATTCTTTCCATTTTTGATTCACCGGAATGCCAAATGTGTTCAGTATAAAAGAAGCCCTATGTCTGGAGTCATCCATGTATTTTGATAATATTCACGCATTAAAGTTCCCATGAAACGCCAAGCAGAGTGCTTCTTGCTTACATGTTTCTGGTAAAACAGGAAGCTAGGGACAGACATTGATTGATGTTAACAGGGGCAAAAAGCGCTGTGTGTCACAACACTCCCGTCAAGCAGCTTAGCAATCCATGGATGTAACGCTTGTAGGGAACCGGTCATGTTAGCTGACTCTTCCCAGGCTCAAAGCTCCCAGTGAACATGGCCAGACCGGAACAAAAAACAACCTCTGAGACCAGCGGAGGCCAGTTCAATGATAAGGAATAGGCTACAGGATAGGGGCAGTGTTTTTGTTGGGTTTGGCACCCAGCACCCCCGGGTAACTGACCTTAAAAGTTTGCTAGCTTGGTGAACACGATGGGTCACCATGACCAACACAGCCTCCAAGACCGACAAGGAATTCAACAAGGAGGTAGCAGTGATGTTGATAGGTGCGTGTCCTGTGTTTCTGATGCATTAAAATCATCAAAGATGCACCTTGGGGAACACTGTTTTCTCCCTGATACTGACACAATTTGAATGACCATATTGTAATATTTGAGTTTTTTTTGTGTTTCACCTGGCTGCCACTGAGGGGTAGTTACAGTTAACCTACGCAAACCCCAAGATACTTGGTTACATTCCTTTGTCAGCCATAAAGTGTGTAGATCAGCACGGGTTACAATATTATAGTAACTGAAAGGCTGTGTTGTGTTTGCTGCCACAGAAAATAAATAAAAAGTCAGTGTTTATGTAACGTTAATAGGGGAGTCTTCTTGTACTCTTCACAGAAGAGTTGGTCCAGACTGTGAAAAGCTAGCCATCTGTTCATCAGGAAACTCTGTAATTTAATAACCAAGAGGGGACAGAGAGGACATCGGGGGAAAACCAGAAAATATTATATTCATAGAATACAATCCAGTTTCACCCAAATTAATGAATGGAGTTGTTAAGTTGTGCTTTTGAACAGTGAGGCCCGTTCAACAGAAACGCTCCAGTCCGCTCGCTCCCAGTGAGCAGATATATTCTTCCACACTCGCAGGAGAAGACAAACTCTGAAGTACCATTAAAAATACACAAGAATATCTGTTAGGCTAGATACTGGCGAAGAGGTGACGTATATCTGCAACCATTAATCGACTAATAATCGCCAACTAGTCTGATAATTGATTAATCGCCTTGAGTAATTTTTAAAAGACAAATAGTCATAATTCTCTGATTGCAGCTTCTTAAATGTGACAATTTTGACAGTAAATTGAAAATTTTTGGGTTGTGAGCAAAGAAAGACATTTGAGGACGTCATCTTGAGTTCTGGGAAACACTGATCAACATTTTTCACCATTTTATAGACCAAACAACTAATTGATTGATCAAAAAACTAATCAAAAGATCAACTGACTATGAAAATAACTGCTAGTTGCAGCCCTAAATACTTATGTGATAAAAACACTTAAAAGTTTATTTTGACTTCATAGGAACTTTAATGGTAGCTAGCATCAATTAAGGCATCAACAATGGAGAGGACTAAAATTATGAGTGTTCTCCTAACAAACATTGTTTAACAGCACTGAGACAATAAGTGAGGCCCTACTGCTTCATCACCAATTCAAACTTCAGAAATTGTACTGAATTTTTAAACAGTTTGCAGAATTAGTCATCTCATTGCCATTCACTTCAAGGCACAGTTTACAGTACTTTATCTCACAGACACTGAGCTCTGACATCATTCTCAACCATGTAAAGGACTGTAACATTCAGCACGATCACTACGACTGACTTGCTTGTTAACTTCAGCTAAAAGTGCCCCTCTCAGGGGAATGTGCACAGAACTGGAAGCTACTCAGTGGACAGTGCATTCTTGGTCGTCCGTTTGGCCCTCAGTGTTGCATAACATCAGCAGCTTAGTCATGACGGGGTCTTTCTCCAAGTTGTTATCAAAGGTGTGTGGGCGCCGTACCTTTTTTTGCCATCTGCGCTTCCCGTGATCCGGGGGGAGCGTTGATGTCCCCCGTGCCCTGGAAGTAGATGTATTTCTTCACAGTGATGAGGTTGGGTGCAAACTTCCACACATCCTCTCGGTCATCGATTATGCAGACCATCGAGTCACCGCAGGGGAAGAGATTCCTGTCAGGAGGATCACGCACAAGACACTAAGCAAGGCTGCTGAGCTTTTTGACAGATGTCCAAACTACTCCAGATAAACACAGCAAGGCTGTTATTTATCTCTGTCTGGCTGCAGTGAGGTTGTAGTGACAGGTCATGTGTTTTGCTATGAATCAAAATAAGGGGCACTTCAATTTCTTACATCATCTGTCTTTTTTTTTTTATTCTCAAGGAGATGTCACTGACAAGCTTTCATAAAGTGACACTGAGAGAGAATAACAGATCTGTACTCTGTGTGCTTGTCTACAAACACTGACAATATAGACAGATTGTCCGTGACACAAATGCTTTCAGAAAAGTAGAGTGAAAAAGAGTCTAATAACATCTAGAAAGTGGACAGGTGCAGGGTCACCCCATTGATCTGGTTCGGGTCTTTAGCAGGAGGCAATTCTTACCTAAGATTCCCCGTCTTGGAGAACGGATCGATGCACTCGTCTCTAGAAAGGATCCGATGAGAGAAGAGCTTCTTTTCAGGATCCAAGAAGCCTGAAAAAAGGAAGATAAAAGGGTCAATCTAAGAAAAAACAATGCACATTTGAATGCTGAATATGAAATTATAATCTTCCTCTCCAAGGCTGCAGTAGATAGGAATCTGTACTGAAAACTTGCACAATTAATCAAATATTAATCTCGACCATGTGATCGAGACACAGAGATCGACAGTAATGATGACATTTAAAACGTATGCTCTGCTCTTGGAAAACCCCACTACAAATCAAATCAAGTGTTTCCGAAACTAACAGCCAGCCACCCTGCAGCAGCAGCTTGTGCAAAATTTCCTGGATGTTGTGGCTGCAGTTCAGAGTAGAAGAGTAATATACTAGAGAGAGCAGAGAGGCAAAATCAAGTTTTTGGAGCAGACGGCAAAGAGCAAGTCCCTCGAAACAATCGTCATTTGTTGTTGGCAAGTGATGATCAGCAAGAACAAGCCTTATGCAAAGTGCATGACGCTTGTGTCTGTACCACAAAGCAATACAACTAACTTGTAGCACAACGTGAAAGTGAAATCTGCGCTCTGTTGATTTAATTTAGGGTAAAAAGTTTTGGTACAATTTAGGTCCCATTTTATTTTACAGTAGATGTAAGAAGCCATACTTTTGATCATATTAGATGAAAACTAGAAATAATGTTTTCTATTAAACAGTTTTAACCCCTTAATTAGACCCTTATTAGCCTTTATTAGTGGTAATTAGGGACACATTATAACAGAACTGCACTGTAAACTAAAGTTTATTGTTTCCCACTGTTAGACCATTATTACACTTTATGAGAGGTTATTTATGAGGACGACACATTAGCAGAGCCAGTGTTCGCTTTAGCTCGTAAATTTTCAACTGCAGTCCTTTGACAAGATATTTTGAAAACTACAGTTATAAAATTCACAGGGACATAAACAGAACTGAAGCAAAATCACATATCTGCTACTTTCCCCATTTAAAAAACAATTTGTGAACCAGAAATACCAAGCAAAGGACAAAATTATAGAGGTAGAGGAATATCCTGTCTGTGGTTTACTGCACAGACTTAATGTAATACTGTAGGCAGATAATGTGATTTGCTCAAACAAGTAGTTGGCTGCTCTGCCAGTTGTATGGAGTCAGCCAAAGAAGGTGTGTCTCATGTAGCAGATGTGATTTAATTTTATTTTACGGAACAGTTCTGTTGTAATGTGTCCCTAATCAGCCTCTAATGAAGTCTAACTCTTAAGTCTAATACAGGGTCTAATACTGTCTAATTAAGAACATATGATCTGGATTTGTCCAGTTTGATACAAAGCGCTGCTAGTTATGTAATATTAGTGTACTGTTAGGTGTATGATGTCTAATTAGGGTATAACTACAGTCTAATTAAGAACATATTCTTTCTAGTTTTTGTCTAATTTAATACAAAGTACAGCTTATTACTGTACTGCAAAATAAAGTTTATTAATATTTTGCTTGTAGGAAATGTGCCAGTCTTATTTTGATACACAGATCTGTACATTAGCAGGAATGTAGCACAACATGGGAGTGAATGCAGTGCTCTGGTTATTTAAATGTGAAAATGCAATATAAATATTATGTCCCTTAGATAGTTGTGAACAATAATCTGGATCTTTTTTGCTGCAATCATGAAGCCTACAATACACGACAACACTTGCGCTAAAAAATGCCGTTTTATTTTTACACATGAACAAAACTATCCAGTTATTAAGAAAATTTTCTCATTGAATCAAACGTTGAAAATAGAGCTGGGTGATGGTTGACAGTCATCGACCACTGAGCCCCCTACTATCATGACATTGTTAATTAAAAGCCTTCTCTATTTGAGGTAGTGTGTCCCCTCAGAGTTACCATACAGTTGTTGTCTAAGTTTTATTTTTGAAGTGTAGGAGGGGAAATAAAAAGAGGCTGTTGCGGTTCATGGCACTGCATCTCCATGTTGTGCTGAATATTTTCTTATTAAATACAACTACATTACAGACATGTGGTTTTGAGAAAAAGATTCAGCAATGCTATCATTATCCATCACAAAGTTTCACTGTGAACAGCATCATATGTCGATTCAGTCAGCATCGCTCAACCCTAGTTGGTTATTTTCTCAGGCTTTCTTACTCTGCCTGAAAAGAAATATACAGTTTGATGAAACCTTGGACAGAGATAGAACAGGCCAGACTCTCCTTTAACCACAACAGAAGACGTCAATAGCTTGAGCACTGCTCTGAAACAGGGCAACCTCCCTGCATCAAGGCCAGTAGTAAAATCCAATTCAAAATGCATTAAACATTCATCACACGGGGGCAGAACAGTACTGGACTGGGGCCTGCTGCTGCTATTATATACAGTATGATGAAAGATTGCAGCCTGCATACCAACAAGACAGCATATCAACACACTACCTACACTTCAATATAATTCAGACTTGAATCATGAACTGAAGTATTTTTAGTTAGAAGGGGGGAAAAACACCAGCAACCAACCAGATGCTGCAAAAACTAAGAACTACGCTAGAAATGGGAGGATTTTCTTGTTAACCTGAAAATTTGGCAGAAAACCAGACAAAATATGTTACTGTAAAACATCAGCGTGCATTTTAAAATGTGGCGCTCCTGCTGCTTGCAAATGATACATGGATGCATTGAATGTACATCAGTGAACCAACACAACGTCAGCTGGAACACAAAACATGGGCACACATCTCCCTCTACTGGACACAAACAGGCAGCACAAGCAGAAGACCAAGAGTTTCTCCACACTCACAATCCAAATACTTTCCATACTGCTGCATCTTTATATCAATAAAACTATGTGGACTGGCGTAATAATTCTCTATAATGTGGAAAACATGCTGTAAAATGTAAAATAATGAGTCCATTACCGGCAATGGTGTGTGCGTAAAGGCGGCTCCCGAATGTGAAGACGTGTAACTCATAGAGTTTGGCGATTTTCTCCAGGAATTCTTTGCAGTGTGGGCGTAATCGTGTGTGAAGCATAGGCTCTCCACGCCCGAGCTGGAAGTGGAAAATGCCCTGGAGGAAATAACAAGAGAATTAACTATGGCACAATGAATTAAAGGCATAGATTTACGTCTCAACATGATGATTCTGAATAAAAGCTTCAGTCAAACAACAACAGAAAGACTGGAAACTGTCAAGTGCTTCAATAAAATTACTACTACATCTTGTCTGTAATGATAAATGGAGAATGACTCTAACCCCTAACCTAAAATGTGCAAATTACGTCATGCACTAAACACACAGTCACTTCTATTGAGGCTTTGCCGTTACACTGGCAGACAGCCCTCTGATCAAGCTCAGGAAAATAAGTCTGAATCCATCCACCTCCTCTCTGACATAAACCCAGACAGCTCAATTATGCTTGTCAGAAACCAAAAGGGATTACAGTTAGTCCAAATGGTCAGTCCAAGGCGGGGTGAAAAGCTGTCACACAGAGGCAAACTGTCGCACAGGGAGGAGAGATATGAAACTTGTGTTAAATATGAGGATTCGTTTGCCCCCAATTGCTCAAGCGGAAAAACAGTTGCATCAAGAATGAAAGAAGAGCTTGAGAGAGAAATTCAAACTAGTATGCGACCGATGTGGATTTGTTTTAATGGTCGATGTTGATGCCGACATCTTGAAAGCAGGGTGGCCGATGGCAATTATATAATGCCAATACCAAAACAACGCAAAGTCATGTATGACTGCATTATTCCTTAGTCAGTAACATGATGGATTTTTTTATGAATTAATGAAACAGAAAAATACATTGGGTTATTTTAACGTTAACAGCAGGATGCATGAGAGTTGCAGTAAAAGGCTCAAAACTAAGTTTTTCATCACTTTCCCAAAGCTCACAAGGGGAAGCGCTAACATCGTTTCACTGCAGCCACACTGACAAGGCTGCCTGCAGACATGTTTTGTTTATTGGCCCCATGATTGCAGACACTGGCGGATCCAAATGATCTCAAAATGCCAGATTAGTGCCACGTACTGGCAGCTTAATACCAACATCAGGACTGTGTGTTAGACTGGTATGGCATTGTCACAAAACTGGAATTTCTAACTTCGATATAACCTCTTTTCAACACAATGGGTGAACTCGACAGATCATTTACAGCTTAAAATTTCACATTTTTATTGAAATATAAATATAACAAGGTTGTAATATGACAACGAGAAACCTAATCTTTTAAAAAATGTTTGGTTTTGTTTCTCTTTAGATCGGACATTTAAAAATTATCTAATTAACTAATCTTATAAATTTAGCTAAGTTAATCGTACTGGGTGTTGAGCACAACAGCATCTAAGTTAGGGCTAAGCAATATGAGAAAAAAAAATCGCATTGTGGTTATTTTGACAGATATTGCAACTGGGATACGAGTCATGATTTCAGTGGGAATAATAATTTTTGCATTTAATTTCCACTTAAAATATATAAAAATGATGATGATGTGAGTTTTGCTGCAGTCTGTACCAAACAAGCATGTTGCCTTTCATCTGGAGAAGATGATTTGTAGTCCAGGACATCTCTGGAGCACCACAATGCTTCATTTAAAATGGTATGTTGTGACACATTTTACCTTATCAAAAAAGTGCAGCTCATGTGATTTGAATATTGCACTTGGCCATACTGGGATTTTGATATTTTTTCAATTATTGTTCAGCCCTAATCAAAAGTTAATTCACTTCTGACCGCATTTTCCTATCACCTGAGATTCCTCAAGTCTGATAGCTATGAAAGGGATTAACTAAGCTTTGAGGATTATAAATGGCTGTTGGGTCAACAGCGGGGCAACACATTCACGAACTACAGTTTACTAGCACATGAGCTGACCTCTATCCTTTGTCTTTCCTCATTCGTTTGACTCAAACATATATAAATGTGTTAAAGTATTTCCAAACAGCACACCTGCTGTTTCCTTTGTCAACCAAAACCAGTTACAGAGTCTCTGCCCTTGACATCTTTAATGAGCCAACACCGTCATAAAATCTGCAGTAAACCACACCCTGTTGTGAACCATTACATTCAACCAGAACAAATGAGAAATGAGTGACGACAAGAAGACAGCACTGTGAGTAAGTCAGAGGGGCCAGGGCTATGTGGGACACTGCAGCGGTGTGTGTCAACGTGCTGTCTGAGAGAAGAGACAGTCAGAAAGCACAGCTGGCACAGCAGGAAATGAAAGCATTTCAAATATAATCAAGATATCGAAAAAACAGTGATATTTTTGACAACGTACGACTGGTATCAGCATTACTGGTGCACGATATGGTAAAAAAAAAAAAGTATTTAGACTGAAATTGTGCGATACGTGATATGATGAAATGGAATGATCATTTTTGTATTACAATTTTCAAATCTGGAGAACAAGAGTTTTAGGCCAGGGCATCTCTGCAGCACTATAGTACTTCATTATAGCACTCTTTTCATGCACATTTTTTCTTTTTCAAAAAAACTGTGATTCGGTTCTGTAATTTAAATACTGCACTTGGCCGTATTGTGATTTCGATAATACTGCGAATAACTGTAGAACCCTAACCATTACACGAGAACACATGTTTTAACTCATGATGCTCATAAATCAAACGGTACGTTTTAGTTAGAGGTTCTGACAACGGAGCGCTACAGAGCAATCTTTTGACAAGCAGGTCCCAGTTTTGTTTGCATGAGGACTATGGGTGCAACAATCCAAATCTCACAGATTACATGTGAGTCATGAAAAAGCACAATTATTTTTATTGTTTGCCTCGTGTGAAGGGAGGTGACAAGAGGGTGAGACTGTAACGTGGACAGCCCTGTTGGACTGCTTGGAACTGACTGTTTGACTGTCTCTTTTAACTAAGGTTCAGGGTTTATTCTTTATAAATCAAATCAAATTTCAGGAGAGGCAATAGAGACAGAAACTTCAACAAAGAAAACAAACAGACCCTTGTTTCATGAACTAAGAGCATTTGGCAGTAGAACATAAACATTGCAAAGATCAGAGACACTGAGGACGCCTCTTCATCACAGTGATGACAGTAAAGAAGAGTGAGAATGATGGAAGAATACCTTATTGGACATACGCTGGCAGTGCTGCTCAGTGGTGTGGATCAGTGTCTGGTCCAGATCCACCATCAGGACCAGCTTTCTGTTCCGGTGGAGTCTCTGCTGGTCTTCTCTGCCCAGCTGTTCTGCTTGCTGTCAGAGCGAAGGAAGATAATGAACGGAACATCATAGCAACCGACACTTTGTGTTTTTGAATGACCACTATATAATAATTTATTAATAAAGTGTTCATTATCAGAATTCCACACATAGTTTTAAGGTTGTATACTCTGTGTGTGTGCGTGTGTCCTGGGTAGCATGTTGCATGTAATTGTCTCAACATGGTAAGAAAGTTGTATCTAATTGGACTGAATTTAACCAGTCGAGTGATGGAACTTAGTATGGGAGTTGGGCAGAGGCCCTGGCTTTGATTTTGGAAGGACAAAAAAAAAAAACATACTGACCAATTATCCACATCCACCTTTGATATGGTAAATATATCTCGCAGTTTTTGATTATACATTTGCTGCATAATTTAAACAGGGTGTCCATGGAAACCTTGCCCTAAATGGATTATGCATTATGAAAAACAAGAGGTTTTGTACACAGCACGTTTCTTAACATCTTATTATACTTTGATTGATCCATATTTAACATACTGTAATATTGTATGGGAAAGGACTTTTCCAACTTTCTTGATCAACATATTGCTGCTCAAAAAAGGGCTTATTAGATTAGCAATCTTTTTAAATGCTGTTGCGCACGTCTCCTTTTTAAATTGCCTCCATTCGACATTCTTCAACTTTGTACATTTGTCTTCAAAGCAACATTAAAGAATGCATATTTACCTCAGAATTTTAGTTATTTGGTAAATCATTTAAAATTCCAAAATTACCCAACAAGACAAAATGTCCCATTTTTATTGAATATCATGGAGTTCATTGTGGAATTAAAATGGACATTTAATGGATTCCCCTCTGTCATTGTCTATGTAAAAAAGAAATTACATGGCAACTACTACGGCTTATCTGTATTCTTTGTTTTTTTTTTACTATAAATCTACAGATTTTATATGTGCAGTTCTCAACACTAATATTTAAAATATGTTAGTGATTTTTGTATTGTTTGTTTTGTATGTAGTTTTCATATAAGCCATTACAGGTTTCTACTTATCTACTACACCCTCACACGTACTTTTATATTTCCTTCGCGTGTGTTTTTTTGGGATTAATTTTGGGTGTGAAACAAATAAAACTAAATGATCATTTGTTTCAGCTGAGAGTTACGAGCTTTTGTGGAGGCTCGTGCTTTTTAAGAAGACTTTCCCATCTTAAATACATGAAATTCACCAGGAAACAGCGAGTATTTGCTACATTTTTCCACATAAAAATGAATTATTAACATTATCAGAACCATTCAAAAACAGTCCTTTATAATATCCTGGAAAACACTGCAAGGACCAGGGCTGTTGTGCTCTCAAGAGCACTGCACACACTCGCTCACAGGTTTTATAATGGAATGAATGTAAAATAGATCTGCCCTACCAGCCCAGTCTTCCAGGTATCTCCATCATATGACTCACCTCTGAGCTGACCATCAGCTCGGGGACACTGTGCACCATGGAGACTGTTGCTGTGGAGATGGGAGTTTGCTGGTTCCCATTTGTGCTCTGCAGCCTGAGAGTGGGAAAAAAAAAAGAGTGGGAGTCATACATTTTGCGGTTTGTGTATCTCTTAGGTCCTTGAACACATTGTGACTGAGAAGAAAAGCAGCTTTCACAAACATAGTAATTAAAATTTTGTTCAACTTAGCAGCGGTTTACTGGTTTGATTTGAGCAAACATTTGTCGTGAGGACAGAAAATACTCCAGTTAGGATGTGATTTGGCTGTTTTTTGGCAGTTCCAAGCTATTTCAGATTTTTTTGTCTATAAATACATAACACCTGCCCTAAAACAACATGCAAAAGTATTTCATGCGGTTTAATAAATCAGTCCAAAGTAGTACCCCTGAGTTTTTCCTCACAATAATAATGCACAGGCACTATGCTTAAAGTATAAATCGATAGAATCTGCATTAAATTTAGCATGTCTTGGATTCTGACTGACAGCTGAAAATTTTGCATTTCTATCAAACAAACCGACAGCAGGGAAAGTGCAGAGTGTGAACACTTGATTTGTGACCTGAGTTGTACTCAGTTCTCTTTGTATGATCTCTGGTGCCCCCTGATGGTGTTAAATAATACAGAATCCACCACTCAGAGGGTCAGATGGATTTAGTTTTAAGGTACAGGAACCTAACATCCTCACAAACATCACTTATTAATCAGTTCTAAATTGTTTTGTTTACTGAGTGATGCTGAAACGTTTATGTGACTGTGTGAAATTATAACTTTTACATGTGCTGCAACCAGCTCAGTGCAATGCGAGTAAAGGAATGAACAGGAAAAAATGAAAACCTACATGTTTCCATTTATGAGTTAAAAAATAGTGACTGTGATTGCATTTCCTTACTGAGTCAGATCCTGGCCACATTCCGCACATAAACCCTTCATTACTATTGGATGGCTGCATTCTTCTATTCTGATGATGACACCCCTGGAGAAAAAGGAAACGAAACATTAGTGTAAATACTAAAAGCAGTAATAGTACATTACTTACATCTTTTGACAAGATTCTCACTAAATATCAGTATAAATGAAGTGTATTACATGTTACATTAGCATTTGTACCACCCAGATTTCATGTGAGCCTCAAAACTGTATGTTAACACTTTGCTTTGAATAACTGGCAAATTTTATTGCTGCATTATTACTGTAGGGCTACAACTAAAGAATATTTTGATTGTCAGTTAATCAGTTGATATTATATTGATAAAACAAGAAGTTGTTTGGTCTATAAAATGTCCAAAAATGGTGAAAAATGGCAATTAGTATTTCCCGAAATCCAAGATGCCATCTTCAAGTGTCTTGTTTTGTCCACAACCCAAAGATATTCAGTTTACTGTCATAGTGAAGTGCAAAAACCAGAAAATATTCACACTTGAGAAGCTGGAGTCAGAGACTTTCTTCACAAAAACTACTCAGTCATTAATTTTGTTTTCACACTTCTATTAAGTGATGAGCGCAACAACACAAAATAAATGTATAAGAAAGGTAATAGGCGTGTATTTAATATAGAATTCCCATAGTACACATATTAAGAGTTTGTTTCATTCTTAGTGCATGCATAAAGTAAATTGCAGATTATTATTTCAAATAATATATAATAAAAACATCAGATATAAATTATTGAAAATATAAAATACGCCTTAACAAAACAATAAATGGCCTTGGACTTGAATATGATAGGCTTATAAAACTGTTTGTGGAAAGGAAATAGTTTGTGTAAATAGGTAATGATTGCTAAAGACTAATCATAAAATATTTGCAGGCTATAATTAAGCATTTTGTTAATAAATAATACATGAATAATGTTTTTTGGCTTGAAGACAATTTAAATGAATGAATATGAAGACTTTTCACAGACCCCTTGGAGAAGAAGTCGTAAATGCAGTCAATTAAACATGTCCCTGTTTGCAATCATGAATAACAGCTCGGCACAATGCTTTGCTTTGTAATTCAGACTCCACAGTTGTTAATGCCCTTTTCAGAACCTTTCAGATAGCTAACCTTTCACCATTCTAGTTGTTTTGTTGCTTCGTTGGTGCAAATATTGTCCTTCTGCTGCTCCTCTGCCAAAGTATCTCTGATCCATCTTTAAAAGCAGTCACTTCTGACTCATGGACCATGGTGTTATTTCAGACTGAGGGCGCTTTGCTGTCAAGACATGCATTAAGTATTGAAGTCAGGAGTGGGAGTTTACAAGGAGCACCTGAAGGCAGCACACGCCCTTCTTCTCTCAGAGGAGTTTTGAATCAGAGCTGTTAATAGTCTGATATCAAAGGTTTGTTTATCTTTTCTAAGGGAAAATGACCCCTTCTACTAAATTAGGTATACTCCACTGACGCGCGGGGTAATTTTAGGACTAAGCTAAAAGGAAAAAACAAAAGTGGAACTGAGTAACAAATTAAAGCACGTACTGTTGACAGCTGCTGAAAAACGCATATCCTCTTATTCTGAAATAATAGGCGGGCAGGCAGGGATAGACATAACAACAGCACTCTCAAATCCACGGGGACAGCAGCAGACCGGGGCCAGTCCTCTACCTGTCAACCACCACTGCTACTGCTTGTACACATTTCATGCACGCGGGGGGACGGCAGCGTCAAGGCGAACGACACGAGGCGACACTCCGCGTGACTTTGCCTTCAAAATAAAAGTGTAAAAATGTTTTGCCCGTAAGCTTCGTTGCACGTGTATGAAAGTGACAACTCAAGATATCATAATGCTTGCTTAAATTCTGCTTACAGCCGGTTTTCTTTCAACAATAATTCAATCGACTAAAAAAAGATTAATTAACCGTTTATCAAAAATAATACACTTTTATTTTGAAAGCTTTTGGCCAAACTCTCCTTGTTTGTTTTGACTGACTTGACGCTGATAGAACAAGTGCTGTGAGTGATGGTTTGAGCACGGCTAGCAAACAAGCTAACGTTAACTTAGCACCTATATATAGCAATGTTAGCTTGTAAGCTAGCTATCGTTATACTGCGGGTGAAGTCAGTAGCTGGTGCTAAAACTACAGCTGACATGTTGCCTGTAGCCTCTCCAGACAGCAAACACTAGTTAGCTATAGCAAGCACAGTGACTCACCCGGGTGGAATGACTTGTCCGAGTTGACAGCATAGCTCCTTCACTACTCCAGCACGGTCCGATTTCACCTTCTTCTCGGGCAGCCTGGCAGCCTCTGCCCCCTTCTCTTGAGGTATGGGAGCACACAGTGCGAGCACCGAGTCCACGTTCACAAGAGTCCCGGGTTTGACTTTCCACTCCAAGAGGCGCAGAGGGAGAGCCCCGCTCGGCCAGCAGATATCTGCCACCTGCACCGCGGGGCCCTCCGCTGCTGCACCGCCGCTACCACCGCCAGAATCCGCAGGAGGATCCTCCATCTGCCCCGCTCCGTCCAAAAAAATCCCTTTAGTTTTCAGCAACGGCCCACTTAAAATGTATCCACTAGACCTCGCAATGCCCCGTGTGTCATTAAAACGTGCAAACCATCAGCACGAAGGAGAATTAAAACAAATGTGCTGCCGATTTAAACCCAGTAGCTTCCACAGTCAGCTTCGTTCGCTCTTCCCGCCCGTAAACAGGAAAGCGCAACACTGCAGCGACACGGGTCGCTACAGCATCCGGTACACCAGCCTGCTGCATGAAAAACACACAATTACCTCAGATTTCAAAATAAAATACCTCATAAAATACTTGCGCCACATCGGTTATTGAAACATTCCAGGAACTACTGTTTCGCCATATACGTTATCCAGTTTTCTCATTGATCAATTTTAGTTCTTGTTGTCATGGGTATTACCTGTATCTGTTTATTTTTTGTGTAAGTGAGTAATTGTAAAGCCTTTATTTTGAAAGCCGCTCCATGCCTCCGGTTATGCTCTGTCTAAATCTGGTTTATTTGACATTCAGTCTGTACACTTACAGTAACTCAGTTGCGACAGCCACAACAAACCCTTATCATCCTTCTTTAAAGTATAAACATAAATTAAAAACAAATGTGGCTGTAATGACAAAATCCTCTCAAGCTTTCCTGAACCTCCTTCTTTTGTTTTTTTTTTTCTTTCCACAACTTTCCATAACCCACAGAGACCTACAGTACCTGATGTAAGATGATGTAACATAGAAATAACACTCCTGTAATATCTCATGTGGCGTAGTAATAATTACAGTAATAATATTTTTTAATGTTGGCGTTATGATTGTCATTATTATTTTATAATAATAATTATGATTATGTTTGTTTTTTTTCTGTCTTTTTCCTTCTCAGGATGCCCATGTTTTGGGATGTTCTTTGTTTTGATTATGACTGATATTACACAATGATATGAGTAAAAAACAAAGCGAGCAAACTGCGTGTATAGATATGTATATCCATATATATAGGCCTACATATATGCATACATATATTCATATATTACGGACTGAAGAGTTTATAAAATATCTTAGCTCATACTGTGTGAGCTACTGACAATAATCACGTTTATTTGACTTTACAGGAATATCAAGTAGGTTAGGCACTAAAAGGACAAGGGCATGCCTCGAACCACTCTGTATAATCGATGACGTCTCATGTCGGTACCTCCTACCAGAGAGTGCACCATCAAGATACGTCTCTGTCCGCTGGGCATGTCCACCCACTGATAGTTGACAGACTTCACTTAAAGGCATAGTTCGGATTATTTGAAGTGGGGTTGTATTAGGTACTCATTCATAGTCAGTGTATTACCTACAGTAAATGGTGGTTAACACGCCCCAGTTTGGAGGAGCAGCAGGAGTGCCTGATAAGGAAACGAAGCCATGTACTGCTGTGGACAGGTCACAACATATGAGTTTATATATTTAGAATATTTTCTCCACTTTACCTTGCTATTAGACAGCTTTTTCAGATGGCAAACTGCTGTTATATAAGCCAAATATTGCTCTCTGTTGCTTAACCAAACTCTATTGGCAAAATTATTAATTTTACCTCACAGGACAAAGGAGTGATCGCTTTACCAATTGCCTCAATCTGTTAGTGTTATCGTGACTTCGGGGAATCTGAACTAACCTTTTAAAACCCCAAAGTCACGCAATAACACAAACAAACTAATCAATCAAGGCAGCAGTAGACCAGCAACTCCTGCATTCTGCAAGGTAAAATTACTTATTTCACCAGTGGAGTCTCTTTGAAAAAGAGAAAGTGATATTTGGCCTAGATAACTGTGGTTTTCTGTTTAATAAAAGTTGTCTTACGGCAAGGTAAAGCAGCGAAAATATATTTAATATAGTGTACCCTTAAACTGATACCAGTGTTTTTCAGGTGGACCTTGTTTTAGGTGGTTAAAATACGTTTTGCTGCTGACCCTGTCCACAGCAAAACATTGCGTAGCTTCCTAAGCTGGTACTCCTTCTGCTTCTCCAAACACATTAAAGGCATTTTTCTTATCTTAGAAGGCCAGTAAAAGTCTTGCATAGTTGATAGAAGTCAGGTGGCTTACTTTTCCTATAGCAGCTTTGAAAATTATGACAGGCCAATCAGAGCTCTTGTTACTGCTCTGTGGGTTGAGTTGGACCTCTTTTAATTACTTCCACTAAAAGGTTTTTGTTTTGATCAGCAGGTGTTTGCTGTTTGTTACTTCACTTGGATGTTTGGACTTCACTGTGAAGTTTCACAGGCGTCTTTTTAAAGGGAAAAGTCTCTCTGTGCTCACTGCTATGCACCTCACACAAGCGTGATATCCAACGCACCTACACTGAAAATGGATATAGGATATTTTGTGTTGTGTTAAAGTTTGAAATGAATAATAGAGTAGTTATGTAACCATAGATTCTGGATTTTTCAGTGAGGGAGAAGGAGTTGATGTGATTTTAAGATTTTTTTTTTAACTTCTAGCTTTTATATTACATGTCTGGAGATATTTAAGTGATTGCAAAAGAGAAATTAACATCAAAGCAGGAGATAAGCATATTTTCACATGGAAACTGATGGAGTCCATGTGATAATACACTAATATATGGCAATATTAGTCACAAGGTGTCAGTAGCCAACAATGCTATTTGCATTTGGGGTGGAATAGCCAATGTGGCTGTTACACCCAGGTGTATAGGGCCATCGTGATATCAGATATTAACTACAACATTATGGCCAAAGAATACATGATAATGGTATTATCACAATGTCTATAGTAGAACTGCAACAATTAACTGATTCATCGATTATTAAATTAATCGCCAACTATCTTGATAATCGAATAATTAGTTTGAGAAATTTCTTTTAAGAAAAACAACAACAAAATTCTCTGATTTTAGCTTCCTAAATGTGAATATTTCCTGGTTTCTTTACTCTTCTATGACATCTAACTGAATATCTTTGGTTTGCGAGTAAAACAAGACATTTGAGGACGTCATCTGAGGCTTTGGGAAACACTGACTCTCAATGTCTTGTTTTGCCTACAACCCCAAAATATTCAGTTTTGAACTATGGCTATTTCACATAGGGCTACAAATACCAAATATTCTTCCCAGGAGGGCAAAGTCATGACACGCCATACTCTTTCTGCCTCATGCCAACATCCAACCAACCCAACCAACAATTTAAAACTAGTACTAGCCAGTCAGAGGCAGAGTAGGGCAGGTCATAACTTTGCTCTCCTGGGAAAAAAAAACTTTGGTATCTGTAGCCATATGTGACATAGCCACAGTTCAGTACTTAATAAATCCAAAAGATAACTGCAGATTTTAGAGTGGTCCTTTATTGTGACCATAGACTGTATGCGACAAGTCCAAGGAACACCCGTGTCACAATCATACTGTTTAATCACCATCTATATCAGAGCTGCAGTGATTAAAGTTAAGATAAATTTAGGAAATATATAAAAAAGAATTAATAAAATTTAAGATTAATAAACATTCTCTCTGCGCATATAGTCTTTTCTTGTTTAAACTTGTGAAAATTGGAACAAAAACAAAAGCAGTGCGTTTAGACGTTAGACGAACGTTTAAACGTTTAGACGAAAGCGGAAGTGCGTAGAGGGTACCTACTTGCTCTCCTTTACTCTTCGGCTGTAGTAGTGGCGCTAGTGGGTAGCGTCTGATTAATGAGGAGGTGGTGCCAACCGACAGATACTTTCGTTCCAGGACACTTTAAACCTTAATTTATCGCCGTGAGCAGAGCTGTTGTGTTATCACAGGAACCATGACAGGAGAGACGAGCAGAGTGGTAAATAAACGATGTTTCTATTTCATTTTTTTTAATCTTGGTTTGATTGTAGCGTTAGCTTAAGTTAGCCGGTTGACCGACAGCTAGCTACGAAAAGGTTAACTGTGGTAATTAGCTTGTCATGTTAGCGAGAGATACCAACGGACAGATGCTAGATGTGACAGAGTTTGAAGCTGTGGTTGTGTGTGAAGGACAAACTGACTATTTGACATTCAAAAGAATATGTTTCTCAAGGTTATTAAGCTGCCTTTCATATTTTTCCATTACTGTTGGCGGCTGTAACTTAGTTTAAGAGGTGACAGCAAAAAAAAAGTGCCTTAATATAAGACTCCACGTTACTGTTACAACATTACTGTGGACTGGATAAGACCAAACAACAGCTAACTATTCCACTCATGTGTCATTCATGGTGGTGTTGGGACCTGCGGCTACACTTTGAGTGACAGAGTTTGTTTGATGTTTCAGTGCTCAGGTCCCTGACATCACTGTTATCTATCTGCACATCAATTTGTCAGCACAGGAGACATTTTGTCCCTCAGATGCAGACAGCGAACAAAAACAACGAAGTACCCCGGCTGGTCATGCTGGCCTTGATCTGGCTATCAACTCAGTCTGGCAAACCAAGGATTTAACAAATCTCCACGAGCCTATGTCCAACCAGAGGGACGGGATTTTAGAATAAATGGCAGTGGCACGTTACATGAATGGCCAATTAATTAATATTGATCAGAAGCTGTTTTAGTCACTTAATCGTTGTTACTATCTTTTCTAGAAAAAAAAGTTCCTGCTCCTCCATTGTGAGAATTTGCAGATTTTCTCCGTTTTAAATAAATCTAAACTGATGTGAAGCAATGTGAGGTTGTCAGTGTGTGCTGTAAAACAACTTTGAGAAGCTTTTCTGACATATTGTATGTTTATGGATCAAATGATCAATTGCTGAATCAAGAAAGTTATCAGCAGATGAATCAGAAATGTAAATAAACAATATTTGTAGCCTAAATTTGGGGAAACAAGGCCATCACAGCAGCACCAAAAGCTGTCGGATTCTGCAGTGAGAAGTAATGAGAGTATAAACAGACAACTTGAGCCTAAACATAAATACCACAATAAAAATATATAAAATACTTAAATACTAATGAATAAAATGGAGAAAGCAATACCAGATTTTCATGCAATATAGGATTTTCATAGGGAACGTGCACTCTACTCTGTAATACCTAAATGGGAGTTATGGATAGATTACCAACAATTGTGTAGTCCAAACAAGAGCAGTTTATTTTAATGAATAGAAAGTGGGCAATCTAGATCATGGCAAGCAATTAGAGCTGCAGTGATTAGTTGATTAATTGATTAGGTGATCAAAAAAATTAGTTGCAACTATTTTGATAACTGATTAATCATTTCAGTCTTTTTTTTAAGCAAAAAAGTCAAACATTTGCTGGTTTCAGCCTCTTAAATGTGAGGATTTGCTGTTTTTCTCTGTCATTTATAACAGTAAATGAAGAGTCTTTGGGGTTTGGACTGTTTTTGTGTGCAAAACAACCAATTTGAATTCATTACTTTGGGCTCTGGGAAATTGTGATCAGCAATGTTCACATTTTTTTGATGTTATAGACCAGGGGTGTCAAACTCAATTTCATCTTGGGCCACATCAGCATTAGGTTTGCCCTCAAAGGGCCAGTTGTAAATGTAAGACAATACAGTTGTATCTGTATTACATAATTGCCTCTGCATTTGATTAATATTGATTTTTATAACAATTATAATAAGCTCTAATAGCAAAAATCTAGGAAAAAATAATGGCAAGTAGACATTCAATTGTGCAACAATTATGTATTAAAAAATGAAACAGACAAAGTTGTGTCTGTGAACAAACTTTAAAACTGTTTAAAATATTAGTATTTTTGCAGTAAGATGATCTGCTGCTTTGTTTCATATGAAGAGTGCTGTGGTTTTGATCAGTGTGGAGGAACAGTGATGCTCCGTGTTACCTGCTCTTACAGTCACATGACGTCTCTGTGGGTCAGACTCTTGTCTCTGTACTCTGCTGTTTTACATAAATGATTTGCAGCAGAGTTTCTCATCTTTCCTAAAAAAACCCCACCAAACTTGTTCTACACTTGCGCATTATGAAAGTTTGGTGGTGCGACATGGTACAATGTTACTTCTGTCGCTGTTTTCATCGCGGTCTGCTCTGATGAAATGACGAGGAGACACAGGAGAGGGAGGAGGGAGCGCTTGTTTTGTGTGAGCGCGGCAGCAGGCGTCCAGTAAGAGCGGTGCAGACAGAGACAGGAGGAGAGAGAAAATGGAGGAAACTTACAGTGGCAGCTCCTTGATGCCAAAAATGAAACATATGCGCGTCCTAATGAGATGTATCAATACGCTAGTGGTGCATCGATCTGTTTCCAATTCATGTTCAACTTTTTTACCGATACAGGCCATCTGAACCGATCCCCTTGTATCTTACACATTAAAGTCCGGTGCATCAGATACACCCCTAATGATGCATCTAGCTACTAAATGACTTCAGTATGTGTGTAAAAGGGATGCATTCTCGGACATGTAGTTATTGGACACCATACTTCTGTAATGCAGTTTAGGCTTGTACTGTATGATGCAAATGATATTTTTTGCAACTTCTCGCGGGCCACATAAAATGAGATGGCGGGCCAGATTTGGCCTGCGGGCCTTGAGTTTGACACGTTTTATAGACCAACAGATTAATAATGAAAATTATCTGCAGATTAATTGATAATGAAAATAATCATTAGTTGCAGCCCTAATAATAATAATAATAATAATAAAAATGAAATACTGTTGCTGCTGACAGGCCCAGAAGTTAATTTACAGCTACTGAAAATGGGAACACAAATTGTTTCATTGCTGAAGCTCATTATGTGACAGTTGGAGCGCTTTTCAAGGATACAATGGTGGAACGAGTTTTCAGGGCTCATTTACTGTCACAAACCAAGTGATCTGTCCACAGGTTCCCCGTCAACAGTCTTATGATATTTAAAAGATAAGAGTGAAAAGCGCCTTTTTTCCCTCCATAGTTAAGGTTGTGTCTGCATCACGTGGCTCTGCTCCGAAGATGCCCACATCCTGGCTCCTCACTCCAAACGACGAGATCCTTCAGTGCACTCAGGTAACAAACAGCAGCCATGCGTTGATCACAGATTAACTTCTGCCCATGATGATGTTGCTTGTCTTGATGAATGGGCCTGTCTCCTGCTTCCAGGGAAGGTAAGCGCAGAGGGCTGCTGTGGAAGACACTCGTTGGCATCTCTGTCGGTGTACCTGTGGCAGTGGGTGTCCAGTATGCTGTGTCAGCACCGAGAGAGAGAAGGAAGATGAGGATCGTTGTCGAAGGATTTGGTCGCTTGTTCAGGTTGGTCGATATCTCTGTCATTTGTACCATATCAGTTCAGATGCTGAGCTCATAGCATTGGTTACAGAATCAGCTTCTGGGTAAGATTCTTAATACTGACACATTTTTTGCAGTACAACAACCACTGTGGAAATGAGTGACAATTCCTGGACAAATGTTAAAATATAGTGTAATAGTGAATTGACTCAATAATGTCGGTGATACCATTTAAAGTTAACTAACATTAGCCACATTAGACAAGTTAGAGGGTGTATTGCAGCTCTCTCTGTCAATAATGAGATGAATCTGTGGGACTCATGTTAGAAAAACGCCATTGATACAGTATGACCAGCATATAAGTGGCACCAAAACAGACTGACAATATTACGAATCACTCACATTCCTGTTCATGTCACATTACAAGTCAAATCCAAACCTTTTGAAGTCCCAGCGAGCCTCTTATCTGTGTGTCCTCAGATCTCTCTCTGTCGGGATCTTTATCTCGGTGGATTACTGGTGGACCACCAATGTGACTGTTCGGGGTCTAGATGAGGTAAGTTCCATGAGATGAAATTGGTTCGATGTAGATGTAATCGAGATGGCTGTAGCTGTCAAACCCCTAAATGTTGCTGCTGGTCTGATCTTGACTTATGGTGGAGAGATGATGAAGCTTTTCATTGTGTTTAGTGGCCCTTAAACATCCGTATATCTTACTTATAGCTTTTGCTTTAAGCTATGAGTAAGTTAAGTTAATGTTTAAAGGTAACCCCATTTTCCCATGTTTTTGTGTCTAAGTGACCAGTCAATTTTCAAAATGAAAGACCCTGTGCAGACTTGAGATCATAAAAACAGACAGAAATTAAACTATTTAACAGCCTAACATACTTATCCATGGTAGAAGCACAAAAAGCAAGGAAAGAGGATCAAATTAACTAAATCTGAGCAAGTAAACATAATCAGGTGGACAAAATGCTCCACTGCTGAAACATTTCTGAAATGCTGCTGGTGGGACATGCAGCTTGTGGAGGACCGATCAAAACTGGGGCGCAGTGGAATCAACCAGTTATGGGCACTGAACAGTACATCTGCTAAAAATGCTAGTTTTTGCCACTGACAGGCTCAGACTGTTATTCTGACAACATTGTGGAAATTATCTTTAAGAGTAAGATCCTTTTTGTTTAGGCAGAAACAGCTTTTTTATTGCTTTGGTCAAACTCATCCAAACTCTCTTTACAGAAACAGTAATTTTATCATCCTGAAACACACTCACATTCAAACTTGAGATAAACAAAATAAAACACACAAAGCACATCTTGACTCATCTTTGCACTGCTCCAACAATCACAAACTCTGGTTGTTTAGTTGAAATAAACCTTTAATACACCAAGTGAAAGTATTCAGGCTGTTTCTCCTCACTTCCTCTCTGATGGCCGACCTCCTTCTTGCTGATTTCCTGATAGTTTCACATCTGCCGCAGTCAGTTAAGACAAGAGTTGGTGTTTGAACAGTGAAAAGATGAGCCAAGGCATTTGTGGTGAGTTTTATTTTGTTTCTGTCATGGCAATGATCACATTACCGTTTCTGCACAGGGAGTCTGGTCAGTTTTGTGAGAACAATAAAGCAGGCTTTTCTGGTTAAACAAAACAAATGTTACTCTTCAACAAAAAGGCAGTGATCCTTTCCAGAATGTTGCCAGACACTTAAAATAACAGTATGAGCCTGTTAGTGACAAAACCAAGCACTTGTAGTTGACATACATTGACGGTGTGCATAAAGATCAATTTACAAAATGTTTGTCCCCATTAGTCACTGTGACACTGGGGACAAACATGGGCACACGGGGCCCAGGTTTTAACAGCACATTAGTTACCATTTAATGTGGCATTTTAATTAAATGTAGAAATAAGTAAAGTTTTATTTTTGTTATTATTGATCCAGTTTTATTCAAGTTTGGTTGGATGATGCATTCTGGAGAGCTGGGTCAAAGGTCCAATCTTGAAACAGTATGAATGATGATTGATTATGTTGAAACAATCAGCCAATTCATAGATTAGTTGACCCACAGAAAATGAATTGACAGCAGTTGCTGAATATTGTCTGGTTCCAGCTTCTCAAATGTGAGAATTTTCCACTTTCTCTGTTTTGTTTTGCTTTTTTTTTTTCATCGCGGCGTGGAACAGATCTTTTCATTGGCCAAGATGTCAGGCAATTAAATGCATGAGCATCCTGAGTTGCATCATTTTCCCAATTTTAGCCAGAATTTCCTCAGCGGTCTCTGAGTTACAGGACACAGACCTTCATTAAAAAATAAGTAATATAACTTTCAATGATTGACACAGATACTAATGTGTGTCCATGAGACCTATGTGCCATAACATGTCCACAGTTCATATCCAGTCAGGGACCTTTGTCATGCCTCTCTCTCGTCCTACATTCCATCCCTCATGTACATACAGAAATAAAGTAAAAAAAATAGCACCTGTTCAGTGTTGTTTTTTTTTAATCTCTGGCTCTGTGTGTGTTAATCTTGTTTGGACAATCATGTCTCACTGTTGTCCTCCCCTGCTAGAGCAGCCCATCTTACTTGGCCGGGATGTCAGCCTGCCACCAGAGGGCAGCAGAGTGCATGGTGGAGGGAGCCATAAAGAACGGCGGGATATACATCAAACTCGGCCAAGGTCTGTGTTCCTTCAACCACCTCCTCCCCCCCGAGTACATCCGCACCCTGCAAGTGCTGGAAGACAAGGCCTTGAACAGGAGGTACAAAGAGGTGAGAACAGCAACACAAACAGGGCACATGGTTCTGGGCAGAGGACAGCTTGAAATTTCTCAGGATCGCGTTTGCCTCTGCGACAGGTGGACGCTCTCTTCCAAGAAGACTTCAGCAAAACCCCCGAGCAGCTTTTTAAAACGTTTGACTATGAACCCATCGCCGCTGCCAGCTTGGCTCAGGTTCATAAGGCCGAACTGTTTGACGGGACCCCTGTCGCTGTGAAGGTGAGCACCGACTCTGAGATCATGTTATATTTCCCTTTTTGCCTGTGTTTTGGCTCGGTCGCCTTCAGGTACAGAACTCCAAAATAAAACGCGATATTGAAAACGTGTACTGTGCACAAGATTCCCATGCTCATGAAATTCTTGCAAAATTTATGAAATTTGGCCTGGAGATCATCTGGAATTAACAGAATGTTTTGGAAAAGTTTTGAATATAGATTATTGTTGAAAATATGTTCATAAAAAACCCCAAAACATGTCTTAACGTTACATGAAAACACATTCTTTGTATTACTCATTTAAAATGAATGCGTGAATGCTGAAGCGTGACTAGTATCATGTGAAGTAGTATCATGGTTTATCCATGAAAAAACCTGAGAAGTGATGTTTAGTAATATGTGGCTTTTGAACAACAAATATAATACATAGTTCAAGAGAGATGCAGACACTGGCATCACTGGACCTAGGTTCTGCACCAAAAGGTTTGATGGAAGTGGAAAATATCATCCGTAGCTGCGTCCGATGATCTGTTACCAGCTGAAGTAATGTGGGCACTGAAGATGATCTTCTCGACAAAGGAATCGCAGCCAGATTTAGTTGTGGGCAAAGGAAGTGTGCGTACCTCACCACATTTGGACTTGTGCCCTACTTCAAAACGAAAACGAAAGCCTGAATAAAGCTCTCCAACTCAAACAGATGGACCTTCACATCTAGGCTTGGGATGGGTGGCAGGTGAACACCTTGTATGTAGGGTCCTATCGCACACAACTGCACAGGACATCCTAGGGCGGATACAAAAAATGCTCTCTGAAACCACAACAAAGAACCTTGTGCAGCTATTGGCCCACATATTTCATATTACTTAAATAAAGTAGTAATCATTAGTAAAAATGTTCTGTGTGCAGAAACAGAGCACTCCAATCCAGCTTTTAAACCAAGTTTTAAATCACACCGCTTGATGACTTTAGCAATAAACCTTGAAAATGTTTCCCTATTTTTCACTTTAAATAGGGAAAAAATATCTTGGCCAAACTAAAGTACAAGTCAAAAGTCTGCACACCTCTCACTCAATGTTTTTTCTTTATCTTTTTTATCAGAAATGGATCAGATTATACCAACAATGTGCAAAAGGTGGCTACTTTGAAGAATCTAAAATATCAAAGAGCAAAAAACTTTTGTACACTCTTTGTTTGACGGGTGTGTAAGATTTAATGACAACAGTGGGCCTTTTATGAATCTAAAATATACATTTTGTCTTGTTTTCACTCTTTTTGCTTACTAGATTTTTTGTTTACTGCTCCCCGCAGGTGCAGTACATTGACCTCAGGGATCGGTTTGACGGTGATATCAGAACATTGGAGATCCTGATGGATATTATTAAGTTCATGCACCCCAGCTTTGGATTCCGATGGGTTCTTAAGGTCAGAAAGCAGGCGTATTTCTTAATTAACCTACTGTTTATGTCTGGGGGGAGGAGATGTTTAGCTAAAGAATTAGACAAACTCAATAACAGGATTTAATCCAACTTTCTGTAGGACTTGAAGGGCACGTTGGCTCAAGAGCTGGACTTCGAGAACGAGGCCAGGAATTCTGAGAGGTGTGCAGAGGAGCTGAAACACTTCAGTTTTGTTTATGTCCCCAAAGTCTTCTGGGAGCAAACAAGTAAGGTGAGGTTATTATAAATTGTGCAACGTAACTGGACTTTCATCCTCTCCTTGGCTAAAGCTTCGTCATTTTTTCTCTCCTTTTCAAAGAGAGTGCTGACAGCAGAGTTTTGCAACGGCTGCAAAATCAACAACTTGGAAGAAATTAAAAAACAAGGATTAAGTTTGAAAGATGTGAGTTGATGCACTCTAAACAATACATGACATTCAGAATATTATCGTAGAAAATGCTGTCTGATGAACCTCATCAAATATTTGTTTTTCAGACTGCAAATAAACTGATCCGAACGTTTGCTGAGCAAATATTCTACACCGGTTTCATCCACGCTGACCCTCATCCTGGAAATGGTGGGTACATCAGTGTACATGTGTGGATGCCAGAGTTTTATATTTTCTGTTGAGTTCGAATAAAGATGATGATTAAAATGACGTTTTCTATAAATGTAGTCTGGTGGGTTTGGCAGGAGCATTAAAACAGCTGTTTCTGGTTAAACTAAAAGGACGATAATCTCTGTAAGGAATCTTTCCATAGTGTTTCCAGACACTTGTAATAACCTAAATTTCATCCTGTCAGCAGCAAAACAAGAACTTAAGTGGACCTACATGACGTTAACCTACATATTAATACATTACATTGCAGCCTGTTTCACCACTGTAGCCTTCTCACTCCATACTGTGAACCAATTTCAAAAATTGTTGTCACTTAATCACGCAGACACAAAAACATGGAAAAACGGGGTCCAAGATGGGTCCTACCTCGAAAAATACAGAAATCACCCTTTAACCTGATGTGACGTACTTTTACTGCAAATTGTCATCATTAGCGTGTTAGCATGCTGAAGTTAGCATTTAGCTCAAAGCACTGCTCTGCACAACTTCATAAATAAAGACAAACTGAGTAAAATAATGATAGTATGTAATGTCCAGGTGTCATTTCTTTCCTTTTTTTTCCGTCTTGCAGACTGGTTGGAAAGAAAAGGTGATTAAATTGTTGTCTTAACCTGTGGAAATTAAAAGCTGCAGCTAGGTAGTTGTAGGCAGTGTTAGAAAGAAAGAGCTTTTAAAGGTCATGAAGATTTATTGCACTGTTTGACAATATAATAAATATACAATAAGCTATCAAAACACATTTAAAATAGAATGCTGATTTTGCAAGTCTGACTTGCAAGTTGTTTGTGTTGGCAGTTCTAGTGAGACGAGGCCCTGATAACAAGGCAGAGTTGGTGCTCTTGGACCACGGCTTGTACGAGTACCTCAGTCAGAGGTAAGATTCAGCTCGGTCTGTATTTTTCTGTTGTCTGAGAATACTCTGCTATCAGCCCTGACTGTGACCTTTGACCACAGTGACAGAGCGGCCCTTTGTAAACTGTGGCGGTCCATAGTCCTGAGAGACGAGGCAGCGATGGAAAAGTACTCCAATGCACTGGGTGTCAAAGGTGGGGACACATGACCAACCATGAGCATTTGACCAACTAGATGATCAAGTTATCATGTGGAAGCCCATTTCTGCAAACGCGAAAAAGGAAAGTAAAGATCCTCTAAGTCATTATAATGAGTCTGTCTCGAAATTGTGACAAAGTGTCTCCCAAAATAATGTGTTAATATCTCAATGTGTTGGTATATCAAAATAATTTGTTACTATCTCAAGGTAATGACTTATCTTAAAATAATGAGAAGCTTTTTCAAGATAATTTCTTAAGTTTCTAAGTCGAAATGAGAAAGGTTCTAATTGTAATGACTTACAGGATATTTTTTTTCTATCACATTTGTGGAAACAGGCTTCCATAGCTTTACGTTGGTTGTTGCACAGTAAAACAGTAATTCCATGTCTTACCTAACTTGCTCTTTAGAGTACTTCCTGTTCTGCGAGATGCTGCTGCAGCGACCCATCAACATGCGGAAGCTGGGCCTGTCCAACATCCTGAGTCGAGAGGAGACCAACTACATGCGTGAAATGGCCAGCCAGCGCTTCGACAGCATCATGCAGGTGCTGAAGTCGATGCCTCGGCCCATGCTGCTCGTCTTCCGGAACATCAACACGGTGCGGAGCATCAACATCGCTCTGGGAGCGCCGGTGGACCGCTACTTTGTCATGGCCAAGAGGTCAGTGCAGCCGCCAGTTACGTTATGGCAGAGGTTCACATAGTGAGAGGCAGGCCTCCCCAGGGGTGATCCAGACAGTTTCAGGGGAGGCTCAGTGAATAGAAGTGGAAAAAATATTACATTAGCTATAACATAAGTCATCAATAGGAGATCAGATGGAATAGTTTACATGTGTGATTTGGTTAAAGAGATAGTTCATTAGTTTTGGGGAATTTTGTTTTTTTTTTTCCCCATGTTTTTAGAGCAAGAAACTAAAAAATGCCTTTGGACAGTCCTTTTTTATGCATTTTTTTGTATGTTTTTTGATTACCTGTGACTCAGATTGATGATTACCTAGCTCTGTGTTGAGATTTGAAACATTTGAAATGATTCACCCACTGAAGCTCCAGCACATTCCCGGTTCTTTGCAAGACTTAAACGACTACTGCATGGGTTGTCTGTTCCAGGATGTTTCATTAAAAACGCATAACTACGACTTCTGGTAAGAGATACACTGATTGCAATTTTCTTGGCTGATTCCCGTTCTTTAAAAAAGTCTAAACTGCTAATTTTTTTTTTTCTAAGAACTATAATTGACAGCATTGACAAAGATTTTGGATAGATAGCGGAAAGACTGACGTGAAAGATGGCAGAGGCTGCTGGCTTGTGTCTAGCTTTAGTTTTATCTGCTTTGCCTATGCTAGCTTCTTCAAATTGGACCTGTTCAGCAGGGTGATGGTGTTTAAAGAGTCTGATTAAATTTGTTGCTCCTAACTCTGTGGGCGACAGTCATGAAGGATCAAAAATCTGGATTTAAAAAAAAAAAAAAAAAAACAGAAAAAAGAAAACCAGAGACCTTTTCATCAGTTTCTGGTCACAGTTCTCCGAGGGTGGTGGGGGTGTGTTGTGCTAGCCTGTCCTGCACGGGTCCAGTTTGTAAACCCGCACCAGCAAAGCTCAGTACTGAAGCTGTCACCCGCAATTATCTCTAAATCAAATCCGGACCTGTTAATATACATCCTGTAATCTGACCTGTAATATATGCACAGAGACAGTCACTCACAAAGTATCTGGTGCAGCTGCTGTGCCCCTACAGCTGTTAATGGGTTTCCTCAGTGATGATGATAGCTCTGATAGCTTGCGGCTATACTTCTGGCTGCACTATATGGTTAAAAAAAAACATATTGTAGAAACAAGATTTGTAGGTCAGGGCATCTCTGCAGCACTTCAGCACTTCATTATAATGCAGTTTTTTGCGGCACATTTGACCTTTATCAAAAAACAAAGTTCTGCAATTTGGATATCGCACTTGCCCATATTATTACACGATAATACATAACATTTTTGGCAGTTTTTACAAGCAGAAAAACCGCTGATGACAATGTTTTCACAACAATCAAATCAGATCATCTGATCAAACCAGATTTCTCCCAAACTTGCCTTCAACGATGTTTTGTCCACATTTTGTTTTTTTACTCTGTCATCAGTCATTGGATGTACTTGCTAGCCTACAGCCTACATTGCTGACAGATCAGCGACATCCCATCAGTTGGATGGATGTGAATTTAGGAGTCAAAGGTTGATTAGGTTTGATAATATTAGATGGATGTTTAAAATACTGCACCATCATTTTCAATTCCTTTTTTTCCCACCTGCTGCCCGTCCACAATCAGTTCATTTTTCACTTTGACCCATGAATTTATATAATAAATTATAATAAAATATTTTTTTACCTCATACACAACTTTTTTTTTTTTTTTTGCGGGTTACCTGGCAGGTATTGGGCCTGGTGTAGGTCTCTGGGGGGAACCAACATCAGCATTTCTAAAATCCTGGCTACAGCCCTGCAGAAAATGACTGAAAACTGATGAGTTCTACAGTATTTGCTTTTGAAACGTTGTCCAACTGAAGTCAAATAACACAAGTGACTTGCTATAAATCTTCTAGTAGTTTATAATGACAGTAGAATAAGAACTGCTGCTCCTGAGGCAAAAACTCTGAACGTCACAAGTATTTTTTTAAGCATTTGTGTCATATAGATGAAGTCCCTCTTGTTGTTTAGTGCGGTGCGAGGCTGGGGAAAGATCCAGGCAGAGAGGACGGGGATGCTGCCCAAGCTCTGGGTCTTCCGCTGGGCGAGGACGACATGGGAGAGCCTCAAGTTCGAACTGGCTTTGAGGTGAGGACTCAACTTGTGACAATAATGCAAATTTTGCGATCTGAGCCACTGCATTATTAATGACACGACTTCTTTTACAGATGGGAGATGGCGTTGATGAGTGTGACACGTTCGTTCGTGAGCCTGCTGTCCTACTTCGGTCTGATATCTTTGGACGCGGACTTGTACGAGTACCTGAGATAGCACAGACGTCGCACATCTGATGGAACTGAGCACAAGGAGCTAATCCCGAGCACAGGTTCGTGCAATCCAACAGCAGGGAGCCTTTTCCAACCGTAGCAGCTCTGAAAGGTGCTAGTGATGGTGCTGCTCGAGTGTGAGCGCCGTTTCCACACCAAATCATCCTCAACTCTGCTGTCAGACATGACTGCTTCAGAATGGGAAAGAATATAATGAACTGTAGGACTGTAAATCACCAAGTCCACTCCAGAGTAGTCTTCCTCTTGATTTTAATTAAATTAATTATTGTTTTACTGTAATCTTAGTACAGCAGATTGTTTTGAAATTCAAATTTGAGATATTTTAAGCTGCGGTTTGTTTTTAAGAAACTGGTGAATTTATTCTATGAGACTGTTATTTATAGCAGCTGCAGCATCCTGACTGAGCAAAACATCAAATAGAGTTATTGTATTCCACAAGTTATGTGTAGTAACTGCACCTGTGCTATAAAACAAGCAACACACAACAATGTTAAGGAGACTTCGGATTATTTGAGGTGAGGTTCTTATTGGGAGTCAGTGTGTTACCTACAGTAGACAGTGTCATCATGCGCCAGCAAGGAAAGCTCAGCAATGTACTGCTGTGGACGGGGTCAGCAGCAAAATGTATTTTAGCCACCTAAAAAAAAAAAAGTTATTTAAATTATCAGTTAAAGTGTACGCGATATTTAGAATATTTTCACTGCTTTAACTTAGTGTCATTCAGCCTTTTCTGACTGAAAACTGCTGTTACAGAAGTCAAATATCACTCTTCCCAAACTAACCAAACTCCACAGGCAAAACCAGAAATTTTACCTCACAGAACTCAGGAGTTGCTGGTCTACCGCTGCCTCGATCGGATACTATGTTTGTGTTATTGTGTGACTTGTGTGTTTTAAAAGTTTAGTCCAGAATCACTGAAGTCACACAATGACACAAACAAACTACTGGATTGAGGCAGCGGCAAACCAGCAACTGCTGTGTTCTGTGAGCTAAAATGACTGATTTCACCAATGGAGTTTGGTTGGTTGAGCAAGAGGGCAACGTTTGGCTTTTTTAACAGTGTTTTCCCATCAGAAAGGGTTATCTGACGGCAAGGTAAAGTGAAAATATTCTAAATATAGCATACACTTGAGCGCACAACATGTAAATTCTGCTTCATGTGGTCTTTCCCACATTTAAAAAAAAAAGAAATCAGGTTCATAAATGATGTAATGTTAAAGTTTTATTCACGTTACGTTTAGTCACGTTTGCCGACTTACTCTGATGTATCCCGTGTTTTCCCACAATTTATAGCAACAAGCTAGCAATAGCTACCAGGAAACACAACATTACCTTGAATGAATTAGGAATTTTGTTCAAAACATTTGGGTTAATGTAATAAATGTAAACTGTTTAGACATTTTAATTCAGAAATATTATGTAATATGCTGACTGACATCTACTGTAGGTAAAACACTGACTATGGATACGAACCTTGTACAACCTGACTTCAAAAAATCTAAACTGTCCCTTTAAGTTGCATCTTCACTGGAGCACGAGTGTGAATATTAAAAAATGTTTCAATCTCTTCACGGGTTGCCCTGAAACAAAATGCAGCTTTAATGAAAGCAGTCCAGATTCTGTGTCCATGTTAAAATCAGTGTGTCAGATTAACCCTTTCTGTTCACTGTTAGTTGGATGAAAGCTTCACTGTTGGTGTTTCGGTTCCTGAATTGAGCAGCTTTTACAATCAGTACACCCCTTGCAGGTCCAGCCTCACCTCACCAAATGTTTTAAAAGCAATGTAACGATGTTAATAAAATCTTCTACCTCCTTTTTTTTAATGCGTTGCTGTCTTTATCACTCAAAGCTCAACAAACACACACACACACCAGGCTTGTGTAAATTACTTTTACTGACTTTTGTTTTTATACAAAATATCCTAAGAAAACATGTCCTCTTTTTTTTTTTTTTTCTTTGAGTCTAACAAGTAAGAAAAACAAATGAGGTTTACTCAAAGAGACCATAACAAAACATTTTCTCTGTTCAGTATAAAACAGCATTCAGTGGACGAGACGTAGGAATGTGGCTCAGAAATGAGCTGTTACTCTGTCGATCTCCAGAAGGTCGTCCAGGATCTGGTGTGATGAAAGAGGGAGAAAAGTGAGAAGGACATTAGAATAATTGGACTGACTTCACTGCGTCCTCTCTTCTGTCAGTGTACTCACTATGTCCTGAGTGGTACCAATCTTCTTAGCCAGCTCACTGCGCTCCATCGTACT